>JAQFVV010000019.1:12303455-13555123 GCA_028023455.1 Epiperipatus broadwayi
TATGGAAAAACATCAAAAATATGTACTTTTCAAAAAGATTCTAAAACAGTGATTAATATATATTAAAAAGCAATAATAAATGTACACGGGAACTTATATTTATCAAATTAATTATATTCTGCTTTGAAATTATGGAAAAGCACTTAAATATTTTAAAAATAGACTTATAGAAATCTTCAAGAAAAATTTTTACCCAAATTTTGTCAAGGCTGATTTGTAGCAGGTTGCATTATTATTTTCAGCCTTCTTGCAGCACATGTAAGTAATAACGTTGAAATTGTGCCACGTCATGGAGGAAAATTATGAAGAGAAGTCTTTTTCAAACCCGTTGCACAGATGAAAGACTGGTTATTTTGTTTAAAAGAATAAAACAAAGATGACATATTAACAGCAGGCTTTTTTACAGAATTAAATCTATACACATATATCAATTAAAGATTTAAAAAGAGAAATGTAATCGCAGTCCAATACATTACACATCATAGCGTCAAAAAATAAAAATAATCCCAACAACTTCTATTTGTAGCAGTACAAATTACTTAATATCTCATAATACAACTAAACAGATATTTTAAACGATTAGTTCAGTTACATTTTGATTAAATTTGTCGCAAATTTAACAGCAGGCTTTTTTATGGCAGCACACAGCACAGTTTGTACTATCAAAATAAAGTGTGATGCAATAGACATTTCACATGAAAAATATAATTTCTTAAGCTGACAAATTTAATCAAAATGCAACTGAACTAATCATTTGAAATATCTGTTTAGTTTTATTATGAGATATTAAGTAATTTGTACTTCTACAAATAGAAGGTGTTGGGATTATTTTTATTTTTTGACAGTGCTAATATGGATTATTTTTTTCATTTATGATGTGTAATGTATTGAACTGCGATTACATTTTTTAAAACTTTAATTAATATATATGTACAGATTTAATTCTGTAAAAAAGCCTGCTGTTAATTTATGCCATCTTTATTTTATTCTTTTAAACAAAATAACCACTGTCTTTCATCTGTACAACGTGTTTGAAAGAAAGACTTCTCTTCATAATTTTCCTCCATGAGGTGGCACAATTTGAACGTTATTACTTACCATGTGCTGCAAGAAGGCTGAAAATAATAACACAACCTGCTACAATCAGCCTTGACAAAATTGTGTAAGAATTTTTCTTGAAGATTTTTATAAATCTATTTTTAAAATATTTAAGTGCTTTTCCATAATTTCAAAGCAGAATATAATTAATTTGATAAGTATAAGTTCTTGTGTACATTTATTATTGCTTTTTAGTATAAATTAATCACTGCTTTAGAATCTTTTTGGAAAATACTTATTCTTGATGCTTTTCCATAATTTAAAAGCAGAGAAAAATTAATTTGATAAATTTTTAGGAAACAATTAGAACCTCTCTGGTGTCATGTTCTTATTCCGTTTTAGCATACATAAATCCCTGCTTTAAAATGTGATGGCAAAGGCATATTTAAAAATGTTGAAAGTCTTTTATTTCTTTAATTAAACAGTGATGAAATGTAGTATATTTTTTTGAAAACTACACCATCCCCATTATTAGTTAATGAGGCTTCATTACTTTTTTAGACCTTTACATTATAGTTTTACTGTTTTTGCTGTAATTCAAATTTCATAGACTTTTCTTGGTTTTTTTAATCTGTATTTTAGAAGGATTTGTGTGATTTAGTCATTTCAATTTGTCCATTTCAGCTACTTTTGGTTAGAAATTCTTTATTGGGGAGAGGAGTCATTTTTACGTTTGACTTATTTCAGGGTTTTTTATTATTTATTTTTTGTGCCATCAATGATGATGAATATTTGCAAATTTTGCAAGCTAAATATTGATGAAATTCTGGTTTGATAACTCGCGCGTCTTCTTAATGATCACCCACCCACCATTGTTCATTTTTTAGACATAGTTTTACTGTTTTTGTGGTAATTTGAATTTCATAGCTTTTTCTTGGTATGTTTTTTTTTTAATTTGTATTTTAGAAGGATTTGTATGATTTAGTTATTTCAATTTGTCCATTTCACTGTTTTTTGGTTAGAAATTCTTCATTGGGGGTGGGTCATTTTTACGTTTGACTTATTTCAGGATTTTTTTTATTTATTGTTCCATCTATGATTTGAGAGGATTTTTTTTGTTCCATTGATGATTTGTGTGATTTAGTCATTTCAACATTTAGATGATTTGAGGGGTTTTTCTTCCGCGTTCCTCCATTGTTGTTTGTTTGCATACTTTCACCGATTTCTGTTTTTTTATTTTGAATTTTATAGCATTTTCTTGGTTTTTTTTTATAATTTGTACTTTCAATGTATTTGTTTGTTATACATTGCCTCAAAAGTGACGAATTCTTGATTTGGGGTGGGTCTGTGGTTGTCATATTTTCACCGATTTCTGTTTTTTTTTTTAATTTTTATAGCATTTTCTTGCTTTTTTTTAAAATATAATTTATACTTTCAATGTATTTGTTTGATATACATTGCCTCGGGCATTTTTTATGATTTCAGTGTTTTTATTTTTACTTTTTTATTACTTGCAGGCTGCTTGTTGATGGTACTGCAGCATCACCTGGCGGCCACATTTGGCGTAAGTTACAACTACTGTTTAATTAAGTATCCATGCATATAATAATAATTACGAGGTACTTTTCAAAAAATATAAATCAAATTAAATAGATGCATATATATATATATATATTGTAGCCCTTGGATTTGTCCAAGGCTCCATCTTTTTAGGTTAGCTATGAAAGAGAAGGTTCCATCCAAATTTTCCTCATAATGTATGTATTTTTCCCCTTTAATAAGAAAATATTTTAGCAAAAACCAAGTTTGAACCATATGGATAAGGGATTGCATATGTTTGACTTAGTAAGCAATCTAAAAATTTTATTATTGATATGTTTATAACCCAAAAGATTATTTTAGTTTTATTTATGGGTCTAGTTAATATTAAAAACATATTTTAAAAAAATTATATATTTGTTGATAGGTTGACTGAGAAAAGGGAGATGTGTAACTATTAAAAACTACATTAGATAGTGATGATGAGTGAAAATTATTTTATGAGTTATAAAGAAACAGTTCATGAAAGTAAATAATAATAATATAGTTACAATAATTAAAGATTATAATTAAGGATTAAAGCATTAAAGGTTAATTAAAAAAATTATATACCTGCGATGTGTGTGTGTATATAATCTAATTATGTAAAATTCACAATCAATAATCGTTTCTTATTATGTTGTAAAGCAATTTTTAAATAAGAAATTAAATCATTTTAATAAATTTAATATTAGCAGCCAAATTTAATTCAAAGTCTGAGTTTGAAACAGCTGCAATATATATTTTGTTTCACTATTAAATGGAAAAAGTAAGCTTACTGTTCTGTTATTTACTTTTGAGTATAAGTTTCATTGGTGTTATATTACTCAGTTAATTATCAGTCTTTAAAAGACACAGGCATTTGGCTGATGCCAATTTTCACCAATGAATTTAAGTGAACCATTAATTTAGACCATTAACGATGAATGGTCTGTCGAATGTCAAAAATTAATTGCCAATTATAACTGTTGAATTGTAGAGATAATTGTGTCTGTTTAAAATGGAATTTGTGCCTGGTTTTCTGAAAGAGAAAAAAGGTTAAAATTAATTGAGATGGGGAACATGTCAATTAATTAAGAAAGAGAAAGTAAGCAGATGGATTTTCTCTATAAAAACCTCTGTTTAAAAAAAAGCCTCTTTTATTTTTAAACTTTCTTATCTGTTGCAGTTTTCCTTCATTGACTTAAAGAAAACTGTTTTACAAAATTTAAAATTGTTTTTATTATACCTTTTGTCTCTTCAAAATAACTTGGCTAAATCTAACATTGTCTTAAGAGAAGACAATGTATAATGAATAAATTTTAAGTGGGCACACATCTTTGATCTCCAGAAATTAACAGGTAATCGTACTTATATCAGCAAATAGTACAATTGAAAACTCAGAAATTTGATGTACAGTATATGTAAGTCAATTTAAATATATAAAATGAATTCAAAATGGAAAAGGACAATCAAAAATCAACAGACCTATATTGTGAAAAAGCTAAACGAATGCTATTTGAATTTAATTTGCATAAACTTAAAATTGAAGAACTCTTTCAACAATATACAAATCGTATATATAATGCCAGAGGAACCAAACTATCAAAAGAACCTTTTACTACAAGAACTTATATGCTCTTATAAACCGGTCAGGGAGGAATGGAAAAAAGAAAAGTAGAAATCAGGAACCTGGAAGGACACCCGCTAAAAGACTTATATAAGTATAATTTTTTTTTATTATTCGCTTTTTATGTGTGTAGGACATTTAATATATATATAAAAAAGAATTTCTTTCTTTGTAGTGTATCATGTATATCATCTATTTTAAAATTAATTCATGTGATAATTATCATTGTATTATTTTGGGAGTAGAGATTGATTTCAGATGATTTTATATATGTTTATTTAAATGCTTTTGCTATTATTGTCATTTTGGGGGTAGGTGAAACTTATACCATGGCGTTCTGATATGCCTTATTTAAAATGCTTTGCAAACAATTTTTTTTTCTCAATTAAAAAAAAAAACACTTAGAGATATTATTATTAGCATCAGAAGTTATTGTCAAATGCTTAGACTTGTAAACGAATTGCTTGTCTATTGAGTTGCATCATCATCATTTTTTTTTGTTATTTTATAAAAGTGCATGCAAATAGTTTTGATAATTTTATGAGCATTTCTTATTGCTTATTATTATTGTTATCATAGATTTAAGGCCAGAAACAAGCTGATTTATGCTTGGAAAATTTATGGGCTCATATTCCAGTGCACTAGTCGCAAGAATATTAAAGAGATGAAAGTTTTACTTGTATAATTTGATGTTTCGACCTGTATGTGTGTGGATAGGCAAAGATCTCCACAAAACCAGTGAAGTCTAGTTCACTAAGATATGTATGCTATATTCATAAGGTATTTGAACCCAGTGGAAGAGTTTTCCCACTTGATTATTCTCTACACCGTAAGAAGGTTTCTTATTTTGATGGCCAGAGGTATTTGGTATGCCTATGTTTTTATATGACTAGCAATAAAAATCATAGCATATCTTAACCTTAGTGAAAAGGTTCTCTCTTATTCGGGTCATTGCCTGCCTCATATTAATATTTGATATTCCTTACATGTATATGAGAGGATGGCCATGATAAGCATTATTATAAGAATTGGATATCAGGTCGCAAACTCAATTTAATGTCAGAATGAATGCAGATAATGTATGTGCGATTGGTGTATTTGAATATTGTTTTTGTAGATTTGATTTAGCATTTGAGCCAAAAATAATTAAGTTAATAAATGTTAAGAGTTAAATAAAGCTTACAAATGTTTAAGCCTAAGAGTGAGCAATACGTATATAAATTTATTTAATAAATATTTACATGGCCAGCTGAGAACTTCGCTGGAAAGGTAGCATTGTTAAAATATTATTGGGTCATAAGAACATGAGCATAGAGAGTGCACTATGATGATGTTTGATCTTAATGCCAATTTATTTGCAATGACTTAGTCTCACTATTATTAAGATATCTGTTGTAAAGATTCGGGCAAAAGAATATTTAATCAGGATGATAGGATAAGATCAAGAAATTTGCGAGAGAATATCAACTATAGATTTGTTAACTAAAATTATTAAATTTAATTAAGGGAGAAATCGATTATGTATTTTCTAAAATATATCGGTAATAAAAGAGAAAGCATTGAACACAATAGAAATTGGTATTCACTATGTTTAAGATAAAATGAAAGCGTAAGTATAATGTATATGTTTTTGTATTGAATTATAGTTTGTTGAATAAAATTTGTTATTTGTTTTAAATAAAATTTGCGTGTGTCTCCATGTTTTGTGGATTATTATTATCTAGATATTTCCAATCCAATCATACATCAATATAATATTATTAATATTTGAATTATCATGTAAGTAACTAATATTTAGTAAAATTATTTAAAAGGTTAATTTCAAATACTTAAAATTACCAAATAATTTAATATTGTTGAAGTATAAATCGTGAATAGAGATAGTATTGAGTGATAGCGAGTGCAGAGGGTGGGCATAAAATCCTTTCCCCATCCATTGTATTCAAACCCCTCTCTAGACCCATTTTGTTTTTATATAATTTTGTTATAATTGCGATTATGTTTTATGATGTGTTTATAAAGATTTTAATAAGCTTAAAATAGTCCAGCTTTAATGTAAATTGATATTAAACTGCATTAAAGACAACAGAGATCACCTTGGAGGCGATCAAGAGAGGAGTGTTTATCACCAATAATCTGTCGCAGGTTATTCGATTTCCACACCTAATTATTTGAAAAACCCTGAGAAGAGATTATAATGAGAGAAAGGAGCTAGCAAAATGTAAGGTTTAATGATAAAATAAATAATAGTGTAATAGACATATGGATGTGAAGCTGATGGAGGAGTGGATCAGGAAGGTGGAGATGAATATAGAACTTTATAATTAGAATAAAATTTAATTGTAGCTTTAATCATAGTGAATGGGGAATGCGCTGAGAATAACCAGGAATTCTTAAAGATATTAATATGCCAATTTTAATGTGTTCTCAGTGGTCTCTATATCGATTGTGTATTAACCCATTCATGAAATATTATTACTAAGAGTATTGAATTGAGATTTAACCTTTATAGTGTATTAGAGTTGCAATTTGGCGCCCTGGCAATTAAGCTTATAGATGTTCTGTATCATCATCATCATCTCAGTAGGCCTCAGAAATAGTGTCAGCTGGGAATGATGCTAAGTATCCATCGATCCCTCCTTAAAATGTTGTAATTGGCATGCAATTTATCTGCAAGTGTGTAAATGCCATATAGATTTAAATATGGTATAATCAATCCATAACGTGGATGTGCGATCATTTGAATAAAATTCTCATTGGTTAGAATAAAGTTATAAGTAGCTTAAACTATCCAATAATATATATGATATTTGTAAGCTCTCCCAATCGTTTTAATGCTATTTAAAATCCAATGTGGATGACCGATCTAGAGATTGCAAAATGCGTTTTATGTTAATTTAATAAGTTTATATAAAGTTAACAAAATAAAGAATAACTTTTCATTTGTTTGAATTGATTTTATTTAGTTACAATTGGCTTGTAACGCGGTCGCACGAAGGAAATTATATTTAATTTATACTATGAAATATATTAGTCTATACATTGTACTTGAGAAATTATTGTATTAAATCTATACTTAGAAATTATTTAATCTATACTTATTATACTAGAATATATATAATGGAGGCATTGAATATTTAATGGGTACTTAAGAAATGCATCTTTCGTTAATTTATATTTAAGAAAATTTTCATCTTTCAAAAACCAAGATTTGGATTAATACATTTTGGTTAGAAAGGGCTCTTATATTATTTAGTTAGAAATGGCCCTCAAATAAATTTTGTTAGAATATATATGAATGCCTTTCTTAGTCTAATTATAAAATGAATATAGAGTTTAGTTAAACTAAATGGCAATGTATTCTTTTCTCTCTCCTTTAAAAACATTTAATAAAAAAAATAACTGGGAGAAGGTAGAGGAATTCTTTCAAAAAACTTAAAATAACTTTTACAAGTTATTGAGAAACAACATCCGCCTTTTATTGTAGCAGGTTGTAAAATAAAAGTTTTAACTTATGTATGGTAATGATACCTTACTATATATATATAACAAAAAGAAAAAACAATTAGTTGAGCATTAGAATATAGAACATAACCTTTTTTAAACATATGTAAGGTGTAAATATATGTTAAGCAGAACATAATATGTGAAAAAAATGACAAAGATAAAAAGTTACTCGTAACTCAGACATGCATATGTATGATATGAATTAAGCTTTATATGGATGGCGAATTAAGAGTCTATTTTTAGAGGCCTCATAATGCAATTGTTATTTCTTAACAGCTGTTACAGTCTACATCAGACGCTCATGTTTCCATTTAAATAGGTCTTTCTTTCCGGTAGCAAAGGTAGGCAGTTATCAGGCATGATTTTTCGGTCTTCTGCTAGGCTTCATCTGTAGCCCTTTAACCGCTAATTATATTATTGGTTGTATGAGGTAAAAATCAAATCTTTTAATTGGCCAACTCACAAACTGAAGACAAAGCCTATTGTTAAAACATATTCGCCTATAATATTAAATTCAACTCAGATACGTTTATAAAAAGTATATTACTAATTTTTCAGGTTATGAAAGAGAACGAAAGTTCTTTCAAAAATAAATTGCTATTTATTTATTATAAAATATATTCAATTTTGGCAAATATAAAGCGAATGTCTAAACAAAAAAGTGCTGACGCAAACGCTTTTTTTCAATTTTACGTTCTGGAAAAGTAAAGATTTCTTTTTGCTAAATCTTAAATATTTTTACTAAAATCTTCAATATTTTTCGAAAATAATTTTGTTTTTTTTAGTATATTTTTTAAAAAACTATTTTAATTTCTCATTTTATATTTTTTTAATACTTTAAATTACATTCGAAATGAAAATCTCAGCGTTTTTCTTTATTTTCTTTGATCAGGCGGTTTCTTTGTTCTTTCCAGCCAATCAGAATGTCTTTTTCGGCTGAGAGCCGGCTGACATCCAATCACCGACAAGGTTCTTCTTTGTTTAGTTTTAAATGCAGTTTTTTTGATTTTTTACTTGTAAAATAATTCGGAAGAGGGCACCATCTTACAGAACTTTTAAAAACCTAATCAATAACTGTCAAACGAATATTCTACCATTAAAACTAGCAGAATTAGAGTGACGTCAGATGTCGACGAGATGCCTCGTAAGAGGCAGTTGAAGAACTAGAGCTCCCTTCGAGGATGGACAAGGAGGGCAGAGGAAAACGTTTCTAATCAAACATGACTTGTACAGACATTTACGAATATATCCAGATTTTAGAATAAGAAGATGATTTTTTTTTGAACAAAGAAGAATTTTAATATTTATACCTTTTAATTCTTTTTTCATATTAAGTAATTAATTGCAGTCTACCAATGATTCCATTGTTTACCAGCTCTTAAAAGCGTCATATGATTTTACATTATTAATAAACAAACAATTTTATATTACTTCATTTTTTTTAATGGATCTTAAGTTAAAATTCTTTTACTTAATATATTTTGTGCATCAGCTGATTTCTTTATTTGCTGATGCAATACCTTCCTATATTTGCTTATGAAATAATTTATTTTACTTTTTCTATAATTTCCAAATTATATACATTTAAATTTCCTTTATAGTTTACAATTTATTTTAATACTATATACACACATATATTATTAATCATTTATTTTAATATTCACTGTGGTTGGCTTTATGGTCTGTCGCTAAATGAACTGTGAATGGTGAAGCACACATATATGGCTATATATATATATATATATGTACAGCTTCAATATACACATGGGTATCATATTTATTATTTAATATTGCAACTGTTGTTTGTGCTTAATAAAGTTAACTATAAAACTAAAAATATAATACCCATTATAGATTAGCAATTATAATAAAAATAAATAAAATAGTAAAATATTGATGATGATAATAAATATTTATAGTTATAGTTATAAAATACAGAAGTAAAAACAGGCAAAACTCTTCATACAGTAGTGCCACTCAGTGCCAACCAGAGAAATCATTGGACACCAGAAGGCTTGTGCATAAAATCCCCATCTAGTGCCTGCTCATCCAATATTCCCACACTAGTTTCTGCCTTGTGGCCTTCATCAGTGAGGAGCTTTGGATCTGAGAGCACTGCACCTAGATCTTAGGATTTAATCCGACTTTCCAGCAGCCACCTTTTATCTCTACTTAATCACAAAACTATGAGAAAAATTAAAAATACAATAATATATTCAATCTAAGTTCAATAGTTTATATAGTCATATGGGTCTGAACCCAGTTCAGTATCTATACATTTTGGTGTCTTTGGCTCTTTAACAATCATAGCCACCACTATCCTATTAGGCAGGATTGGTGTCTAACCACTAAACATCACACAATCACTATTTCTTATGCTAGCACATAACTTATTAAAGCAGGCAAAACTTTCCATACAGTAGTGCCACTCAGTACCAACCAGTGCAAAGCTCCTCACTGACAAAGGCCACAAGCCAGAAACTAGTCTGGGGATATTGGCTGAGTAGGCACTAGATGGGGATTTTATGCATAACCTTCTGGCATCCATTGATTGGTCTGGTTGGCACTGAATGGCACTACTGTATGGAGAGTTTTGCCTGTTTTAATAACAGTTATGTGCTAGCATAAGAAATAGTAATCATGTGATGTTTAGTGGTTTAACACCAATCCTGCCTAATAAGATGGTGGCTATGGTTGTTAAAGAGCCAAAGACACAAAAATGTATGGGTACTGAACTGGGTTCAAACCCATATGACTGTATAAGCTATTGTGCTCAGATTGAAAGTATTATTGTGTTTTTAATTTGATTCTCATAGTTTTGTAGTTAAGTAGAGATAAAAGATGGCTGCTGAAGGATTGCATTAGATCCTAAGATATAGGTGCAGTGCTCTCAGATCCAAAGCACCTCACTGACGAAGGCCACAAGCCAGAAACTTATTTGGGGATATTGGATGAGTATGCACTAGATGGGGTTTTATGCATAAGCCTTCTGGCATCCATTGATTGCTCTGGTTAACACTGAGTGTCACTACTGTATGGAGAGCTTTGCCTGTTTTAATAACAATTATGTGTCAGCATAAAAAATAGTGAACATGTGATGTTTAGTGGTTTAAATACAGAAGTACTTTCAGTTAATTTCGTAACTTTTTCTATTAACATCATGTCATATTCTAAAACTAAATTTGCCAGAAATAAATATATAACTTATGATTTATCTGAGTCTTAGAGTGATATTTATTTCTGATAAATTTAAAATGTTTAATAGTTGAAAAAAATTATAGAAATAACTGAAAGTATTTTTGTGTTTTTTATAATTGAAATTATAAATATTTATTAATAATAAACAGTTATTTACAAATGGGTAAGGTCACTCCAATTCCAAAAAGAAAGGAAAGAGGAGGGGAAAAACCACTAGAAATTAGTTTGATAATAACTATACAAACTATTCTGTAAACCACAAATATGTTCACATATAGGACTTGCTGGTCCGTTTTTGTTTTTACTTGATATTTTATAATGCTATTGTTTAATTTCTCCAGCACAAAACTCTTTTCTGAAATATTTTAACATTATGTCTAATTGTACCTCTCCAATGTATTCTATTTTTTGCCATTGAAACAACTGACATTGCACTTCTTTAGAATGTTTTTGAAATAATCCTTATATTGTAGACAGTATTTAATTCTCCCATGAAAACCATGCTGAAATTCATCATATAATACCCTTAAGACTTCCATTCTTTTTTGTTTTATATGCTAGTCCAATGAGAGTGTGATTTTACAATAATGGATTCAATAATATGTCCAGCAAGCTAAAGAACATATTGATTGTTTTTATGATCTTGCCATTGTACTTTTAAAATTTTGCAACATTCTTAAATGAAACTTTTCTAGTGCTCTTATAAAATATATTGATAGGATGTCCAATTTCACTTTATACTGAGAAGAAGCATTCTTTATCAGGGATTTTTTTATTCAAATAGCCATTGTTAAGGTTATTAAAATTAAACTCATTAAATGATAATATGATAAATTCCAAACATTTAAACAAGAATATAAATATTTATAGTTGATTATGGATAATTATAAAAGAGAGAGAGAGAAAAGTATAAGAAAAAGAACAGAGTAAAATAAGCATTAATATTTTTTTCTCTCTCTTCAGTAATTTTATCTATTAACTTTTAATAATATAAGAGAAAAATATGTAAAATTATAAATAATATCAGTTTTTAAAAGAAATGAAGAAAAAGACAGATTTTAACATTTTTGTGAAAGAATGCTGTTTGTAATTAATTAAAGTTGCTTTTTTTTTCTTTACAACTCTAAAAAAGTGTCATGTTTTTCAAATTAAAATAAAGTATAACTGAGTGAAAAAAATAACTACAGATGAATTTTTCAGTGATTAAGATATGATTGGAATTTCTTAATTTTAAAAAGAAGGGAAATAATTTTTTTGTAAAAATGGAATTAATCAGTCAGGATTTAATGTTGTCATTTCTGAAATAGTGTGATTGGATGGATAATAAAATATTTTCAAAAAAAATAAGATAGGAAGGCAGGTCAAAGCAATAGACTTCCACATCGAATCAGTAATAGTCATTCTTGACTCAACTATTGAGAAAAACAAGAGAGAACATTGTCAAGTTAATCTTATAGTCTGACATAACACTAATCTCACTACTAGTTTAAAAAAAGAGATTTTTTGAAATGGGAGCTGAAGAAAATTATGTGTCAAGCTTTAGGTAGAAGTTGAGCATTACCAAACCAACATATAGCCTTTTCACTAAAAGAAAATATAGAATAGTCCTGGAAGAGATTTGGAGCAAGCATTTTGTTCATCCAAAAGCATGTTTGTCTCAGCACTGCCATGACCTGGAAATCTGTATTAAGTACTTCATAAAAGCTGTGATAGTGTTATTATATTTGACATTTTAGGTGATATGACAGTGCTGTGATTTTTCTTTGTTTTAAAGTGTGTATGTAAAATTATGGGGTGCTATAGGCTGCAGCATTTCTTCTATGGAGCTTCCATTTTTTAATGTATTAATTTAAAAAAATTCAAAGAGATGTTAGCAATATATGGATCTTTGTCTGTGATTGACAACACATTCTATTGTTCTGATAAAGGTATAAAGAAGTTAGCGATTTGTGATTAGCTGATAATTTAGATTCTTTTCCCCTGTGGTTAAATATGCAAAAACATGATTTCCAGTAATTGTTAATGATTGTGATGCAATAGTTTTGTAAAAGATTTATTATTAAACCAAAAACTATATCACTAGGGGAATTTGTCTTTGAAAACATTTTATTTTTAAAAAGACAGCTCTTAGAAAGTACAGAAAGTATGTTACAAGAACCAGAAATTGTTGTGGAAATAGTTATTACAGGCTAAAAAGAAAATCATTTTTGAAAAAACCATAAGTGAAATATTTTAATAACAATTAATAATTTATTAACTTTTAGAATATTTTCTTCTTTGATGATAATTAATTCTAAATATATTACTTTAATAACATAAAATGTTTATATCTAATATTTTGTTCTTTTAACTTTTTGAATAGATATTGTGAAGCCAATAACGATGTTTTCCTTTGTTGTCAGTAAGATTTTTAGTTAGATAATTATTTTCACAATTTAAAAATATTAATATAAAATTTTTTTTTTTTAATTATTAGAAGGCTTAAATATTTATAACATAGCATACAAATTAATTTTGTAATAATATACATAAAAAAGATTTAATAACACAAAAAAAAACTCAAACATGGTGCCATAGTAAAAATATTAATCGCTTGAGTCTATTCAAAAATTTTTCAGATGGGGTTGATACTGATGTAGTTAATATGAAAATTATTATATTGTATAATGGATAAATTTAGCATGTATTAATCTATCTTGGCTATCTGTGCTAACATAAAAATTATAAATTCAGCATATGTTACTCTACCTTGGAAATCTGTGTTAATTTGGAAATTATTATAATTATTGAGTAAAAATTTGAAGCTGTAAAGAAGTTAATGGAAGAACTTTTAGTGGAAATAGTAGATAAATTAAACTGATGGAAACTTATCCTGGATATTATCATTTAAAATTGAACATTTTAAGAACTCAGAAGGAAAGAAGTTGGCCTGAAAAGAAACTTAACACTTTAACTACCAAAAAAGAGCTAAAAGAATGAAATATGGTCAGATAACACAGTTGGTGTGCATTTTCAAATATTTGTCTTCACTTCCAAATAATTTTTTTTTATAATATAAATAATAATAAATAATTTTGATTTAAGGTTTTTTTTAAACATGTTTTCATTTATTTTATTTTTTCCTCCACAAATTGTAAAAATGTATGGGACCTTCTCATTTTTGTAAGGAAAAGGAAAGAAGGTTTAAGCTATCTTTTTACCTTTATTGTTTTTTCAGTTTATTCACTAAAAAGAGAAATAACTTTGTTAAAGTAAATGTTAATTACTATAGTAATAAGAATCAACAAGTTAATCTTACTTGCTATATGAAATTATATATATTTTTTAATAGTGTAAGGGTAACTTACAATCTCATTAAGCTCACTTGCTTATGTGCAATATCAAACCATGAATTTAAAAATATAATTTTTGAGCAATAAACAATAAATACATTATCATTTTACATTGAAATACTCATATACACATGTATATAACTCAAATGTTATATTATAAAATTTTAATAACAAAAGTATACTTATATTTCAATCATTCATATATATATATATATGTATAAAATATTTATTAAGTTAACTAACATCATTAATCAAGATGCAAAACAGAGATAACCTTATGTCAAGTCATATCTTAGCAACTAAACACGAAGGAAATAACATTATAACTTAATTACGCAATTATTAATTGTTGCATTCAATAATAATTGAATACAAAATCATGAAATGAAATAGTAATTTAATACATGCTAATTATCAGAAGATGATGGTACTATAAAAGCTAAATCAACTAATTTCAAATTAATTGTATCTTAGAAATGAACTAGTCATTACACATAATTATTTGGCTGTGTTTGAATACCTAACACATTAAAAAATGGATCAATAGTTTGAACGAATTTTCCTTATTTATAAAATCTTCATTAGAACAGACCTCTAATATCACTCAAGAAAAGAGTAAATAAATCACTCTTTAAATTCATTAACAATAATTTTCAAAAAATAAATTATCTTTAATATAATAATTAGAGAAATTGTTAACGATATCGTTCTAAACTTGAATTTTAAGGAAGATAAATATCATCAAAAATATATATATTTAAACAAAATCATTAGTTATAGAAAATGCATCGTGAGTAAAGACAATTTGCCATAGGATCAAATGCTATTATTTTAACCTAAAACAGTGTAATTATTCATTCCTACTGAAATGCCTATTGTATATATATTTCATCTATATAATTCAATATCCAATTTCAATTTATATCAAAATAATTTACGGAAAGGAATGTAAACATCATGTGAGGAATGTTTAGGAACAATGGAGTATACTGATTGCCTCACTGATGATTGCTGACCGAAAATAAAAGAACTATTCTTAATGAACATTATTACTCAAATTATGGAAATTCATAGGGCAATACCATAAACTTTCAACACATCATATCATCTTTGCGTGTCAACATCCATAAATATTTAAGTTTATTTCTTTTGCTTATAAAATTACTTATGTTGAATAACCCATTTTGGTAAATCATTAGATGAAAAGAGAGTGTAAAGATCATTGGGGTAAATTTTTTTATTTTATTTAATAAAATTTAGGTCTTAACCTTACAAAGTGATTTCACCAGGGTATAAGTAAACTTAATATGAAGGTAAGATTTTATTGTTCTTCATATTAAATTCTTTTTTTTTTTGATAGAATTTTTGTATATTACTAATTTAATTAGTTTAGTAATATTTATTTATTTATTATACTGTATAAATGACTAATGTTTTTTGGATGAATGGTCTTTTCTTTTAACAATAGGGACCATACATAACTGGAGGTCTTATAGAAAGGGAATCTCCTTAAAAGGATCAGATATTACAAAAGTTTTTATTTATATTTGTACTGTTTAATTTAAATTTAGGTAGTTAGTGTTATCATAATCGTTTGAATTATAAAATTTTATTTATTGTTTTACAACCTATTAAAAATTGTTTGTGTTATGATACATATCTAATATGGGAAGGTATCAATTTAAATTTTATATACTAATATAATAGAAATGTACGTAAAGCACTCATAATAATAATTTTTTTTATATAAAGAGTTGTCAGTTAATAAATATTGTTAAATTTTTTATTTATTTTAAGAAAGTCTCTGATTTATTTAAAAAAATTTTATTTTCATAATAAAGTAAGATTGAATACATATCATCATTATCAACCATTATCAATCCACTGCAGGATGAAGGTCTTTCCAAGTTCAATCCATCTTCTTTGATCTTTAGCTTCTCTTCTCCACATCACCCCTACACACTTTCTTATTTCTGGGTCTTTTACAATCTCTTGGAATTCAGTTTAAGATTTCAATTAAACATCTATTATCATCTGTTCTAGCAATATGTCAAGCCCAACTCCACTTCAGTCTTTTAATTTTTTCAATGAGGTCAGTAATACCTGTTTGTTCTCTTATCCATATATTGTGTTTTCAATCTTTTCTTGTTATTCCCAACATGTATCTCTCCATACTTCTTTGAGTGGTCTGAAGTCTCGCTATTGCTTTTCTTTTCCAAATCTCAGATCCATAAGTAAGAACTAGTAAAACACATTTGTTAAAAACCTTTTCAAATACATTGGCATATTTCCTTTTAGTATCAAATTATTTCTACCAAAAGCACTCCAACCAAGTTTAATTCTATGATTAATTTCATCCATTATGTTCCCATCTATATTAATGATCTGACCTAGGTATTTGTAACTGTTAACATTTTCTAACTCATCATAATCAATCTTTATTTTCATATTTTCAAAAAATTCATTAAATAATACTTTAGTATTTTTAACATTTATCTTTAGTCCTACTTTCATCTGATAACTCCTGCAACATTTCCTGCAGCTCTAAAGCATTATTTGCAAAAAAAAAACTACAACATCTGCAAAATCTAAATGACCCAAATAATCTCCATTTACTTTCACTCCTTTAGCTTCCCATTTTAATCCACAAAATACTTCTTGCAGTACTGCTGTAAAACGTTTTGGAGATATAGAGTCACCCTGTCTTACATCCTTCTCATTGTTGACTTTCCCAGTATCATTATGTAATCTAATTGTTGCTGTTGCATTTTTATAAATATTTTTAAAAATATGATTATATTCTGGATCTATATCTTGATGATTCAATGCTTTAATCACAGAAGAAATGTTTATAGAATCAAATGCCTTTTCATAATTTACAAATCCAAAGTATAATGGTAACTCATATTCATTTGTCCTTTCTATAACTTTTCTCAATACCTGGATATGATCTACTGTATTAAAACCACTTTTAAATCCAGATTGTTCTCTTGATTGATGGAAATCCAATGCTCTCTGTAGACGAGTTCTAATTATCTTGGTAAAAATTTTGTATAAAACTGATAAAAGACTGATAGGTCTGTAATTTCTAATATCTTCTTTTATCATCTTTTTTAAATATTAATATTAATACTGCATTCTTCCAATAATCTGGTACATCTTTATCATTTAGACATTTGGTATATAACTTTGCTAATTTTTTTCTATTTCTTCACCTTCTTTTAATATATCAATTATAATTCCATCATTACCTGGAGCCTTTCTTTTTTTCATACATTTAACTGCATGTCTCACTTGTTCATTTAAAATTATGGGCAATACGGAAGATGTAATAGATATAGGAGGCACTTGTTCTTTATTACTATATAATTCTTGATAGAAGTCTTCTACTTATTTCATGATTTCATAATTCCATCTTTTTTTTCTTATTGCAGATATAAATTTCCTATCAATACCAAAATATTGTTTTATACTCTTGAGACTTTCATTCTCTTCTACAGCTTTCCTTGATAGTTCACAGTTATACTTTCTTATATCATTTTCAACTCTTTTCCACACCATTTTACAAAATTCGAGATATTCAATCCTTTTTAATGCATCATTTTTGTATATGTTCATATTCCTTTTTTTTTCATAAATTCTCTAGTCTCAGTAGAAATTTTATTGGTTAATTGCTGCTTTTTTCTATCAGCTATCTTTGTTGCAATTTTTAAAAGTGTATCAGTTATTTTCATATTAATTTCATTCAAATCTGAATTATGCTCAAAATCTACTAATACTTGAAACCGATTTGTAAGTTCTAATTTAAATTCATTAGAATGTTTCTGAAGATTAGAAATATCAACTGTAAATATTGTTTTTCTTAATAATTTTTGTCACTCCAGTTTTGCATTAATACATACGTATCTTACATCTTATTAATCGATGATCACTTTCGTGTTAAGTTTATTAAGAACATTACTATCTTGAAATATGTATTTTCTGTTAGTCAAAATATAATCCAATTCTGCTGTACCTTCATTTGGATGCTTCCATGTCCATTTCTTTTTAACATTTTTCTCAAAAAAAGAATTCATAATATAAAGTTTTTCTTTTTCTGCAAACTCTATAAGTCTATGTCCTCTCATTTCTATTACCATATCCAAAATTACCTACAGCACTTTCATCTTCCATTTGTCTATCAATACTAGGATTAAAGTCTTCCATAACCATCTTAAAATGTTGCTTACTCTGATCAAAAGCCTTTTGTACATCCATACAAAAATCTATTATTTCATCACTATGAGAACTTGTTGGGGCATAAATGTGAATTATCTGCATTTGGTATCTGCTATTAAATTGTATAATTAATTTTGCCATTCTGTCTGATACACCATCAATCTCTGCAATGTTCTTCCACTTTTTATTTATAATGAATCCTACTCCACTTGTGTTTCCAATATTTGTGCCTTTATAATAGAATACGTCCACTTTTTAAATCAGTTGTCTCTTCACCTTTTCTTCTAACTTCACAAAGTCCAATAATGTCCTATTTAACAAAAGACAGTTCTAATTTTTGCAATCTCCCTTCACTTGAAAGTTATCTGCAGTTATAAGTACCGAAATAAAATGTCTTCATCAAATGGCAGCCTGGATCCACAATCAGGGGATTCTTAGCACCCTCTGCTTTCAGCCACCAACTGCTGCCTCAGTTAGTGACTTTACAGCCTCCTGGGAATAAGGGCCATGATTTATTTTTGTCTATCATAATTGTATATATCTATTGGAAAAATATTTATCATTTATACAAACATTCATTCTGCCTTATCAGACAACTGAGAAGAAAGACCACGGTGTTTCTTGATCTTAAACTCAGAGATAAACTCAGAGTTAAAAAGTCAATGAACTCACCATGCTGGCTAATGCATGTTGGTGAGCAGCCCATCCATGTTCATATACTATATGAATAATCACATAATAACAACAGCTGCAATGACAAGAACACATGGAGAGGACATTTTGGAATTTGCCCTGCTTGGTTTGTTTAAGGCCTCCAAGAGGAATCAAAGGGTCTCCTTTCAGTTAATAGCAAACTCCTTTCTGCAGCCTGAATAGACACCCATATATATATGTTGAACTGGGTGGGAAATAGATCGATTAGAAAACAAAATCTAGCATGAATTTTTTTACTCTTTAATGGAAATATAAACTCATGAAAAGCAAAATTATATGATACAATTATATATTGTAAGTTCAATCTATTCCATTGCAATTTAAGTATTGTTCCACACCGACCCCTTAGGCAGAGAAGCATAATACCCAGACGGTACCCATGACCAAGCTGGAGTTATATATGAGATACATAATGACAACTAAATTTCAAGGCCACAGATCTTCTCAGCTGCAAAATTCAACACCTATCATTCAAAGCACTTTTTTTTGTTTTGGAGTAAACTCCAGGCGCCAGTTAATTACAAAAGCAACTAATGTACCCTGAATGATGGCAGACTAATTCAACGCCTAAGAAATCCCAACTAGCTCAATCAAAAAGAATAATATAATAAATTGCTTTTTTAATTAGTGGTATGAGTAAAGAATTGACTGACTAAATATTAATTTTCAAAGGTAATTTATTTTAACTAAAATGCTTACTAAAATCTAAAATAATTATAAAATTTCTTAATTAAATAAACCATGACTTTCTTTATAATAACTACACACACATTCTGAATAACATGCAATAGTAATGTAATATAACATAAAGCATTAAGTAAATACAAGGCATTAAAACATGCACATCAATAGTTCACTTTATGCATGCTATAGTGTTCACTTCTTTTACTGACTCTGGAGGCTTCAAAGATTACAATGGCTACATTAATTAATTTCAGAAATTGGGAATAAAATATTATTTATTACCTATAGGATTTTTAAACATTGAGGCTTCTTGCTGTTTGCTGCTTCGTGTGTGTGTTTTACCAACCGGTTGGATTTTACACTTCTGTTGAGGTTGTAATGATTGCTATTCTGTGTTACTTCTATTTCAGGCAGTTAGACATTCCTTGTGTCTTCAAATTGTTAGATGGACAATATTTCTATCAGGCAGACTGCTGATGTTCTGATGACAGGCTGGAATCCATCGCATGCCCTGAAAACTGCTCAACACTGCATTGTCTTTATTAACAAATACGTATAACAGGTGATTGACTTTAGATAAGTGACTGACAAAATTTTGGTCCCTATTTATATGATGTCCTTGTTGTCATTTCTTTGATTAGTTTTTAAATTCGTCCTCTGTGTTTTATAAATTCTTACGATGCCTTTTAATTAATCCTGTTGTTTATGGATTTTAATTAGTAGCCATTGCTAATTCCATTCTTTTGTAACTTATTAGTATATGCGATCCTTGAGGGAAATCTTTAACTTATAAACTTTCATTTATTTTTTATATTTAACTTTCATATTTTATTTCTTTAACACGCACATATTTTATTATTTCTTTATGTTTACAATCAACTCGTTATTTACGCATGCATATATTTATTTTATTTTAAATAAATGAAAAGAGATTTTTTAGTTTTTAATATTTCTTTTTTCTTCTTTAAATTAAATGAAAAGGGAGTATTTTTAATTTCATGTAAAAGATTTATATTTTAAACTTTTAGTTTTAACTTTCCTAAGTTAGATCACCCCCACCCCCGAAATTAATTAATTTGTCAAACTTATACTAATAACTGACATTTCCCTTTTGGCGATCTATGTTTATATGAAGAAAACTCTTTAACTTTTATAGATTTTTTTTTTTTTTTTCAAATGAGACATTTTAATTCAATCATTTACTGTAACTTATTCTGCAGTGATTTTATTTATTAGAATTTTAAATTTAAACTCTTCACATTGTTTATGAAATTTTTATTCTTAATAATTTTAGACAAACTTATTACAACATGTACCTTGCTTAGCGGTTCAATATATATATATCATCCTGACTTAGCAGCATGCTAATTTGGTTGAAAATAATTTTGAGAATCTATTGAAATTATATTATTATTACTACAGGATATTGATGGATCCCTGAAGAGAGTTAAGTGCAAAATTCACCCTGAGTTCAAATACTGGGGATAATGGAATACTCAAAAGAGGTAAAAATTGGATGAACTAGTCTAAGTTGTAGCTGTATTAAATATTTAATATTAAATCATTTTATTTGAAATAGATTCAATCATGGATTAAACTTTTATTGCATCATCCATGGCATTCTATATGAGGACCATAAGTCTGACTATAATTAGATGCGTTCACCCTCATTCCTTAAGAGAATGTGGACCGTTACAATAGAAATGTGTTAGATTTGAAATTATCACATTATCATACTTTTTAATTTTGTTATTTATTATTCTTTGGTTAACTTTATTAAATAATTGGTAAAAAGTAAGTGTTAATGTTTTTATTTCTCCAATTATATACTATGAATTAGTAATTTATGTGATCTGATTTCATCATAGCATTGTGTTGTAAGGAATTCATAAATGATCCCAATAAAACTATTTAAATTAAAGTAGATTGAGTATATATACATTTATATTTTTTCTTGTTCCCAATTTCTAGCTCTAAAGCAATAATCATTATATATGCATGTGAGGGCATATGTGTGTGTTTGGACATCCAGATAATTTTCTGGGTGATGCAAAGGTATTTGACATCAATTTTTTCTGCTGCAATTACTAAGAGTGCTATGCCTGAAATAGATTTACTAATAGGTCTTTCATGTCACTTCTACCTACCTTGGAATTATAACTAACCATCTCAATATAAGGAAAATTAAGAATCATAATAATATTTGCAACATCTTTGAATGACCTCTATCGTGATAATAGCTTGTGAGATCCAGTTTAAAGGACAGAATAAATATATTAACAAGCAAATGTATATGTGAATGATTCCAAAATATATGTTGACATCTTTTACCCATGGACATATATATATATATATTAGTACAGTGTTATACTGTATTTGCATTTATTTATATTTAATTCTTGTTCTTAGTAATTTTATGTGATTGTAAAGGATATCCACACATAATATTGCTAAAGTGACTCGTCAATTTATAAAATTAATATTTTGTTAAAGTGTTCTTTTAACTATTTATCATTCCTTTGTAGGAAATCAGCTACTGCAAAGTTTGGGTGAAGTTTGGGATTACTTTTACACTGAAATTTTACCATATTTAGAAGCAATTTTATTTCCAATTCAGGTAAATATTCAAACTTGGTTAGTTATTATTGAATGTAAGAAATTTAGATAAATTAACTTATATATTTTTAATAATTTATATTATTTGTGCATATGGAAAGAAGTGTGCAAACTAATTATAATAAACTGAAAAGTGAAACAAATTCAAAACAGTAGTAGCGTAATGACTATTGTCTTTATATAACCAATATTACTGATAGAATAATCAAACACCACTCAGATTTTCAAATTAATATCTGGAAGCACTGAATACGTGTACATGTAAGTTTCTTAACTAATTTTTCTTTTACTATACCATTCAAACTAATGAAACATCCTAAGTTTTGAATACATCTTAATTATTGGGGAAATATTAGATGTGAGATAAAGTTAGTAATATTTTAATGGCAGCCATTGTAATTTATTAGTGCTTTTGACATTTTTGGCAGAGACATGTGAATAATACTATATGAGTAATCTAGTTTATCATGCCTGTATTGATAACAATAATCCACTTTATGCCACTATTTTAAAATTATCTTAGTATTAAATATGAGTTAGAAGGATATGCATTGATGTTGTTTTAGTATATATTATTCTTTTACAAAGAATATCAAAAATGCCTTCTAATTTATTAATAATCTCACTAAAATGTAAAATTATTGACCAAGTGTTAGATGAATAAACAGATTGGCTTTGTATTCTTTCAGATTATCACTTTAAATAGCATAATAGAAATAAAAAGTGGTGTTGATTCTATGTGTAATCCAATGCTCTCCAAAAAGTGATACTCTTAATTAAAACTAGTATGAGATCTAGTGTTCTTTTGGTGTCTTGATTATTTGTAATTGTGTAGATTGTCTAAAATAGAGTGACATAGATAAGATTCTGTTCTGAATATATTAAATATAAGCTATAGGAGTCATGTGATACTACATTTTGGTATATGGTCTTGGAAACCAAACTTATTAAAACTACTATTTATTACAATTATATTTTTATATTAATATTTGAATATACTTTTTAAAAAAGTTATACTTTTTTAATTCTAATAAAACATTTTAATAGAAATGAATAGAATGATAAATCATTAACTATTGTTTTTTCAATTTTATCCATTACATATATGATTCAGAAAATGTTTAATTACTAGTATCTATTTTAATATATTTTCTCTCACTTTATGTATTTTTAGATAATATAGTACAAAAAGAGGATCTTAAAGGAATTGGCAAAGGGGACTAGATAGAAAAATTTGAGAAAGAAATTCACAGAAGATTTATGAATTGACAGGATATGTTGATTGAAAATTGGAAAATGTTGTAGAGAATTGTAGACTGCTACAAAGAAGAAAGAACAATAACAAGGACTGTTTGATATAAAAGCTTATTATGTAAAGCAATCTACATTCCAATTATGACCACCAATTCATTCAAAATTGATAACTTAAATATTAGGATCATATAGAAATTATATATTTAATAACTGATATCTCACTTTGCCCCTAATAAAAATTCTGCTTGAGCATAACTTGAATGAAGTTGTCATGCATAAAAATAAACAATAAAAAGAAATTTCAAAGGAATTCTGAATGGAGAATGACTCCTTTTTTGACTTTACAGATAAAATGTCTCAAAAAAAAAAAAAGAAGTTATGTTTTACTCCTTAGCAGCATGCATTGTGATGATAACATTTCTTAGATAACAGAGAGAACAACGAGTCTGCAATTATCAAGTTTTAGAATGCAAGAAAGGCAGGCAAATCATTTGATAAGGATGTATGATATGTGGTGTGCCCACAGGGATATGAACTCAGCCATGGAAGGCTGCAAGAAATCAATACACACACAGGTTTGAGTAATATCTCTGCAAATTTCTTTTTGTTTGCTGTGGCATTCAATTAATAATAATAAATAAATAATGGTATTAACATACTAATTCTCCCATTCACAAATAAGGGGTTTATATGCAATTTTTAAGTGTTGAAAATTAACATTAATCTACACATCACTAGTAATTTCATAGTTCATTTAATTTTAAAGAGTTTCATACTCATCTAAATAAAAGTCTACACTGAACAAATATTCATTTGAACTTCAACGGTAAACACCTTACTGAATACACTTCTTCAATCTTAAGTATTTTTCCTTTCTAGAATA
The DNA here is from genome assembly GCA_028023455.1 of Epiperipatus broadwayi. Classification (NCBI taxonomy): domain Eukaryota; kingdom Metazoa; phylum Onychophora; class Udeonychophora; order Euonychophora; family Peripatidae; genus Epiperipatus; species Epiperipatus broadwayi. Next base: position 12,328,087 of record JAQFVV010000019.1, read on the forward strand.
CAATTTATGTTTGGCAGTTGTTTTTCTCTTCACAGAAAACTGACAGCTTTTGACTGCATACTACAGTTTACAACTTCAGTACCAAATTGACTGAAAATTGTGCTTGACTGACAGTGTGTCAAGAATTTCAAACTCTCTATATCTCTCGTCAACAATTATCAGTCCACTGCATGATGAAGTCCCTCCAAATTTAATCCATCTTCTCCGATCTCTAGCATCTCTTCTCCACATTCAGCCCTGCACACTTTTTTATTTGATCCCTCCATCTCATATGTTGTCTGTTTTTAGTTTTTTACAGTCACTTGGAATAAGATTTCAATTGTCCATCTATTATCATCTCTTCTAGTAATACACCCAGTCCAACTTCAGTCTTTTAATTCTTCCAATGATGTCATTTACACCTATTTGTTCTCTTACCCATGTATTGCATTTTCCATCTCTTTTTATTACTCCTAATATGCATCTGTCCATATTTCTTTGAGTGGTCTGAAGTCTCTGTATTGCTCTCCTGTTAAGTGTCCAAGTCTCAGAACCATAAGTAAGTATTGGTAAAACACATCTATTAAAAAACTTTCTTTTCAAACACGTAGGCATATTTCCTTTTAATAGTAAATTATTTCTACCAAAAGCACTCCAACCAAATTTAGTTCTATGATTAATTTCATCCATTATGCTTCCAACTGTAGTAATAATCTGACCAAGATATTTGTACTTTCCAAGCATTCTTGTAAAAATGTAACAGTGAATAAAACAATGTTCATTGAGTAGTCAAATGCTGGGTGTTGATTTTCTTTTTTGTAAGAATAGTTGGCAATTCATTTATTGATCAGTAATTGGATAACTGGATTAACTGGTCTAAAATCTAAGATTACTTAGAATCTTAAAAAATATTCCCAGGTTTTACCCAGATTCAAATTCAGGTGATAGTCATAATAGGCAGATATATTATCAATGATTGAAGTGATGCATATGTGCTTGCTTCATTTTCTTTAATTCCCGCCATCTTTCCCTTAAATTCTAATTTTTCCTAGGACTCACACATGTAAATAATTGGCCTGTGTGTGTGCGCGCAATGTATACTATATTAAAGTAGACAAAAAAACTTCAAAGTAACCTGAAGGGAAAGTAAAATTTAAATTTAAATAATTATTTAGAGTTAATGTAAGAAAACAATACAAAAAGGTTTGTTAATGGAAATAATCCATTAAGTAAGAGTTGGTGTCTTATTAAAGAACAGTAATAAAAATCAGCAAAATAGTTACGGTTCGACATCTTTATGGCAAGAACATGTCTAAAAGGTGTTAAAGGTAAAAATAAAGATAAAAGGGCAGGAAACTACACAGGAAATAATCAGAAGTTGAAACAATTACAGGAAAAATAAATGGTAAAGCAATTAGTTAAATAGAAAAATATGAAAGTCCATTAACTTAACCCCTGAAGTCGCCATCTTGAATTTTAAAAAATATAAGTTTTATAATTGCCAGTGTGTCTTATGTTTGAATGAAATTAGTATAAAAAGATATACATTATTAGAAAGAGCTAATATGAACGAATGTAATAAAGTTGATAAAATAGTCATTACTACAAAAAAAAAATTAAGAAAAAAAAGATATTTAAAATACTTTTAAAAATGTTTATTTTTACATTGGTTCACAAATTCTAAATTTTGAAAGTTAAATGTTAAAATGACATTTTCATAAACAGCTTTATCACATTTGTCACTAAATGCTGAAAAAAAAAAAGATATATAACATCACTTACCTGAGATAATTTTTCATAGCAGAAATATTGAAACTGGATGAATTCCTGCCTTTCAGTTTTATTTTCAGACTCAGATCTTGTCCTTCTTTTCAGGATATTGGTTAGAAATACATTTGGTTTTAGCGAGGGCAAAAAAAAAAAAAAAAATAACAGTAAGAACAATGCATGGGATATTATGCAAAGAGAACTTTAGTAAATTGTAATATATGAAAAATATAATAAAAAAGTGTATTCAAAAAAATATCAAACAGTGCAAGAGATATTATGCAAAGAGAACTTTAGTAAATTGTAATATATGAAAAATGTAATTAATTATTATATTACTGAATAATGGGAGGGGGGGTTAATATATCTATTCTTTTCAAGTAAAAAGTATATTAAAAAAAATAAATATCAAACAAATAAAAATTTCTGTAAAATGAAATGAATAAAAACAAAGCAAATCAATAAACATTAAAATAAACAAATTTGTATGAGCACTGAGTACATGTTTGGGAGACGGTGATCTCGACAAAATGATGAGTGCTGGTACAGCATGAAGTATTTGTTTTGGGGATCATTTCGCCTTTTTACGTGTGTGTGTGTGGATATGTGTATCAGTTACATGAGATAGAGTGGATGGATTGAGGGAGCTTGAAAGTCTGTGTTCAAATACTCTATATAACAGTGATCTATAATTAGCCTGACTTTATAAATTCTATCAGTGCCTAAAAATGTATTTTATAAAATTAAATTATATAAAATGTATAAATTATGCATAATTTTTTATCAAAAACAAAAATTAAAAAGACAGTACTCACAGTTGATAGGAAAATTTAGACGTATATTTCTTCGAAAGCCCTTGGCTGAAATAAGCAGTGAATGAATTCATTTCTGCCAAAGAAAACTTTTTCTGTGACTAAATCTAAGAAAATGAGAAAAAAAAAAATTAAAAGTTGCATTTTTCCCAAAAAAAATCATAAAAAATAGAAATTTTACCATAGAAAAAGAATATGTACATTTTTTCCTCGTAATAAAATGGCAGATAGAAAGAAATAATGTTCTTGGGTTTGAGATTACCTAATACTGCGCAAACTTAGTATTTGCAGTAAACTTATGCTGATGGATTCAAGGCTAAAGCAGAAGCAAAGGAGTTAAATCAGCTAATGATAGTTAAAAGCTCTCTAATGCATTTCAAAATAATATATAAACCCTTAAAAATGTATTGTTCTGGTTCTTGTGCTGGTTGTTGTTTATTCTAATTCTTCCTGTTGTTTTTCGTCTTCGGTTAATTAAAAAAGATTTTATTAACAGAAATGCGTATTAAAGTTTCTTATTAGAATGGAGGAGTAGGTTGACGTTGGCTTCTCCCGTGTCATCGTAGGGAAAGAGTGACATCCTGATGTGAGCTTCAGCATGCTTGCAGAGATGTCCACTGTTCCAGTTATCCAAATGCTGATCCAGAAATACTTAGTTTTTTTGCCGTACCAATAACTCACTGCCATGATGGGAGAAAATGATCCACAAGACCATCAATATACAGTGTCATCAAAAACATCCTTCCTCTGAATTCAAATGCTTGATCAATTTCATGAAGCTGCCGGTAAAATCTTGCAAATTATTAATTTTCCAAATATAAAAGCACATTTATTCATTTATTATTAACCATAATTTAAATATATGTGTATGCACTAACCTTTAACTTTAATATTTTAAAGATTTCATTTTTATTAATAATGTAACAGTTTACTGGTCTAAAATATTTAATTTTCAGTTTTTTATCTATTTGTATTTACTTATAAAAATTGGACAATGTAGGAATTAATTTATAAATGCAAACACCATATTGCATCTCTTTTCATGATGTCCCAAGGGTCATCAGGGAGTGAGAATAAGAGTGGAAAAATATACAAATAAAGTTAAAAGTTTTATAATATATTTATTTTATCCTTATGCAGTTCTTTTTCTCCCCATCATCTTAAGCAATGTTTTTCTTAATGATTGCCAAGAAAAACCAATGAAGGATAACGAGTGAAATTATTCTTAGTTTTTAAATATATATATATATATTGGCTTATGTGCATCTCATATTAAAAATGTATTAAATAAATAAAGTGATTTTTTTTTTAACATATGTTCATCCACAGGTAAATATTTTATTTTTATAATAATAGCTGTAGCTTACTCCACTGCACAGGTGCTTTACAGATTGAACGCTAATTATAATAATACTCTCCTTTCCAAACACAAGATAAAGTCTTTTTCAAAAATAGAATGGATCCACACTATTCTTTTCACCCAAACTATATGTATAGGCAAATCTAAAGCATTTGGAACTGAGAGTGGGAAGATTTAATTAATCACTTTAAATTATTTGTAATCTGATTTTTGTTGATGACGTTTGCGAAATTTTTTACTATTTATGATATATCATTATTAAATGAAAACTTTAAACATATGTAAATATTTAATTTATATATGCTTCAGATACACTTTTAAAAACTGCAACAAAGATAGCTGGTAGAAAAAAAGCAGCAATTGACCAATAAAATTTCTACTGAGACTAGAGAATTTATGAAGAAAATAAAGAATATGAAGATATACAAAAATGATGCATTAAAAAGGATTGAATATCTCGAATTTTGTAAAATGGTGTGGAAAAGAGTTGAAAATGATATAAGAAAGTATAACTGTGAACTAGCAAGGAAAGCTGTAGAAGAAAATAAAAGTCTCAAGAATGTAAAACAACATTTTGGTAGGAAGTTTATATCTGCATTAAGAAAAAAAGATGAAATTATTACTAAAAAGAGAGATGACATCATGAAATGTGTGGAAGACTTCTATCAAGAGTTATATAGTAATAAAGAACAAGTGCCTCCTATACCTATTATATCTTCCGAATTGCCCAGAATTTTGAATGAGGAAGTGAGACATGCAATTAAATTTATGAAGAAAGGGAAGGCTGCAAGTAATGATGGAATTATAATTAATATATTAAAAGAAGCAGGTGAAGAAATAGAAAAAATTTTAGTAAAGTTTTATACCAAATGTCTAAATGATAAAGATGTACCAGATGATTGGAAGAATGCAGTATTAATATTAATATTTAAAAAAGGTGATAAAGAAGATATTAGAAATTACAGACCTATCAGTCTTTTATCAGTTTTATACAAAATTTTTACTAAGATAATTACAATTCATCTACAGAAAACACTGGATTTTCACCAACCAAGAGAACAAGCTGGATTTAAAAGTGGTTTTATTACAGTAGATCATATCCAGGTATTGAGAGAAGTTATAGAAAGGACAAATGAATATGAGTTGCCATTATGCTTAGGATTTGTAGATTATGAAAAGGCATTTGATTCTTTCAGTGATTAAAGCATTGGGTCATCAAGGTATAGATCCAGGATATTGTTATATTTTAAAGAATATTTATAAAAATGTAACAGCAACAATTAAATTACATAATGATACTGGGAAAGTCAACATTGAGAAAGGTGTAAGACAGGGTGACTCCATATCTCCAAAACGTTTTGCAGCAGTGGTGCAAGAAGTATTTGGTGGATTAATATGGGAAGCTAAAGGAGTGAAAGTAAATGAGATTATTTAAGTCATTTAGATTTGCAGACGATATAGTTGTTTTTGAAAATAATGCTTTAGAGCTGCAGGAAATGTTGCAGGAGTTATCAGATGAAAGTAGAACTAAAGATAAATGTTAAAAGACTAAAGTAATGTTTAATCGATTTTCTGAAAATATGAAAATAAAGATTGATTATGATGAGTTAGAAGAAGTTAACAGTTACAAATATCTTGGTCAGATTATTAATACAGATGGAAACATAATGAATGAAATTAATCATAGAATTAAACTTGATTGGAGTGCTTTTGGTAGAAATAACTTGATACTAAAAGGAAGTATGCCTATGTGTTTGAAAAGGAAGGTTTTTAATAAATGTGTTTTACCAGTTTTTACTTATGGATCTGAGACTTGGACACTTAATAGAAGAGCAATACAGAGACTTCAGACTACTCAAAGAAGTATGGAGAGATGCATGTTGGGAGTAACAAGAAGAGATTGAAAACGCAATGTATGGGTAAGAGAACAAACAGGTGTTACTGACCTCATTGAAAACATTAAAAGATTGAAGTGGAGTTGGGCTGGACATATTGCTAGAAGAGATTATAATAGATTGACAATTGAAATCTTAAACTGGATTTCAAGAGATTGTAAAAGATCCAGAAAGCGACCACATGTTAGATGGATGGATGAAATAAGAAAGTGTGCAGGGGTGATGTGGAGAAGAGAAGCTAAAGATCGGAGGTGTATTGAACTTGGAAAGATCTTCATCCTGCAGTGGATTGATAATGGTTGATGATGATGATGATGCTTCAAATTTACCTATACATATAGTTTGGGGGAAAATGATAGAGTGGATCCATTTTAACTTTTAAAAAAACTATCTTGTGTTTGGAAAGGAGAGTATATATTATAATTAGCGCTCAATCTGTAAAGTGAATGTGCAGTGGTGTAAGTTACAGTTATTATTATAATTTATAAAAACATTGCACCATATAAATTAAATATTTAAATTATTTTTATAAATAACAATCCATGTTCTCAACATGCACGTATGTAATATCACTATCTATATATAAACTAAAAGCGAATCGCAAGTTTTATATTTTATTAATCTAATATGATAAAGAATGGATTGGATATTAATTATTGTGGGTTAGTAAGATTCTGTTTTTATTATAATATATTAGCTAGATTAATAATGCTATAATTATATTTGTAGACGAGCTGAAATATATAAACTTCCTAATTTGTGTTACATAGGTATATGAGCTCTCTTATTATATAAATATTTCGTTACTTTAAAGTTTAGCATAGACGTGAATTTAAGATTATTTTTATTATACCCGTTAATTGCATTACTGTATAAGAGATGTGTGTTATCAGGGGCTATCTTCCATATTCTCTGTTATATATTATTACTCACTATTTATTTATATAAGCAGTACATCCAGTGCCTGCTATATTTAGATATGTGTGCCTGGTGAACTCTTGCCAAATAATTCAAAATATAAATTTTGTGATCACGCTAGGTGACAGAAGAATCCAGCATCCAAATTCTAGTGAATATCACACATATCCCTTTTACGATGAGCCTAAGATTAGAAGCAGGAGCTTCCCTGCAGCCTGGGACATTCCTCTTTGTATCATAAATCATACCTTTCACATTACTAACTTGATCCATATCATGATGCCAGTGAACCGCATATAATAGATGCAATCGCACACCTATACATATAGCTATAATCCATGTCATACCTATCTTGGATACAGTAAGACCCCTAATAATAATAAATTAAAGAAAGTAAATATAATTAATGATAACCCATAATTTATTGATTAATATTATTTTTATTACCCCGTGGATAAAATAATAAAGCACACCCTCTTCATGGTTATGCTTATCATTGTTGTCCTTGATTATATTTGTATAAGGTCCAGAAATCTATCACTGATCCCACTCTGTACATAGTAAAAACACCCTGTTAATTTATATTACTTGTTATTAATAAATGTTATTTTATATAAATTATATGTTGTCATCATCATTGCTGATCGGATTCCATAGTTTACAGTTAAGAATTAGTTAAGTTAGAGTCTATGCGTATCCCTGAGCTATGCAGAACTATATTAAAATGGGAAGCTGTGCTAACATAGGGTGTTAATTGGGTAGTATTGACTAGCGAGCCTAGACATGGGTTTAAACTAGTATTGTAGGGGTAGCAATGCCACTATGATGCTAGTTGAGAGCATCTGCTTAGTCTCTCAATCTTGTTAGCATATTATGCATGTTTGATTGTTACAGGATTTTATATATATATAACATGGCATTATCAATGTAGGATTTTGAACCATTCACAACCCTGAGAGGATTTTTTTTAGCATGGCACCAACGTAGAGTTTTGAACCACTTCTCACAACTCTGGAAAATTTTTTTGTCTTGAGTAGTTAATATAAATGCTAAAATCATTTCATGCATAACCTTTAGAAAATATTTTGCATACATAGGTTAAAAAGATTTTATTCCAATTGGTGATAATGAAAAATATTAACAGGTGGCTGACAGAGATAGAGCTAGTTCATATGCATATATGTAACTAAAAATGAGGCACCAATATTCAAAACAAAATTATCTATGTGTAATAAAAGATAGGATAGAGTAAACCAGAAAGTTTAAAGTAGGAAAGAGAAAATATTGGGGACAACAATGGACATTTTTTTTAATTACTAAAGGTAGATAGAATAGAGAAGGGGAATTGTTTTTTTTTTCATAATAAACTGGGATAAAAAAAAAAATGCTGGAACAGAGTGTGACACCACAGGAAGATGACACGGAGAAGTGAACCATATTAATAAAGAAATAAACGATTGGCACTAATAGGAAGGGCAGACAATGCCCAGAAATAATAACATTCAGAAGGGACACAGGGAAAGCCCAATCACATATTTAGAAAGTTTAAAAGAAACTTTTTACAAATTAACTGATTAGCAGCAAATAGCAATCACCATGAACTATTTGAGCGACACTGCAAGAGATTGGTGGATGGGCATTACGCACCGACCATGGACATTCCAATACTACAAAAGGTACTTATTAAAGACTTTGGAACCACAAAGGATGAGCCAGGCAGACACTTCAGATGTTTAAATGTATTAATATGACAATCATTAAGTCCATCGGGTTCACTCCAAAGCGATTACACTTTGATCCAAGCCCACAAAAACAAACTTACCAATACTCAGGGAGTCATCAACAGAGACAAAAACCAAGTGGAGGCACGAAAATGATTGACATGGATGGCTGAATGAAGAAGAAAAAGTAATTGACAATTCTGCACTATTTCAAGTTGGGAGGCCAGGTGGAGATCCGGACTAATCATATAAGCAACACATTAAGAAACCAATACAAGAAATTCTTTCCTTTGTACGATGGCCCATACATTATTAAAAAAAATGTGGAGGTAATGCCTTTGCACTGTTTCAAGTTGGGAGGCCAGGTGGGGATCCGGACTAATCATATAAGCAACACATTAAGAAACCAATACAAGAAATTCCTTCCTTTGTACGATGGCCCATACATTATTAAAAAAAATGTGGAGATAATGCCTTTCTATTAGAAGGCCCAAAATGATTGAAAGGGTCATTCATTGCCAGTAGCCTTTAATCTTACCATGGCCATCCATATGGCCTAGGTGGGCAACAGTAGAAAAAAAAGAAAGGAGAGACAGAGTACAATTTAATAACAAAGGAATAGGACAACAATGGTAAAAGAAACCTATAATATGATATAGTATAATATAATGTGATATTGCACAAATAGCACAATTGTTACTATAGAAATACATACTATCCACACACACAAACACACCACCAGGAAAGGTATACAGTGAACACTCTATTCCACACCAAGAGATATGTAAGTTTCTTTTTTTGTATTTACTTTTTTTTTTTGGTGTAACTGCGGATATGAAGCAATGCATATATGCTTGCTTCATTTTCTTTAATTCCCAACAACTTTCCTTTAAATTTTAATTTTTCCTAGGACTCACTCATGTAAATAATCGCTGTGTGCGTGTGTAATTTTATGATATATTAAAGTAGGTAAAAAATTCAAAGTAAATCTAGGGAAGGGAAAGTAAAATTTAAAGTTAAATAATTATTTAAAGTTAATGTAAGAAAATAATAGGAAAAGGTTTGTTAATGGAAATAATCCATTAAGTAAGTAAAAGTTGGTGCTTCATTTAAGATCAGTAGAAAAATCAGCAGAATAGTTATGGTTTGACACCTTTATGGTGAGAATGCATCTACAAGGTGTTAAAAGTAAAGACAAAAAGGCCGGAAATGGACACTGGAAATAATCAGAAGTTTGAAACAATTGCAGAAAAAATTAATGAAAAAGCAATTAGTTAAGTGGAAAAATATGAAAGTCCATTAAATCAGCTCACGTTAGTTAAAAGCTCCCTAAGACACTTCGAAATAATATATAAACCCTTAAAAATGTATTGTTCTGGTTTTTGTGCTGATTGTTGTTCATTCTAGTTTCTGTTGTTTTTCGTCTTGGGTTTATTAAAAAAGATTTTATTAACAGAAATGCGTATTAAAGTTTCTTATTAGAGTAGGTGAGTAGTTCAACATCAGCTCCAGCATGATTGCAGAGATGTCCAGTATTCCAGTTATCCAAATGCTGATCCAGAATTACTTAGTTACCTGCCATACCAATAACTCTTTGCCATGATGGAAGAAAATGATCCACAAGACCATCAAAAAACAGACTTCTTCAGATTTCAAGTGTTTGAATAACTTCATGAAGCTTCCAGTAAAATCTTCCAAATATAAAAATACCTTTATTAATTTATTATTAACCATAACTTAAATATATGTATATGCACTAGCCTTTACTTTTAATATTTTAAAGATTTCATTTTTATTAATAATGTAAAAGTTTACTGGTTTAAAATATTACATTTTCAGTTTTTTATGTAATCTTATTTACTTGGGACATCAGAGAGTGAGAATAAATCAAGAGTGGAAAAATGTATAAAGTTAAAAGTTTTATAATATGTATATTTTATTTTTATGCAGTTTTTTTCCTCCGTCATCTTAAGCAATGTTTTTCTTGACGATTGCCAAAAAAAACCCATGAAGGATAACAAGTGATATTATTCTTAGTTTTTAAATATATATATTGGCTTAGGTGCGTTTCGTATTAAAAAAAATATTAAATAAATAATTTAAATGATTTTCTTTTCTTAACATTTTATTACTTAAATTATTTTTATAAATAATCTGTGTTCTCAATATATTGTAACCGGATAAATATATGTGTTACATTTAAATTCTAATACTTAATGTTTTGTAAATACCTAATACTGAATTAAAGAAAAACAAACGTTCAAAATGCACAAATAACGAATTATTAATTTATTAATATGTTTAATTTAAATATTGAAACAAAATAAGCTTTAAAAAAATTATAGAATCGAAACAAAGATTCTAATCTTTAAATAAAATATAATAAAAAACCTTTTAATTTTAAAAATAACGAAGAGAGTTTTTAATCTTAAAAATAAAAATTACAAACAGATCCTTAGGGCAAAATGACCATTGAAAAGATGATTACAAAAGAGATAAAAGAGTCAATGAATAGAAACAAAAGACTTGCTTTTTCCACCCAAAGATAGAGACACAGACCTCAGTGGAAAACCCAAAATCTACTTAGCCACAAATCCAATGTCTGCTTCACAACAAACTCAATGAACCAATGAAATATAGATATGAAATATGTTTGATGGATCTGTGCATTCCAGAGATAAGGTGCCGGAGGTCTATAAAAAGAAAAATCCAAAAGAAATAGTTAGTTGGAATTGGAAAATAAAAGTTTTAAATTCATTCATCTTTGCTGAAAGTAAAAATAAAAATTTTAAAAGCTATTATCGCAGTCACCAAGAATGTAATCAGCTTCATCGTGCTTCATTCGGTTCGGCCGGCCGAAAGCAGCTTTGATCTCCACGGATTGCAAGATCGAACCACGGATCCCGTCTTTAGAAATCTTCATAAATCGTCATAAGTCTTCATAGATCTTTGTCATGAAGGAATGAGCTCGGACAAAGGAAAGTATAATTTATAAATGATAAAAATGAAGTCTAAACTCTCTTAAATTTAAAATCTTCAAGCTTTATTTGTTTCTAAAAATGAACTATAAACTTTCTTTTCTGAACAAACCTGAACTTTATCTTTTATAAACTTTGCCATTTTAAACTGTGATCAAAAGTTAATGTAATCTCTTAAAATATGTATTGTTTTTTTTTTATTCATGCTTAATTAATATCTGTTTGTAATAGGGTAAGGGTTTGCGATTGCAAACAAATTTAAAGATAAAAACACTTATCATTATTTGTGCGTTATTGAATTTAAAAGAAAAGTAGGTTAAATAATATTTGTAGTAAAAAAAAAAATAAGTTAAATATAATGTGTCATTTAAAATGATTTAAAATAATAAACTAAAGATTGTTTTTTAAGAATTAAATTATTAAATTAACTTAAATTTAAGTTGAGTGTAGATGGCTGCTAGACTCGTTTAGTTAGTTTAATGGGGTTTGACTTCGGACTATTTGTTTCATAGTTGTGTCAATGCTGGTGGAGAGATATATGGACGTTTACATTAATGTAATGTGAAGTGTGTTAGCACTTAAGGGCGATGAGTCCAACTGAATGCATGACCCCAAAGAGGTATTCATACCATTGCAAAGGACGTAGATGTGTTTCCTGTGCCATTGACCCATTCCAGCTCTATGGATTGGGAGGATAAGCACGGCAAGATAGACCGCTCTCCCATCCATACAAAGCATTATTCTTTTATTATATTACATGCATAATTCCTTTGCCAGACATACGTAAATTCCTGTACCGGACAAAGGTCATGCTTCTTCAAATAAGGTCATGCTATTCAGATGAACATTCCTGTCAGTATGGTTTGATGCTAACATGTTCACATTGCATTGATTGCGGATATATATCTGAAAGTGAGCATTGGCGTGGTTGTGGACCTTTAGCCTGGAGAGATCAAGTGCCACGACGCTCTTAAGTGCATCGTCTGGGTAGCTCATCTATACTCAACATTTCTAAGATTAAAAATAAAAGTTAAAACAAATAAAAATAATAGTAAATAATAATGAAACAAACAATTTTTTTTTATATAATTATTTTTCAAGTTTGTGTGTCATCACATATATATACGTGAATAAAATCTTTTCATGTTATTAGTACAGACAGTGATTGTTTTTATTATTCTTTATTAAAAATATATTTTAATATATTAAGTTTTTGCGTCTACTTGAGCTAGTGACTTGGGCTGGCGGTCGTGATCTTAACAGCGCGTATCTGTCTACTTTATAAATTTTCTAGGTTCAAATGATCTAGTGCTGCCCTGTATGGCAGATACGGTAAGACTGGATAATGATCATCCATTTCCCAACCGTTATAAATGGCTGCCCAGAATGTGGCATGATATTCATTAACTACGAATACCCTGATACAATAAATTAGGAAATAGTGTGAATAGCACCCTGAACATCAGAATAGGTATAGTTAGGAATAAGTTAGGATAAGATGTGACTGTCAGGTATAAATATGATCATCAAATAACTTTAGTATTTAAAAAAAAGAAAAGGAGAGTTTATACACTGTCATTCAGCTGCCTCTTTTAAGTTAAAATTACTCGTGAAGCAAGGAATATATCATGCTTAAACCTCCTGGACAGGCAAGGTAAGCCTTATATTACCTAAAAATTTCTATGAATCAGAAAAAAATTATTTGCAAGGCAATATGAATAGCAATCAACAGCATGGTAATCTAACGTTGAATCAAAATGACAAAAATAGTCAAATGATTGAAAAATTACATTTAAAAGAGATGAAAGTAATTAAACCTAAGAAAACATTATATAAATCAAAATGATAATATAAATAACCCCGTTACACAAGATTTAGGGGCTGTAAGTAAAATTACTCAGTATATGTAAATCTCAACCTCAACATTAAAATCAGATTTTCAAACTGCCAGAAAAGATGCACTAGATCATATTTCGGACTCGATTTTAGTTGATGGCTTGATGCAGAACACTCCAAATAATACTGTCACCAAATTACATGCAGAAATATTGAAAGATAAACAAGCTATGTCTTCCGTTGTTAAAAAAGATGAAACCTCCGATAAGTTTTAAAAAATTTTGCCGATGAGGGCCCAAAATTCTAATATCTTTGCTACAGCATTAGAAAACAATGCGGTACTCAGTAATAGCCAAATAAATGAAAATATACAAAAAACACAAAATGGTATTTATGAGTTGGGGAAAGTCCAACATAGTAAAACAAATATTTCTGATACAAACATCCCTACATATGCAAATATCCTTAAAAGTAAATCTCTCTCAAATGCCTCTCATAATTTACCTAACGTTAGTGATAATATTACTTTGCTTGAGTTATTGGAAATGGACATTGATCAAAATAGCACTTTTAAACAATCATCCACCAACACATATTTCTTTAATACATGTAACTACAATGAGGAGCAGTATCAAGACCACCGAATGTTTCAACAGAACTATACCCAATAATCTTTATATGTCATTGATCAATTTCAGTGGTGACAAGAACCTGATCCTAGCTGTTACTAATGCTAACTGTGCATTGTTCAAGTTCCCCACTGAATTGCTATATGAAACTAAATAAAAAGATTTAAGCCATGGTATTCATAAGATCTTGAGTCATCCTAATGACCACTACATTGCTCTGGAATTTACTAACTGGGCAACCAAGAATTACTTTAAAAGCAATATCAGGGTATTAAATGATAAATTCATCTGTTATATTGATCTCACTAGACCTAATACAATTTCTGGTAGGATTAAAAATTGTCCTATGAACTTCTATCAAGAACATCCTCAGGAAGCACTCAAAGCCTTTGGCATTGTTACTTTCCTGTTGATTCAGATGGACTAAATTTTTTTTCTAACAATGCATCTCTTCAAATAGCACTCAAACAAAATTTCTCACTCACTGACATACCTACCATGTTCAATTACAAAGGATCACACATGATTCTCTCTTTATGTGGAGTTAGACCACAGTGTTTTCATTGTCTTGAGAGGACCACTTGGTGAAAGAATGCCAATCAAGAATGTGCTCTAATTGTGGAATCATAAAGGGTATTTATCATAGATGCAAAAAGAATTTTACATCAATTTCTCAAGGTATTGCACAATCATATTCTTCCATAACTAATGATGCATCAACAACAGAACCCCAATTATAAGTGCTGACAAGGAATATCAAATGAATAATCAACAACTATTTGTCTTGCAACAACCTGATTACAGAAGTGTAGTCAGAGAAGAAGAAACATCAGATATTACACAAGACTCTTCTTGTAGATGAGTCTCTACTTCCACTGGCCTCAAAAGGAGGAAATGATACACAAAGCCAGGTACTTCATGCTGACATAGTGGGATCAACACAACAAACTGTGGTGGAACAAGATACTTCAGACTATCCCACATATCATCAGCACAATGATAGCACTACTCCAAGTAATTCTGTCAAGAAGCCTCTGAACAAAAGTATTGTTACATATCAGACTAAAACCACTATGAGATGCACAAGAAGTATAAATAAGCAGCTTAAAAGTAACAACAAGTCTATCACCCCCAACCAAGGAGATATTAGCTCTGAAGAGGAATCTCCAGTGAAAATGCCTTTAGATAAGTCCAGTACTAAGAAAAGAAAATCTGCCATTATGCACAAGTCCAGCTCAGAAGATGACAAATCTCTGGGGAAGAAAAACAGATGTTTATCTCTTAAGATGAAGAAGAAATCCAATATTCCAATACTTAAGAAAATAAGTCCAGAGACGAAATGTCAGCTATCAGATGAGGATAATAGGATATTGAGTCTTAATTCATTAGAAGAGACTGCTGGTTATATCATTGTTGGCGGTTCAGATGGCACCTCATTGATTGAACCCATTATGTTAGAAGAAACTTCAGATAACACCATTGAAGATCCAGACTATTCCAACTAGAATTGACCCTCTTTTTATGCTGAGAATTAAAAGGAAACCTTATATTCTTTGCAGTAGATTTAAAAGATACATAACCCAATTATGTTGCATAAATTTGTAGGAGTAAATGTAAGGGGTATTAACTCATTGGAAAGAGTATATGCCATTGAACAATGGATTACAATCAATAATCCACATTTATTTTTTATGAGTGAAACAAAATATCACTCAAATTCAGATTATAGAATTAGAGAATGTCTTGAATCTCTTGGATACATAGTTTTCTCTGATAGCATTACTGCAGCTGGCAGAGTCGGTTTACTTATTAATAAAAAACATCCACCTAATAAATTTATAATACTCTATAAGGATAATAACCTTATTGCTATATCAGTCACATATCAAAATTTGGTAATCAATATAATATATGTACGCAGATAGGTCCTGTTGCATGTTAATGAAAGTCATTAACTTCGTTAATATGCTATTGGTAAATAATAACCCCACCCTAATCTTTGGAGACTTTAACATCACTTATGCAAAATTCACAAAAAGCTATATTCAGTTGATAGGCAAGCCATTTATGAGTGGTGAGGGTCATCTGCCTGATGATTCCTACTCTTTTTACACCAGAAAATACAGGTCACTGATTGATCTATTCTTTTATAAGCCTGACATACATTTTTTCATCACAGCAAAATTAGAACGTGGTCTTTTCAGACCATCTTGCCCTAGTAGTTCAGATTGAAGCTGCTAATAATGTTGTCACTCCCACTTGCAACACCACCAGAATGTTGACAAAATCGAACATAACAGAAGCCATACCATCTGAGGCTTATATATATATTTAAAAAAAATAGATTTACTTGCCAAACCTATAGAGGAAGCATGGTTTGCTTTTATTGGCATTCTTCAATCGATCATTTCCTACCATACAATTAAGCAAAAGGGGCCGTTGGTGCTACTAAAAGACTTGGACAAGCTTGGTTTCAGAATGAAGGCATTTAGCTCTGCCTCAACTTCTATAGATGAGATTATATCTGTTAAGCTACAATATAAAGCCAAACAGAAGGAACTTGCAGATTATCTGTCTAAAGCGTGCCAAGGTGTTTCTGGCTCAGCAGAACTGGACAACAAGCTACTTTCATTGGGCACTGGGGGGGCTATTAACCCCCCCTACTCCCACTATCATAAATATTGATGGTGATTCCTTTGTTGGCCTGCCAATGATTAAGGAAATCCATAAACACTATGATCAAAAATTTCATTGACTCAGCCATGTTAATACTCCCACGGAAGACATTTTGGTTTGTCAAGATGATCATGGTATGACTGAAGATATGCTGAAAGTCAAACTCCAAGCACTGCCTGATAAAATACACCATGGACTGCATTCTATACTGCGCTTCCTGTTAGATCATCTAAGCCACTTTACAATTCCCATCCTATTTAGAATGACCAACCATTTGATACAGGAGAAAAGAATAATCCTCCACCTATATCCTATTGCTTTAGTCCCCTTCATAAAGAAGCATGAAGATCCCCACACCCTCAAAAACATTCGGCCTATTTCTATGTCCCTGCTCATCATTAAAATTCTGGAATTTGTCATAAAAGATAAGATCCAGGATAAGATACTCCAAAATATATATCATCTTCCCAATTTGCAAAGAAACATTCTTCGCCAATTTTAGACATTGTTCAAGTTAAAATATTAATTGATTATGTTAGACAACAGAGAAAGCAGGCTGTCATAGCTATCCAGCTTGATTTCAATGCAGCATTCGACTCTGTTAACATCACTACCCTTCTAAACTTGCTGAAAGGCCATCACATCCCAACCTCTATCATACAGATCATAGATAACCTCATGTCTAACAGAGAAATTGCTGTCTCACTGAATAGCAAGCTCTTCATTCTTCCAACCTAACACATCCATTCCGCAAGGCTCCCTCTTCAGTGCTCTTCTCTTTATTGTCTACATTGATCCATTGTTGAAAGCCATCGAATAACAACTACCTGGTGTCTATGTATCAAGGCTTGCCAAATTGATAAAGCTCATGGCTTATATGGATGACATAATCATCTTCCTCCCTTCAACAACCTTTTTACCTCAGTTATACTCCATATTGGATCAATACACAGCTGACTATGGTCTCACCATTAACCCATTGAAATCAGCTATATGGAAGGTGTCCTCAGGTCAGAAGATTGTATCCAAATTTACAGCCAACCCTCAAAAGTTTTTGGGCTTTGAGATATCCAAAACATACTTCCAAATGTCCAAAGATATTTAAAATCACATTCTGCACTCAATGGAAAGACTTACTAAATGTCTGTCTAAAGTCTACCTTTCCTTACATGGTAAGGTAATGCTTCTCAATATGGAGATCATGGGCAAGCTCAACTATTACATGCCCATCATGAGGATCACTAGGACTTTTATCAGTAAAATGAATTCTCTTGCATCCCGACTTTTCTGGGGAGGTAAAGTTGTAGCAATTAGCAACTTCACCAGAAGTATAATGGACTTTCTTATCATGCTATACAAGCCGTTCATATTCAAAAGATATTTAATTTCATCACCATGCTTATCAAATCATTTGGATATGAGCAAGTCATTTTGCCAGTAATACCAACAGATAGACCCCCTCCTAGAGTTAAGAACTTCCTTGATGTCGTGATTGATTTGATCAAAAGCTACATGGTAATTACGAATGATACGTTTGACAACAAGATTAATATTTGGCAAGCACATAGTCTCATTCACCCTATCACAATTCCCATAACACCGCTACTTGCCCTGACCAATAATAAGATAATCTCCTTCAGGTGCTGGGCTATGGAACCGAAATTCTTTGATTTCATTATTAAGATAAATTTAAATGCCATTAGCACTAATTGGTTTCTCTTCCATAGGTGAGGCATCAACAAAATTGACCCTATCTGCCCCCTCTGCCAGACTCATGATGAAACATTTGATCATCTGGTTTACTCGTGCCATGGACTCTGGAGGTCTAGAAGGATTATCGCTGATAACCTTAAAGTGAATTTTTACCTTGTTATGTCTCTTAAGGATAGTATTAAGACAAGATCCATCCCTACTATTAGGCTTTCATTATTTATCAACCATGCATTCTGGTCTACTCATTGTAAAATGGTTTTCAATCCTGGTGCAATTCATGAGGGAAAATTCTTTGTGAATAAACTTATAAAATTTAAAAACTGTGACATGCTATTAGCTCCAAAAGTATTATTTGAGGAAACATGGACTCTAATTGCATTGAAAGAATGATTGCTGGTAAAACACTTTGTTTCTTCTGTCTAAGATATTGCTGAAAGTGATTTTCTTAATAATCAGAAGTTCAGATCCTTAAATTATCAAAATGGATAATTTTTAACTGAACTCATCAGATTTAGCATAAATACCTAAGCCTTCATAGTTGTAGTGATTTTTCCAATGGTGATCTGACCAAACTCTAGATTGACTAAGTGACTCTTGGTAGTGTGAGGCAATTTGTCCACATGAGTTGGGTGAGCTTAATTAGCCTACTTGTGTGCTAACAGTAGACCAGGTATTCAGGTTTACCTCTTGCCCAGAATAATACTATCTTATATTTATTTATTATCGTGTAATTCTTCTTTATGTTTGTAATTCTAGCTTTCCTTTTCAATTTACCATGTACACATAATTGTCACTGTAAACATTGTACTTGTTTAATAAATATTTGAAAGAAAAAGAAAAGGAATGATTTAGTAATTTAAAAATACGCCCACAAAAAAAAAAAGAACTTTAAAGCATTGCCAATTAGTATTAACTCTAACTAAAGTCTTTTTTTTTAATCATTTTTTTAAATAAGTTTGGTGATATGTAACTGGATATATATATATGCGTTACATTTAAATTCTAATACTTAATGTTTTGTAAATATCTAATACTGAAAGAAAAACATTCAAAATGCACAAATAACGAATTATTAATTTATTAATATGTTTAATTGAAATATTGAAACAAAATAAGCCTTAAAAAAATTATAGAATCGAAACAAAGATTCTAATCTTTAAATAAAATATAATAAAAAACCTTTTAATTTTAAAAATAACGAACAGAGTTTTTAATCTTAAAAATAAAAATTACAAACAGATCCTTAGGGCAAAATGACCATTGAAAAGATGATTACGAAAGAGATAAAAATGTCGAGGAATAGAAACAAAATATTTGCTTTGCCCGCCCAAAGATAGAGACACAGACCTCAGTGGAAAACCCAAAATCTACTTAGTCACAAACCCAACGTCTACTTGGCAACAAACTCAATGAAGTATAGATATGAAATATGTTTGATGGATCTGTGCATTCCAGAGATAAGGTGCCGGAGGACTATAAAAAGAAAAATCCAAAAGAAATAGTTGGAATTGGAAAATTAAAGTTTTAAATTCATTCGTCTTTGCTGAAAGTAAAAATAAAAATTTAAAAAGCTATTATCGCAGTCACCAAGATTGTAATCAGCTTCATCGTGCTTCCTTCGGTTCGGCCGGCCGAAGGCAGCTTTCATCTTCATGGATCCTGTCTTCAGAAATCTTCATAAATCGTCATAAGTCTTCATAGATCTTTGTCACGAAGGAACGAGCTCGGACAAAGGAAAGTATAATTTATAAATGATAAAAATGAAATCTAAACTCTCTTAAGTTTAAAATCTTCGAACTTTATTTGTTTCTAAAAATGAATTATAAACTTTCTTTCCTGAACAAACCTGAACTTTATCTTTTATAAACTTTGCCATTTTAAACTCCGATCAAAAGTTAATGTAATCTCTTAAAATATGTATTGTTTTTTTTTATTCATGCTTAATTAATATCTGTTTGTAATAGGGTAGGGGTTTGCAATTGCAAACAAATTTAAAGATGAAAACACTTATCGTTATTTGTGCGTTATTGTATTTAAAAGAAAAATAGGTTAAATAATATTTGTAATAAAAAAAAAAAGTTAAATATGATGTGTCATTGTAAAATGATTTAAAACAATAAACTAAAGATTTTTTTTAAGAATTAAGTTATTAAATTAACTTAAATTTAAGTTGAGTGTAGATGGCTGCTAGACTCGTTTGGATTAGTTTAAAGGGGTTTTGACTTTGGACTATTTGTTTCGTAGTTGTGTCAATGCTGGTGGAGAGATATATGGACATTTACATTATTGTAATGTGAAGTATGTTAGCACATAAGGGTGACAACTCCAACTGAAGGCATGACCCCAAAGAGGTAGTCATACCATTGCAATGGACGCAGATGTGTTTCCTGCGCCATTGACCCATTCCAGCTCTGGATTGGGAGGATAAGCACAGCAAGATAGACTGCTCTCCCATCCATATGAAGCATTATTCTTTTATTATATTACATGCATAATTCCTTTACCAGACAGACATAAATTCCTGTACCGGACAAAGGTCATGCTTCAAATAATATGTTGTTCAGATGCACATTCCTGTCAGTGTGGTTTGATGTTAACATGTTCACATTGCACTGATTGTGGATGTATATTTGGAAGCGAGCATTGGCATGGTTGCGGACCTTTAGCCTGGAGTCAAGTGCCTTGAAGTCTTTTAAGTGTGTCATCTGGGTAGCTCATCTATACTCAACATTTCTAACATTAAAAATAAAAGTTAAAATAAATAAAAATAATATTAAATAATGAAACAAACATAATTTTTTTTATATAATTATTTTTCAAATTTGTGTGTCATCACTTATATATATTGTAACGGGCACATACGTACGTTACATTGTTTTTTTATTAGTAAACATGAAAGGAATAAAAGTTCGCAAATAAAAACTTCTTTTTTGGAAGTTAAAAATTGGGGATTAAAAAATCTATCTTAAACTCGTGTATATATATAGGGTCGCACGGATGAAAAAAATTATTAAAATAAAACTTTATTAAAAATAGAAAAAATATTTTAAAAGCAAAAACTTAAAAAGATTTAGAGATGGAAATATATCTTTAATTTTGGAAAACAGATTAAGTAATCAGAAAATGGAAATGATTGTTTTGATTAGTTAAATGTAAACTAGCCTTGGGCATTTGGGTGTATGGGCAGCAGTCAGATGGGAGGGGGAAACGGAGTCGGATCTCAGTGAAGGGACCAGCACATCGATGATGTAATGTTGAGTTAATCCACAAAATTAATATTAAAGGAAAGGTTGGAAATAAAGAGTTATTACGATGTGACTATATGTGTTAGTGTGGAGTTGAAGGAGAAGGGATTGAAAAGACGCACTCTTCAATCCCTTCAGTCTTGTTTAAAAAAAGGAAGTGACATCATTTTTTCTACATTAAGGACCAGCTAAACTAAAAGACCTACAGATAAATAAAAAAAACAACGGCTAACTCAACCAATCTCTTTCGGACGGCGTGGGAATTCATGTTCAAACGGCAAGGAATGGATAAAAATGAACTGTTTAAAACCATAAGAACTTTATAATTAATGAACATTAAATTAAAAACTTTCTGTATTTAAAATAATTGCAATAGAATCCTATCTGACCTACTTTATTTATTAATTAATTATAATTTTATTTATTGTATTTCTTTTGTAAAATCATTTCCATTCATTTATTTTTTTTTGTTCTTTTAAGTTTTTAATATGATTTTTGTTTTTCGTTAGACTAAATTACATAAATATTAAACTTAAGTCGAGCATGAATGGCTATATAGATTAGTAAAGTTATATTAGGGGAGGATAAATCTTAGGTTATTTGTTTCATAGTTAAATTAGGTCAATGGATTGGATATATTGATGATGTTAGTAGATGTAGTATGAGATCCGCTACAGGCAGGATTGCATATATACACCACACACCTTCTGTTTGCCTATGGATGGGTTTGTAAGTTGGCAAAGAACCGCAATCCATTCCTATGTAGTTTTTTGTTTATTGTTCTACTCGCCAATAGATGTAGCATTCCTGTTGGTGGAGAGACGATGTCTTCTCTAACTCTACTTACTGTTCAGATGTACATTCCTGACAGTATAGTATTTTGTGTTGTATTTTCATGCTACATTGAATACATAAATGTATCAGATGTATTGATGCCGGTTTGACTGCGAACTTTTTGCCTAAGGTTAAGTCAGGGAAGAATATTTTCTTTTCAAATGCAGATCTATGTAGTTTATTCATACTTGACACCCTAAATAAAAATGCATTAAATTTAAGTTGGGTATAGACGCTTGCATGAATTCGTTATCGGTTAATTATATTTTGGTTTTCATATTTGATCAAAATATATAGACATTTGGTAAATAATGATACCTTACGGTGAGTATTTAAAATGTATTTATTCGGATGTCTTTTTAGTTATTGGTGTCAATGCGGGCAACTTACGATGAATGCTATTGGGTTACTTATAAATTTCCCTCTGCAATTGACGGTATCAATGACTTTGTATTTTGATCGTTTATGTTTATTTTGAAATGTTTTTGACCGTGAAATCTATGTAACCGATCTATACTCAACATTATAAAACAAACTTTCATAAATCTATCTGTGCGAACTTAATTAAAATGTAAACTTATAATATTATAAAAATTAAAATGTAAATTTAAATTCTAAAATCAAATTAAAATCTAAAATAAACATACTAAAATAATAATGTTAAATTTTATATATATGTGCGTTAATAAATGTTTGTATGTTAATTAAAAAAAAAAAGTTGTAACGATCCAGAGAAAGAACTTAACATCATCTGCACTACAGGGCACCATCTAGGCATTTGAACATAGAAAAATTTATATAGTAATCAGATACGTAAGTTCAAAAAAAAAAATATTTATTTTATATTGGTTGTTTTCAGTCGTTAGCCCTTTGCCACTAGCTCAGTGGAACAGCAGAGATTTATATTTTATTAATTCTTATCTAAGAATAATTCTTTAAAAAGGAATAAAATAAGCCACTGCCAGTAATTAACATATAAACATTTATTTATGCACATATATATATAAAATTTAACATTATTATTTTAGCATGTTTACATTTTAAAATTTAATTTACATTTTTAACTTTGATTTTAATTTACATTTTAATTTTTATAAATTTACAGTTTAAATATTATAAGTTCGCACAGATGGGTTTATAAAATGTGTTTTTAATGTTGAGTATAGATTGGTTACATAGATTACACGATCAAAAAACATTTCAAAATAAACATAAACGATCAAAATACAAAGTCATTGATACCGTCAATTGCCTAGGGAATACAAGAAACCCAATGGTGTTTATCATAAGACACCGCATTGACACCAATAACTTAAAAGACATCCGACATAAATACATCTTAGATACTCACCGTAAAGTATCAGTATTTACCGAATGTCTATATATTTTGATCAAATATGAAAACGAAAAACATAATCAACCGGTAACGAACCCATGCAAGCGTCTATACCCAACTTAAATTTAATGCATCTTTATTTAGTATCAAGTATGAATAGACTACATAGATTTGCATTTGAAAAGAAAATAGTCAATCCTTGTTTAACCTTAGGCCACAGGTTCGCAGTCAAACCAAACTTCAATCCATCTGATATATCGATGTGTTCAATGTAATACGGATACGGCAGCACAATTAGGTTAAGAGAAGAAACTGCTTCTTGTCAAATAGGAATATTACATCTATCTGACGATGAGAGCAATAAAAAAAAACTGCATAGGAAGAAACTGCGGTCTCCGTCTTATAATTCCTCCCATAGGCAAATCAAGTGTGTGCAGCATATAATAGCGATTCTGCCCATAGCGAATCTCGTACTACATCTACTAATTACACCAATATATCCAATCCATTGACCTAATTCAACTATGAAACGAATAACCTAAGATTACCCTCCCCTAATATAACTTTACAAATCTATATAGCCATTCACGCCCGACTTAAGTTTAATATTTATATAGTTTAATTTATCGAAAAACAGAAATCATAATAAAACTTAAAAGAACAAAAAAATAAATGGAAATGATTTTACAAAAGAAATACATCAAATAAAATTATACCTAATTAATAAATAATTTAGTTTGGTCAGATAGGAATCTATTTCTATTTTTTTTTTAAATACGGAACAAGTTTAGAAGTAAAGTTCTTATTGTTTAGAAATGTTCATTAATTATATATATTTAAAGCTGAGAGTTCAAAAAGTTCTTACGATTTCAAAACGTTTCTTTTATCCGTTGCTTGCCGTTTGAACGTGAATTCCCACACTGTCCTAAAGAGATTGGTATTCTGTTGGACGATTTATTTATTCATCCGGAGGTCTTTTGCTTTGGCTGGTCCTCACTGTTGAAAACGATGTCATTTCTTTTTTTTTTTTTTAACAAAACTGAAGGGATTGAAGAGTGCGTCTTTTCAGACTCTTCTTCAACTCTGCACTAACGCATATAGCCACATCGTAATAACTTTACTCACTAACCAATTTTATTTCCAACTTTTTTTTTTATATGTAACTTTCGGATCCAATGGATGTTACGGCATCGATGATGATAATCCTTCCGTTGAGGTCCGATTTCCTGTTGGATTTCTCTTATTTGTTATTAGTTTCTATTGTTTTCCTATCTGATCGATGTTTTACATTTGAAATGCCCAAGGGCTAGCTTACTAATTAAAATAATCATTTCCATTTTTTAATAACCTTAATTAATTTGTTTTCCGAACTTAAATATATTTTTATCTTTAAATCTTTACTGAAAATTTAGTTTTAAATTACTTTTTTTTAAATAAAGTTTTCATTTAATAATTTTTTTCATCCGTGCAATTTTATATATATGAGTTTAAGATAGAATTAATTTTTAATTCCCAAAAATGAAGTTTTATTTGCGAACTTTTATTTTTTTCATGTTTAATAATAAAAAAACAATGTAACGTCGTATGTGCTCATTACATATCAGTAAACTTGCTTTAAAAAAATGAATAAAAAAAAAAAAATTTTACTTAGGGTTACAAAAACATCCGGTTAGTAATTTTACAAAAAGACTATATACAAAAAAGAAAAATGTTGAGCATCGCTTTCCTAAGGACCATCCACATTTATACCTCCTCCCCACAAGAGTTCTATTTTTTATACATTTTATTTTTACACACGGCATGACAAGCCAATTTTATAAATTATTTATTTAAGAAAGTTGCACTGAGGTAAATATGTTTTAAGGAATAATGGGTTTAAACGTGTATATTTGCAGCACAATTATAAATACCACCAACTTATTTATGACTGATTGAAATGCATACATAGGGTTACACAGATGTAATTCCCAAAGGTACTCATCATAAGGCATCACATTTCGATCATAAACTTAAGTGGCTGTGCGCGCCTATACACGTCAAAGCATAATATATATTAACAAAACAAAAACATATTAATTGCATCCTTTTGACTTTCTTTTTAACAAAACACAGTTTAAAATTATTTATATCTTTCCATTGGTTTTTAATATATGTGCAATTTCTTTCTGACAGTGCTTTTATAAGATTTAAAATATACAACTTTATGTAACAGATAAAAATATTTCATTTTGAAAAAAGAAATTTACTCAGGGCCCTGGTAGTTTATTAAAGTTCGGCCCAAGTTGGGTAGCCAGTTGTAACGATCCGGAGAAAGGAGCTAATGTTATTTGCACCACAGGGTACCATCTAGGCATTTGAACCTAGAAAAATTTATAAAGTAGGCAGATAAGTAAGTAAAAAAAAAAAAAATTTTAATTTAAATATTTTGATATCCGGTCATTAGCCTATTGTCACTAGCTCAGTGGAACAGCAGAGATTTATATTTTATAATAAATTCTTATCTAAGAATATTTTAAAATGGAATAAAATAAGCCACTGCCAGTAATTAACATACAAACATTTATTTATGCACATATATATAAAATTTAACCTTATTATTTTAGTATGTTTATTTTAGATTTTAATTTGATTTTAGAATTTAAATTTACATTTTAATTTTTATAATATAAGTTTACATTTTATTTAAATTCGCACAGATAGATTTATGAAAGTTTGTTTTATAATGTTGAGTATAGATCGGTTACATAGATTTCACGGTTAAAAACATTTCAAAATAAACATAAACGATCAAAATACAAAGTCATTGATACTGTCAA
Organism: Epiperipatus broadwayi; assembly: GCA_028023455.1. NCBI lineage: Eukaryota > Metazoa > Onychophora > Udeonychophora > Euonychophora > Peripatidae > Epiperipatus > Epiperipatus broadwayi. The sequence continues at coordinate 12,354,602 of JAQFVV010000019.1, forward strand.
TTGCAGAGGGGAATTTATAAGTAACCCAATAGCATTCATCGTAATATGCCCGCATTGACACCAATAACTAAAAAGACATCCGAATAAATACATTTTAGATACTCACTGTAAGGTATTATTTACTGAATGTCTATATATTTTGATCAAATATGAAAACCAAAACATAATTAACTGATAACGAATTCATGCAAGCGTCTATACCCAACTTATATTTAATGCATTTTTATTTAAGGTGTCGAGTATGAATAAACTACATAGATCTGCATTTGAAAAGAAAATATTCTTCCCTGATTTAACCGTAGGCAAAAACTTCGCAGTCAAACCGGCATCAATCCATCTGATTCATTTATGTATTCAATGTAGCATGAAAATACGACAACACAAAATACTATACTGTCAGGAATGTACATCTGAACAATAAGTAGAGTTAGAGAAGACATCATCTCTCCACCAACAGGAATGCTACATCTATTGGCGAGTAGAACAATAAACAAAAAACTCCATAGGAATGGATTGCAGTTCTTTGCTGTCTTACAAACCCATCCATAGGCAAACAGAAGGTGTGTGGTGTATATATGCAATCCTGCCCATAGCGGATCTCATACTACATCTACTAACATCATCAATATATCCAATCCATTGACCTAATTCAACTATGAAACAAATAACCTAAGATTTACCCTCCCCTAATATAACTTTACTAATCTATATAACCATTCACGCCCGACTTAAGTTTAACATTTATGTAAATTAGTCTAATGAAAAACAAAAAATATTAAAAACTTAAAAGAACAAAAAAAAAATGAATGGAAATGATTTTACAAAAGAAATACATTAAATAAAATTATAATTAATTAATAAATAAAGTTGGTCAGATAGGATTCTATTGCAATTATTTTAAATACAGAAAGTTCTTAATTTAATGTTCATTAATTATAAAGTTCTTACGGTTTTAAACAGTTATTTTTATCCATTACTTGCCGTTTAAACGTGAATTTCCATGCCGTCCTAAAGAGATTAGTTGAGTTAGCCGTTGTTTTTTTTTATTTATCCGGAGGTCTTTTAGTTTAGCTGTTCCTTAATGTAGAAAAAACGATGCCGTTTCTTTTTTTTTTAACAAGACTGAAGGGATTGAAGAGTGCGTCTTTTCAATCCCTTCTCCTTCAACTCCGCACTAACACATATAGTCACATTGTAATAACTTTTTATTTCCAATCTTTCCTTTTATATTAATTTTGTGGATTAACTCAACATTACGTCATCGATGTGATGGTCCCTTCGCTGAGGTCCGACTCCACAGTTTCCCCTCCCATCTGACCACTGCCCATACACCCAAATGCCCAAGGCTAGTTTACATTTAACTAATCAAAACAATCATTTCCATTTTCTGATTACTTAATGTGTTTTTCAAAATTAAAGATATATTTCCATCTCTAAATCTTTTTAAGTTTTTGCTTTTAAAATATTTTTTCTATTTTTAATAAAGTTTTATTTTAATATTTTTTTTCATCCGTGCGACCCTATATATATATATGAGTTTAAGATAGATTTTTTTAATCCCCAATTTTTAACTCCCAAAAAAGAAGTTTTTATTTGCGAACTTTTATTCCTTTCATGTTTACTAATAAAAAAACAATGTAACGTACGTATGTGCCCGTTATAATATATATATGTGAATAAAATCTTTTCATGTTATTAGTACTGACGGTGATTGTTTTTATTATTCTTTATTAAAAATATATTTTAATAAATATATTAAGTTTCTGCGTCTACTTGAGCTAGTGACTTGGGCTGGCGGTTGTGATCTTAACAGCGCGCATCTGTCTACTTTATAAATTTTCTAGGTTCAAATGATCTAGTGGCACCCTGTATGGCAGATACGGTAACGCTGGATAATGATCACCCATTTCCCTTCCATTATAATATATGTATGAAATATTGCTATCTATGTTAATCTAATATGATAGAGAATGGATTGAATATCAATAATTGTGGGTTAGTAAGATCCCCTTTTTATTATAATATATTAGCTAGATTAATAAAGCTATAATTAAGTTTGTAGATGAGGTAAAATATATAAATTTCCTAATTTGTGTTACATAGGGATATGTGCTATCTTATATAAATGTTTAATTCCTTTAAATTTTTGCATAGGTGTGAATCAGTTAAGATTATTTTTATTATACCTGTTAATTGCATTACTGCATAAGAGATGTGTCTTATTATATAGTATGATTCACTATTTATATGTGCAGTGCATCCAGTGTCTGCTATGTTTGTGCCTGATGAACTCTCACCAAAATAATTCAAAATATAAATTTACATCAACCTAGATGGAGCTAATGGACAAAAGATCCCAGCCCTCAAATCCTGATGTATATCACACATATCCTTTCCTCATAGGATGAGCATATGGCTATCAGCATGAGCACCCCTGCAGCCTGGGATATTCCTCTTCATTTCATGAATCATGCCTTCAGATCGCTAAGTCGATTCATATTGTGATAGCCAATGGACTGCATATAATAGATGTCCCACGATTCTTAGATTCATTCCTAGTATTTTTACATGTATTCATATGCCATAACCCCGTGTCACATCTTGTTTACCTCGGATACAGTAGGGCCCCTAATAATAATAAGTTAAAGAAAGTAAATTTAATTAATAATAACCTATAATTTATTGATTAATATTTTTATTACCCAGTGGATAAAATAATAAAGCACACCATCATCATGCTTATGCTTAACACCCAATATCCCATTCTGTGCATAGTAAAACCACCTCTTGATTTATATTATTTGTTATTAATAAATGTCATTTCATATAAATTATATGTTGTCATCATCATTTCTGATTGGAATCCCATAGTGAGAGTTAAGAATTAGTTAAATTAGAATCTATACATATCCCTGAGCTACACAGCTGTTCTAACATCAAGGGTGTTAATTGTGTAGTAGAGACTAGGGAGCCTAGGTAGGGATTTAAACTAGGATCATAGTGGTAGTGATGCCACTATGCATGCTGGTTGAGAGTGTCTGCTTGGTCTCTCGGTTTTGTTAGCAAATTACACGTGTTTGACTGTTACACTATGCAACAACATGCTTTCAATATTAATGTAATAGAATATATTTAAGGAATGTAATATTATATAATAAACAAATTAATTAATATTATGTGGAAAATTCAATCTCTTAAAATGATATAAACAGTTAAGGAATATAGATTGTTTTAAAATTAATATGTGAAAATGTGGAAATATTGCTGTAAAGAATATATTTAAATAATTAAAATAAATATTGAATATGAATTATCATTTTTTAAAATTAATTTCTAAAAGAAATGTCGTGGTAATTAAATAAATTCTTTAGACTTTGCAAGTTTATAGAAAAAAAAATTAACATACAAATAATTGCAACTTTTTGAACAGAAAGTGATAAATAAGGTCACTTCTTCATTTGCAATTATTTTTATTGTTACCTTTGGTTTATAAGATAAAAACTTTATTATATGTTACAGACAGACATATAGCATAATTTTTGATTAATAGTATAAATTAGGTATCAATGCATATATATGTTTTTTTTAGACTTCAAGTCAAGAATTAAGCATTAGAAAAATTTCATTAGTTGGATTTAGAGATGTAATTGTACTAAAAGTAAATATGACAGGTAAATATATAAAATTTTAAACAATCCATATTTTCAGATAGACTCAGATCAACATATTATCAATTTTGAAGAGAAAGAAAATTTATTGTCATTAGAATTTTGCTCACAAAAAATAATAATGTTGACTTTTTTTTTTTAAGTTATAACCAGTTATAACGATCGAAAAGAAAATGAAGATCGAATCTAACCGCAATCTGCACTACCAGGGCGCCATTTAGGCATTGAACCTAGAAAATTTTATAAAGTAGGCAGATACGCGCTGTTAAGATTCCACTTTATTTAATATTCAGATCGTTAGCCCATTGTCACTAGTTCATGGAGATGCAGAGATAATAAATAACTTGTTTAATTGCATCTTAAATATATATACAAAAAATAAAAGCCACTGCCAGTAAATAACAAACAAATATTTATTTACGCACATATAAATTTTGAATCATTTTAAATTTTGAGGAATAAAGTTAACATTTTAGATGTTTATATTAACTTTTAATTTTACATTTAAATAGCTTGCAATAATGAGTTTAATATTTATTTAGAGGGTCGAGTATGAATAGACTATATAGATTGTATTTGAAAAGAAAAATGTTCTATCCCTTATTTAACCTTAGGCCAAAAAGTTCGCAGCGAAAGCAACGTCAATCCATCGGATGTATCGATGTATTCAATGCAGCATGAATACAACAACACAAAATACTATACTGTCAGGAATGTTCATCTGAACAGTAAGTAGAGTTAGAGAAGACATTGTCTCTCAACCAACAGGAATGCTACATCTGTTGGCGAGCAGAACAATAAACAAAAAAACTCCATAGGAATGGACTGCGGTCTTTTTTGCCGACTTACAATCCCATCCATAGGCAAACAGAAGGTGTGTGGCATATATATGCAATTCTGCCCATAGTGGATCTCCTGCTACATTTACTAATTACATCAATACATCTAATCCATTGACTCAATTTAACTGCGAAACAAATAACCTAAGATTACCCTCCCTTAAACTATATATATACCTTTACAAATCTATACAGCCATTCACGCCCGACTTAAATTTAACCTTTAGATACATTCGCACAGATGAATTTTATACAATTTGTTTTATAATGTTGAGTATAGATCGGCTGCACAGATTCCATGGTCAAAAACATTTCAAAATAACCCAACTGATCAAAATACAAAATCATCAATAACGTCAAATGCATAGGGAATACAAAGAAAACCCCAATAGCATTCATCGTAAGATGCCGCAGTGACATTGATGACATATATTCCAATTGACTATGAAACAGCAACATAATTAACCGCTAACGAATCTATGCAACGTCTATACCCAACTTAAATTTCCTCATTTAAAATTTAAACAATAAATATTAATACAAATAAAATAATAAATGGAAATGATTTTTATCAAACGCAAAATATATAAAATTAAACATTATTAATTGATTTGAAACTTACAAAAATCAGATGAGTCCACTTTAACGTTTAAGTTGGTTTGTTTATTAAATTTGTCAAACCCTGACGAAAGTTCTTAATTATTTTTTTTTTTTATGATTTTAAAAATTGTTTAGTTCATATAGCTTACGGTAGAAGAGTCCAGGTTCCTATTGGCAATTCCCCCGAAGACTTTCATGGAAGACCGTTCTGATATTCTGGAGGTAGGTACGCTTAGCTGGTTCATTCTGGAATCACAGTCTTTTCCTTTTTAAAATAAGAGAGAGAACGATATGTGCATTCCATCGTTCGTCTCACCAAATCAAGTTGGAACTGTCTGGAACTCAATATTTTTGTTTTTTATAGTCCTCCTATGGATTCCATGAACAAAGACGTCATTGTTCCATTTTTTCGTTATGGTCCGGGCCTTTATTTGCTTCCATTGGTCAAGCTAAAATCTCTTTATTCTTTTATCTATTTTTCATCTGACTTTTTAATTACACAGCTTTTGGATAATTAATAAACAATCATTTCCATCTACAAAAATATTTTATCTTTAAATCTTGTACTTTTTTTTATAAAAAAGTACGTTCAAATATTTATTTATTTGTTTTTTTAAAAGAATATTTTTAAAGTTTTGAATCTGTGCGAATATATACGTTTAACAAACATTTTAATTTTAGCGTTTAGTTTTTTTTTTTAATACATTTATTTTTATTTGCGAACTTAAAAGTTTTTATTTCAATTTAATTTAACGGCATATTTATATATCGTTACAATATATATATATATTTAAGGACAACTATTCATCTAAATATATTATCTATTTTATTATTATTAACAATCTACTAATTATTTCTAATCTTTATGGTTAGTAACTAATATTCTTTTAATTTTAAATCATATAATATTTATTATTTCCTTACTCATTCTTTTTTTAAAAGTAATATTTTATATTTATTATTATTTCTGAATATTTAAATCTGATTTAACAATCAATGAGTTAAAAATGAATGATTTCCCTGTATATATAATTAAAAGAAGTATTGGAAAAATAGAGTATAAAATAAATAAAAATGAAAAGAGTAAAGGAAAAAAGAAAGGTGAAAATAGATATATAGGAATAAAAACAAATAATATCATGGTGAATAAGTTTAACAAAATTATAAAGAAGATTAATAAAAGATACAAAAGAATAATTAATACAAAAATAGTTAATAAAAAAAGAGAAAACCTATTAAATTTGATAGATAACAAATACATAGGATATAATGAAAATAATAAAGAAATAATGGAGTATATGTGATAAAATGCAAACAATATCTAGATAGTGGGATTGATAACAAATATGTAGGAGAAACAAAAAATTCTATAAAAACAAGATTAAAACAACATATGGCAGATAATAAATCACCGATATATGTAAACACAAAAGAAACAGGACACAAAGTTCAATAAAATTGACGTTACATACAGAAAGTATTAAAGAAAGGAAAATAAAAGAAGCTATATTAATAAGAAAGATAAAACCAAAATTTAATAGAGATTCTGGGATTAGGATGAGATTAGTATAGATATAGTTATTAAATAAGATATATAGAAGTAAATATGTAAAGAGATAATTGTTTATAAATGAGTTGTGGATGATAAAAAAAAAATGGTTAAGTTAAATAGGAGAATAAATGTGAGTATATTTATAGATATTACTATTATAGAAAAATAATAAATTAATAAACTTAGCATAATTTATATATAAAACAGTATAATAAAAATTTATGATAATTATATAAGATTAACAAAAGTTAAAGTTTATAAAATTATACATATGTAAATAAAGTTGTAGGGAATATATATAAACATATAAAGCAGTATAATATAAATTTATGAGAATTATATAATAATAAAAGTTAAAGTGTATAAAATAATATATGATAAATAAAGAGTTATAGGGGATATATATATATTTAGTTTAAATAATATGTAATAGAGGGAGCTTGGGTATAATATTTTTTTGAAAAAAAAAACTTTTTTTTAAATCAAAATAAACTGGGTGAGTTCAAAGATTATAATGTTTACAGGTTTTAAATATTCAGAAATAATAATAAATATAAAATATTTTTTAAAAAAGAATGAGTAAGAAAATAATAAATATTATATGATTTAAAATTAAAAGAATATTAGTTACTAACCATAAAGTTTAAGTTTATGCAGAATAGAAATAATTAGTAGATTGTTAATAATAAAATAGATAATATATTTAGATTAGTAGTTGTCTTTGAATATATATATGTATAAAGTTAGGAATACACATGTATAATTTATATTTATTTTCTATTTATGTTGTACATTTTATTTAATTGTTTTATTTGGGTTTGATTTTTTATTGTTAAAATTTTTTATGGTGTTATTATATAATGTTTTTTATTTTATTTTGTTCATTCTATCATAGCTCTGAAGAAGACTGCAGGTCAGTCAAAATGTAGGTGTATCTTTATGTACAAATAAAGAGTTTTGCTAAAAAGTGTTTGAAGTGGTTTGGATAAATTGTATTTATAGGATATTACAGCAAAAATAAAGAAAAGTGTGATTTTGGTAAATCATTAGTATTACTCCATAACTGGGCATACAAATTCATGTGCAAACTCTAAGATAATTTCTTATGTAGATGATAGTTTATCATTATAAATCTTTCAAGCTCATATTTAATAATATCATACATTTTTACTAGCTCATATTTAATACTACAGATTATTGATGACAATTCACTAAATCTTGAGTGATCTTTGATGGTAGTCATTATCTCCTATGATGGCTCATAAATAATAAACAAACACAGTGAGAACCATTATTTATATTTGGCCATTTATTATATTTATTCAGACTATTGATTAATTAATAAGGTGATGATGATGATAATAATGCTTCCAGCTACAGCTTTACATCTAACTCACAAGACAAATCGTATATTTTATCAATCTATAATTATTTACCTAAATATTGTTGTATTTAAACTGTTTTAATGATTGAAATCCATCAGTGATGATGATAACTAAACTAACTTTACAAGGCATTGATTAACTCTAAGAAATATATAAACCTCTTTTAATAAAAAACAAATTAAATTTTATTATTGGTTAATCATCAATATACAAACAGAAAAATTTATATAATTAATAATAAAATTAGTTCTTCCCCTTAATGAAACTTAAACTCCATCATTAATATTATATAACGTGATATGTCTGTTCATATCTCTAGTGAGTGAATAGAAATCTTATATCATAGAAACATTTTTATTTTAAAATATACACCCAATACCCACATATACTCGCATATTGCATATAACATACATTTTTATGCTTATAATCTTTAAAAAATGATAATCGAAAAATAAGTATAGAAAGTTAATTAAAGTATAAACACAGGAATATTTAAAAAGAGATCTGTTCCTAGTTATTTATTCTAATTTTCATTAATCTAGATCAGTCGTCTTCAACCTTTTCACACCTGCGGACTGGTAAAAATAAGGATAAGGTTTTGCGGCCTGGCAAAAATAAGAATATGGTTTTGCGGACCAGCAGAAGTCTATAGATAAATTTTCCTAAAGATGTAAACTGCTTAGCTTTAGATGAGCATAATTATTATAACTGATCAAAACAACATGTAGTATATATATATATGGAGTTTATATAATAAAAAACTTTTTTTTTTAAATTTTGAATTTTTTTAGAAAAGTAATAAAAAATTTAATTCTACCCCCCCCCCCCCATAAACATCTGTGATAACTAAAAAACAATTTAATTTATGTATGATTGATTAGATTTTGTTTTCGTTCTGTTTTTTTTTTTTTTTAATTGGGTAAAAATGAGAGTTAAAAAATAAATAAAAATTGTTTATATTAATTAAAAGTTTAAACTCTTATTATTTTGTTATTACAAACTTTCCTGCGGCCCGACACCGGTCCATGGAACAAGGGTTGAAGACCACTGATCTAGATTGTCAATTGCTTTAAAATCTATTTCTCATTATACCAAATTTCTACCCCTATCGATCTGTATATTCATACTCTACATGCGTTCATATAGGCATATCTATATCACTAGGGTGTGTGTATATGTTACTTCCCATTTTAATAAATCTTGTATGTAAATAAGTCAATTATTTTATATAACACGATGTTTTTTATAAACAATAATATTTAAACAGCATTAAACTGTTGCACATGCGCTTTGGATTTTAAATATAAAATGAATGAATACTAACACTTTATCATGTGGTTGAGGTGTTAGTATTCATTCATTTTATATTTAAAACCCAAAGCGCATGTGCAACAGTTTAATGCTGTTTAAATATTATTGTTTAAATCTTGTATATGAATAACCTATTTTTCATGGAACCAGAATTAATGCATAATAAAAATATTTGATAAAAAAGAATATATATATAAATGGTTACAGGTACTGATAATCGAATAAAACAATATATTGATAAAGGCAATATTCATCATTATTGCAAAAACCCTTTCTAATAATTGATTCTTTTAATACATTGTTGAGAGAGAGATAAATGGATTTATTTAAAGGAAAATTTGTTAATAATCATTGAGAAAACAAAATTAAAATTGATATTACCAAGTTCTTTTATTTTCTGATGTGAAGACCATTTCAATGAGTCTAGTGAATTTCATTTGAAAGTCAGTTTGTTTAAGGTTAAGAATTTGAATTCAGCAACATACCGTTATTCAAAAACGAGTAGATATAGAAATTGCAGCGATTTTTACTAGATAAGTTCCATTTAAGTTTAGGCTCATAATTCTTCTTCTTTACTGTGATGATGATGATGCTGTGAAATAAATTGCGTTCCTTTAGGGACAATTAGTATTGCGGTGGTTTCTTCTTTCTTTCTGCTCTGGGTATAATTATTTCTATAGACAAATGGATATTTTCTGTTTTTAATATATTTTTCAGCATTTTATTTCATGTTTGGTTTTGATTTGGATTCAGCAGTAGCATAGGTGAACAATAGCAAAGGTTGGATTCTTCATTGGTCTGGAGATTAGCCATAGGATGTTTTTAAACATTTCAGATTTAACTCTTCCGATGTAAATAGAGTTCCTTGGGTAGCCAAAAAGGCATCCTCAAACAAAATATCCTTCTAGCCCTCCATTATTTGTAGAATCCTTAAAAATTATAAAAAAAAAATGATGTGTTGGATCCGAGAAGCAATCAGACTTATAAAAATTGTCTCTCAATCCCTTTTTTTTTAGTTTATATGATGACATCACACACATTTTTTATTGAAACACCCGGTTATCTATAAATTATACTTCATCAGTGCAGCTGTGATACAATCTTTTCTTTGATCTTTATATTTCTTCGAAGTTTATTATTTGATGTGGTCCAAACAATCTGTGGTCTCTTTGTAATTATAATAACTTACTAATGAGTCATTTTTCTCATCCCCCCAAATTTTTCACATTGAAGTTATGTTAAAATTGACCTTATCTTTCTCACTCAACTTTAACATTAGATTGAAATCGTTCTTAACCCTTTTAATAGTGATATTAGCAATTAGGCCAATGCACATGCACTTTAAAGATAAATTATTAATGAATACTCTCACTTTTCCCAACATAAAATATTGTATTTTAGAAAGGATGGAATGAATCCACCCATACCTTTCGACCCAAACATTTATGTATGGGCAAAATCTTAAGCGTATGGAAATGAGAGCGTGAAGGTATTAAGCAATCACTTTAAATTACATTTGTTATGTTTGAACGAAATGTTTGGTTCGAAAGGATGGGTGGATTCATTTCATCCTTTCTAAAATACTATATCTTGTGTCAGGAAAAGTGAGAGTATTCATTTATAATTTATCTTTAATGTACATGTGCATTGGTTTAATCGCTAATATCACTATTACAGTATAAAAACATAGCACTATATAAAATAATATCTCATTAATCTTTTTAAATAAAATTAAGAAAAATTGGACTTAAATGATATATAAGAAGAAAAAGAACTTTTTACACAGAAGATACAAAATTATTTTTAAAAAAAACTTTTTTTAATACATCTGTAAATTTTTATGCTTTAGTGTTTGTACATACACACGCATATACACATATATTCAAGTATATAAAACTTGCTTATTGAAAGTAATCTAAACAATATTAAAAGCTAGAGATTATGAACATTACTAATTTTAGAGTCATAGAATAAATTAACAACAACAAAGTATTAAAATACTGTTTACAAAGAAAGAACATTATAATTTGTTAGATATACATTAAATATAGAAAGTTAATAAGTCGACTTAAAAAAATATCCTATGGGGTTTATGTCTACAGACAACTATTTATATGTGTTTTAAAACTTTTAGCCCCTAAATATAATCACTAAATTATTCAAAAATATCTATATCACCCTTTTTCACTAATAAAAATCAGTTGAGCAGAGAGAAAAAAAATATTTCTCCCACTTTCCTTCTGAGGCTTTTGGAAAGGACAGGTATTTTTTAGTTTAAATATCAAATGAGAATTTCAGTGTAGGTAAGCTATCAAGGATGAGAATATACCTAGTGATAATTTTTGGTAAAGATTGTTCATTAATTTGACTTGCGATCATTTTGCAAAATTGAAATAATGGAAAATAAAATTATGGCAGGTTAAATTTAACATATCTCAGCATAAAGCCTGAAGGCATGTGCACCTGCTTATGATTAAAGCATTGGAAATAATGCCCTACAAAAGAGTTTAAAAATGAAATAGGATATGAAAAGCTGCCTTAAAATTACTTACTTGGGTAAATCAGTTGCCACCCCTCAATTAAATATCTTCTTTTGAGAACCCTAATTTAGTCATTGATCTTATTGATAATGTTTTTTTTTCTTTTTTTTTTTTTTGCAAATTTTATTCAGAAGATGAGATCTGTCTGTAATATAGATATTTAAAAGCAAACATACTGGAAGTCCATAGGGTACTGAGAGGAGATTTGTGTATTTTATTCAGTTTAAAAACAAAAGGAAAAAAAAGAAAAACTATTAGAGACATTAAGCACTTCCATCACTAGGATTATGAATATAAAGTGAAAGAAAAATAAGTGCTTTAGAATATCTGAACTGTTATAAGGGTAAATGACATTGGGGTAATGGAAATTATCTTATTTAAAAATAAAAGTGGTTTTTTTTTCTGTGTGTATTTTGTTGTATGATCATACAATATATTATAAAGAAATGCTGCTGTAGTAAGATTATTTATTTATTTTCCAGATAAAGGCATAATAATACAAGTAAGAAAGTTGTTTCATTTATTTTGTATGCTATTAACTTTAAATTTACATATATGTAATATTCATGCATAATATTATTTTAAAATATTTGTTAGAGATTTATTGTAAAGATGCAAAAATTTTGTAAATATGTGTGTGGGTATGGTGTGTCAATTATCATCATTATTTTTTGTCTTAAATTTTTTTATGGACATTTTATGTTGTGTGTTTTCTTTATTAAATGATTAATGTATAAAATTATATAAATTTTATTTATCATGTGCCATTTCGATCTTGTTGGACAATTCATTTTTATATTAAGAGAAATAGGATTCCCAACTGAGTATATAGAAGAAATATAATTGTTTATTTTTGCATTACTGCTCTTATATTACAATCTTCTTTTATATGGAATGGTGTCTATATCCATGATGGAGATGTGTAATTATTTGTTTCTCCCAAATGGATAAAATAAAATTTTGTGTATATATGGATAGTCAATTCAAGATTTTTATGAAATGAAACATTGGTTCTATTATAAAATTAATTTACCGTTACAATATATTTATGTTGATTTATTTCCTGATGCTTAAAGCCAAGTGGTACCTGTGTAAGTTATATAAATGTAAATCAATTACTCTGAACATTGCATAGTAATATCTCATTTTGTAAATTTTTATTGGTTTGGAATGTGGGCATAAATGTATCTGTTGTAAACTCTCATTTTCCTGAGTTGAAAGAATGTCACAATTGACAAGACAATAATTTTCTTCATCTTCTGTGTATTGTAATTGTATTATAGAACAAGAAAATAAATAAAGCAAGTTGTGCTGGGAATAAGATATGTAGATGTATGTCGAGTTTCCAAAATGTTCCAGGGGATGATCTAGCATTGTTGATGGTGTATCCAGTTGTAATTATATTGAGCATAGTTAATTTATTACTTATAAAAATTTTAAAGATAAATAAAATTGAAGATAAAAATAAAAAGAATGAGGAGCAGCAGAAAATGAGGGAAGCAAACACTTCTAAAATAAACTCTGAAAAAGATAGTTTGAAGACTTCTGATATCGACAATGTCCATCCAGATAGTGGCTCATATGAACAAAAAAAATCATAAAGACGTTAATAAAGAAGTAAATATGCATTTGAATACTGCAAAATCATCACAATGTGAAATGGTGCCAATGTTTAGCATATTATTAAAACAGATGGACCAAATGAATCAAACTATGGAAAGTAATCAAAAACAGATGGAGCAAATGAATTGAACAATGGAAGATAATCAAAAATCAAAACAAATGGAATCAATATTGGTAGAGCAAATGAACAGAACTCTGGAAAATAATCAAAATGGGTGAATAAATTTTGGAACCATTTAATTAAGAGCGAAATTAGATGATGGAAACCAAAAATACAATGAGCAAGTACATCTTCAAGAAAAAAAAAATGTTTCAAATTATGGATGATGAACTAGCTCATTTGCTTTTAAAGTCAGGGAATGATCCAAAATATATCATGAACTTTTAATTGAATTGGAACCAAAATTATTGGAAGAAAATGTACAAAGTGAGCATGATCAGATATAAATAATAAACCAAAACCTCAAAGTTAAGCTTAAATGTTCACAACAAAAGTCTAATGGAGCAAAAGACAGTCTAGTACTACATCCAGTGCCAGTTATAATATCATGGTTTGATAAACAAATATAAATGAAAATAGATCATAGTTTACTGTATCTCAAAAATGAAATGGAGTCACCAGTAACACAAAAAATTGAATGAAAACTTGCCTCCTATGCTGATCAATCTATTGGATAAATAAATCAATTAAATATTAAATCTATGTATTCTATTGACAAATTGTATTTAGATAGAGTTGTGCAGAGGGAGAAACTGGGAAGAAAAAACAACACAAATTTCCCCCATAACAATTCTCAATAGTTACCATGAAAGAAAAAGACTCCAGATAGATTTTATTATCAAACAACAGCTGAATAATATTACTTTATTGACTAATGGCTGGATAAACAGCTTATTAAATGTCCAAATGAACATGAAAAGAACTTTAAATAAGTATAATCTTTTTCTTTTGTTTTTATTTTCAAATTCAAGAAATTGAAATGAACAATATTATTTATTTAAAAAAATAAAGGATTTTCTTTTTTTTTTGTAAGCAATCAAAGTGTTATGCAAATTTCTTTTCAAAAAAAAAAAAGAACTGAAATGTATTGTTGAAAAAAGAACCAAGTTTTATATAAAATGAAATTTTTCTTCTTATTAATTAATCAGATCTATCAAACCTTCGCTATGTTTAGTGAATAGAAGTAAAAGAAAGAAACACCACCAGCCAGGTACATCTAATCTGGAATACTTAGACTATTTAAAATAACCGGTGAAAATGCAGAACAATGCTCATTTGAGATAGCAGAGATGGAAGTTGTGAAAATATATTATAATTCCATATGAACTGTTTATTATTTATTGAAAAGAGAAAATAAATGACAACTATTTTCTTTTATATTAAAAAGTCTGTTTGAAGTTTCTCCTAACTGTTTTGAGTTTATATTTAATATTTGTATTCCGGATATTATGTATAGAAATTGTCATTGTTAAAAAGAGAAAGAAAAAAAAATTGCTTTGTTATTATATATGTTTCTGAAGTGGGTAATATTGTGACAACTTCTTTTTTAATATCTGTTAAATATATTGAACTGAACTTTGCACAAATTATTATTTAAAAAAAAAAAAGAGTAAAATGTAAAACACAATGCTCACCAAGTCTTAGATAACTGTATAGTTAATAATGTTGTTATATTCATTAGGTTAATTCGTTTATAATTAACCCTATATTTAATTATTGAGAAATGGATTTTATGTAGATGAATTTTTATTATATATATGTAGTTGTTTGTTCACTGTTAAATAGTTATGTATATTCACAGCCCTATGGAAGAATGCATTGCTATCTAGTTTTGATTAATTAAAGATCCATCTGTAAATGAGCCATTCCTGTACCAGTTGTAGTTATATTGAATTAGGATTAGGACCTACAAGGTGATCTCATAGTTATTGCTAGGTAAAGACATTTTATTGAGCTAGAGTAGACAACGGTTGTACTTTATTTAATTAGGATTAGGAACTAAAAAAAGACCATTCTTTATAATTATTGTTATAAAGATAGTGTTGGTGTGTGTGTGTGTGTGTGTGTTGATATTAGGAGACATATGAGTCAGAGAAATGTTTTATATTTATGAGTTCATACTTAGAGTTGTGGTTTAAGTTTATGGAAATCGGTTCAATGGAACTTCTGAAAGCATATTATAATCCCATGTGAATTGTTTAATGTTTATTAGGAAAAAAAAATAAAATGACAATTATTTTGTTTTTTAAGTTTTATATTTATCATTTGAAATCCAGATTTTATGAAGAGAACATTGTCAGTTATAAAAAGGAAAAGAAATAAAAAAATTGGCTTTGTTATTATATATGTTATTGAAGTGAATAATATTGTAACAGCTTCTTTTTAATATCTGTTAAATATATTGAAATTAACTTTGTACAAATTATTATTTAAAAGTGAAAGAATAAAAAATAATATTAAAGTGTAAAATGCAACACTCATGCATGAATTGTCCAAGTATTAAATAACTGTAATTAATAATATTTTGTCCATTAAGTTAGTTCATTTGGAATTTATCCTATATTTAATTATTGAGAAATAGATTTCATGTAGATAAATTTACATTATAATGTAATGGTAACCGTATTTAATCTAGATATAAAGAACTATTTGTTTCTACTACAGTCACATCCCGATATTATTTGCATCAATGAGCGTGGTCTCAGAGCTGGGGAGGAGGGTTACTTTCTGAGAGTCATATTAATGGATTATATAATTTTTTTATTAATGTTTATATAATTTTTTTGTTAGCATGTGTTATTTACAAAAAAAGGTATTATATCAATACTTGGTTTTGGTATATGTATAAAAACAATCTAGCAGATTAATAAATAACAAAATAATTTATTAATGAAAAAAAAGATGAATAAAATCAATATGGTCTTATTTTATAGATTTCCTCTTTATATAAACTTATCATTCCGGATATCATAACAAAAGTTCAAATCTTATTTTCTCTAATTTATAGGTATATAAAAAAAATAATTATTTTTTAAACAGTCTTTATTGAGTTAAATCATAATTCATTCCTTGAATATTTAAATATTTTTTATTCTAGTTGTAAACCATGGACAAAGTATATCTTATTTCAGAATATCAAACTCAGTTTTCATTCTTTATTTTTTAATAGTCTGGTATATAGTATTTTTATTTATTCATCTTGAATATTCAATATATATAAAACATTAAATTTCCTTTCCTTTAAACTGTCTCACTGTCTTGAAATTTTCTCATGTTCATTTAGATATTTTCTCTTAATTATTTTATTATTGTTGCTAATCAGACAAACTTTGAATACAGTTGCAGTTGGTGTTAGTATAATATTTTTGCATGAAACAACAATTTAGCAATTTATCTGCAAAGTTCAGTTTCTTTTCAAGCAGTTTCAAATAGTTGATAATAAAAACTCAGGAATATGTTGAGGTTAGGAGTTGATGTGCTACTTCCTTGTTTCTAGTATTTCATATTGAAAAAGTATCCAAATATAATGCATTTTTTCATAACTTTTTTAATAAGTTAATAAATCCAACTAATTGTGAATCAACTCTTTTTGGAATTTCACTTTGGAAGTTATTTCTTCCCTCTTTTTTTTCAAGCAAGCTAGAGTGAGAGAGAGGGAAAAAATCTCATTTGTATTGTAACAGTTGGTGAATACACAGATGTCACGGTCCGAAAATACATTTGGATACATAGATCAACTTCAACAATCAGCTGGTTTGAACACGTGTAATCAACTTACAACAAGTCTATATGTGCTAGTACACCTATCTTTCATGTCCCAAAGTTGATAGTGTCAAATGTAACGGTCCAGTCCATCCATATATATAAGGGAAAGAGAGCAAGATCGCATCTAACTACTGTCAAAGGGTCTTCATATAGGATGCTATAGATAACATGATGAAGTACCTGACTCATGATTTCATCTATCTTTAATAGACTAGCCTAAGAATTATCTATCAAATCTACATGTAATTTAAATCAGTTCATCTAATATCTCGCCACTTTTTTTCAGAACCGTTGCCTCAGATATTCGAACTCAGGAAGAATTTGCGTTCAACTGTCTTAACAGGGATGTACCTATGCAAACTGTTAATCAACAACTAAAATAACTCATCCTATCTATTAGTAAGAAATAACCTTTATTTAACAATTTTCTCTCATGCTCATCAAACAATAATGTGTGTGTGGGCATGTGTAAAATATTGGTTATAGGATTGAATGTAAATGCTGGGTTAACGAAACTACAGAGACCTTGTCAATTAACAAAACTTCATAATATTTATTTACAAAAAAAAATATTCAAAATGTAAAACAAATTATCAATGTAGAAAAGAAAATTCCAAAAAAAAATATTTACAAGTGCAATTAAATTATTTGGATATATCCCTCTGTACTTATAGCTTTTATGTCTATGATGAGTACCTATCATTTTGTTAATTAAACAATTTAAAACTTTTACCCTTATTTCCCATGATAGATACCCATAATATAGACATCCATATATCCAAAATAATGAAAAATTTTATTACTTAAAAGTGAGATTGCTAACTAAATTAAAAATTCAAATGCAATTCCAAATACAGTATGCAGTTTTAAGTGTGGAAGTTGATTAATCTAAAATAATTATCTTGCATATCTAGATATCATGTAAAAAAAATATAATAATAAGACAACACATGATATGATAGAAAAGAAAATTATAAAGAATATTAGGTACTTGTGACTTTTGACCCATGTGGCCGCCAGAAGCGCTGGTCGGGGTCAACCACAGAAATACTTAGAGTAGGGGCCCCAAATGCAGCATTGCAAATTCCAGCCGAAAGGTGGCGCTGTTCACAATGCGTAAGCACAGGAACATTCCACCAGCTGGCTGGCAGCAAAGCTGCCCGCTTGGTGGTGCTGGTCGCAGTGCGTAAGCCCATTTAGCTTACATCATCTGCTACCAGCAGATACCAAGAATCTAGGTGGTGCTGGTTGCCGTAAACACATCTAGCTTATGTGTCTTCTGCTAACAACGACTACCAAGATTCTAGCCCACTACGTGGCGTTGTTTCTCCATGGTTACACACGGAAAAACTACGCGCTGATAGAATTTATTGTACATACTACTTAAAATATGAATGGCGTATAATGTGCAGGTGTGAATAATTAAGAAGCTACAACTATTTAAATATTCTTTCAAACTTAATAGTATCACATGCTATTTCACAGTTTTATAAATGGATGTATTTTTAAATTATTATTTTTTTAAAAATCGAACTTTTTTTTTTTTAATTATTTACTCTACATCAAAATGTTATATATAAGTCGAGCAGTGAAATTTGCTATCATGACCGCTTGAAAATGCTAAAATTATCACGTAGAAATCCTCTTAATTATTCATAAAATATTTTATTAATCTATAAGTCAATTCTAAATTTAAAAATCGATCTTTTTTTTTTAATTTTTACGACAATCGGGTTTTTTTTTTTTTTTTAAAAGCTAATTTTCCCCCCCTTCTTTCAAAACTAGAGACATTCCAAAGATAGAATCTAATATATTAATAGGGGCTTTACTAATGAATAGCTATGGTCAATTAGTGAATTGGATTGATTTAATGAGACAGAAACTGATATATGATGAATTATATTTATTGACAATTTCATATATACTTGATATAACCCATTACTTAGCATTGGATAATGCACGCAGGCATTTTATTTACTAAACAACATTACACTAGGGTAGGCCATTTAGCAAAATAAATTTGTGGCTAATTATTTAATTGCGCTAATTTTATGCTATATAATAAATCACTACATTCCACTTATTAGTTATACCCTTTCATCATCAGTTCGAGTGGCTATTATACATGTAATCAAACCAAGTCTGGAGTGAAGTTTAATAATACATCCGATTGTGATAAATTTATATATTAAATATGGGCATATAAAGCCTCACCGATAGCTTTAGATCGAACGGGTTTTCAAGAATGCTTCTGTTCAACGCCGAAGATTGCATATTATGGAGGTAGAGCTGGCTATAAAGATTTTACTAATACGCTACGCACAAGTAAAATATAATAATAAAGTGGCTCCATCTTATATATATAAAAAAAACAGCACAACGATAAAATATTGATCAGTTTCACATCCACCAAGCCGAAGTATATTATAAGTTAAATTCCATACATTAAATGAACAGTAGTTTTGTCAGCTTGAATAAAAGAGCCAACTCTTCTGTAGCATGAGAAATACATATATGCTACTGACGGGAATATATATATACACAAACTTTACTTTATCCCATTCAATCTCTTAGTTATGTATAATTAATAAACTTTTAAAGGGAGAAAGTATATTTAAGGGACTTACGAATACTTTAATAAGAAAAATATACTTATGATTACACTCCAGACTAGTTTAATCTTTAGTAACATAATAATTAAAGGTTGAAAGTTTGGATTTATAAGCCACATTTTATATTTACATTAATTATTTACTAAATGACAAAATAATAACGAGCACAAAGGGTCGCCATTATTTATAAATTAGGGGTTCGAAACAGCGCTAAATGACGCTATAATTAATGCAATATGAAGATTTTAAATAATATCTTCAAAAAGTATATATTTCGTAACTAAATCCGCGCCGTTTCAAGACAGGCATAATTAATAATAACTAAAATAAACAAGAGAGAAATAAATATAACTGCAGTGATTAAGTTATATAGCAAAACAAGAAGTTAATAAAGGAAATTAACAAAAATATGTCATTTATAGAAATGAAATATTATTGATAAGACATTTTAGAAAGAGTTTACAATATAGTTAGCTAACCTGATTTTGAAGCAATAATGATTATTTTGAATTTTACACAGAGCTCTGCGATTTTAATAATTTTAAAACAGATACTCGAGCTGGAACGAAGGTGATTTCTTTGGCGGCTTATGGCATCTTCTCTTTAGTTGGGAGACGATTTAAGATGGTATTCCTATAGCCGGAGTTGGGGTAGTTGAATTTGAACGAAGGTGAGTTCTTTTAACGGCTTATGGCATCTTCTATTTATTATAAGCTTGTTAAGGCAATGTTGGTTGTTGCTCCTGCCTTGGATGGATCAAATTCCGACGTTCCATCACGGCAAAGGCAACAAATTCTTGCCTGACTAGCAGGCCCTAGATAAATTAACAAATTTTCAGCTTCTCGTAGTAACAGCTCTTCAAATGCATGATGGAGTATCTTTTCCGCTAGCCTATTTATATATTTTCACCTTTTTGGAATTTCGTTTGCCTCAAGACCTATCGACTTTTAATTGAACAAAATCATATAATCTAATTTCTACTACTGATAAAGTCTCCGAGGTGTTATTTTTAATTTACTTAAAAAAATTATTAAAACATATAAATTATATAATTTTGATTTCGATTTCATTAATTAAATTTCTTTTTAGGTGTTATAAAATGTTATGGCTTAGCAGATAGTAACGGTATTATGATTTAATGATAACATCTTTTGTTGAAACAAATTCAATCAGTAAACAAGATTTTACTTTTACAGGTGGGGTCACTAATTGATTTCTTGTTTACACAAAATTCCCATTTTTAATTATAAACCGATGACTTATTTTAACTAGATATAAATAACTTTTAACATATTTTCTTTATATTGTTTATTTTAAAAAAAGCAAATTTGACAGATCTTATAAAAAAATACTTTAGTTTCAGTTATATCTATTAAACTTTAAATCAGAAAACCGTAAATATATTATAAAGAAAACTTTTTACATTATTTTTATTTAATCTTAAATATTATACGTTTTCAAGCGGCCATGATAGCAAATTTCACCGCTCAACTTATATATAACATTTTGACATAGAGTAAATAATTAAAAAAAAAAGATCGATTTTTAAAAAAATAATTTAAAAATACATCCATTTATAAAACTGTGAAATAGCATGTGATACTATTAAGTTTGAAAGAATATTTAAATAGTTGTAGCTTCTTAATTATTCACACCTGCACATTATACGCCATTCATATTTTAAGTAGTATGTACAATAAATTCTATCAGTGCGTAGTTTTTCCGTGTGTAACCCTGGAGAAACAGCGCCACGTAGTGGGCTAGAATCTTGGTAGTCGTTGTTAGCAGATGACACATAAGCTAGATGTGTTTACGGCAACCAGCACCACCTAGATTCTTGGTATCTGCTGGTAGCAGATGATGTAAGCTAAATGGGCTTACGCACTGCGACCAGCACCACCAAGCGGGCAGCTTTGCTGCCAGCCAGCTGGTGGAATGTTCCTGTGCTTACGCATTGTGAACAGCGCCACCTTTCGGCTGGAATTTGCAATGCTGCATTTGGGGCCCTACTCTAAGTATTTCTGTGGTTGACCCCAACCAGCGCCTCTGGCGGCCACATGGGTCAAAAGTCACAAGTACCGAATATTAATTTAAAAGCGTATCATTTATTCATTATAAAGAACTTAAGAATACTATTAGTAAAACATAATATATGCTATAAATAGTCATGTTATTGGTTATTTTACTGACTTTAAAAGAGAAAAATTCTTACCGTTTAAGTATTCTGTTTGAGCACCCAATTTCTTATTCATAGGTGAAAATCCAGTATTTTGGCAGAAAAAATTACCTAAATTTTATTAAAAAGAAAAAGACTTTTCAACTCCCCCCACTCTCTTGACAATTTCTTATGTTGGACTGTTCCATGTTGAATTATCATTAGTACTTCCAAAATATAAGACTGAGATAATAAAATTAAAAAAAATACAGATCTATACAAAAGAAAATAAAACATAATTTTACAATACTTCATGAATCAATATGATCAGGCATCATTATTTTTCTCAGAGTCCTTACATAAACAGTTCTTACAATTTATGCATTTTTTTATTATAGATACTGAGAACTCCTGATTGATTTTGAATAGCACACTCTGAACTTATTTAAATTGGCAGTGGGTAGCTTTGGTTTACTCACGTAGATCTTGCATGGATCCAGCTTATCAGGCATGTAAATTGTAGACAGTTAAATATTAATTTTCACATGGCCATAGTGGATAAATGCTCCACCTGAAGACAATCAATCATTCTAGCCAAAGTATATCATATTTTAACTATATACACAGGTTTATATAAATATATATGCGGCTTGCATTTAATAAAAATATATTTATAGACAGAATACAGCTATTTACTGTTTGTAATATTGTCTATATAAACTTTAAACTAAATAAACCGTTCTAATTTCTTTTTTTAGTTTCTTTAAAAAAAATCATAATACTTTTTTTTAAATTTACATTTATAAGTCGTTTTAACTTATCTGATTATTCAACTAGAATAAGAATCTCCTATTTGTTTCCTTAACTCTTTTTTTTTGAATGACAAATAAATAGAAAAACATTAACATTTGTTGAGACACTGCTTTAAAAAATGTCCATTTTGCAGAAAAATATTACTAAAATAATTGCTTCAATAAAACTTGACTATTCATGTCAAATGCAGAATAATAAAGAACCATGATTTTTAATTGTTTGCTTTTTTATACCCGCGCTATTTCCATTGTTTAAACCTAGTGCATGCCTGTGGTTGCATTTTTAAAAATATTTTTATTATTGATTCATTTTAAAAAATAAAATAAATTTGCAATATTAATATTATTATCATTATTATCTCCCTCTTATATTCAGTTATTTATTACAATACACCTGAGGCTCGTTTTATGTGGTAGATAGGTTCCTCAGAAAACATGCACAAAAGAAATCACACAAAAATAAACTTAACTTACCTTCAAAAATGGGGGATAGGTTCTGTCATTTTCAGAAATTGACATAAAAGCAAAGCAACAAGGAAAAATTACTTTAAAATTCGCATTAAAAAAATAAGGAAATAAAGTATGACTAATAAAAAATTTCAAATATTTGAAAAAAATTAATACAAGATAAACCTTTTTTACTTTTTTTATTAACTACTGTATTTAATTTTTCATTTTTTCATAAATATTTTAATCATTATCGTTATTTGACAATATGCATTCATTTGTGAACTGATAAGAAATCAGATTTGTGACATGATATACAACTAGATCCACTTTCAGTCTTGTGCTGTGTTATTGGTTTTTTGTTTCTATATTTAAAAAATGAGATCGCAAGCAAAACAAAAAGATTATACATTATCATTAGAAAGATGATTTTCAGTTTATAAAATCTTCATTATTATTTATTTTAAAAATCTAAAAAAATATTTCTGTTAATATCTAACAAAATACGTTTTAAAAGCGTAAGATTTTTTAATATTTATTGCGATATTTTTATTTGTACATATAAATCTATTATTATTATTTACTCATTAGTATAAGAAGGTTATTTACATAGAAGCTAAGATTCTAAATACAGTTTCAGGACATATTCACATTAGCTGCTAATATGATGTTATATTTTTGAAAAAAAAAAAAAAGATATTTCAAGTCAAAATAAGTTATTAATAATTTAAATTTCTTGATATCTAATAAATATAGTGAAATATGAAAGATATTAAGAAAAATGAATCGCATAACTTCAAAATTGCATTAAAATAATCCGCATAAAATGAGACCCAAGTGTACTTGATTTATTTTTTATTGCTATGACTATTTTCTTGTCATCATTTAAGTCATTGTCTATATTTAATATAATCAACACAATACAATTGTCAACATATATATATAAATTTGTACGATTTTTTATCAAGGTTTATATTTTTTTATTAAACACTAAAATTTTATTACTAATATATATGAATGTTTTTACTGTAAATTACCCATCATTCCCAGTACTTAATATACAATTAGAACACTAATATAACTATTTAAACATTTATATTTTTTTAAAAGTGTTCTAGCAAAACTTAGTATTTATTTGATCTTTACATGCTAATTAAAGAAAAAATCCACTATTCCAGGTGGCTAAGATTTGTTGTGGGTGCGATCTTAAGCTACCCTCCCAGTATACTATTGATTTCATTTGCATATAGTCCCCTTTTTACTTTAGAAATATTGGGGCAGTCATCTAAATGAATTTCTAAATTAATGTGTTTTTCTAATAAAGGGAATATTAATTAAGTAAAATTTATTAGCGCATATTTACAAAATAAATATCTTTATTCACATAACAGTTTTATTTGCATGAATATTTTGTTCCTCCTTTCTTTCTTTATTTCTCTTATATATGTGTGCATAAATTGAAAATATCATCATGTAACTTTTGCACTGCTATGACAAGGGTTACCTATCTTCTCCCTTTAAAAGTGGACAATGGGACAGTGAAACATTCCATTTTTCTTCTTAAATAACAATACTCAATTAATTTAAATCCATTTGTTTTCTTTATACCATTCTTACTTTCTTCAAAGCTGGTAATTGTATACTATTAATTAGTATCCATTTGTCTACCTTGCTTTTCTGAAAACTGGAAAATTCACATATATTATTTATATAATGTTTTTAAGTATCACTTCCTAGGTCCAAATCATTTTTGGGATGTCATTTTCTGATTCCACATTTCTTTAAATTTTTTGTTTTGGAAAACCATTGTACTTTTTCATTTTCATTAATTTTGGTCCTTTCAAACAGATCCAGGGTCGACTGGGAATGGGCCATCCTTTGTATTTTTTAGTGTCAGATCTAGTATCTTCAAGTATATGCCTGAAATGCAGATGGAGTTGGCAATCTCTTATATTTTACCTGTGTTTTTTTCCATCTTCTTATCATTATTAACTGCTTTTTGCTGATTTGGATTCCAGTCTCTTCGCTCTCAGGGTCTATCTTTTTTTTTGTTTGGTGGGTATCTCACTTGCACATTGAACAGTTGATGAAAGTGGTGATTGCTTGGTAGAAACCTCCCTTTATGGACTAGATTTGATATGTTGGATTAGATTGATATATCATTCTATTTTATTATTGTTATTCAAGTTTCTTTTTTTCTTTCACCATCTATAGAGTTGGAATATTTGGTTGTGCTCAATGTTAATACTGCCAATAGATGCATCACACTTTTTAAATGATTGCTGGTCTACTGTGTGGAGTTTATTTTTTATTCTGATTATGATTGCTCATATCCAATGCATTTAGGAAATCAGCAATGTTTTCAATTGTCTTCCTATTTGATATTAACAATGTTATCCAGATAATGACTCATATAAATAAATCATAAAGACATTAGTAAAGAAGTAAAAATGCATGAGAATATTGTAACATCATCACAATGTGAAGTGATGCAGATGTTTAACACATTTTTAAAATAGATGGAGCAAATGAACCAAACTATGGATTCAAGATTGATGGAGCAAACGAAACTTGAAAATAATCAAAAGCAGAGCAGAACAAATGATTTGAACTATGGACGATATCAAAAACATATGGAACATAACCAAAAACAAATGGAATTGATATTGATGGAGTAAATGAACTGAACTATGGAAGCAAATAAAAAATGGGTGGATTATTTTTGCAAACTATTTAAGGCAGAGCAAAAATTACATGATTGAAACCAAATATACAATGAGCTAGTACAGTTTCAAGAAGAAGCAATATATCAAATTATGGATGATGAACAAGCTCAATTGCTTTTAAAGTCAGAGTATGAACCAAAAATATATGATGAATATTTAAGTGAATCAGAACCAATACTATTGGAGGAAAACATGCAAAGTGAGCATGATCAGATACAAATGATAGACCACAGTCTCAAAGGTATACTTGAATTTTCACAACTAAAGTCTTATTTTACATCCAGTACCAGTTATAATCTCAGCTGAGCATTGTTTGCTGTATTTCCAAAATAAAATGGGGTCATTGTTAGCACAAACATTGAAAGAAGACTTGTCTTCCATGCCAATCAATCTATTGGATAAAGAAATCCAACATTATGAATTAAACATTGAATTTATGTATTATATTGATTTATTGTATTTAAACAGAGTGTGCAGAGAAAGAAATTGGGGAACAAAGAAGCACAATTTTTCCTTGCACTTTCCATAGTTGCCATGAAAGAAAAAAAACCCAGATAGTTTTTTCAAATTATAACTAAACAATCATACTTTATTGAGTAATGGCTAGAAGCTTATGAAATGCCCAATGGACATGAAAAGAATCTTAAATAAATATAATCATTTTCTTTGTTTTTGTTTTCAAGTTGACAAATTGAAATGAACAATTTATTACTCATTTTATAAAAAAGAAGAAAAAAATTGTTTTTTCTAAGCAATCAATGTGATATTTTATTTTAAACAAACTTTCTTGTTTTATAAAACATCAGCTTTTTCTTTAATAATCAATCAGACTTATCAAACCTTCATTATGTTTAATGAATATAAATAAAAAACAAATACCACTAGTTAGATACATCTAATCTGGGGTACATGGTCTGTTTGAAATAACTCAGATGCAAATGCAAAACAAGGCTCTTTTGAGATATTGGAGATGGAACTTATGAAAGCATATTATAATCCTATATGAATTGTTTAATATTTATTAAAAAGAAGAAATGAAAACAAGTATTGTTTTGTAAGTTTTATATTTAAAATTCTGTTTGAACTCTATCCTAACTGTTTTGAGTTTATATTTAACTTTTTTAATCCTGATATTATATGTAGAAATTGTTAGTTTTGGAAAGGGAAATTTAAAAAATTGCTTTATTATTATATATGTTATTGAAATGAATAATATTATAATAATTTCTTTTTAATATCTGTTAAATATATTGAAATGAACTTTGTACAAGTTATTATTTAAAAGTGAAAAAGTAAAAATAATGATAAAATTTAAAATGCAGCACTTGCATATGAATTGCCCAAATCTTAAATGACCATAATTAATAATGTAGTTATAACCATTACGTTAGTTTGCTTGTAATTAACTCTATATTTAATTATTGAGAAATGGATTTTATATATATGAACTTATATATATATATATACAGTTTGTTCGCTGTTAAATGGTTATGTATATTCACATCCATATGGGAGAATACATTACTATCTAATTTTAATAAATTAGACAACAGTTTCAAAGCAAGCCATCTGTGTAAAAGTTGTAGTTATATTGAATTAGCATTAGGACTTAAAACGTTACCCTCATAGTTATTGTTAGATAAAGATCTTTTATTGAATAAAAGGATCAAAAAGCCATTCTTATAGCTGCCACATAAAGATACGGTTGTGCTTTATTGAATTAGGATTAGGATCTTAAGAAAGACCTATCCTTATAATTATTGTTAAAACATAGCATTGATGTCTATTTCAAATAGAATATGTGTATGTATTGATATTAGAAGACATGAGTCAGAGAAATGGTTTATATTTATGAATGTTCATATATAGAGTTTTGTTTTAAGTTTATTAAAGTCTGTTTAATGATGAATATACTTTATTATCTATAATGTAATGGGATGGGGTGATAAAAAAAAGGAATAAACCTGGGATGATGGAAAAACATCATCAATCCCTAGTAAATACAAAATCAAGTATCAATAGTTTAATAGAGTATATATAAGTATAAAATATTTAAAAGGAGCATGAGATTAGAAAATCTCTGAGAGCATTGTGAGATCACCCAGCTACTTCAGAAGAGCAACTAAAAGCATAATTATAAATTCATCAACCAGCATTATCAATAAGTCAAAATAAATATGAGTAATACTCAAAATATCATTCATCATCATCATTAATGGGAATAAACAAATCAGTACAATATATCAATATAATTGCCACCTTTGGCGATTATTTAAATATAACTTGGATGCACCAGGTTAGTGCTCATCCATCAGAATACATAAGAATCAAACAATAATGCTGGGATATTAAAAACATGCTGATCATTATCAATGCTCAGGCCACTTGTAATGGCCAACTATAAACTTCTAATAAGACTAAATTAAAATAAAATATAGTGCACAGGCTTTAAAGAGTATCTATCCTCTTGCACAACCAGGATGATGATTGATCATCTCTGGATGTCCCAAAGCACTAAATACCCACCCTCCTTCATATATTCATCCCGTGCACGAATCTAGCTCAGAGAACACAAGATCTATTACTGTATGTGACCAAGAGATGATGGAAACAATTTTTAACAATTAAATAAGTTTATTAATAACAATAGAAAAATGAATTAAGGTCTTATAAGGGTTCTGATTTTGAAAAGTATACATAATTATATACACACTAAAATTTTTGCATTGATTTACATGGTTAATACATTAGGTTTACTTAAAACCCATTCAGCACACAGGAATGTGGCTTGATACAAAATAAACATGTTTGAAATGACATTTAATTTTTAAAAAAAATGATCAAAATTTTACATATAAGTATAAACACATGTGTGTGAATTTTCTGAACATATTTGACTTGTTCAAATAATTATCATAATCTTAAATTATATAAAAATACAATAAATGATTAAAGTTTTTTTTATTAATTTTTATAAATGAATAATTAAAGTTTCAGTTAAATGAAATACATTTTACATACTAGGTTTACTGAAACACCTACATAACATTTGTATTTATCACAACAACATTATTAAAGATTATTTTCACAATTTAATTCTCTTTGCTGAATATAGTCTTTTTCTTTAAAATAAGAACTACCAAATTTTTGATAGTTAATTGATTTAAAATGTCTTTCTTTTTTTCTAGTCTAAAAGATTTTTGGAAATCTTTTTCCTGATTATTAATTATAATATTCTTTGTAGTTTTTTTTTATTTTAAATTATAAATATAACTTTAAACAGTTTTTTCTTCTTTGATAAACAATTTTAAACTAATATCGTCGTTTTATATATTTCTATCAGTTATAAAAATGTCATTTTACTAAAGAAATTGTTTAAAACTTCTTTATCATATATAATGCTACTCAGCACCAGCTGTATATACGTTTATCCATGTTTCTCTGCCATTATCTGACGCAGCATATGTGTAATTAATTCTTCAGCAAGCTGGAAGATTTTTCTTGGTGAGTTTGGTTTTAGTGACTCATAATCAGGAAAAATATCCATGTAAAATGTTGGTCTCCCTTTCAGTCTAGGATTGTTCCAGGGAAGCAATGGTCTTGGTTTGATAGATTTCAGGCAAGCAACTGTCCTTTCCACATTTAAGGCTATGAATTTCAGCACAAAGAAGTGGGTCATTTTTCTCCATGTAAATTCAAACTCCTGCTAAGGAAAACAGTCTACTATCTTGCTTTCAGCTACATCAGTTTATGGTAGCTATTCTGCAAATTCTATGGTCAGCTAAAACCAACTGCTGCACTTCATCAAGTTGCAACAAATGTAACCAACTTTTCAGCTGACCGTTCTTACAAAAATTATTATCCAGACTGCTCTCTTCAAAAATCACTATCCAGACTGGAGCTAATTGTGTTATCAGCCCTTTTATAGAATCATCTGAGGTGATAACAAGATCTTGATTGAAAACGGAGTTTTTATTTTTATCTCTCTAATCCCTTTGAAAACATACATGTTTTAATTAATTACAAAAAATTTCAAAAATAAGTATTGTGTTTTTACATTTTACAATCAGAGTAATGATAATAATACAATATATATATTTTAACGATCGGGGGAGGAGACTTACGTAAACTGCACTACAGGGCGCCATCTAGGCATTTGAACCTAGAAAAATTTATAAAGTAGGCAGATACGTAAGTCAAAAAAAAAAAAAAAAAATTTTTTTAAATTTTGCATCCGGTCGTTAGCCCATGTCACTAGCTCAGGGAGTAGCAGAGATTTTAAAACATTTATAAGTTTCAATAGACTTCTATTCTCAAAGTATATATTAAATATTTAGAACAATAAAACAAAAGAAGCCACTGCCAGTAATTAACACACAAATAGATTTTTATTAACGCACATTTAAAATTGAAGATTAAATTTATTTTTAGATTTTAACATTAATATTTTTTTTAAAAAAATTTAAATTACTATTTTAAATAGATCGCACAGATTTGCTTTAAAATGTTGGGTATAGATCGCTTACATAGATTCCATGGTCAAAAACATTTCAAAATAAACATAAATGATCAAAATACAAAATTATTGATGCCGACAATCACAGAGGGAAACTTATAAGTAACCCAATAGTATTCACCATAAGATACTTGCGTTGTCACCAATAACTTAAAAGACATCCGAATAAATACATTTTAGATACTCACCGTAAGGTATCATTATTTATCGAATGTCTATATATTTTGATAAAATATGAAAACCAAAATATAATTAACCGCAAACGAATCCATGCAAGCGTCTATAAACAACTTAAATTTAATACATTTTAGTTAAAACATAATACACACACAAAAAAAATGAACTGGAAATGATTGCTTAAACATCTACATAAAAAAATAGCAATAATTGAATTTGCATTCTTTAAGTCAGATAAGAGTTATTTTCAGTTATTAATTATTTGCAATTTTAGGAAAGTTCTTATTAGATAGACACAATAGTTTATACTTTACGGATTTAATAGATTGAGAAGTCCATCTTCGTGATCACTTTCGTAGATTTTGTCCTTTGAAATGAAACCGCGACTTGCCATGCATTTGGTCAGGAACTGTCATCCAGAGGCCTCAACTGGTTGTCCGGAAAATTAAATTTATTGCAGACTTCCACATCGTGAAAATCTGCAATATAGCTAGTTATAATGATCTATTCATAGTCAGCTCTCAGATAACAATTATTACAATTATTTGGCTTTTATATTTTTATTAGTCTCTTATCATCCAATCTTTGGATTCAACCGGCAAGACGTCACTAATCCTCTGGTGTTTCAATTACGGTCCGTGCTGACATTTCTGGTGTTTGCATTGGTCATTTAATTTCTTTGTACTCTCTTATCTGACCCTTTAATTTATTTTAAATGCCTCTTGGGCTAGTTTGCTTTTGAACAATCATTTAATTAATAAGACAATCATTTCCATTTTCTAAGATTATAGAAATCAACATTATTTCTATTTTTAACAAATCAATCTTTATTATATTCTTACTTTTTTTACAACAAAAAAAAAATACTTTCAAATATTTTTATTTTTTTAAAATAGTTTTTACAGTTGTCCATCATGCGATCTATATATATTAAACAACTTTTAATTTTCAGTTTTTTAAGTTTTTTTTCTTTTTAATAAATCAAATTTTATTTACGATCTTTTTATTTTCATTTTAAAATAATGTAACGGCATATATTCCGTTACAATATATATATTCAGACCTTTTAAAAGTTTAATTTATAAAACAATATTTTTAATCAGTGAATGTAGAAAATATCTATAATTTTTGCCTGTGTTTATTTCTACTTTTCCTTTCAACTTTATATATATATATTTATGCACACAAACTATATTAGTGTGTCCTATGTAATCCAACTGGTTACAATAAATATATTAATACTATAATGTAAATGAAGATTTAAAATTAAACTTAGCAATGAAACCTTGGACATTTATGTGTAATAATTGTCTTTTTGCCTGCATATGGAATAAATCAATAATGTATAAAGATTAAAAGGATTTTGGAAAAGAAAAATAAATTGTATATCAATTAATAATTATATTTGTAATCAAACTATCATTGTATAATTTGTTAATTTCTTTAAATGTAAAATTTTAATCTACCCTCATTCATCTAGAGTAACTTATGTTCTTTACGATCTAGCCTGGCATTACAAATAGATATTGTATGTGGTAGTCATCATTTTTTGGTAAAATAAAATAATGTTTTAAATATATATGTGAGTGCATGTGTTGATTTATTTCTTTATGCTCAAAGACAAGGGGTGCCCATATATATTAAATCAGTGAATTATGTTAGTTTGATTGTGACATAGTACTTTCTCTTTTATATATTTTTGCTCACCCAGGGTGTGGATATAACTGTACCAGTTGGGAATTTTTATTTGCCTGAGTTGAATGAATATCTTGATTGACCAAACAATAATTTTTGATTTGTTCTGTGTATTGTAATTGTATTGTAGAACAAGAAAGTAAATAAAGCAAGTTGTGCTGGGAATAAGAGGTTTAAATGTATGGTGAGTTTCCAAGATGACCAGGACATGATCTAGCATTGTTAGTGGTATATCCAATACTAATTATATTGAACATAATAAACTTATTACCCATTAAACTTTTAAGCATTAATGAAATGGAAGAACAAAATAAAAATAATGAGGAGCAGCAGAAAATGATGGAAGTAAATAACTTAAGAAATAAGCTTTGGCGAAAATAGTTTGGAGACTTCTGATATGGGCAATGTTCATCCATATAGTGATTCATATAAACAAATAAATCATAAAGACATTAGTAAAGAGGTAAAAATGCATGAGAATACTGTAACATAACAATTAGAATTGGTACTCATGTTCAGCACATTATTAAAATAGATGAAGTAAATGACCCCAAATGTGGAATTGAGGATAATGAAGCAAATAAACCAAACTGGAAAATAATTAAAACCAGATGGAGCAAATGAATTGAACTATATGAGATAATCAAAAACATATGGAACATAACCAAAAACGGAATTGTTATTAAAACAGGGAAAACTCTATACGTATTGCCACTCAGTGCAAGCCAGAGTAATCAATGGATGCCAGAAGGCTTGTGCATAAAATCCCCATCTAGTATCTACTCATCCAATATCCCCAGACTAGTTTCTGTTTTGTGGTCTTTGTCAGTGAAGAGCCTTGGATTTGAGAGCACTGCACCTAGATCTTAGGATCTAATACAACCCTCCAGCAGCCACATTTTATCTCTACTTAACTACAAAACTATGAGATTTAAATTGAAAACACTATAAATTTTTGATCCAAGCCAAAAACTAGTCTGGGGATATTGGATGAGTAGGCACTAGGTGGGGATTTTATGCACAAGCCTTCTGGTATCCATTGATTACTCTGGCTTGCACTGAGTGGCAATACTATAGAAAGTTTTGTCTGTTTTAATAACAGTTAAGAGCAAGCATAAAAAATGGTGATCATGTGATGTTTATTGGCTTAAAACCAATCCTGCCTAATAGGATAGTGGTGGCTATGATTATTAAAGAATCAAAGACACCAAAATGCATAGGTACTGAACTGAAGTTAGACCTATATGACTATATAAGCTGATGAGCTTGGATTGAAAATATTATAGTGATTTCAATTTAAGTCTCATAGTTTTATAGTTAAGTAGTGATAAAATGTGGCAGTGGGAGGGTTATATTAGATTCTAAGATCTAGGTGCAGTGCACTCAGATCCAAGGCTCCTCTCTGATGAAGGCCACAATCCAGAAACTAGTCTGGGGATATTGGATGAGTAGGCACTAGATGGGGATTTTATGCACAAGCCTCTGGCATCCATTGATTACTCTGGCTTGCATTGAGTGGCAATACATATAGAGAGTGTTGTCTGTTTTAATAACAGTTAAAAGCAAGCATAAGAAATGGTGATCATATGATGTTTATTGGCTTAAATGGAATTATTATTGGTGGAGCATAGTTCAATTCTATGGAAGATAATCAAAAATGGACAGATAATTTTTGCATACTATTTCAGAATGAGCAAAAATTAGATGATCAAAACAATGAGCAAGTACAGCTTCAAGAAGAAAGAATGAATCAAATTATGGATGATGAACAAACTCATTTGGTTTTAAAGCCAGAGAATGAACCAAAAATATGTTATGAATATTTAATTGGATCAGAACCAAAACTATTGAGGAAAATGTACAAAGTGAGTATGATCAGATGCAAATAATAGATGAAAGATTTAAAGGTACACTTTAATGTTCATAATTAAAGTCTTATGGATGAAAAGAATATTATGTACTTTATCCAGTATCAGTTATAATCTCATAGCTGGATGAACGAATACAAATGAAAATAGAACATAGTGTTCTGTATTCCCAAAATGAAATGGAGTCATTATTAACATCAAAATTGGATGAAATCTTGCCTCGCATGCCGATCAGTGTATTGGATAATCCAAATTCAACAGTATGAATAGATATTAAACCAATGTGTCACATTGATAAATTGTATTTATATATTGGATTATTTCCATCATCTTATATTAAATATTGCATATCTTTAGAAAAATTTACCTTCAAATAATCCAATTACATTCAACTGTTAGTTGTAGCAACCAGGTTAGTATATGCACAAACTTTCGAGAGGTATTATTGTCTTCTTTTTTCAGGTTTTGCTGGCTTGACCAGTGACAATACTAGTATGAGAATTGAACCTGAAGTCTTACACTATTGAATATTGATTTTTAAGGTAATGCTCTAACCAACTGCGCCATCCGGTCAAAAGGCAACAGTCAGTAGAAATTTTGTATACTTAGCTATGAGTTTTCTCCTGATTTGTCCACTTTTTTCCATCAGCAAAGTTGATTAGTGGTTTAAATACATTATGCATAGAACACTAAGTTGTCTTATGGAGTTATTCACCATTGTCATGTGAGCATCTTTGAATTTTTTTTTCCTTTACCTCTTCAATATTTTCATATTTTGCCAGTTGAGCATATGCTCATTGGTACAAATATGGTCTGCTATCTTAAACACATCCGATTTCTCTTTTTTAATTATCAGTTTGTGTTCTTGCAATTAGTTTTCAATGGGGTGACTAGTCTCACCAATATACATTCTTCCACATTTACATAGTATATCATAGATGCAGTTTTTATTTTTCAGCATTTATGCAGATGTTAGAAATCCTCATAATGTAATATGGCTCTGAAAAGCTGTTCTGTAGTTATACTGATTGCGGATTTTCCTTAATTTTCTATTTTTGATATATATATATGGATACTCTACAGTAATGTTTTTTCTTTTGACAGTTCTTTTTATTGTCTCTTTAAGGTTTTTTTTTTTAAATAGTAGCTGATGGATAATCATTGTTCATAAGAATTTGTTTTATATAGCTTTTTTCAAATTGCTAATTTCTGAACAAACATCTTTTGATCTTTCCATAGAATGGTATAATTCCATGTTTTGCATTTCTGATGTGATTGGATATATATATATTAAGTATTTTGTGATATTTGTGGATTTGTTGTAAACTGTAGTTTTGATTTTACCATGAAGATATCACAAGAACAACTAGGAATGACAATTTTTGTTCTTGTTCTGATTCTATTGTGAATTTAATTGAAGGGGATATAATTTAATTGAAGGCGATGTATTGTTTTTTTTTCCAGAATGTTTGTAATAGTGCTTCATCGTGTGGCCATACAACAATAGTATCATCAACACAGTGAAACCAAACTTTAGGTGGATACGGAGTAGTCTTTATAGCTATGGTTTCAAGTTTTTCCATATAATTGTTGCTAATTAGGATTTACAATTGTTAGCCCATAGCCATTACTTGATTTTGTTGGAAGAATTCTGTTTTGTATTGTAAGTAGGTTGTTGTTATGTATAAGGTTAATAGTTCCATTATACAATCAATAGGAAGAGTTGTTCTGGTTTGTAAGCTATTATCACCATTTAATCTTTTTCTTACAATAGACAATACTTTTCATATGATACATTTGTAAAGAAACTGTCCATATCAAAGCTTTCTAGCATGTCAGTTCTTTCAATTTTCATGTTCTTGATTAATTCTATAGTCTCTGACAAAGGACTGCTTCTTGTATGCCAAAGGACTAAAAACTTTGAGAAATCTTGACAATTTTTGACAAAGTGAATTTCTAGAACTATGGACAGTAGGTCTTAATGGAACATAATCATTATGGATTTTACTTAGAACATAAATATGAGAATTTTTGCTTTAATATGATATTAGTTTACTTTTTTCTAACTCATTGAAGTGCTTTCTGAGTAATACCTGTAAATTTGTTCCTGTATTCGGTGTCAGATTTTTTGCCACTTTTTTGTATAGGTCTGTGTGAACAGTTCTTGTATTTTGTTATCATTGTTAAAATGCTTAATAATAAAAACTGTGTCTATGAAAGACCATGTAAATGCAGAAGAATGTATATTGATGTAACCAGTCATCCCATTGCAAGACTACAAACTAATGATTAGAAGAGAGAAAACAGATGTGTCTAAGGTAGCAGACCATGTATGTATCAATGAACATATGTTCAATTGGGAAAATACAAAAATATTGGATAGAGAGGAAAAGGTACAATGAAGAAAATTCAAAAAAATCTGCTTACATGACAATGGTGAATAACCCCATAAGTCAATCTAGTATAATTATACATAAGGTATAGAAACGACTAATCAACTTTACTCTTCAAGAAAAATGGAGAAATCAGGATGTAACCTCATAGATAAGTATATGAAATTTCTTCTGACTGTTGCCTTTGGCAGGATGGTTAAGTTGGTTAGAAAATATTTATTAGAATGAAGAAATAAATGATAACTTTTAGTTTGTAAGTTTTATATTCAAAAATCTGTTTGAATTTTATCCTGTTTTGAGTTTATATTTAACATTTGTAACCCAGATATCTATAGAAATTGCCAGTTTTAAAAAAGGAAAAAAAGAAAACAGTTTGCTTTGATATTATATATGTTATTGAAGTACATACATAATATTATAACAACTTCTTTTTAATATTTATTAAATATATTGAAATGAACTTTGTAAAAAAATTATTTAAAAGTGAAAGAGCAATAAATAATGATTAAATGTAAATTGCAATGCTCCTGCATGAATTGTCCAAGTCTTAATTAACAGTAGTTAATCATGTAGATATGTTCATTAGGTTTGTTTGATCATAATTAACCCTATATTTAATTATTGAGAAATGAATTTTATGTAGATGAATTTATATATATGTGGTTGTTTGTTCACTGTAAAATAATAATGTGTATTTGTATCCATATGGAAAAATACATTCCTATCTAGTTTTGATAAATTAGAGATTAGTCTTGAAATGAGCCATCCTTATATAAGTTGTAGTTATGTTGAATTAGGATTAGGACTTAAAAGACTACCTTCATAGTTATTGTTAGATAAACATGTTTTATTGAATTAGAGTAGTACCAAAAGGCCACTCTTATAGTTGTCATATAAAAATAGCAGTTGAACTTTATTGAATTAGGGTTAGGATTTAAAAAAAGACCTTTCCTTATAATTATTGTTATAATGATAGTGTTGATGTCTGTCCCATATAGAATATATATATGTGTTGATATTAGGAGACATATGAGTCATAGAAATGTTTTGTATTTATGAGTTTATATGTAGAGTTGTGGTTTAAGTTTTTGGAAGTCAGTTCAGTGTATGACGAATGTCCTCTATTATGTATAAAAATATTAATACTATAATGTAAATGAAGATTAAAATTAAACTTAGCAATGAAACTCTGGAAATTTATGTGTACTACTTGTCTTTCTGCCTGCATATGGAATAAGACAATAATGTGTAAAGATTAAAAGAACTTTGTTAAAAGACAAATAAATCAAAAAATCAATTAATAATTACATGTGTAATCGAACTATCATTGTATAATTTGTTAATTGTTTTTAAATGTAAAATTTTATAGTCTGCCCTCATTCATCGAGAGTAACTTGTGTTCTTTGTAATATAGCCTGGCATTACAAAATGTAGTCATCATTTTTTGGTAAAAGAAAATATTGTTTTAAATATATATATATATGTTGATTCATTTCTTGATGCTTAAAGACAAGGGGTGCCTGTGTAAATTATTTAAATATAAGTCATTGAATTATGTTAGTTTGACCATGATTTAATAAATCTCCTTTTAATAAACTAAAGATCAGCATTTCAAGCTAATGCACATGCGCTTTATGAATCTTAATAATAAATGAATACTTTCATTTCCAACACAAGATAAAGTCTTTGTGAAAGAATAGAATGAATCACCTATTTTTTCAACCCAAATGCTTAAGAATGGGCAACTCTTAAGCACTGAAAATGAAAGCATGAATATAAACCAATCACTTTAAATTACTTTTTACTATGTCAGAATGAATGACGCCTATGAAATTTTCTAGAATTTACGATATGTCATTTTTAAATGAAACTAAACATATGTAAATGAGATATTATTTTATATAGTGCGATGTTTATGAATTGTAATAAACTGAAGATCAGCATTTCAAGCTAATGCACATGCGCTTTATGAATCTTAATAATAAATGATCTTTAGTTTATTACAATTCATAAACATCGCGCTATATAAAATAATATCTCATTTACATAAGTTTAGTTTCATTTAAGAATGATGTATCGTAAATTCTAGAAAATTTTGTAGACATCATTCATTCAGACATAGTAAAAAGTAATTTAAAGTGATTGGTTTATCTTCACGCTTTCATTTCGAGTGCTTAAGATTTGCCCATACTTAAGCGTTTGGGTTGAAGGAATATGTGATTCATTCTATTCTTTCGCAAAGACTTTATCTTGTGTTGGAAATGAAAGTATTCATTTATTATTAAGATTCATAAAGCGCATGTGCATTAGCTTGAAATGCTGATTTTTAGTTTATTGCAATTCATAAACATCGCACTATATAAAATAATACCTCATTTAAATCTACTTTTGTAAACTTTTGCTCACCCAGGAATTGTGGGCACAAATGTACCTGTTGTAAACTCCCATTTTCCGGAGTTGGATGAATATCTTGATTGTTCTGTATATTGTAGAACAAGAAAGTAATTAAAACAAGTTGTGTTGGGAATAAGAGATCTAAATGTGTTGCAAGTTTAGTACTGTTAGAAGTATATCCAGTAATAATTATATTGAACATAATAAGCTTATTATGCATTAAATTTTTAAATATTAATTAAATGAAAGATGAAAATAAAAAGAATGGGAAGCATCAAAAAATGATGGAAGCAATAACTTAAGAAATAAGCTTTGAAGAAAATTGTTTGAAGACTTTTGATATTGGCAATGTCCATCCAGATAGTGATTCATATAAACAAATAAATCATAAAAGACATTAGTAAAGAGAAAAATTCATGAGAATACTGCAACATCATCACAATTAGATGTGATATAGATGTTTAGCACATTATTAAACAGGTGGCTTAAATGAACCAGCCTATGGATTGAGGTTAATAAAACACATAAACCAAACTGGAAAATAATTCAAAACAGATGGAGCAAATGAATTGCACTATGGATGATAATAAAAAACATATGGAACATAACCAAAAACAAATAGAATTAATATTGATGGAGCATATGAACTAAACTATGGAAGATAATCAAAAATGGATTGATAATTTTTGCAAATCATTTAAGACAGAGCAAAAATTTGATGATCAAAACCTAATATACAATGAGCAACTATAGCTTCAAGAAGAAGATGATTAAACAAGCTCAGTGGCTTTTAAAGTCAGAGACTGAACCAAAAATATTTGATGAATATTTAATTGAATCAGAACCAAAACTATTGGAGGAAAATATATAAAGTGAGCATGATCAACTACAAATAATAGACCAAAGACTTAAAGGTGCATTCGAATGTTCACAACTAATGTCTTATGGATCAAAATAATGTTATATATTGTATCCAGTGCCAGTTATAATCACACATCTGAATAAACAACTACAAATGAAAATAGAGCATAGTTTCTATCCCCAAAATGAAATGGAGTCACTATTAAGGATAAAAATTGAAGGAAGGAAAAGAACTGCAATAAGTTGTTGAGAAAAATGACAAAGTTTCATACATTATTAAAAATATCTATAGTAAGACCAGTTTATAAATCTGGTGTTTAAATTAATTTTAATAATTATAGAACTATATCTATTCTTCCTTCAATTGCTAAGATAATAGAAAAATACATTTATAAAATAATTTAAAAAATTTTAACTAAAAATAATTTGTTTAATAAAAACTAATATTGATTCCTAGAAGGAGGAAGCACAACTATGTTATTAGAGAATTTTACAGATAAAATTAATAGTGCATTAAATAATAAAAAATATGTAACTAATTTTTTTAGATTTTTATAAGATTTTTGACATTATTGAGCATAAGCAATTGATTCAGAGTTTACAAAATTGTGGAGCTAGCGGAAAATTGCTCGTTTTTTTTTTTAATTACTTAAATGATAGATATGTTTTAAAAATTTCAAATGTATTGAGTAATAAGTAAAAAAAAATATATGGGATTTCTCAAGGTTCTATGCTTAGCACATTGTTTTTTCTGATTTTCATAAATATGTATGTGCCAAAATTTCCAAAATGTATTTATTGAATGATTGGCATGCCATATAGTTATTAAATCAAAATATAAACAACTTAATTTTTAGTTTTTTAAAAGTTTATAAAACAAAATAATAACAAGAATAATTAAAGAAAAATTCTAAAAAACTAAATAAAAGTAAACAATATTTATTTTAAAGAGCACTTGTTGAATAAAATGTAATAGTAAAAAAATAATAGTAATTAAAACAAAATTTTGGAAATAAACATAAGATCAATGTAAATAGACATTAATGAGATTTTTGCTGTTGTACACTAGATGCCAAATGCTTTATATATGGTTTACATTTTGTCAATTTTAATAATGTAGATGCTGAACTAGATTTATCTGTCATTCTATTTCTCGAACTGTCTTTAATTAAATTCATTTCTGAAAACAATGATTCACATGCATATGTAGAGGAGAAAATTGATAATATAGCGATCGCTAATTTTTTTAAACAATCAAATGTTTCAGGAATAGCATTCCAAGCAGTCAGTAGTTCCTCCTCAGCATTCTTTTTACATATGTTCAATAATCAATCATTTTCCATTGTTTCTAACTTATTTCTCAAATCAAATTTCTGTTTCCATATAGAACTGGATTGAAAATTGACGGATTGCATTTCCATATTTTCCTTATTAAGCCTTCAAAATTTTCTAACTTGAGATTCCATTGATATTGTGTCTGGGTATAAAATAAATTTTGGTGTTTTTGAAAATTGTCTGAACTGTGTAAAACTCATCAATTATCAATTGAATTACAACACAAAAGTCTTGCATCAACTTTACATGATCTGGCTTCTTGTGAGAGTCTAAATCACTTAAGAACTTTTTTAGATTTGGAAAATATTTGAAGATATAAGAAATAACATCATAGTTGAATGTTTGAATTTAACTTCTAATGCTTTGATCAAATCAAACATGACAACAATTGTCTTATTATAACCTTGTAGTTTCACTTGTAATTCATTTAGATGTGAACACATATCAATAAAATCATTAATTTCAAAAGCCATTCAACATCCATTAATTCATTATATTTTTCAATGATTTTCTCATTGTAAAAACAGTCTAATTTCATCTAAAAACTCAATGAATCTTTGAAAAAAACTTTTTTTCAACTTAACCATCAGACATTGTAGTATATAAATAAATCTTTGTATGCTGAGTTCACCTCACTCAATAAATTTGTAAAATAAATTGGCTAACTTAGTCACAACAGTTCATAGCATCATTCAGTGGCTTAAAATTGACCTTGTGCAAAAAATCTGCTGATGTATAATGCAAT
Organism: Epiperipatus broadwayi; assembly: GCA_028023455.1. Taxonomy (NCBI): domain Eukaryota; kingdom Metazoa; phylum Onychophora; class Udeonychophora; order Euonychophora; family Peripatidae; genus Epiperipatus; species Epiperipatus broadwayi. The sequence goes on from JAQFVV010000019.1 coordinate 12,396,622, forward strand.
GAAAACCCAAAATTGAATGTCCAATATGGTTGAGTAAATAAACTGAGAAAACCATTTTCTTTTCCAGTCATATTTCGAGCATCATCTGTAGTTACTGATACAATGTTGGCAACATCTATTTCTTTTTTAGCGAGTACGTTTGAAACTTCATGGCCAATATCTATTCCTTTTGTTGTTGTTACTAATGAGCTTAAACAGATCAATTCTTTGATATTATTTCCAACACAATAGCAATTAAAAATAGCCAGCAGGCTGATCCATTTGTGTCTGTACTTTCATCAATGCAGAGAGAAATTAAACTAGATTTTATATCTCATTTTTGTTGGTGAGTTATTTTATTAACCATTTGCAGGACTCTTTCTTTAACTATATTTCTAGCCAATGATAAATCTTTTATGCTCTGAATAATTTTTGCTTTGTTTTCAAAATCTTCAAAAAGAACTGGTATACATTTCATCCAAGGTTCTTTCATATATTCTCCATCATTAAAAGGTTTCCATATTTGGCAATTACATTTGAAATAAAAAACTAGCAGCAGTTATATTTGAATGATTTTCCATAAATTTCATTAAGGTGTTGATTGAATATTTATATTTTTAAATGCTTAGGCAATATATTATTTTTGTTCATCTTTCCTTTTTTCGCAGTGATTGATGATTGATCTCATAATGCCGTTTTACCAATGATGTTCTCAATACAACTTCTGGAACATAAAACACATATTGCCTTGGTGCCTTTGTTAATCATTCCATAGTCATATCCACCAATTTTCAAATTTTCTACTGCTTAACAATTTTTGTTTCTTTTATTTTCACTAATATTAATATAATGGTAACAAATTATTTAAAAGTAAATTTAAATGAGCACTAATTTTATAAATCAAAGATTTATTATATGTTAAAATATATTATTATCTTTACATTACACTTTTACAACAAAACTTCAAGCAAAAAAACAACAACCTTCGTTTGATAGTATTGATTACGCATTTCGTTCTTTTGTTCACGATTTTGATTATGTTAAAAAAATGAATGGTGTCAACATGTTTAGGGAAAAATAGATTAGCAGAAAATAATTTTATTACTTTATTTTACTTTGAAAAAAATTACTTCAAAGAGTTATATTGGAATCATTTGACAGGTTGACTTAAAATATCTTTGGCACCTATATATGTATAATTTTTTTTTTTCAAATTTTGTAATTTATTGCTTCTAATCAGAATTCAATTGTAAATTGAATTCTAGTATAATATTATATTTATTTATTTTATTTTTGGTTTACAGTAAATTTTTATTAGTACAGATTTTAGCAACAAAAAAATATTGAATAATTTAAAGCATAGAAAATTAGTATATATAAATAGTATGCATGCCAATAAAAAATTCAAACGTGCCATCCCTAATCTAGAAATATTAATATTGAAGGATCAATATGCAGATGATACTGTTACTGTGAGTGTAATCAATAATATTGATATTGTAATTAAGTCTGAACAAAATTATCTTTTGGTGCTTTGATACAGGAATTTATATAAATGGAAAAAACAAAATGTATGTTAATATGCTCTTCATATGAAGTATAATAATATTGATATAGATCTGCTTTCACATTATATGACAATAATGTAATATGTAATAATAATAAGTATATAAAAATAGAACAAATAAAATATATTAAATATTTTTGAATGATGATAGATGAAAAAATGTCTTGGAAACATCATACAAACATTCTAATTAATAAATTTAGATATTTTATAATAATGTTCTACAAAATCAAAGATATTTTTCCTTTAAATATTCTTATTGTTATATATAAATTTTTATTGACATGAAATAATGCTTTATAGTTTTGTAAACTTTTCTAATATTAATATATTAGTATTACTGCAAAAAAGAATAATTGATCTAATAGAAGAAAAATATATCAATAAAGAAAAAAGTGTATACAAAAGTAATATTTTATTAATAACTCAACTTCTGGATTATATAATTATAGAGAAAAAAATTTTTGATAGTACTTTCAAGAAATCTTAAATAAAACAATTTGAAATGTGTCTAAGATAAACAGATACATAACTAATTTCAAAATAATGTAATAAATATATAACTAGAGTAAGAAATCATTATGTTCCTAAATTATTTAATAATTTATTGAATTAAGAAGATTGCAACATTATAGGGAAATTAAAAAACAAATGAAAAAATATGTCAAAGAAGGGAGGGAGTATTAGTGTATAGAAAAAAATATATGAGTATCTAATGCTATATAATCAATATTTTTATTATGTAATTAATATATTATTAAAATGTAATTTATTATTGAGGTTTTATTAGCATATTTTATATTATGTTTAAAATTTCATGTAAATATCTAAAATGTTATAAAAATGTTATTTAATGGAGAAGAATGGCATTTGTATAAATATATTTTGACCTGTATTAAAATGAATGAATGTATTTATTTTAATAAACTATTATATTATTACAAATATGAATGTAAAATGTATGTATACTTGTAAATAAATTATTATTATTATAAAATCAGCTTTTTCTTTTCTTAATCAATCAGACAAATCGTCACTATATTTAGTGAATAGAAATAAAAGAAACATCACCACCTAGCTACATCTAATCTGAATACTTGGGCTACTTGAAATAACTGCAGTGAAAATGCAGAACAACACTCATTTCAGATAATAGAAATGGAACTTGTGAAAGCATATTATAATCCCATATGAACTTTAATATTTATTAGAAACAAGAAATAAATGTCAACTATTTTGTTTTGTGAGTTTTATATTTAAAAACTTTAATTTTTATCTGTTTTGAGTTTATATTTAACATTTGTAATCCTGCTACTATATATAGATATTGTCAGGTTTAAAAAGGGAAAGAAAGAAAACATGCTCATGCATGAATTGTCCAAGTCTTAAGTAACCATTGTTAATGATGTAGTTGTATCCATTAGTTTCATTCATTCATAATTAACTCTATATTTAATTATAGAGAAATAGATTTTATGTAGATGAATTTATATTATATATATGTAGTTGTTTGTTCACTGTTAACTAGTTATATATATATTCACATCCATATGGGAGAAAAACTTCCTATCTAATTTTGATAAATTAGAGATCATTATTGAACAAGCCTTTTCTGAGTATGTTTGTACTTATATTGATTAGGGTTAGGACTTAAAACACCATTCTCATTGATTTAGAATAGGACCAAAATGCCATTCTTATAGTTGTTGTCATATAAAAATAACAGTTGTGTTTTATGGAATTAGGATTAGAATCTAAAAAAAAAAAACATTCTTTATAATTATTGCTAAAAATATTGTATTGATGTCTATCCTATATAGAATCTATATATGTGTTGATATTAGGAGAAATATGAAAAATGTTTTATATTTATGAGTTCATATGTAGTGCTGTCTTTTAAGTTTATTGAAGTTGGGTTCAACATCTGACAAATGTACTTTATTATCTATAAATATATTAATACTATAATGTAAATGAAGATTAAAATTAAACTTAGCAAAAAAACCTTGGACATTTATGTATAATAATTGTATTTTTGCCAGCATATGGAATAAATAAATAATGTATAAAGATTAAAAGGACTTTGTAATCAAACTATTGTTGTATAATTTGTTAATGTCTTCTAATTGTTAAAATTGTGTTGTCTCCCCTCATTCATCAGGAATAACTTATGTTCTTTGTGATCTAGCCTGGCATTACAAATAGGGATTGTAGTCATCATTCCTTAGTAAAAGGAAATATTGTTTTAAATACGTTATAACGGACGGAAAGATTCTCATCATACACCCCCCTAATACCTATCATACCAGTCATGCCAGTCGCTAATTCGATCTTTAGCGGTGTGTAGTCCCACTATACATCATGCATCCACGTTGGTCACCAGATATATCGGACGGAACAATTAGCACTTGGATATATCTATTAGATTTAGCAATCAGCTGGTTTGATCACAATGTATGACCAACTTACACAAAGTATTTATGTGATGATAAACTTATCTATCGAGCCCCAAACGTTGCTGGCTCCAGATATAACGGACAGAACGATGACCACTAGCCCTATAAGTTGATGGGGCCAGTATAATGGACAGAATGATTACAACTAATCCCAAACACTGCATACACCAGATAATGAGCAGTACTCTTCATCAACAGTCATAAACTAACCAAGCCTAATGATGGTGCACCAGATGTAATGGATTGGTCAACTAACTTGCAGACTGTACTACTATGCAGATGTATCAATATGGTGTGAGGATAAGTTAATATACTCTAATTTGTTACCCCTAATGAAACAATCTGCAGAGACTTACCAGGCTTAGAAGGGACAAAATTTGCGTCTACCTATGATCAGACTGTGAGTCATCTGATAGATTGCTAATGAGAACCCAATGAAATGCTTAATCAATGATTGCACACCATTTAATTGACTAACTCTACCCCTATTTAATAATATTAAATGCAATTTAGGTTAGTTCATCCACTTTCCCCCTTTTTAATTCCGTTATGCCCTAATATTCAAACCCAGAGAGAATATTGCTTTTAACTCTATTATCAGGTATGAACAGATATACACAGCAACTCCTGCACCTATATATAGGTTACAACTAGCATTTATTACATTTGTTTTATTTTCAAGCTTTTATATAATAAGAAAAATAGATGTGTGCGCATGTATAATTATTTATAAACTGTGGAATGTTAGGACAACTCAATAAACCAGAGACCGGAATAATATAAACTCTCAAACATTTATTAACAATAATAAATATCAAGTATAACAACAATAGTAATGATTAAAAATATCAAGTATAACAACAATAGTAATGATAAAAAAAATAATAAAAAAATATAATAATCATCATATGTACATGTGTCACAAGTGAACCTCTACCATCTTACTAATTAATTATCCTCTAAATCCAACCCTTATACCCCATGGTAGAAATCCACCTATGTCAATCATTCTCTACAAATCATAATTATATAGAAAAATCAACTTTAGTTATTTAATATAATTGAGATGCTGGCTAGCTAAATTATATATTTACAAATGTTAATCTATTTAACAAGTTTCCCCAATTTATATATATGATAGAGACAGCTACCAGTTGATTAGTCAAACATACTGGAAAATATACTTACACGGTTAATCACAAAATAAAACATATAATATGTATTCTGTATAAGTGTTGTAATTTAACCTATATATAAATTTAGAGAATCTTACCTCAATATTTATGTGGATAACCTGATGTGAAGCAGGTGGTATTACCTAAATTTTATTTATAATGAAAATATAAAAAATATCAAAATGAAAAATTCCCCCTTTTCTTCTTTGCTAATTCTGAAAAATGAGGCTTCAGCATCAGAGTGTGAAAATACAACAGATAGTATGAATAAAAAAATAAATAAACAAAAATTTACAATATTGATTCTTTGATTAAAAATTGTAATTGGAACAAAGTTCATAAAAATCATCATAATAGAAATAGTAGTAGTTGATAGTTAGGCAAATTGTTCTTCAAAGCAGTTTCACTAAGTAAATCATTTTCCTTAGCAAGGATAGATAGATACAATGGTGTCTCCTGTAGTTGTATTTAATGGTAAACATCTTGATCCTCATTTGATTCACCATAAAGTATTCCAATCCTTGTTTACTTTTGACTGTAGGCATCTTCTTGTGTGTTTACAAGAAAGTAGAAAAATATATATATAGATATAATGCAGCTGGCAGGAAATACCACGACACACAATAGCATGTTTTTCTCTAGTCCATTTTCGTATTAAAGTGCAATTTAATAATTATTTATAATCATATATTTATATCAGATAATATAGAAACGCTTTATATATATATATTAAGAAAATTATTTCATTTTTCTTTCTTCAATTTTTAGCAAACTTAATTCTCGTTATTGTTTTTGAAAAGATTTAAAATATTCAAATTTACTCCAGTAACTTTTAAAACATGATTTAATTGTTTAAGAATTTATTAATTATTCTTATTTCATTTCCTTTCCTCTGAATTTGGTAAACTTTTAATTATAACATTTGACTTTTAAAATGTTCAAAATTTAACTAAAAGAAAAAGTAAAACTCCATTTTAGTGTTCTAAATTTCAATTTTAATCGCTGTCTTTTGTTACAGGTATTATAACAATAAGAAGAATGATTTGTAAACTGTCTTTTGTTTTTATACATTTCACGCGCGTAGATTTCCAGGAATGCTGATATCTTTAACTGCCTATTGTTTAAATACATTCAGATTTATTATAAATAAAAAATAATAATAAAATCAGTTTTATTTTCACACATATGTACCCACCTAATTAACTCCAGGTTATCCCACATTCATTTAACTATTAATTAATATTCAATTTTAAATTAAAAAAATATATATACATTACAGTTTATTTAATCAAATAGTTTTATATATATATACAATATTACTTTCTAAAATATTGATCGTATTTTATTTATTATAACTTAGTAATTTATTGTGTATTTTATGTATATAGGTAATAATAATAACAAATAATAATCTTCCCACTATTAATATAAATTCCAAATGAATTGGGTTCAATAAATATGCTTGATCTTTTTAGGAATGTGTGCATTGTAAGCTATCCTTTACAATGTGTATATGTTTTGTTTATTTCCTGATGCTTAAAGTCAGATGGTGCCCATGTAAATTATATAAATGTAAGTCATTGAATTATTAGTCTATTAAAATACATATATTATGCTTTTATTTATAGATGCCTTAACTCTACCTAATGCAATAGTTCCAGATAGTTGTATACAAATGCTATTGGTGTTACAGGTAAATTCTCAAAATATTTAATAAAAATATTTTTGTAAAAGATTTATATGGTTAATATTCTATCAATAAAAATATGTACATTATATCCACATAAACTGCAGCAAATACATGTCACAAATAAATTGTATAAACTTATTTCACTTCAACATAATCTTTCTCAATAATCATCATCATCATCAACCATTATCAATCCACTGCAGGATGAAAGTCTCTCTAAGTTCAATCCATCTTTTCCTATCTTTAGCTTCTCTTCTCCACATCACTCCTGCGCACTTTCTTATTTCATCCATCCATCTCACATGTGGTCTCTTTCTGGATCTTTTACAATCTCTTGGAATCCAGTTCAAAATTTCAACTGTCCATCTATTATCATCTCTTCTAGCAATATGACCAGTCCAACTCCACTTCAGTCTTTCAATTTTTTCAATGAGGTCAGTAACACCTGTTTGTTCTCTTATCCATACATTGTGTTTTCGATCTCTTCTTGTTACTCCCAACATACATCTCTTCATACTTCTTTGAGTGGTCTGAAGTCTCTATTGCTCTTCTATTAAGTGTCCAAGTCTCAGATCCATAAGTAAGAACTAGTAAAGCACATTTGTTAAAAACCTTCCTTTTCAAACACATAGGCATATTTCCTTTTAGTATCAAGTACTTCTTTGAGTGGTCTGAAGTCTCTATTGCTCTTCTATTAAGTGTCCAAGTCTCAGATCCATAAGTAAGAACTGGTAAAGCACATTTGTTAAAAACCTTCCTTTTCAAACACATAGACATATTTCCTTTTAGTATCAAGTTATTTCTACCAAAAGCACTCCAATCAAGTTTAATTCTATGATTAATTTCATCCATTATGTTTCCGTCTGTATTAATAATCTGACCAAGGTATTTGTAACTGTTAACTTCTTTTAACTCATCATAATCAATCTTTATTTTCATATTTTGAGAAAATCTATTAAATATTACTTTAGTCTTTTTAACATTTATCTTTAGTCCTATTTTCATCTGATAACTCTTGCAACATTTCCTGTAGCTCGAAAGCATTATTTGCAAAAACAACTACATCATCTGCAAAATCTAAATGACTTAAATATTCTCCATTTACTTTCACTCCTTTAGCTTCCCATTTTAATCCACAAAATACTTTTTGCAGCACTGCTGTAAAAAGTTTTGGAGATATGGAGTCACCCTGTCTTACACCCTTTTCAATGTTGATTTTCCTACTATCATTATGTAATCTAATTGTTGCTGTTGCTTTTTTATAAATATTCTTTAAAATATGACAGTTTCCTGGATTTACACCTTGATGATCCAATGCTTTAATCACTGAAGAAATGTTTATAGAATCAAATGCCTTTTCATAATCTACAAATCCTAAGCATAATGACAATTCATATTCATTTGTCCTTTCTATAACTTCTCTCAATCCCTGGATATGATATCCTGTACTAAAACCACTTTTAAATCCAGTTTTTTCTCTTGGTTTGTGGAAATCCAGTGTTTTCTGTAGAGGAGTTGTAATTATCTTAGTAAAAATTTTGTATAAAACTGATAAAAGACTGATAGGTCTGTAATTTCTAATATCTTCTTTATCACCTTTTTTAAATATTAATATTAATACTGCGCATTATTCCAATCATTTGGTACATCTTTATCATTTAGACATTTGGTATATAACTTTGCTAAAAAAATTTCTATTTCTTCACCTGCTTCTTTTAATATATCAATTATAATTCCATCATTATCTGGAGTCTTCCCTTTCTTCACAAATTTAATTGCGTGTCTCACTTCCTCATTCAAAATTCTGGGCAATTCGGAAGATATAATAGGTATAGGAGGCACTTGTTCTTTATTACTATATAATTCTTGTTAGAAGTCTTCCACACATTTCATGATGTCATCTCTCTTTTTAGTAATAATGCTATCTTTTTTTCTTATTGCAGATATAAATTTTCTACCAATACCAAAATGTGTTTTACACTCTTTAGATTTTTATTCTCTTCTACAACTTTCCTGCTAGTTCACAACTATACTTTCTTAATATCATTTTCAATTTTTTTCCTCACCATTTTACAAAATTCGAGATATTCAATCTTTTTTAATGCATCATTGTTGTATTTCCTCATATTCCTTCTTTTCTTTATAAATTTCTCTATTCTCAGTAGAAATTTTATTGGTCAATTGCTGCTTTTTTCTACCAGCTGTTTTTGTTGCAGTTTTTAAAAGTGTATCAGTTACTTTCCTATTAATGTCATTCAAATCTGAATCATGTTCAAAATCTACTAATTCTTGAAACTGATTTTTAAGTTCTAATTTAAATTCATTAGAATGTTTCTGAAGATTAGGAATGTCAACTGTAAATATTGTTTTTCTTAATAATTTTTGTCTTTCTAGTTTTGCATTAACATGTACTATATCTTACATCTTACTACTCGATGATCACTTCCTGTGTTAAATTTTTTAAGAACATTACAATCTTGAAATATATATTTTCTGTTTGTCAAAATGTAATCCAATTCTGCTGTACCTTCATTTGGATGCTTCCATTTACATTTCTTTTTAACATTTTTCTCAAAAAAAGAATTCATAATATAAAGTTTTTCTTTTTCTGCAAATTCCACAAGTCTATGTCCTCTCTCATTTCTATTACCATAACCAAAATTACCTACAGCACTTTCATCTTTCATTTGTTTACCAATTCTAGCATTAAAATCTCCCATAACAATTTTAAAATGTTGTTTACTCTGATCAAAAGCCTTTTGTACATCCATATAAAAATCTTCTACTACTTCATCACTATGAGAACTTGTTTGGCATAAACCTGAATTATCTGCATTTGGTATCGGCTATTAAGTTGTAAAACTAATCTTGCCACTCTGTCCGATATACCATCAATCTCCACAATGTTATTCTTCCATTTTTTATTTATAATGAATCTTACTCCACTTGTATTTCCAATATTTGTGCCTTTATAGTAGAGTATATGTCTACTTTTTAAATCAATTGTTTCTTCATCTTTTCTTCTAACATCACAAAGTCCAATAATGTCCCATTTAATATAAGACAGTTCTTCTAACTTTTGCAATCTTCCTTCACTTGAAAGTCATTTGCAGTTGTAAGTACCTAAATAAAAAGTCGTCATCAAATGGGAGCCTGAGTCCGCAATCAGGGGATTCTTAGCACCCTCCGCCTTTGGCCACCAACTGCTGCCTTGGCTGGTGACTTTACAGACTCCTGGGAATAAGGGCTATGATTTATTTTTGTCTGTCATGATTGTATATATTGGAAAAAATATTCTTAAACTCGGAGGTAAAAAGCCAATAAACTCACCACGCTGGCTAATGCGTGTTGGTAAGCAGCCCATCCATGTTTGTATACTATATGAATAATCACATATTAATAACAGCTGCAACGACATGAACATATGGAGTGAACATTAGGAATTTGCCCTACTCGGTTTCTTTACAGCCTCGAAGAGGAATCAAAGGGTCTCCTTTCAGTTAATAGCAAACTCCTTTCTGTAGCCTCTCAATAATATACAATATTAAAATAAATCCAATGATACCAATAATATAGTAGAGATTTTTGTATTCTTTTTGGACAAGGTAAAATTATTTGAAAAGTCGAAAAATAAAAAAAAAAGGACATTAAAAGAAGTTATTTTTATTAATAGAATAAATTATTTGCTTAATCGACAAGGAAAACTAATATGAAAATTCACTAAGCATGGACTGTGATGTGAAATAGTGCATTCTGGGAATCAATGGTGTTTTTTTAAACTACAACAGCTACAAGTGGTATCTCATACAACTCCTAAAAAAATATTTGCTTTATATAATTCATCTTACCAGATATGATTTTTTTTTTAAATTATAAGCATTATTTACAATGGACATTAAAATGTTTGTGTAAAAAAATATATAACTATAAAATCACAAAAATGAGTTATAAAATTACATTTGTTTAGAATGGCTTCTAACTGGAATCTGTTGATTAGTTTTTTGCAATCATTTATTCTAATAAAATAAATTTGCTTTTAATTATTATAAGCATGTTATAATAAGTATTATAATATTTGACTTAAAAAATAAAGAAAACATAATGCTCATTTATAAAAATAATGAAAATTTACTTCCATTTCGATTATAAGTAGTATAAGATACAGCTAAACCAAAAAGAGGCCAAAAAACTTATACTGCATGAACTAAATTCTAATTAATATGATTTTTACAAAATAGAGATATACCTAGGAAAATTCTAGGATAAATATCTGTGCAATGTAAAAAGTTATATGAAATTAAGGCATTTGAAAATTTATAGCAGTATTACATATTGGTTGTCAAATCATGATTGACAAGGTTTTTTAGTATATTTATAAGAGATATTCCATGAGTTTTATTCATGTTCTAAAATTAGATATTGAGTTATATCTAATAATTAAATAAATAATAATACAATTTAAGTTTAAAAACATTAAATAAGAAATAAATTGCAGAAGCATTGTTTCAATTACTTCAATGTAGTATTTTTCAACTGCATTCAATATTAACCTGCAATAGTTGCAACCAATATGTGATACTGCTATAAATTTTCAAATGCCATAATTTCATACAATTTTTTACATTGCACAGGTACTCATCCTAGTATTTTCCTAGATATATCTCTACTTTGTAAAAATCAAATTAATTAGAATTTAGCTACACTATTTAAGTTTTTTTGGCCTCTTGGAAGTAAATTTACATTATTTTTTTAAATGATTACTATGTTTTGCTTTACCTCTTAAGACAAATATTATAATATTTATTATAACATGCTTACAATAATTAAAAGCAAATTTATTTTATTACAATAACTGATTGTAAGAAACTATTCAACAGATTCCAGTTAGAAGCCATTCTAAACAAATTTAATTTTATTTCTCTTTTTGTGATTTTATGGTTATATACTTTTTATTTTATTATAAAAATATTTTAATGTCTATTGTAAATAATGCTTATAATGAATCTTCAATTAAAAAAAGAAATGAACCAATTAAAGAATTATAAGATTATATTTTAAATTATGCATAAGATAATATGTGCTCATTAATACATTTAATAAATTTACATATTTCAGATTTAAAAGGTTTTTTAATGGAAGCATAATTATATCTGATTTTTGTTTATAAAATATTTAAATGTACAGATATACATATGTAGGTTTTTTTTATTCTTTAACCTTTCGTTCTTATTATTAAAATTGTGGTAAGGAAAGTATTCTCATTTTTAATGAAATAAAATTATAACGAAAAGTCTGAAACTTTTTATATATTATTATTTAAGCTTTACTGGGTTAAATTTGATTGATCTGTCAGATATTATCAAGATTATCTATATTGATAAATAGTAGAAAAATTAGTTAGGATTAAAATTAAGATTTATTGATATGTTAAACATATATTGGATATGTAAATCTATGACCATAATGTATTTATGCCAGCAATTTTGTTTTTATATTTATTTTAATGAATGTGTTATTTATTAATTAATTTAATCTATTCTCATTTTTGTCTTATTTTTGCATATGTAAATACTTTTTTTAATATGTTAAGTAAGATTAGATGATGGTGGTGATATCATTCTCAATATTTATGCTTTCTGCAAGTTAGAAGCCACAGCTATAATGGAAAAATTAGTATAAATATTGAAGGGGTTGAATTAAGGCTGAAAGATTTGTTACCTATTTAGTTGATTGAACTAGAAATCCATATTTTTGAATACTCTTAAATGGAAGACTTAAGGAATGAAATATTTGTGGTTATGTTACATCACACCAATCACTACTTAGCTCCATTGAATTTGGAATATGATGAGTTTGATAGATTTGCAAATGTAATTCATCGAAGTCACATTCCATTATATGTGGCAAAACAACGTGATCATCTCATAAATGAGTTCTGTGTAAACTCCTCTAACCTCCCACCCTCCCATTAATTTTGCTGAAACCAATGTGCATCTGACAATCATTTAGAGTGATTTAACCTTATAAATAGTAAACATTGACCTTGAAATTAGAGAGATGGGGAGTGCACAGAAAAATTAAACATAAAAGGAAAGAGTAATAGTGCATACATATTTTAAAAAAAAGTATGAGTGGAGATTAACTAATTAAAGTAGTAGACATAATGTATAAGGCAGGTCAAATAAAATAAACTATAGCAAAGGTATCAAACAAAATAAAATTACTATAGATCAGACAGTAAATGGTGTACCATGTTAGGAAACAATCAGGGATTATTCAAGATGTAAAAAGAGGACTATATGATGGTCGTAATGGGTGGATATACTATTAAATAATATAAGAAAATAATAGGTTGTAATAACATGCATGATAACAAGATCTAAAATGAGAATGCAAACTGTGAGCATGGAAAGAGGATTCCAAATAACAAGTAGAAACAATGTAATCGGTCAAGGCAATATATAAATGTCCAAAAGATGCAAGTTGATCAGGGCCTGAGATTGCAATGGCAAATAATAATATGAGCAACTTTTTGTGATGAGAAACCTTTAAAGACATATTCAAACAGATGTCCAAAGAATTATAAGATATCCAGAGATTATCCAAGTTGTATGTTCAAAAAATTAAAAGGCAGCCAAAGTCCAAAAAATTATTCAGATAGTGAAACAGAAAGTTGAAAATATATCTAGAAAATTTTGAGAAAGCTAGAATGAATAGTTAAATGGATGACAGCTAAAAAGTTTAAGAATACCCTGGAAAATGTAAAGAAAAGATTGCACAAAGAGTTAAAGAGTTTGAATTAGAAAATGGAATATACTTAAAAGATGAAGCAGCACAAAGAAAAGAATGAAAAACAGCTATATATTCAGAAAACAATAGAGATAATTAAAAACAACAACCAAGAGGTATTGACATGATATCTAATAGAAATGATTAAGGAAAAATCACTCATACAAATCATTTGTTTCTGTTAATGTAATATGACTGATGCTTTGTAATTCACAATATTAGTATTTTTTTGTATTGTTATTCAACATATTTAAATAAGTTTAGCCTTCTAATTTTTTCTTCTTTTAAACAATAGAACAAAGTAAAATTAGTTTGTGGGCATTGTTCTACTCTTGAGCATACAATGGTCAGATTCTTATAGAAGAAATATTTAAACACATTAAAAAGATTTTCAAAGATTTAGGCATATATCCTCTGAAAACTTTTATTTCTAGTAAAGTTACTTTCTGTGTGTATATTAAATATAAATGAAAAAGAAATTTTATTATGGAATATTCAATAAAATAATCATATTTAGATATTTATGATTTCATTTTATTACAAGCCTTAGATGTATACACAATATATAATTCTTTTTAGTTTTATACATTGCCAGAATTATGGATAAATATTGTAAACAATCATACATAAACCATCACAATATTATGCACTCATTCATGTGTAATTTAATGCAATGTTTTATAATGAATCATTAATAAGCATCTAATTAATAGATGTGCTTCTTCTGTACTTGCATAGAAAATTCATTTAATGAATTTAAGCAAATAGTATTGTATCAGTCAATGCTATCTTTTCACTTTCTACTAAAAAAAAAAAAGATTTTTATTATTTTAGAACATTAATTTTTTTTTAATAAATGTTATTAATATTATTGACATCTTTCTTTGTTTCTTGCAAGTTTTAAATAATTGATTTAACTTTTCATATTAATGATCAGCCCAAACAAGTGAAGTTTGTTTTTCCTTTTGCTTAATCTATCGAATTTTTTTTTGTTAGCTAGATGACGTCCATCATGTAAAGCTAAATTAGACAAAACAATATTATTAATAAAACTTTTTTAAGTTTTATTGTTAAAAAACATAATTCTTTACATAATTTTATAGTTCTGATGTATCATTTCAATATATAAAAATAGTCTCATTATCATTTTGTCTGCTATTCCCTATAACTTTAGTTCATTATCTGAACCAAATAAATTTGAAATTTTTTTCAGGTTCTAATCACTCTTAATTTTTTTTTTTTTTTAGTTAAATGACCAATCGAATCACTAAACTGTCATCTAGTTATTTCTATATAAAAGATAGTGAATGACTGGAAAGTATTCCGCTATTATGAATATATATTTAATTAAAAGAAATGTACTTTTTTAAAAAAGAAAAATGTTCATTAACTTCATTAAAAAATAATCTAATTATGTTTTGCTTAGAAGATCATAAGAAATTTGAGCACTAGAAGTGACAGATTGAGTCATGATCCATGAATAGGACATTGAGTTCTAGAATTTGTCACTTCATTTCTCACCATTCTGAACACAAATTATAATGAACAAAAAATCATTAGTTTAAGAAAAGAAAAATACAATCAAACAAGAAAAAGATTAGGATTCATAATTAAAAGAATAAACAACATATTAATTGAAAATATTGGAATTAAGGTATTCTAAAAGATTTTAGATCAAAACAAAGATATAAAATGTTAGAAAACTGAAAAGCTTCAGTTAAAATAATGATACCAAACAGCATGTTATTGAAGAAATTGCATTGATCTAATGTCTTAAAAAAGCATTTTGTTATATGTGTATATATATTCTGAAAAGTAAAATGTATTTATTTTTTTATTCAGATATTAAAAAATCTGATCATTTGGACTAGTTCTTGATTTGTACAGTGAAATGGTTATTGTTTATATTTCTGTTTTTGTATGGATGTATATGTATTTATTTATTTTTTACTATAAATGTTTACTTGCAGAGTGTCCGTGATACTGCTCTACCAAATGAAAATTTTCTCAAGTTAGAAGTATTAGTTGCTCGTGTTGTTGTCCCTTATCTTGGTTATCAAGGAATTTATATGGGAACTTCAACTCCAATAGCTTATGCCTTAGCTTTTCAATCATTATCTAAGTCAGAAAGTAACAATCTATTTTATTTTTTTGAAATTATTAATAAATTGCTTAATGGTACAGTTATTGATTAAAAATAAGTTACTAATAATTTGTCTGATAATAATTTCAAGGTTTTTTTTAAAATTAAATATATTGAAATCTTATTTATATCATTATTCAATATATTATAAATGATAACATTAATAAATGTATATTTCAGGATTTCTGAATTAATCATGCATATAGATCACATATATTATGGTATTGAAAGTTTAGGAATGTTACATAGGTAGATGGGACATCATCATCATCCCCATTTAAAAAATATAAAAGAATTATGGAATACAGTGAATAAGAGTAGAAGAATAATTAAATCAAAAACTCACCAGCAATTAACAGTCAATAATAATCCACAAAGAATAGCTGAGAATCAGTAGTCAATCTTGTAACTGAATTGAAAGGAGGTATATTATAAAATGGGCTACTTATCTAGCGACTGTCATGTTTAGGGCAGAATTATAACAAAAAACTTGATGCATGTACTTAAATGCTAATCCATCAGACTATAATAAAAAATGTTGGGATATTGATACATGCTAATCATCAATGCTCTGGCCACATAGTATTATTAGTGTATTGGACAACTATAAATGTCATCTTGCTTTTGGTTGAAGACAAGGTTGCAGATTATTTGAGAATATTTTCTTTACTTTTTTTTCAGTATAGCAGCTTATAAGGAAGATGATATTTAGCTTTTTAGCTAAACTTCTCACATGGTTGCCTTTTTGTTAGAAAACATTTTTATAATAAACTCATAGTGTGCTAAATTCTTATGCTCTCTTTTTCAACAGCTTGATTAGAGCTTTTTTCTCCTGACTTTTTCAGCAGCTGGCTTAGAACTGAGTATCATCTTCAACACCTAAATCAGGAACTGACTTCTCTTCAACAGCTGTGTCAGGAATTGTTTCTTATAGAACAATGAAATCAATTGATTAACTCACACTCCTCTATTTTTGGAACAAACCTGACTTCAACTAATCACAATTGTCTCCTACATGACAAAATTTAGCAATAAATTAGATCAATTTTGACAAAAAAACTCCTTCAACATTGACATTGGAAAACAATTAGAATCCTAGTTTTTTGACATTCTTTTTCAATTAAACTTTTTTCTTGCCAAAAGAAAAACAAAATAAGCAGATTAATTTCATAGACTTTCCTTTTGGAGAGAGATAAAGAAAGAAAAACAACTCTGATTCATTAAAGTAAATTTTTAACAAAATGTTAAAAATCATGTATTTTTTTTCTTTTAAAATATTACTAAAAAATTTATCTGCTTTATCTTTTAAATGTTAAGATTAAAAATTATTAAATTGCCCAAGGCATTTTTTGTTTCTTTCAGTATTTATCAAAACTAAACTTAAACTGATAATTATATAAAATTATTAAAGATAAAGAACAAAAGTTGTTTATCTGATTTATTTTTATGATTTTCTCTCTTTCACAAACATAAATTATAAAACATCTCAAATATTAAATTTATGTTTAAATAATACATACAAATTCTCAGATTATCATGTGCTGAAGTTATTTGAATAATATTCATTATTATTATAAAACATTAAATATGTTTCCTCATAAATTAAATAATTCTAAACCAAATGAGCATGCTGCCAATTATTATTGTTAATAGTGCAATGTACCTACGTTACATTGTTTGTCATGACCATTTAACATAGCCCTGCCATGAGCCCCAGCTGTTTCAGAAAATGATTCAGGCGTAAATTTAAAGTTCTATTTTCCAGCCTCTACAACTCAAAGAACAGTACTTTGCAAATTTTTTTTCTCCATATTTCTATTTCAGGCTGGAATTGAGATAGATCTGGTGTTCATGCTGCACTATATACTTATAGTCCATTGGTTGGATTTTGTATCTATTGCAGGTCATTTGTAATTTTTAGTGTTCATATACTTTAATTCCTGGTTACTAATGTACACAGTTTTTTCTACTTGGCAATAGATTTTAGACTAACAAACAGCAACAATTTATTCATTTTCTTTCCAATAAAATTTCCAAGTCAGGTTTGTTTTCGAATTATTTCAGGTGTATTTTTACATTTTTTTTAGTGTAGCAGGTTATATGGAAAATGATGTTTGACTTTTAACTAAACTTAGCACATAGTTGTTATCATGTTAGGAAACATTTTTGTACTTTTTCTCCTACTGTCTTCAACAGTTGTCTTACAACCGACTGTCCTCTTCAATGGCTGTGTCAGAAATTGTTTCTTACAAAACACTGAGATCAACTGATTGATCCACATCCCTATTTTTGGATAAAACTGCCTCCAACCAATCACAATTTTGTCTCCTTCAGACAAAATTTAATAATAACCAATTAGATCAATTTTGACAAAAACAATTGTTCAGCTATTACCCTCCAACATTTACATTGGTAAACAAGTAAAAAAACTAAATGGAATCAGTTTTTTGATATTCCTTTTTAATTAAAATTGTTTTTTTCTTACCAAAAGAAAAACAAAATAACTGACTTTTCTTTTGGAGAGAGATAAAGAAAAACAATTCTGATTAATTAAAGTAAAATTTTAATAAAGGGTTAAAATCTTTTTTTTTCTTTTAAAATATTACTAAACATAAACATTTATCTGCGTTATCTTTCTTAAATGTTAAAATTATTAATTTATCGAAAAGGATTTGTTTAACATATCAAATATTAAAATTATCTTTTAAAAATGTATGAAAATTCTCATTATCATGTGAACAAATTATTTAAATAATGTCCATTATTATTATAAAAAAAACATGGAAAAATTAAATATTTCCCCATGAATTAAATAATTCTAAACTTAAAAGAGCATGCTGCCATCTATTGTTGTTAATACAACAATGTAGCCACATGGCTACAATATATACATACATGTCTTTACACATTTACTATTATTTTCATGTGATTATTTACATAATAAATGGAAATGAATTAATTGATTATTGGTATATGTCAGCCAGTATAATCAGGGATATTTTTTATCTTTAATTTAAATCCAAGAAACATCTTCACATTTCTTCAGAATAAATTGATGACTTCTGATTCTCTTTTATATTTGAAATCATAATGGACACAAAAATAAATTACAATCTTCATTTTTTATTTACTGTAATATTGTTAACCAAGGCAACTATTAGTGATCAATATGGACCTATGGTGTCATTCAGTTATTTAAATATCTACTACAGATCATTTTCAAGTGAAGAAATATTGTGTGAATTGGATGAATTAGCTAATATCAAATGGAGTATTGTCAGTCTTTGTGAAGTTAAAAGACAATTTGAAAAGTGAATACATGTTGTGATATAAAAGCACAATATCACAATATTGGAAGCTCATAGAATGAATTCATTATAAATAAAACATTAAAAATAAATACGAAGATTTATATTTTATATAAAATAGAAATTTTATAGTTATTTAATTTAATAAAAGATTTCAAATGCAGAAAATTCAGATTTATGTTCTAACAAATTTCCATTATGATGGAAGCAGATGATTTTTGTACAGATGTGCTGAATGTTCTTTGATTAGGTCAAACATTTAAAAATTGTCATCTAAAAGTTTAATGCTAGAATTGAAAACCAAATGATAAAAGTACTTCGCATAAATTTGTTTATGAAGAGCTTGTACATCCAACTGGCAGATAAGGAATGTATATTATGAAATCATTTTTAAAGAAAAAAACAAAATAGATATAAGCTTGAAAATATAATAATTGAAAGTAAAGCAGAATTGGATTATATTTTGTCCAGAAAAAAATAGGTATTTCAATTACAATATTCTTAATAGATGGACATAATTGTGAGATGTGAGATTATAAAAAACTAAAGAAAAAATACTAAAAAAGATATCAACTTAAATTTAAATTAGAACCTGTGTCTTATTTTAATGGATTTCAGGGATGCCTCAAACTTGAATGAGATTGGAAAAATATAACTGATATTATACTAAAAATGGCCACTCAGATGTCTAATACAAAAAAAAGCAGCAATTTATCAATAAAATTTCAACTGGAACAAAGCAATATATGAAGAAAAGTACAAATATGCAAATATTTTTAAATAATGTATTTAGAAAAATTGAATAACTGAAATTCTGTAAAATAATATAGAAAAGACTTGATGATGGCATAAGAAAATATTAGCGTAAATTGGTAAGAAAGCTGTAGAAGAGAAAAAAAATTCAGAAATATACATTTTGGAATTGGAAAGAAAATTGTTTCCACAATAATAAATGGGCAATATCATGAAATATGTGAAAGAATTCTACAAAAAAAAACTAATGATAAAATAAATAAAGGGCTCTTTATAATTACAACAATTTATTGTCAGTTGTCAAGCACCTTTAAATGTGAAGATGAAATATGTAATTAAATTTATGACCAGCGTAAAAACTCCAGAAAGTGACAAAATTATTATAGATATTTTAAAAAGAAAAAATTAAACAAAATGTTTACATGATGAAGATATAAAAAGTGATCGGAAAAATACAATAATATAATGAGAGTATTAATAGCTCTAAACAAGTTTTTTGATAAATGCTGTAAGAGAAAGCATTTAAAATCCATCTAGAAAATTTCAGATTTTCTACTTAACAGTTAGGTATTATATAAATGCTGGGCTTGAGTTGGTGTTTTAGATCTGGTGTCTGAATATCCTAGGGCCTCACTGATGAGAGCCATTAGCTCGAAACAGTTTAGGAATAGTTCTAGATAAGATTTTAAATTCTTTCTCTTGCAGCATTTATCAAAAAAAGCTTGTTTAGAGCTATTAGTACTCTCATTATATTACATTTGTAATCCAAGCTTATTAAATTACATGATGTATAATTTCATTTTCTTTATATTATAGTTTGCCTTTTATGATTTTGGTGATGTTATATTGCTGAGGCTATTAATATATAGTGTAGCTGAAAATTATTCAGACCCATATAGCTATTTAAGTTAGATAGTTGGATTTGAAGACATATAAATGTCTGAAAATTTCAGATTTTCTATTTAATAATTCAGTATTAGATAAATGCTGGGCTTGAGTTGGTACTGTAGATCTAGTGTCTGAATATTCTAGTGACTCACAAGAGCCATTAGCTCGAAAATGGTTTGGGGATGGTTGTAGTTCTAGAGATTTTAAATGCCTTCTCTTGTGGCATTTCTTGAAAAAGCTTGTTTAGAGTTATTAGCATGCTCATTATATTATATTTGTAATACAGGCTTATTAAGTTAAGTCATGTGATGTATGACTTGATTTTTTTTATAAAATACAATCGTAGTTATTGATATTTAAAAAAGATGAAAAATAATATATTAAAAATTATAAGCCTCTTAATCTTCTATCAATTTTATACATGATCTTTTATTAAGATCATTACAGTTTGTTTATAGAGAATTTTGATTCAAATCAATCAAAAGAATAAGATGGATTTAAAACTAATTATATCAGAATAGTTTACATCCAATTTATTAATAGAATTATAGAAAAAAAAAAACCAATGAATTTCCATTTTGATTTGTAGATTATAGAAAAAGTTGTTGATTTAGAAACATTTCAATAATATGTAAGCTTCGAAATATCGACATATAGACCTAAAATATTTTTCAATTTTGAAAGATATGTATTACAATATTCTTTACTGATTAGACGATCTGGTGATACTAATAAGGTTGACATTGATAAGAATATATGATAGGATAGGATTTTTATATTAGACTATTTCCATCATCTAATATAAGTATTGAATGTCTTTAGAAAAATTTAATTTTATTTAAATATTCCAAATACATTCAAGTGTTAATAATAGCGCACAGGTTACTATATGTTAGAATGAATCGCCCACTCCAAAATACTCTATGGTATTCAATGGTAAATATTTAGTAAATTAGAATTAATGGAAATGGAAATTTTTTAAGTCTTAAATTTTACAAATGATGTTGTTTGTTTTTGTAAATAATGCGTTGGTTTTATGAAATTAAAGCTAAATACAAATACTAAAAAAATATTCAAGTAATGTTTTCAAAAAAGTAGAAAATAAAGATGAATAATAATGACTTAGAGTAAACAAAATTACAAATATCTTGAAAAATCATTGATACAAGTGGCATCATTTTAAATGAATTAAACTTGCTTGTAGTGATTTTAGTAGAAGTAACATAATATTAAAAGTATATCCATTATGCTTTAAAAGCAGATTGTTAATAAACACTGTTTTCCCAGTGACTTTTTTTTTTTTTTTTTACAGATCTGAATCTTAAATACTTTAAGGAGAGCAGTATAGAAATGCATAAGTGATAAAATAACTTAAGAGACAAATGGATTTGGATAGCATTTGTCATTACAAGATATAATGATAAATAAAAATTTGATGTTTTAAACTGAATCACATATAATTGTAAAATTAAAAAAATATTAATTATTTGGGTATTTCAAATTATTCTTTCTTTAAATAAATATATAGTCTATTTCTTAAATTTACCAAACAAGTCTTTTATTTTAATCATAATTTTGTCAAATGATATACTATTGTTTAACATATATAAAAAAAGCAAATAGTCTTTCAGGGCATAGTTCTTTTCAACAGTAACTTTTCCCCAAGGTAGGCTTGCTAATTGACATTTTTTTTGCAGTGTTGATTCCTTATTTTAATATTCTATTTAATTATATACCTGTATATGCAAAAACTGCTATAATATAACTAGAAAGAAATACCTAATTTACAAATGCTATATTTTAGTGTAGCTTCCCTTAAGCAAAAGTTGTGAGACAACAATAGGAATTTCTCTCTAATTATAGTAGATGCATAATCAAATTCTAATACCAGAAAGCATGAAATTTTAATCAGCAGTTTAGGTACAACCTTACTCAAATAGAGCTTACAATCGCCTCACCAAATTGGCTTACAATCCAATTTACAAAGACAATTAATTGCTACCTATTTTAGTAATCTTATGAATTTTGTGAGTGTTAGAGTTTGTTTACACATTTACGTAAGAACTTAGAAACAAATGAGGTCATTCATTTTTTCATTCATTGCATTCTAACTTTGACACTTGAGGAGGTTGCTCTAAAATATCACAGGTCTTTTTAGTTGAAGTTTTTTCCAGTTAAATTTAATATTTAATACTGTTTTATTATATGTATATATAGAGAGAGATAAATAAATAAATAGATAAGTAGTATAACACGCTTTAGATAGCCTAATAAAGAGAAGGCATTATTTAACCAATCTTGCTAATTGCTGAGAATGTTTTTCATCCTTATTTTATTCTCTATACTTAACTGATAGATATTCATTTCTTGACAAATATTGGATGGTTAATTGGGTTGATTATGGGCACAATTTGAAAAAAATTCAAACTTTATATAGAATCTAAACAGTTTTTCAAATTTACATAGCTATTATTCTAACTTGTATTATAGATACTGTTTTATAGAGTGTTGCTGCTGCACTATAAAATGTCTTTATGATTTACATAATAGTATAGTAGTGTATTCCAAATTAAAAGTTCCAGAACTGATTCTAAAATAGGCAAAGCTCTCTATATGTATTGCCACTCAGTACAAGCAAGAGTAATCACTGGATGCCAGAAGGTTTGTGCATAAAATCCCCATCTAGTGCATACTCATCCAATATCCCCAGACTAGTTTCTAGCTTGTGGCCTTTATTAATGAGGAATCTTGGATCTGAGAGCATTACACCTAGATCTTCTAATGCAACCCTCCAGCAGCCACCTTTTATCTCTACTTAACAACAAAACCATGAGTCTTAAATTGAAAACACTATATTTTCAATCCAAGCTCATTACCTTATATAGTCATATAAGTCTGAACTCAGTTCAGTACCTAGACATTTTAGTGACTTTGGTTCTTTAATAACCATAGCCAACACTATCCTATTAGACAGGATTGGTTTCAAGCCAATAAACATCACATGATCACCATTTCTTATGCTTGTTTATAACTCTTACTAAAACAGGCAAAATTCTATACGTATTGCCACTCAGTGCAAGCCAGAGTAATCAATGGATGCCAGAAGGCTTGTGCATAAAACCTCCATCTAGTGCCTACTCATCCAATATCCCCAGACTAGTCATTAAAATGTATAGGTACTGAACTGAGTTCAGACCCATATTACTATATACTAATGAGCTTGGATTGAAAATATTATAGTGTTTTCAATTTAAGACTCATGGTTTTGTAGTTAAGTAGAGATAAAATTTGGCGGCTGGAGTGCTGCATTAGATCCTAAGATCTAGGTGCAGTGCTCTCAGATCCAAGGCTCCTCACTGACGAAGGCCACAAGCCAGAAACTAGTCAGAATATTGGATGAGTAGGCACTAGATGGGGATTTTATGCACAAGCCTCCTGGCATCCATTGATTACTCTGGCTTGCAGTAGGTGGCAATACGTATAGAGAGTTTTGCCTGTTTTAATAACAGATATAAATAAGCAAGCATAAGAAATGGTGATCATGTGATGTTTATTGGCTTAAAACTGATTCTAAACTGAGTAATATAAGTAAAAAAATAAAAATAAACAAATCACTTTATATCTTCAAGAGTTTGTAAGGTTTGGAATTGTGCTTAATCTTACACTAGTATGCTTATATATCAAATGATCTGTTGAACATCCAAACATACGATTGTTATTGTCAATTAATGAGGTTTTACAAAAGTAAAGTGTAATTAGTTTGCTTAGACGGTTTGAACATTAACCAAGTAAAGATTTAACTGTAGGTGAACTTACTTTTGGCTTGGGTAAACCTTTACTTAGCTAACATTCGAAACATTTAAGCAAACTAATTACAAGTAGGATAACGAAAAGGAGAATAATCTGAAAAGGAAAATTTGTAACTGTTATGTATATAAAAATTTGTTATTTATATATGTATATATTTTTTATTTTTCTATTTTTAGATGAACAACAATCTTCAGATACAAATACTGTATTGTCACCAAATCAAAGTTGTTCCTTTCATTCTCGAAATTCTAGTATTGCTTCTTATTTACATACTTTATTTGAAAATGAAGATTCTTCAATAAAATCTGATGATTGTGAATCTAATATACCATTAGACACTGAAAATTGATTTTATACTATATATGTGTGTGTGTGTTATGTGTATATATATTACGGAGTACAATTTTTGATATTGTTTTTTATATATATATGGTCGTTTTGGTATAATTCCTCCAAAAGTTTCTGTTTTTTTTTTAATACATTTTTAATTTGGCTTAATTAAGAAAGGATTTTTTTAAAAGTCTTTTTTGATTTTTATTTTAATAATTCTGTAACTGATTGTTTAGTTAATAATTATATGTTGAAATGTTTTCATATTAATTGTGACATATGAAAAAAAAAAAAAAGAGAAAAAAAAATTGTTAAATAATTTTAGAAAAATTCAAACTTTATTTAAACCTTTCAAATACATTTATCTGTTAGTAATAACACACAGCTTAGAATATAATAAAAAATTTTAAGTGGTATGAATATCCTCTCTTCTTCAAGTGTTACTGGCCTGACCATGGGAATCAAATCTGGACTTATAGATTAATGAATATTTATTTAAAATAATGCTCTTAGTTGGTTAATGTTCCTTAAATTCAATATTCACAAATTTAAAGACCCGTGTTTGATTTCTATGCTAGTACTGTCACAGACCAGCAACTCTTGAAGATAGAATAATAATATCACTTGAAACATTGTGTTATATATTAACCTGTATACTTTTAATAGTTGAATGTATTTGAAAAGTTTAAAGATTGATTTTTTTTTTTTATAAAGACATTTAACAATTAATATTATATGATAGAAATATTTCAACATATAATTACTACTGAAATACCATCATAACAAATTTTCAAACCAATACTGAATGTTTTGTTTTGCTTTTAAAAAACTCATTTTATTCACTTAAAAATTAATAATATATATATAACTTATTAACCTCTTTAAAAAAAAGGATTAATAATACTGTGCAAAAGAAAAAAAATGAAATATTGTTATTTATAAATTAGTTATATACATTTAGGTTTAACAGCTTCACAAATGAAATGGCTGATGTAGCAATTTACCATATTTATGATTTGGGGTTCTTATTTAAAGTGAATTTTTGGAGATTTTTTTTTAAATAGTTGAGAATCCCTAATGAGCACTTGCTTTTTAAGTAATCTTTATTATTATTGGCAGCCACTCTTAAATGAATATAGTCATTCTAACTCTGTAAAGCACAAACACTGAATATATATATATAATTAAAACAATTCATAAATTTTGTAACTTGCTTTTAAGCTTGCATTTTATGATCACTACCAATAGCTCTAATCAAGCTTTTATTTTATAAGTGCCAATAGAGATTTTGAATTTTTTTTCTCTTTCGGCACTTATAAAATAAAAACTTGATTAGAGCTATTGGTAAGCTCCATCTAGTGATCATATATATATATATATCATATTAATCCTTTGATCTAATGATTGACATTAAAATTAAATGAAACATAATCACTGTAAAGTAAAATTTTTAGAATAATTTGGATTGATCTAAACTGTATTAATGTGCTTATTGTAAGAAAAAAAATTACCTGTAAAGTTAACCAGATTCATATTTAATCTTTGCACAACTTTTAACCACAACCAGAGTAAAATTTATATCTTAAAAAACTTTTTGTCATATTTAATTATTAGTGATCCCTTATATATGCAGAATTAGAATTTATGTATTGGCCATAAATAATTATAGCTAAACATCTGTCAATTGGAAATTAATTATCATTAACTTCAATATGTAAATATTTCTTAATTATGAGCATGATGCAAGTCAGATAGTTTACTCGTTATATATTCATACTACTTCTCTTTGCCTTGTTACATTAGCTTTATGGTCAACATATTAGTACTTTAAATCATGAGATGAGACAAATATTAAATGTTATGTTAGTGATAATGAAGAAAACATGATGAATGAATAGTGTAAACTCTTCGTAATATCTGTCATTAACCGATATGCATTAGATTTAAAATAAATGCATAAATGAAAGTGAGACCAAGAATGATCATAGCACTTAACTGATGACAATATACATTTTTATTGCAGAACATATATGAAAAAAAAAAAAAAAAATACAAAATTAAATTAACAATAAAATGCTAATAAATCAATTATTTTATATAGCGCGATGTTTATAAACTGTAATATTTAAACAGCATTAAACTGTCGCACATGCACTTTGCAGATTTTAACTATAAATGACTGAATACTAACACTTCAAACACATGATAAAGTCTTTGGAAAAGATAGAGTGGCCATCTATCTTTTCGAACCCAAACGCTTTTGTATGGGCAAATCTTAAGTGTTTGACAGTGAAAGTGTGAAGATATTAAATAATCACTTTAAATTACTTTTACATGCTTGAATGAATGACGCTAGTGAAATTTATTAGAATTTACGATATGTCATTCTTATTTGAAATTAAATGTATGTAAATCTGCAAAGCGCATGTGCAACAGTTTAATGCTGTTTAAATAAAATGATAAGTAAATAAGTGATAATAAAATAAATAAAAATGCCTGATGTGAACAACTTTTTACATTCATTTTATTTATCCTAAAATTGACTACTCATAGTTTCCTTCTTAAAATTGTATTCCTAAAATTCTTTTGTATAAATAAATAAACATTAATAAATAACTAAATGAACATATACACAGAAAAGGTAGATTTTTTTTTAGTATTCAGCTTTATTACTGACTAGCATGCCTTCCATTTATCATGTATATTGTATTCATAGCTTATAATCAATGAACACATATGCTGAAAAGATAGATTTTTTAAATATTCAGCTTTATTAGTGGCTAGTATGCTTTTGATATATCATGTGTATCATATTGAAAGCATTCTAGACAGTAATAAAACTGAATATTTAAAAAATCTACCTTTTCTGCATATGTATTCATTAACAGTTGTTAGTTCAGAAAAGAATAAAATTATTTAGATAAGTTAGAAATAAATCTATGGACTCAATACTGAAAACCTATACACATGTAAAATATTTAAATATTTTAAATAAATATTTAAATAAAGATTAAATAATTACTGTCATTCTAGTGTGCTTTTCTTAATATCTATAATTTATGTTGATTTATTAAATTTACTTTGTCATTCAATTTAATTTTATTCTCTTTAAAGCAAAAAACATGTTTATATTAACAAGAACACATATAATTCTCATCTTGCTTTTATATAAAATATTTTTTATTTAATGTATAAAGTACTGTTGTATATATTAGCAACATTATTGTGTTTAGTGCATCATCATAAGTGAAATATTTATTTCTTTATGCTCACATTGTATCACATAATACATGTGCTTAATTCACAAAAACTGAAATATTGTTGCTGTAATACAAATTTGTATTCAAACAGCAAGGTTATGACAAGCATAATCTTTTTACCAATGTATATAAAATAAAAAGATTACTCAGTTTCATAATATAAAATCTATGTAGTTCAAAAATTTATATTTATAAGCATATATTTTATCTTTCATTTATGTACTCTTATTTGAAAAAAACTATAAACAATATCCAATTGTAAATGTGTATACTTATTTTTTTTTAACTATTTGTTTTGAAAATGTATAGATATTCAAATGTGTGTTTGTAGAAAAGTCAATAAAACATTTCCCTATCAATTTTTTTCATAAAATATTATTATTTAAATTGAATGTTTTTTAAACGTTAATTACTATTAAACAGAATGTAGGAATTGTCATTTTTAAAATACATTAATTTTTCCACAAATAAAATAAGTATATTACCATCATATTTCCTCTAGTTTGTTGTAAAGAACACTAAAAAAAAAAAATATCCAATCCATTTTACCAAGAATGACACTTTTTGTTTTGCTTCAGATCCACTTTGTGATCTGGCAGCAAAACTCCCAATGACATTATTTGATGATTGAAATATATTGATTATTTGAATTATTGTATCTGAATATTTCATGTTTTATTTCTATAGTGGAGTTATCATTAAATGAACTATAAGATGAGAGAGAGGAGGGCATAAACTTAAGCTAGTCCATTACTTCTTTAATCCAGCTCCTTGGA
The DNA here is from genome assembly GCA_028023455.1 of Epiperipatus broadwayi. Classification (NCBI taxonomy): domain Eukaryota; kingdom Metazoa; phylum Onychophora; class Udeonychophora; order Euonychophora; family Peripatidae; genus Epiperipatus; species Epiperipatus broadwayi. Next base: position 12,425,546 of record JAQFVV010000019.1, read on the forward strand.
AATCTGTGTGATAAGAATAATAAATCTTTCCTTTTTCTTTTAGCTTAGAATTTTATTGTTGGTTAGAAGTTCTAAAATAAATAAATAGATCTTAGATTTATAATTAATTCTAAATATAAACTTTTTATAGTTCTGTTCAAGAGAATTATATTATTTCTTTCCTCTTGTCTGCCTCTTTATCATCTATTAAATCAAGATTTCTTTTTTATATTTCTGCAGTCATCTTAGAGTTCTTTAATTAAACAAATAAAAATAATAAATTTTTACACATTTATAATTTTTTCCATTTAAAATAACAGTAATAATTAATCAAATGATTTATTATTTTTATTTAATAGTTATTGCCAAGATTAATCGTCAATAATACTAATAAATGTTTCCAATAAAACAAATAAATATAATCTTTTGTGTATGTGTGTTCATTTCCATTTATTCCACATCCATTCATGTATTCCCACACTTTTATGACTGGATATCTATCCATAGTCAAGATAAAAATTATAACTTATTTTAATAACCATTCTTTATTTCTTAACAATTATATAAAATAATTCATTTTTTTTATTATATTATTTTCCCTTTTAGAATCCATCTTAAATTGATTGCTTCATCATATATATATATATATGAAATAAAACCAGTTGAATATCACTAGCTGAAATTCAGATATAGAAAAATAGAAGCATTAGTACCACTTAATGTTTTTTTTTTTTCAGCAGCTTTACCTAGAAACAAACGAAATCTGAATAAAGCAGCAAATTCAGACTTGCACTTGCTTCAGAAATAGTACTGCTGGAGTAATTTAATGTTATGCAGTACTGATATTTCTATTTTTTTTATATATAAAAACTAAATTCACTAATGTTTTATGACATTTTTTTAAAAAAATAAAATTTATGGTTATATTTTTTCAAAAATTCATTCCTTAGCTTGTTTGTCTCTTGTTTGCTCCTTTTAAAGGATATATATACAATCTAATTTACTAATATATAAATACTTAAAAATTCTTCTGAGATCCTAACAAAGTTGTAGAGTGACTGAGTCAAGAGATAAAAGTACCTGGATCAATTTGCAGTTGAGGAAAGAAAAAAAAATGTTACTTGGTCATTGAATGGTACATTGTGTTCAAATATTCTATAATCTAAGAAAAACTTATTATATAGGTATTTTACTGGAGCACTGTCAATTGTTGCAGCTATAAGTATATTCAGAGGATCTCGATATTTTTCCAAAGTGCTTCTTATGGCATCAAGGTCTTTATCTTTAGTAGTTCCATGGATGAGAATCACTTCCAAGAATTCTTCATTATTGTTGAAGATGCAGAATAACTTTAGCACATTATATTAAGTACAATTGCAAAAACTCCATCAGGTTGTGAATAGTGTCATGCAGATTATCATTTTTGTTTTGATCATAGGTTTTCTGGACAAAGAAATATTGCAAAATGATTCATTAGTAAATAACTGATTTTATAAATAACTTTCACTATTGATTCATGACTTTATAATATTTGAAAATATCTGTTGACTTTGATGCGAATTTTTTATATTTTAATCCTCAAACTATGATGCTTTTTTATATTATATTCTTTGGCAGCACTGTTCTTTATTTCAGTATCAAAATAATTTAATTCCTATTTTTTCTGAAGTTTTCTCATCACAATTTTTTTTATTATCTAGAATGCAATGTAGTCTATGCAAATAAATTAATAACAGTTTTTATAAAAAATATATTTCCATAATTACTACACTATTAAAACAAAATTTATTGGGAAAAAAAACCAAAGACCGTGATGATACTATTATCAATAAAAAATTAAGTTGCTTGGATCATTTGATCATGTTTGGTGCATTGACATAAGTTTCAGAGATTGCAGATTAACTATAGCAGGCCATAATAAATTTCCATGGTTCAAATAAGCACACGTGCTGAGTATTATTGGTCATGTGAACAATTATTAATCACAAAATTCAATGTTATTACCCAAAACTACACTTATAATTGGAATTGCAATATAATTTTTTATCATTGCAATTACATTATAGCAATCATTGCATCTATGTTGTAATATCATGATAATGAATAAATTGATATTTTTATTTTATTGCAAAAAAAGAAATCCTTTTTTGTGTGTGCATCTTTTCTGTAAGTGTCGTAGATCACAAGAGATTACTTTGTAAGCTTCCAGTCTGATGCTTTTATTATATTGTAATATGTAGCAATAGATGGCAGAATAACTATAATCTATTTCTGGTTAGCCTTCTTGGGTTTCTGGACATATAGTGCAATTAATGTCATGATTCATGGAAATGAAGGTTCCTTTACCTGCTGAAAATATGTTTATTGATAATAGTATGTGCATGCATACATGAATTGAATAAAATAATAGAAATGCCTATGATATCTTTATTAATATGGGGAATGCCGCCATATACATCAAGTACTATTTTATTATGTGTAATAAAGAATTAAATAATATCTTAATCATATCTAGTTCATTTTCATAGAAAATCCTTTTTGATAAATGCTTGTGAAGAATATTAAACTTATTCATGGTTCAAAATCAAAAGTGAACTTAAATCCAGTGAATAGGAAGGGCATGTAAGATATATATTATCTTCATGTTTCTCAGTTCAATATTTGATTTTGAGTTGTATTACTTGTAATATTATTATCTTCAGAATTGTCTGGAAATAATATACCATGACATAAAGCCATTTCCAAAAATGTTCAAGTATTCTGTAGCTATGAAGTTTAAAAAAAAATAATGATTGAATTAAGATAATATTGTAATAAGACTATCCAAATCATGACATTCTATCCATTTCATAATTGAAAGGTATTTTCAATGATTACCAAGTAAACTATTTCAATGATTCTTTAAAGTGTAACTAGTGATTTGCCTGTAATCATAAGACTTGCTTTTGATTATCCATTATACAATTCTTGAGCATTGATACCACTGCTTTTGCTTCACCATTTTTATATTAATAAAATGATAGATTGACCAGAACTGTTTAACGTTGTGAATCTTTTGTCCAATATGAGTGTTTAGATGGATATTCTCAGCAGTGTTTTCATTGGTTATAATGGCTCCTCTTAGATAACTTTGATGTATGATTAGTTATTTCTTTTAGATTTCATTCTCTCCTCTTTGGTAAATGTGATCACTATTTTTGTGACTATTGATTTTGAAATATTCAACATGTTTAACACAAGTGCTTCAATTAATTGGGATAATGATACTTTGTTTTTTAAATTCTAACAGTTCCTTTCATATAGTCTTATGAAATTAGTATAAATTTCCTCTCAGAATTTTTTGCTATCTTTTGGAGGTTTTAGTTTTAAAAGAAAAAAATATAGTGTTGAATTTTCTTTTTTTTTTTACATAATACCAAAAATGTAATGGTAATATGACAAGTGTTTTCATTATATTGACAAACAATATTAGTGGCAAATTCTTCAAATAATTAATGATATGCTTCTGCAGTTTTATTTAATTAATACTATGTTTTATTTATTACATATATTAAGTCACCATTTGCACATAAAGTTCAATATTTTAAGGTAAATATATATATATATCAAAAATTATCATGTGAGCTAAGCAAGGGAGAATGAATTCAAATATTACATCCATTCTGCGAGTCATTAATGGAGTTTTTTTAGCAGAGTTGTTACAAGGTCTAAGCAAACAGGATTTATACATAAATCATGTAATTGGTCTTCAAACAGATCATCTGATAATATAGTACTATCATTGCTTAGTATCAAAGAAATCACAAAAACTTATCATTCACTGTCTTTTCAAAAATGGAGTGTTAAAAAGTAATATCATATTCTTAAGGCTTACATCTAGAAAATTGATGAAGGATAAATTTCATTAATATTGGAATTTTATGAAAATCCAGATATATGAAGAAAATATTAGGAATGTTGAGTATTTGCATAAGCACATTGTACAAGCATGTAATGTCTTCTATTAACATTATTACTTCTGTGATATGTAGATAAACCTAGAATTGTATTTGGAAAATAATGCTGGATATACTGGCATATGTGGCAATGGACTAATATGTATTTTTAACTGTAATTATGTATTTGATGACTGCCCAATTAGTATATACAATGGTATAATCTAAGGACTTAAAAGACTATTAGTGAATCTACCTCTTGATTGAAATCTCTACAATTCTTATTTTTCATGACTGACTAAAAAAATCTATGCACTTACAATTATCACATGATCACCACTCTTTATGCTTGCATAAGCTGTTTACATGGAGGCAAAACTTTCCATATAGTATGCCACTCGGTGCATGTCAGAGTAACCAATGGATGTAGAAAGGTTTGTATAAAATTCCTATCTAGTGTCACAAGATAGAAACTAGTCTGGAGATATTGGATAAGGAGGCATTAGATAATGATTTTATGCACAAACCTTTCTGCACCCATTGATTGTTCTGGCTTACACTGAGTGGTGCTACTGTATGGAGTGTTTTGCCTCTGTGCACATACAATCATGGAAATATTCTCAAATTATTCAATATTAGTTGGTTTGCATGCAATATTCAATAACTGATGTTTTTAAAAAGAAAGTCAATAATATAAACCAATAAATAAAGTTTTTTTTTTTTTTAAAACTTATTTAAAATAATGTGAACTGTACTGTATTTTTTAGATTTAGTATAGAGTCCATTCATAAGGAGTGTCTCATGTCATCTTTATATTGTCTCTTTTTTTCCCTTCTATAGTTAGAGTAGGCCATACTTGCTTATGTGTAATGATAATGATCACAAACCTAGTTCTAAATATGATTTATTACTGAAACTTTGGAAGAAATCTAAGTTCCTATAAATATTATTAAAATATTTGTATATATAGTACATTTTTAAATATTTAGAAAAATTTATTACTTAGGATTTTCAAGAATAATTTTTTAATAAATTACAGTAGTCAATTTTATTTTACAAATGTGATTTTCAGGATTTCTTACATTAAACTGACTTATAAATTGTGTGATTGGAAAAAAGATTTATTTTCCTTTAAATCAGATTTTGAGTTCAAACTTTGGTAATATTATATGTATATACAGAATTGTATTATTTGAATTTCTTTGTGAATATGTAGTTACATGTATTTTCTATGTAATATTATTGTTTAAGTATTTAATATGAAGGAAATAGATGTTCAGTTTATAATGAATATCTTGATGCATTTTCAGTTCTGAGCATCATAATTATAGCAAAATGAATCTATTATTCATTAGTATTTTTACTGATGTTTTATCCCTAAATGTTCTAAAGGATGCTTAGTTACATGCTGCTATTTACTCATGATGCTACCTATGTTGACAATAGCCCAGGTTTTTTTTTGTTTATCCTCTATTATTGTATTCAGTTTAAACAACCTCATTTCTTTGAAAGTCAAAATGTATTGTTTTATCTCTTAGTATATACATATATATTATTCCAAGGTTGTCATTTTAAATTTGAACTTATATATGTTTTAAAAAAATCCATTATATTGTTACAAAATAAATTTTTATTTCCCAATACATTAACTTCAATATTTTTTTTGTAAGAGTATGATCTCATTTTTTAAAATAAAAAAATGTAATTAAAAGCAATTTTTTCAAAGTGTTTGACTAATCATAATATCCATTGCCTAGTTATCATCTGTCTCATGCTATAGACTCCATATATATTTTTGTGATTACAATGCATATGCAACAAATTATATAATAAATGATTTATCCCTTTGTATGTATATTATGTACAATTTTGTGATCTTATTTTTAATTGTATTTACTTTAATCTTATGAATAATGATTGTTATATTGATATATTTTTTAAATTCTTACTAGCTAATTATGTAAAAAAAATGTACATATATAAAGAATTTGGTATAATTAAGTTTCCCTCCTTTTATGTATATGTTACATTTTTATATGATTTTTTTTTTTAAAAATGAACTTTAATACAAATAAATTTTCTTAAAATTTATTTTATTTTTATTGTTTATAATTAAATACAAAGACTGATGAATTTATCTTATTTTTACCTTAATAAATTGCAAAATATCAGGCTCTCACATGCAATAGAATGCACAATTTGGTTCTTATATCTTCAGTATTATTAATTTTAATTTCTTCATGTTTTGATTTTTTTTGATAATAAACTGATATAGTCTACATTTACTAAATCTTTAATATAAGTTTCAACTTTCTGCTTTCTATTTACCTTAAATTTATATAAATAAAAATTTCAGTATTAAAATGATTTAAATCCTAAAATTCTATACTTTAAAATAATGTATGATAACAGTTATATATCTTAAAGGCAAAACTCTCCATACAGTAATGCCACTCAAAGCAAGACAGAGTAATCAATGTGTGCCAGAAGGCTTGTGCTTAAAATCCCTATCTAGTGCCTACTCATCCAATATCCTCACTAGTTTCTGGCTTGTGGCCTTCGTCAGTGAGGAGCCTTGGATCTGAGAGCACTGCACCTAGATCTTAGGATTTAATGCAACCTCAGCCATCTTTTATCTCTATGTAACTACAAAACTATGAGAATAAAATTGAAAACACACAAATATTTCCAATCTAAGCTCAATAGCTTATATAGTCATATGAGTCTGAACTCTATTCAGCACCCATACATTTTGGTGTATTTGCTTCTTTCATAATCATAGCCACCACCTTCCTATTAGGCAGGATTGGTGTTAAACCTTTAAACATTACATAATCACTATTTCCCATGCTTGCTCATAACTTATTAATTAAAATAGGCAAAACTCTCCACACAGTAGTGCCTCTCATAGCAAGACAGAGTAATCAATGGATGCCAGAAGGCTTGTGCATAAAATCCCTATCTATTTGCTTACTCATCCAATATCCCCAAACTAGTTTCTGGCTTGTGGCCTTCGTCAGTGATGAGCCTTGGATCTGAGAGCACCACCTAGATCTTAGATAGGGATTTTATGCACAAGCCTTCTGGCATCCATTGATTACTCTGTCTTGCTTTGAGTGGCCCTATTGTATGGAGAGTGTTTGCCTATTTTAACAACAGTTATGAGCAAGCATGTAGATAGTGATCACATGATATTGAAAGTTATATATCTTCCTTTATATTTAAAGGCTTTACAATCATTTTGTTGTGAAAACAATTATAATTTCCTAAACACATGCATCTAAATGTTTTAAACATTGCTCACTTTCATATTCAATTATCCCCTGCAAATGTGATTTCTCATTATTTCAAAATATCTTGTATAAATAACATTATAATTATTATTCAACATCAGCTGTATAATATAATATTCAATCTGTGACAGAAAAAAAAGGACATTACTGTTCTTAGAAAATAGAAATCAAATTATAAGCAGAGAAAATTAAGACTTAGTACATTGCTAATTTCAATAACATTCTGTCTGAATCAGATATTTAGTAGAATATAGTTGAGCATGCTTTACAGTTTTAGTCATTAATGTTCTTTTTCCATTTTACTATTGGTTGTCAGGGGTCTGATGGAATGCAGTGAAAGAATATTTGCTATTAATATTTCATAGGATAATTACTCTGTTTAACACATTGTCAACACTTTTTTTTTATTTAATGATTTTATTTTTTAATTGAAAATGCTTTAAAAGTAATATAGTTGAATAAATTTATTCAGGGATAATTGTTTAGTATTTTTTAAAATTGTTACATTTTTATTTACCATTGTCAAACTCCACTCACATCTTTGACACCATCCACCTCAGATAAATACAATAATGATTATTACTAATCATTTTCTAAACTAGAGATTATCTCTAGCACATATGTGGTTTTCCAAATCCATTTATATACATGTAAAAGGAAGCTATTATTTTGTTACTAATGACATTATTAAAATCTCTAATTAAAAGATGCAAAAATATATATTTAACTATTGCTAAAAAAAAAAAAAAACACACACCAATTTACGTTTACCAAATGAAATTATGAATCACAGTAAAATTTTGCATAATAATTTGCAGTATGAATTTAATAATAAATTTAAGAATTTGATCAAAAATCGGAATAAAGATGTGTAATAACTATGTACTTATTGAGTATAGATTTGTCAGCAGAGTTGAAACATTTATTAGAATTTTAATTTGCTAGGATGACCATGAGAAAAATTCTCATATGGAGATTATTGCCAGCATTGAAATGGCTAATATATTTTTAGATAAAAAAGTTGTAATTAAATAAAGTGTTCAAGTTTTAAAAGCAAATATTCTGGATTCTCAAGTCAGTAGAATATAATCTATACTTTTAAATGAATATTTGCATAAAGGAGTAAATGTTAGAGAAGAAAGTTTGCTGTTAACTGAAAGACTTTTGAGCAAATTCCTAATGCACATTTTTTATACTCTTATTGTTATTATTCCAAGTTTATTCATATGGATAATGAAACTTGGATGGGCTGTTTTCATCATGGTTTTTCTTTTCAGTTGCCTGATAGTTCTTAACTGAAATATGTTTAATTTTCTTAAAAGGAGCAGATCATGACAAAAAACCAATATTATAGCCCATATTCGTAGGTTATGAAGTTATCAGTCAAGACTGGTTGACAACTAAATGCAGTGCTAAAAATCCTTTAATTGCAGATTTAGCGTGCTATTTAGTTACTTTTTATTTAGTGGTGCGCATTACATTGGAAACAATAGGACATTGTCAGATTTTGTTGAAGTTAGAAGAAAAGGTGAAGAGACAATTGATTTGATAAGTGAACATAATATACTTTACTATAAAAGCATAAAATGTCAGAAGCACAAATGGTATGGGATTTATTGTAAATGAAAAATAAAATAACATTGTGACTGATGGTATATCAAAGACCGTGACAAGATTCATTGTTTAACTTAATGGAAGATATCAAATACAATACTTCAGTTTATGCTCAACAACTTCTCATTGCAATAAATAAGTGAAAGATTTTTATATTGATGTACAAAATGATTTGTTGAGATTAAAAATTTTAAATTTTTAGACTTTAGTGTTAGAATTAGTAAACAATTGAAAGATGAGTATTGTAGATAAATTTAATTGTGGTGAAAGAAATAAGTGAACAAAGATTTGGAAAGTTCACAGAAAAACTATATTATGAATTCTTTTTCTGGAAAAAATATTAAACAAACATGAAAACATCCAAATTAATGTACAACAGAATGGGATTATATTTTAACTAACAAAATACACATTTCAAGATTTTAATATTCTTAATGGATTCAATACATGAAGTGATATTTTAAAAAAAAAAAAATATTAACAGTTGGTATTTCCAACTTTTAGAAACTTGCAAATTATTTTGAAATATTGACAAACTTTGAAGATAGTGCAGATTTTACTGAAATCAATAAGGTAATTAATACTCTATTAGAAACACAGAAAAACATAGCTAATATTCAAAACAATTTACCATTAAATTTTCTACTGAGATGACAATGTATGAAGAAAAGTTTTTTTTTTTTTAATGTTACAAGAGTTAATAATGATAATTTATATATAATTGAGAATTGACAAAAAAAATTATAGAAGAGAATAAGTTTCAAAAATATAAAACAATACTTTGAAGGAACACTATTTCAGCAATAAGAAAATGTACTTCTAAGAAGAGAGATAACATAAAATGTATCGAGAGTTCTCAAAAGAATTATGTAGAAAAAGTAAATTTCACATGTAATTATTAGAGGCCAATTTTGGGGGAATTCATAGCCCAGTATATGAAAAATGGACCACTTGCCTAACTGCAATCCAAAAAATAGTTAAGAATCATCATAGTCTACCTAATATCTTGTGAATTTCCAAGTATTTTAAATAAAGAAATGAGATATGCAATTAAATCTATAACTTTCAGAAAATGATAGTTATTATTGATGTTTTAAACGAAACAAGGGAAGAAATAGAAAAATTGTTGGCAAAGCTATGTCCCAAGTGAACCTAAATGATAAAGAAATATCAGATGGTTGGATTACTAATAATGATATGTAACCAGTTGAATTACATAGCACACAATAACATAGTGTGGGCGCACATATATACATAAAATAAAGGAAAAGTAGAAATAAACAAAAATTGTAGATATTTTCTACATTCACTGAAATAAAAATAATAATGGGTTAAATAACTCTGGACTTAAAATAATATTTTATTATAAAATTAAATATTTAAAAAAGGTCTGATAAGTAAAAATATATTTATTCTGATTTTGAAAATTTAAAAATAAGCATGTTTTCTAATAATTATAAAAATTTCTATTTTTGAAACCTTTTAATTGGCATCAAAGTAACATGTACACCTGGGTCTCATTTTATGTGGATTTTTAATTTGATTTTGAAGTTATGTGATTCATGATGCTTAAGATTATTGTATGCATTTTTCTTTTATGCAATAAAGAAGTTCATATTTCATTTAAAATCGGGATTTCCCCATTTTATATACACACTTTATATTTTACATACTTTAAATGTCTGTTGGAAAAAGATTCGGCAATAAATTTAGATATTGTAGAAGATTTACAAAAAGATAATGAAACAAAATTGGAACCTGTTCATTTCACAGCAAAAATAATTTGAGAGTCTTCAACTTTCTAATCAATTGGACAATCATTTTCTTGTTAAAGACACAAATTACGAATGAGTTCGTAAATTCCAACAAGGGCTAAATAGTTATATGTCTAGATATCATGAGCTTCATAAACAAAATCGTCTCCAAGCTTAATCATTGTTGACAGAAAACCATTAACCTTTAGACTGAAAATTTTTTTATTGACCAAGTGAATTAAAGTTTTAAATGTTTGATTGCTTCAATTAGAGAATCAGTAATAAAAATATATTCATCTTTTAATATTAGATTCGTTTGTAAAAAGCAAAATAATTTGTCAGATTATGAAAGTGAATGAAAGTTTTTTCAAAAATAAATTTATAATTATAAAAATATTATATAGCGGATGATCTAAAAAGAACATTCGTAACCTATTAGAAAATTCCACATACGTCATTGATTTCTTTCTCAATTTACGTTCGTGTAAAAGTCAAGAATTTTCAGCCTTTCATGTTATTATAAAATCTTAACTATTTTTCTAAAATAATTATATTTTCAGCAAATTTTATCAAAATAATTTTTAATATGTAAAAAATACTCTAAAATATACATTTTCACTTTGAATGTCAAGCACTGCCTTTGATTCAAAATGAGCAGCAACAAATCAGTGCCTTACAGTATTTTTTAAAAAAAGACTATACATTCACTATGATAATGATGTTTTTAGAGTGACTTGAAGCCATGAATGAAAATTTTCAGTTGATGCACTTACTAAACACAGCACAAGACTGAAGTTGGCACTAATTGTATTTACTCTTGTGATGAATCTGATTTATCAATTCTCAAACATATCTGCATATTGTCAAATAGCAATAATTAAAATATAAACAATGAGCATTTCTAATTGCTTAACAAGCTTTGTGATAAATGCTTAGCCAGAGAAAGCATTTAAAATATCTGTCAGCAACCCTCTCCCCAAGCATCTGATCAATGGTTTTGTGCCTTGTCACGCAAAGCCAGCATTTATGTAAAAGTTATCTATTGAATGGACAATCTGAAATTTTCAGACACCTACATCTTCAAACCCAGCTCAAATAGCTATATGGGACAGATCTTCAGCCAAAACATATATTAGTAGTCTTAGCAATATAATATTGCATAAGACAAAGCAGAGACCAAAAATAGTCAAATAAAAATGTCATAAATCACATGACCCCATTCTTTAAGCTTGTATGATATAAACAATGAGCATTGCTAATTGCTTAACAAGCTTTGTGATAAATGATTAAAATATGTTTGAAAAAATGTAAAATAAATTACACATAAAAACATTGTTTTGAATAAAATTAAATAGTTTTCTTTTTCATATGTCATAGCATTGGCCGGGAAGCGAACCCACACCCATCTGCAACCAACTACTTGCTTGCAAGGTGGGTGCGATGACCTCTCAGTTACAACACTTGACTAAAATTAAATAGTTGATAAAAAAAGTTTGTCTTGTATCAATTTTTTTCAAATATTTGAATATTTCCTTTTTTTATGTGAATTTTAAAGTTACTTTACCTTGTTGCTTTGCTTTTATGCGATTTTTGAAAATTATAGAACATATCTCACATTTTTCAATCTAAGTTAAGTCTATTTTTGTGCAATTTCTTTTATGCATGTTTTTTGCAGAACCTATCTACCACATAAAATGAGACCCAGGTGTATATAGATCATACCTTTCGTCAAATTCCAAAGGATTAAAATTAACTGAAAACAATCACTTTTATCACCTGACTCAACTAAGATTATAAAAAGGATTGATAAAAAATATCAGTCAGTTTGGCATTAATTTTCTGAGAAGTGGTTAGCAGAAGAGCTAATTACAGAGCTAGCTGCAAAGTTGGCTAAAGTATTTTGTGAAGAGTTGGTAACTATAGCAGAGAATGGCAACAGTAAAGCTAGCTACAGAGATGGCTAGTATAATTATGTAGAGAATAGCTATGAGGATGTAAGAATGCAAGAAAGCTGCTCTTTAGTGCAATAGTAGATTTTCAATCCACATGGAGGTGATTTGACCCACTTTGTGTTGAAATTCATAGCCTTAAAAGTGTTCTGGAAAACAGCTTTCTGACTTAAAGCTTGCCAAATCCAAGTCTAAGTGAACCAACTGCAGAAGGGAGAAAGCCAGACCTGAATTATATACTTTTACCTGATGATGACAATTGCCTGGATTGACCAAAAAACCAGCTCACCCAAGAGAAACACCAGATGAATAAAGTAGTTATACATATGCTGCTGTGTCTATATGCAGAGAAGCAGATAAACTTCTATACAAAAGTGAGTTGTTTTTAAATAATTCATTTGATAAACATTTTAAATCTATATTTTTAAATTTAAAGACTTTATAATTAGTTAAAGGGTAACCTGATAAGTTTTCTAACCTCTCAAAAATTGACTATATTTTTCTTTTATAAGAATAAAAGAAGGCTGTAATAGAATTTGATAACTGATTTATATATATGAAATTTTCTGTTTTCCAAATGGAAATAATTAGAAAAATATAATATTGTAACAAATTAAAGTAGGACATTGTGACAGTCAGATGATGTATGTTGGTTTAACCCAGTTCGAATACTAGGTGAAAGTACCTCGAGGCCATCCACATGCAAGATATTAAATCAAGAATACGATGACCTCTGCCCTATTTGCCTATTCTTGAGGCTAATTACGAACAAACAACATTATCTGAGACACACATAAATTATTTTCTCACTGGCCACAAAGCTTAGAAACAGAGGTAGAGACATGGACAGGAACATCTACGGAGCTAAATAGTTAAATGTGCAATAAAAGTACTAAGAAATGTGTTTTGCATGCCTGGATCATTGGAAAAGTAAAATAAAGCATTATAATAAAATTAGGAAACTCAAGCTTTTGATAGTTAAATAATATGTTTAATTAATGACTTTAAAATATTAATAATGACTTAATGGCCTCCGCTATTCCCCTAAATTAATGAAAACTAATTAGATAATAAAAACAGATTAATATGTTTGCGGGCTAAATCTTTCCAATTTTATTAAAATTGTCAACCCGAATCTCCTCGAGAAAGTACAATAATAAAAATCTTTCGCAAAGCATTTTCTAATTGCTTTGCGCTAAAAACAGACAGTTTAAAAATTATTTAAGACATATATAGCTAAATCTGATATATGTAATAAACTAGGGGCAGACAAAAGAAGCGTTATCGAGGAAATCAAGTTGGCAAACAAAAGGAAACTTACTCGTATGGAATTTAGAAACATAAATAAAATTGGAAAGAGATTTTAAATGAAAAAAATTAACTTTTAAACTTAACCACAATCGAATACAAAATATTTACACATGTTAGTAATGAAGAATAGTGAAGAAAAAAAGGTTAAATATAAATAGATGATCACATATATATATATATATATCTAAGACTAGTCTAATAAAATGATTACATTACAAATATCATTAAATAAAATAATTCATAATATAATTCAATTAAGAAAGGTATGAACAAAAGGGTAGAAAGTAAATAGTTCAATGGAGGAGAGATATGATTACCATCCTGGTTCCTTGCTCCTGTTTGGCATCATCGTGGCTTGATCCAACTGTCGATAAATATTTGCCCGGACAATGAAAATGGAAATATGTAGCATGGTTTCGCGAAAAGTCCTACAGATACGGCACATAGTTCAGATGACTATTGGGTGGATACTAAGGTATTTTGATGGTATTTAGGAACCTCGGCGATAGGCAAAGCTATTTATTTGCCTAGCCAAGCATAGTAGAATCCATCAAATTCATATGACTTTTAGCTTGAGCATGTTTAAACTTCTCCATGATTTTGAAGACAACAGTTGTCTAACTTTTTGGAATAAATTCTCCACAAGCAAAATCTGAAAGAGTTCTCCAAAGAGAAATCTGAATGCCAAACAAGAAAACTCTGAATAACCAAGTCTTTTGTTCCCACTTCTATTTATACCCTCTTTGTCAACTACCTTCTATTGTTATTATGATCTTAAGATCTTGATAAGCCCCCATGCTCCTTTGTTTCAAGGTAACATTTTCTAAAAATAACCTTTACTTTTTTATTTTAAATTTCTTTCTTTAAACTTTAAATTTTATTAATTAAAAAAGGCCAACTTTAATTTGCCTTGAATGAGCTAATTAATTAAAAATATACATTCTTTTAGAAAATGTTGGCGGGCTTATCTCAAAATCAAATCATACTAAATATTTTAACAAGATTTAAAAAGAAAAATACATTCTTATTTCTTTTAATAATTTCAGAAGAATTTTGCATTAACTCATATATATATATATACGCTTGACGTATATATATGTTTGACTAATAGGTTTTACACATAATTTTTATTAACAGAAATCTAATCGTAGAATGGAATTTATTTAAAACAAAATATTTAACTGCAATACAAATTTAATAAACATAATTAATATTAGCTTTAATGCAAAACCCTGCTGATATTGGACTATAAACTTAATTCAGGTCTATAACACTAACCAAGTTTATAGAAGGCTGTGAAGCATGGATCAGACTTCAGATCCATTGCTTCATTTCCCAATAGTTAGTGAGTAAAAAAAAAATGTTAAAAAAAATGCTGTTGCTTCAGGTCAGAGGTAAAAATTTTGTGCCAGGTGAGTTCAAGCCTACTCTTTATTGGCTGTAATATTTAATTTGTTACTGACTAACAGTCCTTCTTTCTTTTACTATACAACTAACAGTTTATCCATAATTCAATCTTCTGTATCTTAAATAGAGTCCGTGTTGTTTTTAGTCTAAAAAGTTATATTTATCTTTTTTAACTTCTAAATTTTCCAGGGTCTGGTGGTATGCAAGGTTTTATGTTTGGAGCATTATACCATCTTTGTATGCTGTGACTATCTTTCAACCGAAAAGCATTTTCTCCACACTTCTTTTTTAACGCATATGGACCTTTATATATTGGGAAGAACTTTTTAACTTTCCTCCATGCTTTACTACTTGGCTTAAGGTCTCTTAGCCATGCTTGGTTTCCTTTCCTGAATTTATATTGCCGGTTTCGATTCTTGCGATGCCGAGCCATACGTCTTAATTTATCCCTTGCCTTCTTTTTTTGCTCAGTCATGTTCTGGACTTGGAGACAGATTTTCAAGCTATCAAGGTGGTGTCTACGGTTCCCACCCGGTTCTTCTCTAAAACATTTTATATTGCTAATCTTTGCCACAGGAGTTATAGTATTGATTACTGTTGCAGTAAAGATTTCACTGCCTTGTTGCGCTTGGATTTGGTTCAACAGCTGTTGATCGTTTTTTTTACTATCCTCATTCATTTGTCCAGAGAAATCTGACTGGTGAGTGGCTTCGCCTGTTTCATAATCACTTGAGGATTTCATATCAGTGTCGTCTTGTTTTTGAGTATCATCTTCTGGTGATGCTTCTGTTACAATACTCTATTCTTGATGGAGTTCCATATGTGCCTCCAAATGGTTCAATCTTTGCAATGTAATATTCATGAATTGTTGGAACATGGTCATCATTATTTTGTTTTCGCCTCTCATTTCTTTGACGAGATCTTCCAAATTGTATTTTTGATCGCTATGAATACATGTTGCCGTATTTGGAAGGTTGAGCACTACCTCCTCATCACTGTCATAATGTTCGTCTTTCTTCTGTTGGTCCATTTTTGCCTATTATTGGCTATTTTGTTATATAACAATCCCACCTTATTTGTAAAATGTATTTTTGTCTTTTATAAACAATCTAGATAAGTATATTATATCACGTGTATCTAGGAGCTATATCGTTCTGTATATCAAAAAATTTTTTACTTCTTTCTAAAATTATACTTAAGTCAGTATTCTAAGTTCTTTATTTTATATAACTCTGTTTTATTTATGTTTTCAGAAATTAACTTTGCCTACCTCACGAGGTCCTATCTTAAACCTATGCCTATATGTATCTGTGTGTACATGAAAAAAATATATAAAATCCTGCCGTGTCTGTTTTTAATAACTATACTACATACTATTCTCCTCACTTTATTTATTTCTATATTTCATTTAAATGTCACTGCTATGTTAATATAATTAAAATAACCCACTTACAGCTTGACCTGGCTTTCTCTGACACCTGAAACAACTAAAAAATGCATTTGCATTAATATACAAGTATATATATATCAAAAGGAATATGTGAGCAAAATATATATGTCATGTTTAAAAATTACTTTGGCTCACTAAGCATACATTTTTATTTTGATCATCTACCTCCTATGGTTTGTTTATTTGTATTCCGATATGAGAAATTGCACTTGCCGACAAATTTATTTGATGGGGGCGCCAGTCGACAAGGCAATGGCCATATCAAATATACATATTAATGGATAATGACCCAAGCACACATTGATAAGGTTTATAAAGTTTAATGCGATTACAATTTATTTTGATTTTCACTTCACTTTAAAAAAAAATCTCTGCATGAATAAGTAAATGGTATTTTAAATGACAATATTAATTAAGTCTAAGACGTATAACAACTAAGTAAGGTAACTTGTCTGACCTGGGTTCAAAACCAGTTACCATTTTGGTCATGACACAAAAAAAATCAATTTAACAGCCTAAAGTACAATTAACAAAACAAAATATACACCAAAAAAAAATTAAAAATAAAAATAAAATCCCATGATAACTGCCACTCCGAATTATGAACCTGGGATCGAAACCAACTACCATTTTGGTCACAACCCGAAATAGATTAACAATTATCAAGCAATTTTACAGAATCATGCATTGAGATCAAAAATTGTTAAAAAAAAAAAACATTTATATAAAAATGGGTTTTACCGAACTATAAACAAAATGTATACCATATACACCCAAATATATGAATATGTACATCATTAAATAAGCATATATATGACTACATATAAATATACAAACAAATATACCTATACAAATATTTTTTTCTTATCATGTACATGATTTTATTAGAAAGATTTGTCATATTGCAGACCGCATACTCCTATTATTTCAGGCTAGTAAATGCTGGTCACAAATATAACATGGAAACAATGATTGCAGACATAGACCTATTATTTCAGGCTACTCAGCAATTCTAAACTCTAAAGTGTAAGGGGTCTTCACCTAAACGGTTACTAAGGGGGTCTTCATCAAAAACGATTACTAAAAAACAAGGGCTTCACCTAACGGTTACTCAAAGGGGTCTTCACCTAATGGTTACTCAATAAATGATTCAATAGCATAATCCAAATTGAGAAAAAAAAATCTTAACTAAAGGTGGCTGACATATATGTTATACAAAAATATATCTTATGTATATATATCTTTATTAAAACGAACATACGCATTTACTTTTTATAAAGTTGAAAATTAAGTTTGCTATTATTGAAACAAAACTTATTTTATATATATTGTTTGCACGGAAATGTAAATTCAAAATATTTAAAAGCGAAAAAAATTTTTTTGCATGATTATAATTATTCATATAAAGAAACAAAACCGCAGAGAAAGTGAAAAAATATTTGCAGACACCGTACGTTGACACGTGTCAATTCAAACTTATCAACGTTAGATCTCAGAAAAACTTTCTATTAACGGAAAAATGTTATCTCTTAGATCTTTACAAAAATTTATACAAACGGAAAAAAAATTCTATTACCTATTTGTAATTTTTGCTAAAATATTAACACTACCGTATATATGTTATATTTCGAAAAACATTATTACATCAAAACTTCTCATATTTAAGCACTACTAAAATAACAAAGTATGAAAGCTATTTTAAGGGAGGGCGGGTGTGTATATATTTGATACTTCCGCCTCCTCGAAGCTATATACTTTATACGACAAAAACAATATGGCAACTGGCCATGACAAAACTCTACTAATTAGGAAAAAAAAATTGCTATAACTCTGATATTTTATTCTCATTATATATATAAAAACAACTAACGGAGTGTTAACTTTTCTAAATGTAAAACATTCATTTTAGCAATTTAAAACTCGGGAAAAATTTTTTTTTACCTTATAGACACATTTAACTTTTTTTTTTTTTAATCAAAAATGATATTTGGCTCACGTTAGGAGACAAACTCGGAAAAATTATACGTATATTTTTATATAATTATGTTAAACTAAAACAAACTTCTCAGGGTACTAATTTTTTAATTTAAAAAATGATATTCGTCCCATGGCGACAAACCGGAGAAACTTTTACATATATCTATTACTTCAAATCGCCTATTCCTATTCTTCCAATAAAAAAATGAAATTCAGCCCACGTTGTTGGCGTCTGAATGCGGAAAAAAAAAATTTAACTGTGACAGTCAGATGATGTATGCTGGTTTAACCCAGTTCGAATACTAGGCGAAAGTACCTCGAGGCCATCCATACGCAAGATATTAAATCAAGAATACTATGACCTCTGCCCTATTTGCCTATTCTTGAGGCTAATTACGAACAAACAACATTATCTGAGACACACATAAATTATTTTCTCACCGGTCACAAAGCTTAGCAACAGAGGTAGAGACATGGACAGGAACACCTACAGAGCTAAATAGTTAAATGTGCAATAAAAGTACTAAGAAACATGTGTTTTGTGTGCCTGGATCATTGGAAAAGTAAAATAAAGCATTATAATAAAATTAGAAAACTCAAGCTTTTGATAGTTAAATAATATGTTTAATTAATGGCTTTAAAATATTAATAATGACTTAATGACCTCCGCTATTCCCTTAAATTAATGAAAACTAATTAGACAATAAAAACAGATTAATATGTTTGTGGGCTAAATCTTTTCTTCCCAATTTTATTAAAATTGTCAACCCGAATCTCCTCGATAAAGTACAATAATAAAAATCTTTCGCAAAGCATTTTTTAATTGCTTTGCGCTAAAAACAGACAGTTTAAAAATTATTTAAGATGTATATTGTGCCGGTTAAAATATGCTTATCCATCTAACACGAGCTGGAACTCACAAAATGTACTTCAAACCCAATCGAGCCTGAGATTTTGGTCAGGGACCAGCCTGGATTCAAACCCACTCTCCAAGCCCCAGGTCAAACACCCAATGGACAACATAACAATGATGGCACACGAGAATTAATCTTAATCCGGCCCGCTAGCAAATCGGAGAAAACAATGACTCATGGACTCAAACATATATATAAGCAACTTAAATACTAGACATTCCAAAGATAAAATCTAATATAATTAGTTAAATAGGGGTTTTACTAATGAAAAACTATGGGCAATTAGTGAATTGGATTGATTTAATAATGAGACAGAAACTGATATATGATGAATTAAAATATATTTATTGACAATTGTTGTTGGCAAATGCACGCAGGCATTTTATTTATTAAGTGACATTACTCTAGGCCATTTAAACAATAATTGATATGTTGGCAAATAGATTTGTGGCCATTATTTAATGGAAACAAATATCACGCTATACAACTAATCACTACATTAACTTATTAGTTATGCCCTTTTATAATCAGTTCGAGTGGCTATTCTACATGAAATCAAACCAAGTCTTGAGTGAAATGAAATAATACCTGTGATTATAATAAGTTTTTATATTAAATATGGGCATATAAAGCATCCCAGATAACTTTAGATCGAACGGGTTTTCAAGAATGCTTCGGATCAACGCCAAAGATTGCATATTATGGAGGTAAGAGTTGGCTATAACGATTTTACTAATATGCTAGGCACAAGTAAAATATAATAATAAAGTTGCTCTGTGGATAGAAGAATAGTTTTAGGGTTTTTGTGACAAACAACGGTTTACCCAATAACCGGTGTCTGCTAAAAAGGGAACCTTTATTGGTTCAATGAAGTGGAGGACTTACGTGCTAATCTGGCCCTTAGCTCAGTATTAGTTACTGCACTACCCATAAAAGAGGAAGATGGGCTGGACTTACCGTGGCTCCATCTTATATATATAAAAAAACAGCATAATGATAATATATTAATAAGTTTCACATCCGCCAAGCCGATGGATATTATAAATTAAATATCATATATTAAATGAACACAAGTTTATCAGCTTGATCAAAAGAGCCAACTCTTCTGTAGCATGAGAAATATGATATGCTACTGATGGGAATATATATCTATACAAACTTTATCCCGTTCAATCTCTTTAGTTATCTATAACTGCTACACTTTTAAAAGGGGAAAAGTATATTTAATAAGGGACTTACGAATACTTTACTAAGAAAATATATTTAGGATTACACTCCAGGCTAGTTTAATTTTTAGTGACATAATAATTAAGGGTTGAAAAGCCACATTTTATATTTATATTAATTAATTAATAAATGACTAAATAACAACGAGCACAAACGGGTCGCCGCTATTTAGAAATTAGGTTTTCGAAGCAGCCCACGAAATGACACTATAATAAAATAATAATACAAGGATTTTAAATTATATCTTTAGAAACATATTCTATAATTAAATGCACACCATTTTGAAACATAGACATAATTAATAATTATTAAAATAAGCAACAGCAAGGTAAATATACTGCAGTGATTAATTTATATAGCAAAATATTAATTAACAAAGAAATTTAGCAAAAGCATTTCATTTACAGATTTCAAATACTATTTAGAAAGAGTTTACAATATTGAATTAATAAAGAAATTTGCAAAAGTATTTCATTTTATAGAATTTAAATATTATTTGGAAAACAATTTAGAAAGAAGTTTCAATAATATGGTTAGCTAACCTGTTTTTGAAGAAATAATGATTGTTTTTGAAATTCACACAGAGCTCTGCTATTTTAAATAATATTATAACAGTTCTATAGCTGGACTGGATAGATTCCGAGCTGGAACAAAGGTGAGTTCTTTGGCGGCTTATGGCATGTTCTTATTCAGTTGCGAGATGATTTAAAATGGTGTTGGAACGACGGCAAGTCCCTTTTAGCGGCTTATGACACCTTTTATTTGGTATAAGCTTGTTGGATGTTTCTTCGGCATTTGATGGATTGAACTCGGCATTCCATCACGGGAATGGCAGCAAAATTTTGCCTGACTTTAGCCAGACATGGTAAAGTTAAACAATTTATCTTCTGTTATTTACAGCTCTTCAAATTCAAGATGGAGTATCTCTTCCCGCTTAAAATAAGCCCTATTTATACATTTCGACTAAACTTTAACACCTTTTTGGAAATTCGTTTGCCTCAGGACCAATTGACTTTTAATTAAACAAAATAATATAATCCAATTTCTACAACAGATAACGTCTCCAAGGTGTTACATTTAATTTACTTAAAATTATTAAAATGTATAAATCATATAATTCGATACAGATTTCACTAATTAAATTCCTTTCTAGGTGTTATAGAATGTTAAAGCTTAGCAGAAGTAACGGTATTCTGATTTAATGATAAAGTCTTTTGTTGCAAACAAAAATCAATCAGTAAACTAGATTTTACCTTTTACCCGGGGTGCGGTCACTAAATGATTTCTTGTTTACACAAAATTCTCATTTTTAATTACAAACGGATGATTTTTATTTTACTGAAATAAATAACTTTTAACATATTTGTTTTTACAATATTATTTGTTTATTAAAAAAAAGCAAATTTAAAGAAAATACTTTAGTTTCAATTATATATATATAAAACATTAAATCAGAAAACCGTTAAATATATTTTAAAGAAAACATTTTGCATTATTTTTATTTAAACTTAAAATATACATATCATTCCAATGTTTAACTTATCCATCCACATATGAATATAATAGCGAATATAATTAAGAATTGACTGAAAATTAAACATTTTATAATAATTTATGAGCATTTCTCCGTTATAATTTTATCAAACCTGTCTAATTATAGCGTGTTTTCATATGTAAATGGATGATGCAATTCAAGCGGCCATGATAGTAAAGTTTTTCCGCTCGACTTATATATAACATTTTTACATTTAAGATAGGTTCGAAACTAGTTCAGACGAGTAGGTCATTAGGTTGATGGTGAAACAGAAAGAGATTGGAAGGTTTCCATTTCAATATAGCTAAATCTGATATACGTAATAAACTAGTGGTGGACAAAAGAAGCGTTATCGAGGAGATCAAGTTGGCAAACAAAAGGAAACTTACTCGTATGGAATTTAGAAACATAAATAAAATTGGAAAGATTTTAAATGAAAAAAATTAACTTTTAAACTTAACCGCAATCGAATACAAAATATTTACACATGTTAGTAATGAAGAATAGCGAAGGAAAAAAGGTTAAATATAGATAGATGATCACACATATATATATTTAAGAGTAGTCTAATAAAATGGTTACATTACAAATATCATTAAATAAAATAATTCATAATATAATTCAATTAAGAAAGGTATGAACAAAAGGGTAGAAAGTAAATAGTTCAATGGAGGAAAAATATGATTACCATCCTGGTTCCTTGCTCCTGTTCGGCGGTGTCGTGGCTTGATCCAACTGTCGATAGGTATTTGTCCAGACAATGAAAATGGAAATATGTAGCATGGTTTCATGAAAAGTCCTACAGACATGGCACAGAGTTCAGATGACTATTGAGTGGATACTAAGGCATTTTGATGGTATTTAGGAACCTCGGCGATAGGCAAAGCTATTTATTTGCCTAGCCAAGCATAGTAGAATCTATCAAATTCATATGACTTTTAGCTGGAGCATGTTTAAACTTCTCCATGATTTTGAAGACAACAGTTGTCTAACTTTTGGAATAAAATCTCCACAAGCAAAATCTGAAAGAGTTCTCCAAAGAGAAATCTGAATGCCAGCAAGAAAACTCTGAATAACCAAATCTTTTGTTCTCACTTCTATTTATACCCTCTTTGTCAGCTACCTTCTATTGTTATTATGATCTTAGATCTTAATAAGCCCCCATACTCCTTTGTTTCAAGGTAACATTTTCTAAAAATAACCTTTACTTTTTTACTCTAAATTTTTTTCTTTAAACTTTGAATTTTATTAATTAAAAAAGAAAGAGAAGGCCATCTTTAATTTGCCTTGAATGAGCTAATTAATTAAAAATATACATTCTTTTAGAAAATGTTGGCGGGCTTATCTCAAAATCAAATCATACTAAATATTTTAACAAGATTTAAAAAGAAAAATACATTCTTATTTCTTTTAATAAAATAAGCATTTTATTTCAGCAAAATTTTGCATTAACTCATATATATATATATATATATATATATACGCTTGACATATATATATGTTTGACTAATAGGTTTTAACACGTAATTTTTATTAACAGAAATCTAATCTTAGAATGGAATTTATTTAAAACAAAATATTTAACTGCAATACAAATTTAATAAACATAATTAATTTTAGCTTTAATGCAAAACCCTGCTGATATTGGACTATAAACTTAATTCAGGTCTATAATACTAACCAAGTTTATAGAAGGCTGTGAAGCATGGATCGGATTTCAGATCCATTGCTTCAACATATATATAAAATATAATCATTTTTTATCATTATTGAATATTAATTGAAATGTATTCCTTGTATATCATAAAACGCACATCTATGTACGGATATATATACACTTGGGTCTCATTTTATGTGATAGATAGGTTCCTCAGAAAACACACGCAAACGAAATCGTGCAAAAATAGACGTAACTTACATTGAAAAAGGGGGGATGCGGTCTGTGATTTTTCAAAATTCGCGTAAAAGCAAAGCACCAATGTAAAATTACTTTACAATTCGTGCAAAAAAAAAATAAGGAAATAAAATATGACTAATAAAATATTTCAAATTTGAAAAAAATTGATACATGACAAACTTTTTAAACTATTTTTTAACTATAATATTTAATTTTATTCAAAACAATATGTATTTTTATGCATACATTTTTTTATACACGTTTTAATTATTATCGCTATTTACTAGTAAACAAGTTCGTTTGCAAACTGGTTTTTGATTCTTCACAAGAGGAAATACAACTAGCACAACTTCACTCTCATATTGTGTTGTTTTCTGGTGACAACGTAATTAATCTTTGAGATGATGATTTTATTAATTGTTTATGAACGCGATATCCAGGCATACAACCATTTAGCTCTCATTGGAATTTAAGAGCACGTTCGTGATTAGTGTCATTTATAAGAAAATAATTTGCCAACTGATTAGAAAGTTGAAGACCTTCTCGAATCATTTTTGAAGTGAAAAGAATAGGTTCCACTTCTGTTTCATTATCTTTTTCTACATTTTTTTCAGTACCTAAACTTTTATTTTTGTCTTTAATTTTTTAATTTTCAATTCCGTTTAAAAATCAAATTTCGTTTCACTGCTATTACTCACCTTTTAAAAATAAACTTGCGGACACTAAATGATTAATAATTGATTATGTTCTTTTTTAAAAAGCAAAAACAGAATGTGATTTAAAGTGCAAAATTAACATGCACAATGTTTGAACAAATTTACATTATAATCTTGTAAAATTTAATGTGTATACATAAAATGTGGAAATTATAATTTTAATTTCATTATTGCATAAAATCTTACTATTATAAAGCACTGAAAATATTGAAATTACTAAGATGAAAATTGAATTCCAATAATGTGTCATTACTTTCAATAAACGTAAGTGCATGAAATTTATTATTTAAAGTAATAGCGCATTATCGGAGTTCGACTTCCGGTGAAACACGGATCACGTAACTTCAAAATCGTGTTAAATAAGCCCATGTAAAAAGAGACCCAGGTGTATATACATATGCATTTATAGAAATTTATTAAGAAATATTGTAAATCAAAGGTAATAACTTTAGTTGTGTATATAATTTTATATTCTATTCAAAATCAAAAACTTGATTCTGCAGATTTTAATATTTTTTTTTTGTTGGTATTAATACACTTGTATTTGTTAAAATTATATTAAATCATCATTTCTTGGTCACATAAGAGTGAGAGCTTATGTTGTCTGAGCTAGATTCGAACATGGGATGAATATATAAATTGGGATGTATATTAGTGCTTTTGGGGCATCCAGCCATGATCAATCATCATCCTGCTTGGCGCATAAGATTATATTCTTTAAAGCCCATGCATTACCTTTAATTTTAGTTTAGTCTCATTAAAAATTTAAGTTTATAGTTGGCCAGTACATTAATGGTACTTTAGTGGCCAGAGCATTAATGCTGATTGACGTTTTAATATCCCACCATTGTTTAGATTTTTCTGGTTATGTATTCTGATGGATTCACACTGAGTTTGTGCCTCCAAATTAATGGTTAAACAATTGCCCCAAGCTGGAAAAAGGCTCAATAGATAGCCTGGTCTACAGAAGACCCATTTCCAATCCAGTCACAAGATTGACTGTTGATTTATTGTACTGATTTAGTAGATATTATTGATCATTCGTGATAATGAATGTTTTCTTTTGAGTATTACTTACTTTTATTATAATGTTGGTTGATATATGATTAATGTATAGTTATTTTGTTACTCTAAGGAGTGACTGGCTGATCTCACAGGGATAAAATGCTTATATATATATTTGGATGTTAAACATTACTTTAATATTTTTTTCATATCTTACATAAAATATACTTTTTGAAAATTTTACATTTGGTTTGCTTGGAATGTTGATGATTTGCCATTACTCCAGGTATGACTATAATCAACCTCCCTTTTTCCTTCCACATCCTATCACACCATCCCGTTATATTAGCAAAGGTGATAAGAAATTACAGACCTATCAATCTTCTATCTATTCTATATAAAATCTTTACTAAGATAATTACAATTAGAAAGGACTAATGAATAATGAGTTCTCATCTCGATTTGTAACTATAAGCATTTCAGTTATTAATTAAGACACAGCTATGAGATATTCTGAAGAATATTTATAAAAATGCATCATCTGTGATTAGTTACATGGTAATGTAAGATTAACATTGAGAAAGGTATACAATTTTTTTATAGTAGTATTACAAAAATTATTTTGTAAATTAAAAGGGAAGCTAAGATAATAGAAGTAAATGAAAATTATGTCATCTAGATTTTGCAGATGATGTAGTTTTTCATATAATGCTTCAAGAAATGTAAGAGTTATCAGATGAAAGTAGGACAAAAAATAAATGCTAAAATTAGTAAAATAATTTTTAATGGACTTTCTCAGAAGAAAATAAAAGATAATCATGAATTAGAAAAAATTAATGACTAAATATTTTGCTCAGATTATTATTATAGACTGAAATTGGGATGAAGTACTTTTGATAAAAATAATTTAGAATTAAATGAAATATACCTATGTGTTTGAAAAAGATTTTCAATACATGTGTTTCAGCCAATTCTTATTTATAAATTTGAGATTTGGACATTTAATAAAAAAGCATCGCAAATTTCAGACCATTCAATGAAATGAGATATAACTTAGAAGTAATAAAAAAAGATTGGGTA
Source organism: Epiperipatus broadwayi (assembly GCA_028023455.1). Classification (NCBI taxonomy): domain Eukaryota; kingdom Metazoa; phylum Onychophora; class Udeonychophora; order Euonychophora; family Peripatidae; genus Epiperipatus; species Epiperipatus broadwayi. Next base: position 12,452,588 of record JAQFVV010000019.1, read on the forward strand.
TGAAATGAGAGATCAAATAAGCGTCATTGAGGCCATTTAAAAAATTAAGAATGAAATGGAGTTTGAGAGGGCATATTGTTAGAATAATATATTGTAACGATATATAAATATGTCGTTACATTTATTTAAAATAAAAACTTAAAAGTTCGCAAATAAAAGTAAAAAACTAAATGCTAAAATTAAAAATGTTTGTTATACGTATATACATTCGCACAGATGCTAAACTTTAAAAATATTTTTTTTTTCATAAACAAAAAAAAAAAAGTATCTGAACGTATTTTTTTTAAATAAAAAAATACAAGATTGAAATATAAAAATATTTTAATAAAAAAATAACGTAAGTTAAAATAAAAACAGGTATTAATTAATTCCTGTAATCTATAAATGGAAATGATTGTTTATTAATTATCTAAAAGCTGTTTAATTAAAAAGTCAGATGAAAAGTTAGATAAGAGAAGAAAGAGAAATTAGCTTGACCAATGGAAGCACTAGGCCTTGGCTCGGACCATGGCGAAAAAACAGAGCAGTGACGTTTTGTTCAGTGAATCCTTGTGGATGATATAAAAGGAAAAAAATATTGAGTTCAAGAAGCTTTTTTCCAACTTGATTTGATGACAACGGTAAGACGCACTTGCCGTTCTCTCTCATTTTTTTTTGTTTGTTTAAAAAAAAAAATAAAATGAAAAGACTGTGATACCAGAATGGAACCAGCTAATGCTACCTCCAGAACATTTTCTTCCAATGGAGACGCCGTGGGAATTGCCAACGGGAATTGAAAGCAGAGGCCTGGACTCTTCTACCATGAGCTATATGAAATGAACAATTGTTAAAATCAATTAAGAACTTTCGTCAAGTTTTACAAGCCAACTGAAATGTTAAAACGGACTCTTATCTGATTTTTGTAAGTTTAAATCAAATTAATAATGGTTAATTTTATATCTTTCCCGATTGTTAAAAGAATCATTTCCCTTTTAATATTTTTATTTGTAGTAATATTTTATTGTAGAAATTATTAAATGCATTACATTTAAGTTGTCTATAGACGCTTGCATGGATTCGTTTGCGGTTAATTAGATTTTGGTTTTCATATTTGATCAAAATATATAGACATTCGATAAATAATGATACCTTACGGTGAGTATCTAAAATGTATTTATTCGGATGTCTTTTAAGTTATTGGTGACAACGCAAGTATCTTATGGTGAATACTATTGGGTTACTTATAAGTTTCCCTCTGCGATTGTCGGTATCAATAATTTTGTATTTTGATCGTTTGTTTATTTTGAAATGTTTTTGACCGTGGAATCTGTGTAATTGATCTATACCCAACATTTTTAAACAAATCTGTGCGAACGTATTTAAATGTTAAAATTAAGTCGGGCGTGAATGGCTATATAGTTTGTAAAGTTATATTAAGGGAGGGTAATCTTAGGTTATTCATTTCGTAGTTGAATTGGTTCAATGGATTGGATATATTTGTGTAATTAGTAGATGTAGTATGAGGTCCGCTACGGGCAGGATTATAGATATACGCCACACACCCTCTGTTTGCCTATGGATGGGTTTGTAAGTCTGCAGAAGACCGCAGTCCATTCCTATGGAGTTTTTTGTTTATTGATCTACTTGCTAACAGATGTCACATTCCTGTTGGTGGAGAATCAATCTCTTCTCTATTTCTACTTATTGTTCAGATGTACATTCCTGACAATATAGTATTTTGTGTTGTCGTATCATGCTACATTGAATACATGAATGTATCAGATGGATTGGTGCCAGTTGATTGCGAAATTTGTTGCCTAAGGTTAAATCAGGGAAGAATACTTTCTTTTCAAATGCAGACCTATGTAGTCCTATTCATACCCGACCCTCTAAATAAATATTAAACATTATAGCAAGCTATTTTAAATGTAAAATTAAAAATTAAGATAAAAATCTAAATGTTAAACTTATTCCTCGAATTTAGAATGATTTTATATGTGCGTAAATAAATATTTTCTGTGTTAATTTCTGGCAGTGGCTTTTATTATTTTTTTTATATTTATATCTAAGGTTATATATTTTATTATCTCTGCGTCTCCACTGAGCTAGTGTCAATGGGCTAACGATCTAAATATGTAAATAAAGTGGAATCCTAACAGCGCGTATCTGCCTACTTTATAAATTTTTCTAGGTTTAAATGCCTAGATGGTGCCCTTGGTAGTGTGGTGCGGTGCAATCTCCCACTTCGTTTGGATCGTTATAATATGGACAGCTGAAATTTTAAATTGGATCCCAAAAGATTGTAAAAAAGCTAGAATGAGACTGTATGTCACATGGGTAAATGAAATAAGGAAATTTTCTGGTATTGCAGAAAAGAAGTTCTACATTAAATGTAAGGAGACAATTGGAGAGGATCAACAATGTTTGAAAATGGTTGATAAATTGAGATCTGAAAGAATTGATAACTTAAAACTAATGAATAGATTTATTAATATTGTTTTATGCCCATATATGATAAACATATACAAAAAAAGAATATTTGCAGATTTACCTTTCAGATGCAATATTACCAGTTATTTGCCGACATTAAAAATTTGCAAAAAGAGAAGTCATCTCTTAAATTGATATTATCAGAAAGCATCTCAAATGGCAACTAGATAGTTAAAGGAGATATTGGGTTTTCATAAATTTCCTGTTAAATGTACTTTTGAGTTTGTAAAAGTATTAACTTCTGCTAAAGTTATGATTTTATTATGGCCTCATTTCATGCTTGTGACTTGTATGGTTCAGTATATTGTTTACAGCCTGTAATTATTATTAAAAAGCTTTTGATGAGATGTGAAATAAACAAACATAAGTTAAAATTTATTAATGTATTGGAATGAGTAGAGTGGAATATTATGGTAGGCTATTCAAATGGAAAAGATCTGACTGCTAATATTGATGATAAATAGTATTATTTGCAGCCAATTGTATACTAACGTGCACTATTTCCTAGCAGTTGAGTGAGGCTAGTTTGCCTATGTATTTTAAACTGCATATTAATGAAAAAAAAAATCTGGATACAATTACTGTCTTCAGAAAATGAAATGAAGAGAAAAATTAAGGAAGCCTTATACAATCGTAATGTTTTAAATCAGAGATTCAGTTGCTCATAATTGATCATGCTCTGAAACTTGGGTCATTAATGATTTTTATTTTATTTTAATAATTGACTAACATGACTCATGTTCTGCACCAAAAGTGTATTTAGTTATTAATATTTTGTTATTTGCTCTGTTTAACACACTGATGTATTTTGTTGTTGCAGTTTATTTAGAGTTAATATATATATATAATCGTTCTTCCTTTGAAATTAACCCAGAAACTAGATAATTATAACAGAAAAATAAAACCACATATTTAAATATTTTTAAATAATTTTCTTGAAAAATAAAATTGTGGATTAAAAAAAAAATTATTACATAAATTTACACGTACAATTAACATAGCATTTAATAATATATCAAGCACTAATGATGATTAGATGTTATTACTTGATCAATTGTCTAATTATATAACACGCTTTCAAGTAAAAAATTTTATATAGGCCTTTACACTTTTTCCACTTTAGGATGATGTTAATTAAATAATTATAACACATTGTAATGGTTAGATCTGGTAAAAGCTTTAAAATATGCGATTAAAACAAATTAGCAAAAGCTATCCTGTCAAACTGGTGGCCCATGGGGGCCCTTGACGTGATTTTTCATGGGCCACAGCTACAATGCTATGCAATAAAATAAAAGCAGAATATGTTGCAAACAATAAATTAATTTAAAAAAACTTTTAAAAAATAAACATTTAATTACATGAATTAAAATATATACAATAATTGTTGGCTACATACATAGCTAATTTATAATTCTCGGTTACACACACAGCTAAATATTTTTGATGACACACTTTTATGATGAAGCATTTGAGATATGATGAACACCAAAGCTGGCAATATTAATAATGTGCTGCTGTGCTTCTGAGAACATAAATACATTCCAGCAAAACTTTAGTCAGCTATTCACGCCACGAACGTAGTAATTCTATCTGCAGATGTTGAGTTTTTCTTAGAATTGTAACAAAAGGCAATTGTGCTAATTTCTTTGTCCCAATTGGTGTTAAAAATTTGTGGGTTGTATAACTCATTCAAAAAATGTAAGTAAACATAGTTGCAATTTAAATTTTTAAAATTTAAATCTAAAGCCCTATTTTTATTACAGAAAATGCCATTTCCAATGTAAAATGAAAGATTGATGATGAAGGAAAGGTGGAAACTGAACTATTAATTTGCAAAGGAACAATTAGTATTGCTAAAGAATATAACATTCCGCAACATTATAGCATTAACCATGAAGAACAATTTTCGTGTTTTGAAGCAAAAATAAGAGAAGAAAAAAACAATGAAGTATTCATTAATCAGCCACCAAGTAATGCTTACAAAATTCATGAAAAGTAATGAATCAGTAACAAGAGCTAGTTATAAAATAAGCTATTTATTAGTAAAACACTCAAAATCATTCACCAACAATTCTTTAATCAAAGAATGTATGATAAAAGCTGCCGAATTTGTCTATCCAGAAAAGATACAGGCATTTCAAGACATCTCATTACTAAGAAATACGGTGGCAGAAGGAATTATCTTCATGGAACAACAACTGATAAAGTTATTTTTGATACCGTATGGAGCATTTTAGAAAAATTTAACTTGCCTCTTGACAAGTTTGTTTCTGTGACAACTGACGGTGCTAATGACTGGTGAACCTAAAGATTTGTGTCATGACTGACAAGGAAATTACAAGATGAGTATCTAGATAAACCAAAAATCAAAGCTTTTCATTGCCTCATTCACCAACAAGTTCTCTGTTTAAAATTATTAAAAATGGACCAAGTACTTTAAACAGTTACAAAGATAGTCAACTTTAATCCATCGAGAGCACTTAACCATCACCAATTTACTTCATTCTTTAAAGATTTATAATCCAAATTTGAAGATCTTCCTGATTACACAGAAGTTCATTGGTTATCCTGCCACAACATCCTAAAGAGCTTCTATCTGCTTTTGGAGGAAATGTATTTTTTGAAATGAAAGATGAAAACAAAAATATATCGGTTATAAAAGATCCATTGTGGGTACAAGACCTAGCATTTTTAACAGATATTGCATACTATCTGAATAATCTTAATATTACATTGAAAGGCAAAGATCAATTGATAACAAATGTAAGATGAAGTTGAAAGCTTTGTACAAAAACTGAATTTGTTTAAAAATCATTTGCAAAAAAAGTTTTGACGTATTTTCCTGTGTGAGCAGTTAAAAGCACAAAATCAAAGTTACTCGTTTTTACTATACTCTGCAAAAATTGAAAAAATAAAAACAAATTTGATGTTTTGATGATTTCAAGGAGTTGGAAGAATTTTTCTCTTTTCAATGGACCTTTTGTCTTTGAAGTTGAAAAAGCTCCGATTATGATACAACTGTAATTGATTTCCAGAATGATTGATTTTAAAAAACAAATATCGAGAAGTAGGAACCCCCAAAATATATTCCTATTTAGGTGAAAGTTACCCGGAAATTAAAAAATTTGCTGCACAAATTTTGTGCATTTTTGGAAGTACATATTTATGTGAGCAATTATTTTCATGCATGGAATTAAATAAAATAGCTCACAGGTCAATATTAACTGATAAACATCTACCTGCCAAAATGAAAATTGTTTGTTCTCAGTCTTTGAATCTAGATATTGGAAAATTCGTAGGAGGAAAACGCTGGCAAGTTTCCGGTAAAAACAGTAAAATGTAGTTTTATAAATATGTAATCAAATAAAATAAATGTTTAAATAAAAGCAATATTATATCAATTGTATATTATTGAACTGAATTCACTAAACTATATATGCTTTAATTACACCACCTATATTCTTGCATTCTTATATGGCCCGTTGTTTGAATAAGTTTGACACGCCTGCTACAAGCAAAACCCATGTTTTAACACTAATAAAAGTTATTGATATTTAATCGTATTTATATTTAAGAATTTAATGTAGCAATTTCACTCATTTGCAGGCAGAATTATTTTAAATATTTATAATTATTTTATTAAAATTAATACTTGGTTTTTTATTCAAATATTTTTACCTGGTAAGTTGCAACAACAATAATAAAGGGAATATATCCTAATAGACATTTATTTTTATAATAATAGGATGTGAATATTGTAGTGCATTATCAATTTTAATATAATTTATTATAAAATTACTTAATATTTGTGTTCTATTTTTAACACTGAAAGACAACATTCTAAAACAAGTTCTCAGGTTCGTGTCATTTATGGATTAAACAATATACTGCGCGAAAGTGAAACTATATGTTCTAAAAATACCATAGCAATAGCCTACATAAGTCAAAGGTTATAAATGTTCGAAAATGGCTACTGTTACTGCTTATTTCTACTGCTACTTCTATTTTGCTTTGTTGTTTTTTTTTTTTTTCTCAGTGTATTTTGCTTTGTTATCGTCTTATTCTACAGATATATTTATACAATTTTTCTTACGTGTGAACAATCAATAAAACTAAATTAGTTTTGAAGTTTACTTCTGTCATGAATAACATCTAAGAATTATATAAGTTAAAATAATTTACTTAACTAATCCAAAAATTATTTTACAAAAAATTAACTGCTAAAGAATTTATTAAGAATTTCCAAGAAACTGTTAATTGATTTCATCAGATTACTGTGTCTAATAGCAAACAATAGACTAAAAGAATTTTGTCTTCCCATTTAATTGCTAATGATCTTTTCTACAATCTCCATCTGTTACCATATGTTTTTACAGACTGCTGTGGAACAAGACATTCCAGGAATATCTATGAACTTTACTAAAATAAAAATAATATTAATCTATTTTTTTAAAAATATATATATATATGCTAAATTTATATATATTTTTCTCTATTATTTCATTATGAAAGTATATTTCCACATTTTTTTTTAAAGTGTCATAGCATCGGTCGGGACGCGAACCCGCAACCTGGGCAACTGCCTACAAGTGCAAGGCAGTCGCGCTGATCTCTCGACCACCAATGCAAGACATTTCCACACTTTTTCCATGGCATACAAGTGTGAAGAACAGGCACATACGTTCATTTAATGATATACAATTATATTGCAGATGTCACATTTGTGTGAAATAATTCACCTTGGATGAATGAAATTTAAATTTAACAAAGGTTATATGAGCACAGACTTTCACACGACCCACCACTCTCTACACTATCTCATAACACTGATACACTTGAACACATATATGTTGAAAAGATAAATAATCACCAATATACGTATTTCATGCTAAACCAGCAATCATCAGTTGGTCCAGATTACCATCTCTACACATATATGCTATAAGTGCTCAGTTATATATTAAGATAGCCAATCTTCATACTTCAATGGACAGGCTTCAATCCATTCCACCCTCCAACCGTCCATCCAATTGAAAATCTGATGATGGACCGCTCAAAGGCCACCCTGAGGCCGAGATTCTTGTCACACCCATGTTGACCTAAGGTCATCTGACCCCTCATGTACAGGACATAATCCATTCAATACATATAGAAGGGATGGGCAGACATCTTTACTATGTAATAACTGAAACACAGGCTTATGATATACCTGTGTTTATATATGTAATATATAGGGTATATGAGCACAGACTTTCATACGACCAACCACTCTCCACACTATCTCCCTATATATTACATATATAAACACAGGCATATAATAAGCCTGTGTTTCAGTTATTACATAGTAGAGATGTCTGCCCAGCCCTTCTATATGTATTGTCCTGTACATGAAGGGTCAGATTGACCTTAGGTCAACATGGGTGTGACAAGTATCTCGGCCTCAGGGTGGCCTTTGAGCGTTTCATCATCAGATTTTCAATTGGATGGACGATTGAAGAGTTGGAGTGTGGAATGGATTGAAGCCTGCCCATTAAAGTATGAGGATTGGCTATCTTAATATATATCTGAGCACTTAAAGCATATATGTGTAGAGATGGTAATCTGGACCAACTGATGATTGTGGTTTAGCATGAAATACGTATATTGGTGATTATTTATATTTTCAACATATGTGTTCACGTGTATCAGTGTTATGAGATAGTGTGGAGAGTGGTGGGTCGTGTGAAAGTCTGTGCTCATATATCCTATATATTACATATATAAACACAGGTATATAATAAGCCTATGTTTCAGTTATTTAACAAAGGTTGTATAGTTAAATTTCTATTTTATGATAACTTAGTTTTAATTTACACATAGTACGTTTTCAATTTTGGTGATAATATATTACATTTTTTAAAAAGTGACAGGTCCTTATAGATATTTAAAATTGAAGTATTCCTCTAATTTTATGTAGATATATTTAAAAACAGTAACTCTCCTTATTTCATAGTAAATGAACAAATATATATATATTTTTTAGGAGTTATCATTTAATAAATTGGCATAGCATACAGCAGGGGTCCCCAACCTTTTTGCACTTAAGAGCACATTCTATAATACTGGACAGGTGGTGGGCACCATTTATTTTTTCAATTTAAAATTTATTCAATGCTAAGCAATTTTATACTTAATAAATATGATCTTAGTTATCATTTATTAAGGATCAGATATAGTGAGCAAAAATAATATAAAGGAATTATCTAGGTATGTAAAAGTATTCGATCTATTTAAAAATGCTAAGTGCAAAAAGCTAGAGATATTTTTAAGTAATAACTCATTTACTATTACTTTTTTTATTTAATGTAAATAAAATGTATTTATTAAAATTGGCTTTCTTATTTATTTTTTTTATAAGATTATATCACTTATTTGGGTCACATTAAAATTATAGACCATTTAACACATATATTTAATTTTACTTTACCCTGAGAGATATTTGAACAAACATTTACAAGATTGATTAGAACACTATTCAGTCATAGTGTTCTTAAAGATATAAACACCACATGATCACCATACTGTATGGAGAGTTTTGCCTGTTCTTAAAGAAATAAATATTGTACATTATCGTATACATTTGGAAAAATATTTATTAAAAACACAAGAAATATATACTTATTTAGTTTATTCTAGCTAAGATTAAGCCATTATTTATTTATTGAATTAGTTTTGATTCAATAAAATATCTTTTCTCTCCAAATTACATTTAATTGTGTTCTATGTATTTAAGTACACCCCATTTATCATTTCTCATGACTCAGTACATTTTTGCATTTAAAACATTTAATTTCTTAGCATGTAGACTAGCCTAATAATTTATTAGTAGTATAATCCCCCCCCCCCCCGTATACTTTTACAATATTTAGTGCCCACATGTTGGCTCATTAAATCTATTTGTAGGATTATAATTTAATAATTTGTTTTAATGCAATCTGATAAATGATTTGTTTAATCTTATGTTAACATTTTTGTGATGAGTAATTGTATGTTGATTCACACTTTTTTTTCCTTTTCAAACATTTAGTGTAATGGATACATTGTAGTTAATACTATTACTTTCAAAGAAAAAATATTCTTAGTTAAAGATCTATTTTTTTTTTTGTATATGTTTTTTTTTTTTTAAAGATAATAATGAAAGATGGAACAGACTTCATACAAATATTTGGTAAATATATTTTACATAGTGATATCTATTTAGTGTTATATATACTTTGTTATACTCATTTAGTTCAAATAGCCAGGTGCTGATATAGATTCGGATCATAATTTGGTGATGGCTAAATTAAAGTTAAGTTTAAAAAGAATTAAAAGAGGGAAAAGATACACAAGATGGGACTGGGATAAATTGAGACAAATGGAAAAAGGAAAATTTGGTTTAATATGTGAAAATGAATTTAAAAGAATTGTTCAGGATGGGAACTATATTAATAGCTCTGATGGGTGTTGGAATAGAATTAAAGAGGGATTCTTGAAAATAGCAAAAAATGAAATAGGTATTATTCGTGCGAGAAAAGCTAAAAGACCTTGGATAACTGAAGGTATGTTGGAAAAGATGGAAGTGCGGAGATGGTGGAAGAATGTAAATACTGAGGAAGGGCAAAAGGAATATAGGAAATTTAATAATGAATTAAGAAGAGAAACAGATTTAGCAAAAGAAAAGTGGTTGGAGCAAGAATGTAAAGAGATAGAAAGGTTTCAACAGATGAAAAGATATGATCTAGCATTTGATAGAATACAAAGTATTTCTTGGGAGAAAAAGACATGGGTAGCAAGTGAGATTGCGGATAAGAATGAAAGAAGGTTAACCGATAGTAATGATATATTAAAAAGATGTGAAGAATATATTCGGTATCTGTTTAGTAGAGGAAATAATTTAATTAGTTATGAACTTGAAAATGAAGATGTTGCAATGGATGATAGAGGTATGGACATACTGCCAGATGAAGTAAGAAAGGCAATCGCACAAATGAAGAATGGTAAGGCTATTGGATTTGATGCAGTACCTATAGAATTTTTGAGAGAAATGGGAGAATTTACTATGAAGGAAATAGTTGGACTTTGCAATTTGATATATAATAGTGGAGTTTGGCCTGAAGATTTTTTAAGAACTATAGTGATTCCAATTGCTAAAAAGAAGAAAGCTGTTAAATGTGAAGAGTATAGGACAATAAGTGTATTGTCTCATGTTTCTAAGGTGTTATTGAGGATTTTAACTCAAAGGATTTATGGGAAGGTTGACTATTATATTGCTGAAGAACAGTTTGGTTTTCGGAAAGGGAAAAGCACAAGAGATGCTATTGGTATTGTTAGGACAATTGCAGAAAGATATATTGAAAGAGATAAAGGAATTGGTATATGTTTTGTAGATTTAGAAAAGGCATTTGATAGAGTAAGCTGGAATAAACTGATGTCTATCTTAAGAGATAAAGGAGTATTCTGGAAAGAAAGACGATTGATATGGAATATGTATAATGGGCAAAGAATAAGAGTTAGATTTGGATGTAATGAGACTGATGAAGTGAATATAGAAAGTGGAGTTAGGCAAGGATGTAGTATGTCACCTGTTTTGTTTAATATTTATTTAGAAGATATGATAAATAATTATTTGGACTGTGGAGGAGCAAATGTTGGAGGGAGAGTAATAAAGTGTATAAGATTTGCAGATGATATGGCTCTTATTGCTGAGGAAGAAAAGGATCTTCAGAATATGTTGAATAAATTGGGAGAAGGATGTATGGCATATGGAATGAAGATTAATATTGAAAAGACTAAGTGTTTATGGATAGGGAGAGATGTAAAAAGACTGCAAATTGGAATCCATGATGACATGGTGCAGCAGGTGAAGGGATTTAGATAATTGGGTTGTTGGTTGAGTAAGGATGGAAGAAGTGAAGATGAAGTTAAAAGAAGAATAGCATTGGCAAAGGTGACATTTGTAAAAAGAAAGAAGATATTCTGTGGATCTATGGAAAGAGAATTAAGGAAAAGATTAATTAAATGTTATGTGTGGAGTGTATTAATGTATGGTTGTGAGACATGGACATTGAGTAATAGAATTAAGAAACGACTGGAAGCTTTTGAGATGTGGACATGGAGAAAAATGGAAAAAATCAGTTGGGTGAATAAAATAACAAATGAAGTTTTGAAAAGAGTTAATGAGGAAAGAAGATTGATTGAAAGTATCAAAGAGAGAAAGAGAAACTGGATTGGACATATACTAAGAAAAGATTATAGTTTAATGAAAGATGTTTTGGAAGGAATGGTGAGTGGAAATAAAAAGAAAGGACGGAAGAGATTGACATTATTGGATGATATACGAGATGGAAGGAGTTATGTGGAATTGAGGAAGTGGGCAAGGAAGAGAATGGAATGGAAGAATGGATGAACTGATGTAGTGACTACTCTCTGGACCTGTCTATTGGACAGACTACTATTGATGATGAGTAGTATGGAATATATTAGTTGGGAGTTGTTTGATCTTATTGATTGGGAGTGTGAAGGTAAGCAATTTAACTAAAATCTTCAATACTGGTTGCAAAACTGCCATGCATTTAGCCATTATTTTGGTACGATTAAACATTTCTATAGAGATCCTGAAGATGAAAATGTGCAACTTAAAAAAGAAACACATCCCCTAGAAAAATTTAGAAGAATCCATAGCATTTTAAAAAAATGAAAAAGCAAGAAATAATTGTTGATAAAAGTAGTAACGATGAAATAAAAATGGATATGAAAAATGACAATTTTGAAGTTAAAGATTCTTTAGTTACTGATAGTTTAAAAAACAAAAGCTTAGTTGATGCTTCGAATAATAAATGATTCAAGTTTCTTTGAAATGGAATTCTGTCATAAACATAGGGAGTAATGATAAATATAAAAATTATCCTTAGAAGTGAAGCTCTTAAAATGTATATGGTTTTGCTATCATAAAGTATGTAATTATGAAAATCGGAATTTTGGTTTCAGAGACTGTTCAATCTAAGAGTTTTAAAATGATTGAACGTACACAGCTAATATATAAAATAGAACCCACAAAGAATGTGTGAACACATTATATTTCAATACTTTAAAGGTAAGATTTGTAAACAACTTTGATAATTCAAATTTGTTAAAATGGGATTATAAATGAAATCCAATACTTTCATTTTATAATATGGAACATACAAGTCATATATTCGAAAGAAAGTCTATAATTCTTTTAGATTAAATTGTAAACTATGCTAGAGATAGCAAAGCTTATTTAGATAAGCTATCTACTAATAAAATAGATAAAGTTAGTGATTGTGTATCTCAGCTTAAAATAGCTAATCCAGTTATTTTCAAAGAATGATTTTGCAAAAATGTACGCGAACGTGGAAAAGAAACAGCCATATATGAAATTAGTTTATGTGGAGTAAGATTTTACAAATTTATTTCATTGAATAAAAATGATAATACAATTGCATTATATGCAATATTTTCCAATATTTCAATATCTTATGGATTTGCTATAAATATAAGAAATCATTTTATCAAAAGACATGATTATTGGAAATTTACCTAAAAGGGCAAATTACAGTGAGAAGATTCAGCTTACATCATTCTACAGTTAATGATATCCGAACTAATGTTAAGTGTTTGATTTATGATTATAATAACCTAGAAAATACAGCTTAATTCAAGGCCATAAAAAAATGTATAAATCATTGTGGATATAACAACAAATATCCAGTTTGTATAGTAGGGATTATATTTAATTCAGCTTACATCATTCTATAGTTAATGATAGCAGAACTAATGTTAGGTGTTTGATTTATGATTATAATAACCTAGAAAATACAGCTTAATTCAAGGCCATAAAAAATGTATAAATCATTGTGGATATAACAGCAAATATCCTGTTTGTATAGTAGGGATTATATTTATAATTTTATTTGGTATAAGGAAACTATATTTTTATGCCAGTTAAAAATTGAACATATTAGTCAAAATTTTAAGGAACTGTGAATTGCCATCAAGAATTTCATTTGTAGATGGTCAGTTAAGTAGAAATCTAAATATTCTTATGAAACGAGCGATATATTGTAATCACTTTATTGGCAGAAGGTGAGTTGCACGCAAACATTGCAACTAGAATGGCCTGGCACAGGTACCTATATAACCACATTAAAGTTAATTCCAAATATGTCAGTTTTCTTAGAACATGAGATGGAATGTGGTCACATTTTCGATGCAATGTTCTGAGTGAGATGACACAAAGTGCAAAATTAAACAGACATGGTTTATTGCCAATAATTCTCACACAATCATTAAAAATCATGCATACCATTATCAAAGAAATGTCATATATAAACTAAATACTTACATAACTGTTAGCATATTTAAATACCTATCCATTATATAAACATGCAATATTCAGCTGTCATTACTAGAGCCAAGAATCTGACTGTAAATATTGAAAGCATGCTCAGCAAGTAAAATGCTTTAAAAAATTTATAATCTTTTCTTGTTAAACTCACAAAATGCTGTTTAAATATAGAAATAAAAAATATAGATATTTAATTAATAGCTATTTATTGCTGAACAGCATTCCTGAAGAATCCTAAATTTGCAGAACAAAATTATCTTATATTTTTGAAAAGTTTATATGGTAAAGTCAATGATAAATACATAGTTATTAAAGTATTTTGTTTAATATATTCAAATGAGAAGACATTGATCTTAAACTCGGAGGTATAAAACCGATGTGTTGGTAAATAGCCCATCTATATTCATATATTTTATGAATAATTACATAGCAATAACAGCTGCAATGACAAGAACATATGGACCAGACATAAGGAATTTGTCCTGCTTAATTCCTTTATGATGTCCATGAGGAATCAAAGTTTCCTTTCGATTAACAGCAAATTCCTTTCTGCAGTCGTGGTTTTTCTTCTCATTTGCCTGATTGGTCTTAGTTGTAATCAGTAGAGTTTTCTTGACAGCAGAATGATTTTTTTTTCTTCTAATAAATATTTACAATAATAGACAAAAATAAATCATGGCTCTTATTGCCATGGAACTGTAATGTGGACAGCCAATGCAGCAGTTGATGGCAGAAGATAAGAGATACTAAGAATCTCCTGATTAAGGATCCAGGCTGCCATTTCATGACGACCTTCTATTTAGATACTTACAACTGCAAATCACTTCCAAGAAATCATAAAAATTGGAAAAACTGTAATATTAAATGCAATATTATTGAATTTTATGAAGTTAGAGGAAAAAGTGAAAGGACAATTGATTTAAAAAGTGGGCATGTACTGTATTACAAAGTGGAAGTGGAGTAAGATTCATTACAAATAAAAAGTGGAACATTGTGGAGATTGATAGTGTATTAGACAGTGGCAAGATTAGTTATTCACCTTAATAGTAGATGTCAAATTCTAAATTGTGATGAAGTAGAGAGTTTTTATATGAATGGATAAAAGGCTTTTGATCAGACCATACATTTTAAAATTATCATGGGAGATTTAATGTTACAATAGGTAAACACTTGAAAGATGGTGCTGCAAGTAAATTTGACTATAGTGACAGAAATGAGATTTCTGGAGTTTGCAGAAAAAGAAAAAACTTTATATTATGAATTCTTTTTTTAAGAAAAATGTTAAACAGAAATGGACATGTAAGCATCCACATGAAGGTATAGCAGAATTGGATTGTATTTTAACTAACAGAAAATATGTATTTCAAGATTGTAATATTCTTAATAAATTCAATACAGGAAGTGATCATTGACTAGTGATGTAAGATACATGTTAATACAAAACTAAAGACAAAAATTATTACGAAAAACAATATTTACAATTCCAAATCTTCAGAAACATTCTAATAAATTTAAATTAGAACTTGAAAATCATTTTCAAATATTAACAGATTTTGAAGATGATTCAGATTTGAATGAAATCAATAGGAAAGTAGCTGATACACTTTTAAAAACTGCAACAAAAATAGAAAAACGAGCAAAATTTCTACCGAGACTAGAGAATTTACAAAAAGAAATATGAAAATATATAAAAATGCATTAAGGATTGAATATCTTGAATTTTATAAAATAATGCAAAAAGAGTTTATAATGATGTAAGAAAGTATAAATATGACCTAACAAAGAAAGCTATAGAAAAGAATAAAAGTCTTAAGAGTGTAAAACAACATTTTGGTATTGGTAGGAAACATTTCTGCAATAAGAAAAAAAAAGGAACTTTTACTAAAATGAGAGATGACATCGTATGTGTAGAAGTTCTATCAATAATTATATACTAATAAAGGAAAAGTATTTCCTACAACTAATATTTTTTATGAATTGTCCAGGATTTTAAGTGAAGAAGTGAGACATGCAATTCAATTTATGAAAAGTTTCAGGTAATGATGAAATTATAATTGATATCTTAAAAGAAGCAGGTGAAGAAATAGAAAAATTGTTGGCCAAATTATATGCAAATGTGTCGGATTGGAAGAATGCAGTATTATTAATATTTAAAAAAGGTGATAAAGAAGATATTAGAAATTACAGACCTATCATTTTTTTTACCAGTAAATTTTTACCAAAATAATTATAACTTGTCTGCAGTGAACTTTGGATTACAACCGCCAAAAGTATAAGGTAGATTTACAAATGATTTTAGTACAGTGGGTTATATCCAAGTATTGAGAGAAATTATGGAAAGGACCAATGAATATGAGTTGCCATTATGCTTTGGATTTATAGATTATGAAAAGGCATTTGATTCTATAAGCATTTCTTCAGTGATTAAAGCATTGGATCATCAAGCTATAAAATAGGATATTGTCATATTCTGAAGAATATTTATAAAAATGCAACAGCAACAATTAGATTAAATGATAATAAAAAGATTTAACAAACAACAGGGTGACTCCCTGCCTCCAAAACTTTTTACTGAAGTTTTGCAAGAAGTATTTTGTGCATTAAAATAGGAAGCTCTTGGAGTAAATATAAATAGAGTTTATTTAAGTCATCTAGATTTTTCAGAAGATGTAATCATTTTTGCTAATAATGCTTTAGAGTTTCAGGAAATGTTGCAAAAGTTATCAGATGAAAATAAGAAAGCTAGATTAAAGATAAATGTTAAAAAGAGTAAAGTATTGCTCAATGGAATTTCTCAAAAGAAGAAAATAAAGATTGATAATGATGAGTTAGAAAAAATTAACAATTACAAATATCCTGGTAGGGATTATTATTACAGATAGAAACATGATGGAAAAAATTAATCATAAAATTAAACTTGGTTGGAGTGCTTTTGGAAAAATTAACTTAATATTAAAAAGAAATATATGTGTTTGAAAAGGAAAATTTTTAATAAATGTGTTAACCAGTTTTTACTTATGGATCTAAGATTTGGACACTTAACCGAAGACTAATACAGAAACTTCAGACTCAAATGAAGTATGGAGAGATGCATGCTAGGAATAACAAGAAGAGATCAAAAACAAAATATATGAGTCAGAGAACAAACAGGTGTTAGTGATGTCAATGAAAGAAGAGACTGAACTAGAGTTAGGCTGGACATATTGATAGAAAAGATAATAAAAGATGGAAAGTTGAAAATTTAAACTGGATTCCAAGAGATTATATGGTTGGATGAAATAAGGAAGTGTGTTGGGGTGATGTGGAGAAGAGAGGTTGCAGATCAGAGAAGATGGATTAAATTTGGAAATACTTTTATCTTTCAATGGATCAATAATGGGTGAAAATGATAAGCATAAACAATTTTTTCAGATGCAAAATTTTTTATATTATTCCAAATCTGTCACAATTCTTTTTTGTTTTTATATCCAATGTTCTATAGGAATCAATTATTTAATAGGATAGTTTACATATAGCTTATATAAAAAATATAATAAAACCAATCATAAAGCAAATTTTCTTATAATTACAATTTTATTTATTTACAAAGAAAGACAAACTTCTTCTAGCTGAAGAAATAGGTTGATTTCAAAACATTTTTTAAATCAAAGGTACCTAAAATAGAAAAAAAAAAAAACTTTTAATAATTTATTATAAACAATAGTAATTCATTATATTTACTCTACATGAGAATCAGAAGAATAATCAATGGATTAGTAAGTAAAAGTTTCTAAAAAAAAAGTTCAGATTATTGGCCTTCCTCAATTGCACAAGTTTACAACATACAGCTCTAAAGTAGAATAAATAGAATAAATTACTGTTCCTAATGTAAGCAGAAAAAATTATGTGACATTTAATTTGATATCTTTCAATATTATGTTTATTTTGTAAATTATGCATTTATAAATATATATATAAAATAAAACTTAGAATTTAATATTAAAATGAAGATAAGAAGAAAATTGATATAAATTCAAATTTAAATGATTAAACCACTAAGTATATTTTAAAAAATTTAACTGAACACATGATTTAATAAATATTCAAACTTCATTTTAGAATTAAATATTTGTAAATTTCTTCAATAGTAACCAGATATAAATATAAAATACATGTTGTACATTATTAAAACAATTTATTAGGATTAAAAATATAGCATATATAGCTATTATATTAATCATTTAAAATTATAATTTTAATAATTCCTTGTAAGCATAGACTCATACACTCTTCATCTTTATATAGAATACAAATTTATTTAAATAGTAGAGCAATAAAAGTTCCTTTTTGAAATTATAAATATTTCAAACTAGTCTAGTAAAATTGATGATAGATTCTAGCAATTATGTCAATGACATTACTACAATTTCCCAAAGTGAATTCCTTTACTTTGATAACTATCAACATTTCTTCAATCAAATAAAAGTTACACATTTTTGTTCAAAACAATTTCTTAAAAATCTTCATTCACTTTGCCATTTAAAATTATTATTATTTTAGGTTCACATAAAAAATAAATCATGAAAAAAAATATTAATATAATTATGACTCAAGTAAAAAGAGAAAATACTTTCTTCAGAAAATGAAACAGTATTTATTTCTTAATAATTCATGTTTTCAACAACAATCAAATTCAAATGATGTTTTATTATCTTTTTTATATATTATGTAGCTATAGAGGGTTCTCATCCTTCATGTTGATTAGTCCCAGCAAAATCCAATAAAGAACTGAATTAGTATACAATGAAAGATGAATTCTTATAAGTGTGAGCATCAGAAGTGCTAGAATTAGAATTGATGTAGAAATTTAATTTCCACAATGTAACACTTTACCGCTATACTAAACCATAGGCATGATGTTTATTTGATACCAAAATACAATAACATTGTTATATTTATTTTTATGTATCAATATAAAATATATTTATTCAATGCATGAAAAGATTAATAAAAATAAGTTATGATTTAAACTGCAATGTTAACATCTGCTCTCCTTCCTCCATCCTAGTCATCAAAAAAAAAAAAGTTAAATATTCATCTAAAAGAAATGGAAAAACAATGTCTTTTTCTTCCCAGTTATGTTTTAAGATTTTACTGCTAAAAAAAAATTTCTTTTTTAAAGTTAATGAATGGAATGCAGGTGAAGGGAGGAATATTACATCAGTATTTGTTAATAGAAATTTTTTTATCATTATTATGTAGGTTCAGTTTTTTATCCTTTAATGTTTTGAGAGTGGATAATAAGTTTTGTCTCAATGGTCAATATCTAAAATTTATTCTTGATTATTAATTTTTTTTTTTAAAAAAAGAAATATTACTTAAAAAAAAAAACAAAGAAAAAGCAAATAAAGAATGCCTTTTTAAAATTAAACTTCATTAAATTTTTGTTTTGTTTTACAATTTTAAATATAGCATTTTATTTTTAAATCATTTCATACTGCTTTTTATTATAAGTTCTATTGGAAATTTTCTATATAGCATTGTATTATGCACAATATTTTATATGCTTATGCAATGCGAAATGCTTCATAAACTTACCATTCATGAAATTTCTATTTCATGAAGCAGAAATATTTATTAAGTTGTTCCGAGATAAGTCATATTACCAAAACATTGGATATATTCTGATGATGTGACTTTAAAATCTATTATAATCTTTCAATTTGGTCTTACAAATGATGAATGTGATGTAGATTTTCAATGTATTTTCTCTTAATAAATATTCATTAAGTAAGTTATATAACTATGATGCTTCTATGCATGGATGTTCTTAACTTTATGGTATAATTACCACTGGCCTAATTGATGATCTAGCTAAGGCATTTTCCTGAGGATATTATATAATTTTAAACAATTGATATGACTAGTGGTTTTCTTAGAGATAATAAAGCACATATATAATTTCTTTGCCCAATTATGGACTTAAGATTTTAAATCTTAAATTTCTCTTTCATTGTATGGTTTCAATTACCTGAATAATCTTCTAATAAAATTTTATCAGCATAAAATATAAGTGAAATTACTGACTAATTTGCACACATCTTTTCTTGCTACTCCAACAAAAAATTAATGTTCCAATTTGTAAACCAGTGAAGATCCCCCCCCCCCCCAAATCAACAAAAAGAATTAAAGAAAGAAGCCATTATTTGTCACCCAGCCAACTATTGGGTAATGAGTATTATAGCAGCCTTCTAATCCTGTATAAAAATAGCTAAATATTCTATAAAAGAAAAATGCTAAATATAGGTAAGAATTTTAATCTAAATTGTAGACATGGCAGATACATTTCTGCCCAAGTCTGAGATTTTTCAAGTCGTCTTTGGTGATTTTAGATATTCTGATACAGTTCTTGTAGTCTCATCTTTTAATTGCAACTGCCTTAATGTTCAAAAAGACTTTGATATCCTTGTAAACATTCAAAAAAAAAATTCATTTAATCAATGTCTAATAACTAAATGATTCATCGGCATATCCTATTTAATTAGCTGCTTCCACTCCATGAGCGCTATTGGGGTTCTTTGAGTGCTTGTTGAATGACGTGTTGTTTTTTTTCTTTACTGACGTAAAAAGTATAAGCATGACGTCAAACAAAATACAAGCATTTGATAGTTTAATGATGTGGCTTTCTGAAAGTGTTTACCTCAAAAAAATTGGTAGAAATTTGGATTTTTGGCAATAGTTTTAATCGACCACAGTATTTAATTTTTTTTTCTTTTTTGATAACTTTTGTAATCACTATGAAGCGATAAAGAAAAAAAAGGTTTACGGCCTGCAAGTGAAAATTTCTCCGGTGTTATTCACAAACAAGGCCTACAATAGAGCTTCAACGTAATAACTTGTAAGTATAAAGTTTTATTTTTTTTAATAATATTTAAATTTTTTTTTTAATTTTTTGAAAAAATTATCTTTTTTATTAATTTTAGTTTGTAATTAGTGTGTGTTACTTTGTAGTTATACATTTATTTATGCTCATAGAGAAT
Organism: Epiperipatus broadwayi; assembly: GCA_028023455.1. Taxonomy (NCBI): domain Eukaryota; kingdom Metazoa; phylum Onychophora; class Udeonychophora; order Euonychophora; family Peripatidae; genus Epiperipatus; species Epiperipatus broadwayi. Next base: position 12,473,468 of record JAQFVV010000019.1, read on the forward strand.
TCATATATATCGTAATTTTCTAAACTTCTACCTACACTAATCCACTTATTTTTATAAAAATAATGATTTTCAAAAAATATAATAATTTATAATTATGTTTATATTATATATTTGTGTTTACAAGTAATGAGTTATAAAACTAATAATAAAATGTATACAAAGATCGCATACACAAGCATATAATCAAATTCTGATTCTTGTTTATGTTTTTGTTTATTCTTATTCATGCTTTGGAGTCACTCTGATTTTGCTACATGTTTCATAACATTATTTTCAAGTCTATAGCTAACAAATGGACTATATGCAAATAAATTATATAAATTAGTGTACATTAGTTTGTAGTTATATATTTATTTATGCTCATATAGAATTCATATCTATCATAATTTCTAAACTTCTACCTACACTAATCCACTTATTTTTATAAAAATAATGATTTTCAAAAAGTATAATAATTTATAATTATGTTTATATAATATGTTTGTGTTTATAAGTAATGAGTTATAAAACTAATAATCAAATGTATATAAAGATTGCATACGCAAGCATATGGTCAAATTCTGATTCTTGTTTATTCTTGTTCATGCTTTGGAGTCACTCTGGTTTTGCTATATGTTTTATAACATTATTTTCAAGTCTATAGTTAACAAATGAACTATATGCAAATAAATTATATCTATATGATACAATAAATATAACAATATAGCATCACTTCTGTGCATAAATAATATAAACATCACTTGTGTGCATAAATAATATAAACATCACTGGTGTCCATAAAGAATATAAACATCACTGATGTACACAAAAAAATATAAAGTGAAGAGATGAAACTCATTTTATCAGTGATATAGACAGTAGCCTACAATTTCTAGTTTTAGATAGACAAGCAGCCAATTGCTATGATGATTTCTTTTGTATCTTTTATTAGGATGAATCTTTTTCTTTGTAGATGCCTTTGACATTTAGAACATTTGGGGTACAAGATAAAAATGAAGAAGTCATATCCGACTTCTTTTGGAGATTGTGAAGCTGTGGATTATCTCAGGTAAGACATGTTATACATGTCTAGAAAGATAATTTTATGAGAAATACAAAGAAATTATCAAAATTAATGTTAATTTCCAAATTATGAACAAACAATAAAATAATAATTATTTCGGATGTGAAAATTTCTTTTTTTCCTTATTTTTTATATAATTATCACTATTTATTTTATGCTTATTGTTTTCCTTAATTTTTCTAGTTTCTAGAAATGTAATTGTTTTTGCTCTAACATAATTAAAACTGAAGTTATTGTGAAAATTGTGTCTCAGGTCAGTATTTTAAAAAATTCAATGGCAGCTTAGTCCCAAGCAGATTTTATCCTATAAGAAAGTGAAAATTGTAATTCAAATTACAATCAATTTTTTAATAGTTCTTTATAGTGCAAAGCACAATATTTTATTGCCAACAGTTTCCATTTGATTTTTGTTTGAGTGCATCATGACAATTACTTTATTATTTAGACAGAGGAAAAACTCTCCATCTAGTAATACCACTCAGTGCAAGCCAGAGTAATCAATGGATGCAGGAAGGTTTGTGCATAAAATCCCTATTTAGTGCCCACTCATCCAATATCCCCAGACTAGTTTCTAGCTTATGGTTTCATCAATGAAGAGCCTCAGATCTGAGAGCACTGCAACTGGATCTTAGGATCTAATGCAACCCTCCAGCTTTAGTTAGCTAATAAGGAAAAAGGTGGCTCATAAAGGGTTGCATTAGACCCTAAGATCTAGATGCAGTGCTCTCAAATCCAACACCCCTCAATGATGAAAGCCACAAGCTAGAAACTAGTCTGGGAATATTGGATGAGTAGGCACTAGATGGGGATTTTATACACAAACCTTCCTGTATCCATTGATTATTCTGGCTTGCACTGAGTGGCGCTACTGTATGGAGAGTTTTGCCTCAGTGTACACTGTTTGTGTAAGCATGCAGAATGGTAATCATGTGATATTTAGTGGTTTAATATATTATTTATTATCTTCAGATTTTTAGGATTAAAAAAAAAAGCATATAATTCAGTATTATTTTGTGTCTCACCTTTAGCTGGTACACTTTTTAATACTTTATTGATATGTTTCTTCAGAATGTTCAGTACTGTATTATCATTTTTAATTTCACTAAATAATTAAGAAAAACATATATAAATATATGCAAATGTTGGGGATTACTTTAAAAATACTGTCTAATTATATTTGTATTCATGAACTTACAATTTGAAAAGCAATACTCTTTAAAATCATAAATTCATTTTTCAACAGAATAAATAAAATGAAGAAACTATTTTTAAATGAATAAGATTTAAAGAAGCTACAATATGGATCAAGAGATTTTAGTAATATAAATATTTTATTAAAGGTAGCCTTTATATGAACTTACTGGACTCATGGTTAACATTAAAAAATTATAAAATTGTAAAAATTATTACAGTTACACAAATTACATAAAATGTATGTTTTATAGCAAAAGTTATTTTAAGTAGAAAATTATTAACAAATGTTACATTTTTACGATCTATTTATTTTAAAACAATTCCATCAAAATTTACATAAAGATTACATTTATTACATATTCTAAAAAATAAATTGTTTAAATTCAGTTAATTTAATAATTATTATCATATTATTTGAACTAATAACTTTCTATTATTTTTTTTCTAATCTGTTTTTATCAATAGTGCAAAAGTTCTCTTAAAACTAAATTTTGTATAAATTTTATATAATCATTATAATGTAAAAATAGATAAATCAATAATATTAACAATCAATAAAATATAAATCTATATATAATACATAAAAAATTATACAACCCTGCCTCCCTTTTTGACTTATTTTGGTAAGCAGATATTTTTATATATAAAGTGAAATTCTTAAATATAATATAAAATCAGCTTATTTATAAGCATCAATAATTAAAATATACATCTAATTTATAATTAGATATTTTATCTAAAAACCATATTCCAAGTAAAGTTATAGAACTTTTCATGATATTAAAATACTTTTGTATATAATGTAAGGGTAACTTACAACCTTATTAAGTTCACTTATTTATGTGCAATATCAAACCATAAACTTAAAAATATAATTTTAATTAATAAACAATAAATAAATTATCTTTTTATGTTAAAATACCCGTATGCATATGTATATAACTTTAAACATTAGATTATAAAATTTTAATAACAAAAGTCAAGTCAAATAAATAGTTATTTTAAAGAAATCAAATATTAAAATAGATTTCAATCATTCATATACATGTATAAAATAATTATTTAGTCAACTAATATCACTAAAAAAAACTTAAAACATAGAGATAACCTAAGGTCAAGTCCTATTTTAGCAACTAAACGCGAAGGAAATAAAATTAGAATATGCGATTATTATGATGCATTCAACAATAATCAAATACAAATCGTGAAATAAAATAGTAATTTCACACATGCTATTTACTGTAAGTCGATTCCACTATAAAAACTAAATCAACTAATTTCCAAATCAGATTCATCTTTTACAAATGATCTAGTCATTATGAAAATTTATTTTGCTGTGTTTGAATACCGAATACTTCAGAAAAATGGATCAATAGTTTGGATGAATTTTCTTATTTATAAAATCTTCATTAGCACAGAATTCTAATATCACTCAAATAAAAAATAAATAAATTAGTCTTGAATATCATCAATAATAATTTCAAAAATCAAATTATCTTTAATATAATAATTAGAGAAATTCTTAATGATATTGTTCTAAACTTGAATTTCAAGGAAGACAAATATCATCAAGCATATTTATATATCTAAATAAATTTATTTTAAGATTTTAAGTTATAGAAAATGCATCGTGAGTGAACACATTTTGCCACAGGATTAAATGCTATTGTTCTAACCTAAAGCAGTGTAATTATTCATTCCAACTGAAATGCCTAACATATATATATATCATCTATATAATTCAATATCCAACTTCAGTTTACAGCGAGATAATTTAAGGAAAGGGACATCAATGTCATGTGGAAAAAAATATTTATGAAACAATGGAGCATATTGATTGCTGTACCAATGATTGATGACCAGAAATAAAAGAACTTTATTCTTAATGAACATTACTACTTAAATTTTGGAAAATGAATAGGACAATACCATAAACTTTAAATACATAATTTTGCATGTCAACATCTATAAATATTTAATTTTATTTCCTTTGCCTTCAAGACCTGTTTACTTTGGAATAATCCATTTTGGAAAATTATTAGACAAAAAATGAAGAAAAATCATTAGGTTAAATATATATATATTATTTAATAAAATTTAGGTCTCCCTTATGCAGCAACTACCAAGTTAATAATTAAACTTAATATGAGGGTAAGATTTTATTGTTCTTTATATTAATTCATTCACTTATGACATGACAGAATTTTTATTTATTATTAAGTTAACTAATTTATTAATATTTGTTTATTTATTATTCAGTATAAATGACTAATATCTTTGAATGAAAAGTCTTTTCTTTCAATGATAGGGATCATACATAGATGGGAGATCTTATAGAAAATGGAATTCTCTCAAAAGGATTTGATATTACAAAGATCTTCATTTATACTTATATTGTTTAAATTAAATTTAGTTAGGTATTGTTATCATAATCTTTGGAATTATAAAATATTATTTATTTTTGCAATCTGTTAAATATTGTTTGTGCTATGATATATCTATTATGGGATATGGGAAGATAAATGTATATACTAATATAGTAGAAATGTATTTAAACACTTGTAATTAAAAAAATTGTTATATAAAGATAAATTAAAATTGTTTTAAATTAATAAATTTTGACAAATTTATTTTAAATTTAAGGAGGTCTCTGATTTATTTAAATTATTTATTTTATGTTCATAATAAAATAAAATTGAATACATATACCCATATATATATATATCATCCTGCCTTAACACCATGATAACTTGGTGAAGGAATTTTGAGAATCTATCAAACTTATACAAAAGTATTATTATTGCTACAGGACATCAATTGACCCCTGAAGAAAGTTAAGTGTAAAATTAACCCTGAATTTGAATACTGAGCATAACAGAATAATAAAGAGAGGTGAAGACTGAATGAACTGGTCTGAATTGTATCTGTACTGAATGTTTAAATATTAAATTATCATATTTGAAATAGATACAATCATGGATTAGACTTTTATTACATCAATCATGGCATCCTACTGAAGACCCTAGGTCTGACTATAGTTAGATGTGTTCACCCTCATTCCTTAAGGGAATATGGACTGTTACATATGGTACCCAATATGGGGCATGAAACAATAATTTATCATCAAGAACATCAATAAAAAAAATTATAAATAATTTTTATGGATTATAACCTTGATCGATATTGATTCACATAGCAATGATAGATAATTTTAACCATCAAAGGATTAGATGATTTTCATATGAACTCTTAATATAATAAATAAAAATAAATAGAGACCTTAAAATAAAATAATGAATGATTAAATAGATGAGCCAGGTGTTTAAACAAGACAATTTTAATTAGGTATTTATATTAAAAAGTAAAGATATAGCATGAAATCTTATGATAAATACTCTTAGTAAATAAGGAATAAACAAACTTATGACCAAGATAAAACATAATTCATGATTACAAAAAGCAGAAAAAACTTAGTCAATACAATAATGAAATGTGTTGAAAAAGTACAAAATACTAATATTAAAGATATTAAGAATATTGAAAAACGCTCTTCACTGATCCAATTATCAGGAATCACTATGATTGCGAATAACTACTCTACACAAATACCCATTCCTGATGAATTGATGTCTCAAACCAAGGTTAAACTTGATGATGAACTCTCAATACCATGACTACAGAACAAATGTTCCAAGCCATCATAAATATAAATTGTAATAAAAAAATAAACTAAAATATGAATAATTTAGAAAACATGAATAATATAAAAAAAGAAATGAACCAAAACATGAATAAAATGAAAAAAGAAATAAACCAAAACATGAATAATTTAGAAGAAAATTTGAAAAATAATATGGAAAATGTTAAATCAGAATAAAAATTGGATATGGAAAATGTTAAATCAGAATTAAAATTGGAAATGAAGGATTTAGAGAATTATCTAATGATATCAAACAGTTATTGATAGGTCTAAATAATATTCAGACATAATACCGAGATGAGACAAGCCTTAGAAGAAATAAAAAAAGATGTTGAAGAAAAAGATACCAGATGTCAACAGAGATTCAAAGAATTTTAGACTAATATTATTGATCAACTGAATATTTAATGAAATGAATTGTATAGAGCCAGAGGAATTTTTAAAATGAAATAAATGAGAAACAGGAGAAAATACAAACAGAAATGCAAAAAGAATTACAAGTAAATAATAAAATTGGTCAAATCTATATGAAACAAATTAATGATTCAGACATTAATGAACAATCATTGAAAGAGTTGGATAAAAATTTCAAACAGAAATTAAAATAACTTATATAGAAAATGTTAGAATATTGGCAAACATCACATTAGAAAAATTGATGGAAGGTACAACAGAAATAAATGATAAAGTAAATCGTGTGGATAAGGCATTTAAACAAAAATTCAAATTTATTCAATTACAGATGGCTCAAAATACCCTAGCATGTTGACCACAACATAATGATATCCAACATAAAATACAGATAAATAAAGAAGGAAATACTAGAGAAGATCAAGTAAAGCTTACTTTCGAAAATCCACAAAGATTAATTGATTCAAATATAGAATCAACAATAATCAACCGAACACAATCTGAAACAGAAAACTACTCCCTAAATTTCAACATAGAAGGAATAATTCTGAATACATATCCTAATAATTCTGTTGATCATATAGATTCCACACAAATAAACCAACAGACAAATGCAAGACATAACCACATTACACCATTCAATGCCATAAATCAATTTGTGAGATTGATATTCAAAGGATCTAATAATGAAGCAAGTATAGAACATTTGAGAAGTTTGAACCATTATTTTGCAGTAAATCACAACGTATCTGAAGGAAAGAAAGTGATTATTGCATATAGCCACCTCCAAGGAGATGCTTTAACCTAGTGGGGATCGTTATCCTAAACTCCATCTACTTTTAATGATTATCAAACACTATTAATAAAAAATGTTTGGAATAGAGATAGACAAGAGTCCTTGTTATGCCAATTATTCCAAGAAAAATATAAAACTATACCAGAGGAGACATTCACAAAATTTTTCTGGCGTCAAATCACTAAACTGAGAACATTAAATACTTACCACTTCAGTGAAACTGAGATAATAAGGATTGTGAAAAAAAATTTACCTTTGAAAATTGAACAATCACTTTTATGTACTAATGCTAACACTATAGAACAAGTTGCAGAGTTATTAGCCGGTATTGATATAAATACTTCAAATTTATCAACAAGAAAAAATAAAGAAGTTACTATTAATGCTATTTTTAAAAAAAGGAAGGAAAATAATAATGACCCGAACCATTGGAAAGAAAAAACCTTATGACCTAACTCTATGGACAATAAGTCAAATAATAAAAACCAGAATCATAATGATCAACATTCATTAACCCCTCCACATAACTTAGAGAAATCCCCAAAACCAGGATGTAGTAATCACTCTCTCAAAATCCAGCCAAAATCAAACTTGAGGAAATGTCGCTCATCTAGAGACCACATTGACATCAAGGAATAAAAGCATAAATCAAATTCCAGACTGAGAAATCGCCAATTTAATGTGTTCATGGAAAGATAAGGTTCCTAATTTTGCCTTACAAAGCAGCCTATAATAGAGATTGTTTGAGAGTGTATTGGTCAAAGCCATATTAGATTCTGGAAACGAAATCTCAGTTATATCAAATAGTTTTTATCAAGAAAAATTGGTTAAGAACCTAATATTAAAACATTGCCACTCAGATCAGTTTGGGTTACCATGGCTAATAAGTAGAAAGGCCAAACTAACACCTAAACAGATTTGGATTCAAATCAAAATTGGCCAAACAATACTCATACATGTATTCCTAACATTGAATGGTTTGATACACGATGTTATTCTGGGGGCAGACTTCCTACATCTAAACACGTGTCATTGATTTCTCTGATAAAATAGTTAGGATAAGCAATGAGGTCTTGGAAATGACATTGCTTCAAAGATATGATTTATTTGAAGTTGATTGTATAATATGCACCACCCCAGAGGCACTAATAGATGATAAAATAGCAGAATCCAATTTACTTGGAAATGAAGATGCTATAAAATTATGATCTATTAATAAAATTTGTTTATAAACTTCTCATAAATTATATAATATCAATACTTATGTGCTTATAACGCTCGTTAAAGAAGTTATATGTTATTAAATTTATTTAAAGCTTAGCTCTTTCAAAGCTCTATGGCTTCATAATCATAGCTGTGCAAAATAAAAATAAAACGGTTGATAGTGATGAGGGTGAGTATTCAAATTTATGATAATTAGATGTTTCGGTATATTATTTAAAACATTGTTTGACTTAGTTTGTCCATCTTTTGGAAATGTCAAAACAGGTGTCCTTTCTATTAATTGATTGGTTGTCATTATTTATGAAATATGCCTCCTTTATTTTGTGCCTATGGTCGTTACTCTCTTTACACACTATTCTGAGATTGGTGGGTTCAAATCTGTGTCCATTTAATTAACATAAATTTGAATACTCCCCCTCATCACTATCAACTGTTTTATTTTTATTTTGCACAGCTATGATTATGAAGCCATAGAGCTTTGAAAGCGCTAAGCTTTAAATAAATTTAATAAGATATAACTTCTTTAATGAGCGTTATAAGCGCATAAGTATTGATCTATTAATAAGAAATTCAACCTAGTTTTCTCAGACATACCAGGAGTGATAGAAGGTTTTCAGCAAAAAATTAAATTAATACATGACCAACCATTTCCATCCAAAACCCATCCTATTCCATTCCAGTATTGTGCAGAAATATTCAAACAAATTAATAAAATGTTGGATTGGGAAATTATTTCCAAATGTTCTTCACCTTACTGCAATTCAGTTGTAACTGTGAAGAAGAAAGATGGGTTGATGAGATTTTGTTTAGATGTTCATCAACTAAATAAGATTACTATTCCTGTCAGGAATATACTATTGCCCATACACAAATTATTCATGAAATTTGGAAAGAGAGATGACTCCAGGCATTGAATTTCAAATCCCCACCAACACGTGGAAAATACTACTAAAACTAAAAAATGGCATTCTAAAAAAGCAATTACCTCATAGAATAATTAAAGACCAAATGCCCATATCTATCATATTGAATGGCAGGCCACACTATGTTTCAAATGCAACAGAGTGAGGCATAAAGCAGTGAGATGTGAAGCCAGAAATTTACAAAATGCAACAAATTTGATAGAGATAAATATATATGTAACAATATGAGTACTAAAACCTGGGCAAACATAGTAACGAATGAGAGGGAGGAAGAATGGGAAGGAAAAGAATATGAAGAATTGAATATTGGTGAAGTAGTTAAAAAATGTGCAACTAAAATAAGAACAATCATCACAATTAACAAAAACAGAGAAGAAACTGAAAATAACAGCAAAGTCAATGAAACAGAAATAATTAAATGTAACAAAAACAATGAAATAAGTATAAATGAAGAAATTGATGTAATAAAAGAAAGCACATTTCCAATAAAGTTAAATATAAATAAACCAGAAAAGCATTAAGAACCAATAAACAAAATTACGACAAAAATAAACCCTCAAAAAAATAAATAAATGAAGATATAATAGATTGCCAACCCAAAAAAATCTTAATTGAAAATGAATATATGTCACAACATAATAACACTAAATATAATAGGTATAAATTGCCCTAATAAAGTAAATAAAATAACAGATTATATAAAGAACCAATACTAACCAAGACAAAAATAAATCTTAATACATCCCAGTCTATAATGGATAAGTTGTACCATCAAAATATTTTAATACATAAAATTAACATAAGATCAGGGCAGGAAGTAATGGTACTAGTTAACATAAATTCAGAAATAGAATCACTTCAAAAACTCTCATTACATACAAATTCCATAGTAATCTATCTTTATCAAAAAACTATACACTACTTAATAGCAGTCTACTGAACAACAAAGAGTAAGTATATTAAAAAAGTCATAGAACATGTACAAAATAAACTTATACAAAATCCAGGAATAACAATATTAGGAGACCTAAATTATACATACAATAAACTACCAAACCAATTGAAAAATAAAATGCAAGAAATATTATTACACCCCCTACAAGACAAATATACAGTATACCGATGTAGGTTGTTAAATAATATTTCTAGCATTTATCAAGAGTGAATTTTAGTGAAAGAAATATTATTTTTAAAGTTTGAAAAAAAAAAAAAGATTTTCATAATTGTTTGAGAGAAAAAAAGAACAAAAGAAAAGGGAGGGGAAAAGATTTTGGTAATGAATAATAATTAAAGGGGAAAAAGATTAACATTGTTATTTTTTAAATTAATGTATAACAAAAATATCTCGTTTTTATCTTATAATATGGAATGTATGCGTCTATAAATAAAATTAAAAAAGAAGGAATTTTCTGTCTATAAATAAAATTTAAAACAAAGGAATTTTCTTAAAATAATAGAAAGCTAATGCAATGCAAATAAAAGAACTGAAAACTTAAAATGAAAACAAAGGAAATGTAATTAACAAAGGGACTAAGTACTATTGTTTGATTAAAATAAAAAACCCAATGAAAAGACTATAACAAATCTTAAACTCTTAAATAAAAGGAATAGAAACCCAATAGGATTGCAGCAGACTGCTCGATCGATCCTCAGATAAGGAACACTGTCTATATAAGGGAGATTTTGTATTGTTATATGCATTAATTTAAAAATCATTAATTAATAATTAATCAGAATTCATCAAAATTTGAACCAAAAAATATTGAAATAAATAAAAATGAACGTCCTATCATATAGAATGCGTGGTTGAACCCATCCCTGAACCTTCTCTGCAGTAACATCAGCAGTTAGTTCAAGGGAAAAATCATGTTCATGTGAAAACTGGGAATCATTGGAGTGTCCATGCCACGATCCACAAATAATTCCCATGCACAGCATAAAATAAATAAAAAAAAGCCTATGAGGAATCATCACCAGCCGGTTGGAATCAGGAGAATCAGCAAAAAGCTATGTTGCCTTATTCTTGTATGAAAGTGTTCAAATCCTAGGTAAATCATTCATTTTTTTTGTTTTAAAAATCTTGATTCATAGCCATAAATAAGTGAGAAAAACTTTTAAATATCTCAAGAACTATAAATTAGATTTAATCAAGTGTAGAACTATTAATTTCCATGATCTAACTACATGCATTAGCTTTCATAATAAGACTGAAATCAAATATCTCATTAATTGTGTGCGTGTCATATGATTGAATATGTGTTTATTTTATTTATCCTTTAAATGTATATGTGTATGATTTGAAACGTATTAAAATGTGTACTTTAATAGAATGTATATACGCATTTATATTATAAGGCAAGAGTGAGCATTTAAAGAAAGAAAGCTGGATATAAAATATTTTAATTATCGTTAGGTAAATAATTAAAAGTAATATTAAAAGTAAGGAGGATTTATGCGGAAGAATTAAATAACGCATAAATATTCTATTAGTCAAATATTTTTCACATTTTTAATTAATCAAATATTTGTGATATAAATGTTTAAAAATAGAGATTCATGGCATAGGCGGAGAATTGAGAATAGTTAGAGTCCGATGAGCTAGCTGGGGGGGGGGGAGGTCAGTTACTAAATTCATAGCTGTTAGTTACATAGTAATTAACTGGCACCTAGAGGTTTTTCCTTAAAATAAATAAAGTGCTCGGATGATCAGTGTTATAATTTAATAGCAGAGAGTGGGTATTATTGGTAGCTTGCTACCAGTGATATTATCTCTACCTGAAAGACTGGAAGCCTTCAAACATAATGATAGAGACTAAATGAAAGGGATAGAATAAATAAATCTAAAAGAATAGATTTTCATTATTTTTGTTCACAAAGAAAGAAGGCGGACGGTACAGTAGATAGTGCATATACATTTTTCAATAGCAGATATATATATATACAATGTTAATTGATCTATTCTTTGTCTCTGGACACAAAGTGAATGATTGGTTTCTCCAATCACCTGAAAGTACAGCTGAAAATCAATGACTACAAAATAAACAGAAAACAATACATATTTTCGATAACAAAATAATAAGAGATGATATATAATTAAAACAGATCAAATATCAAATATATTGGTCACTCTATATGAGACCAAAAAGAGATATCTGAAGAATGCAAAAAAGCATCACAAAGAATTTTAACTAATAACCAATTGAAAAACTGTATAATAGAAATACAAAACCTACTCCAAGATCTTAAAAAGCAAAAGCAAATTATGCCAGGTTATATACATATACCACATGCGAAAGGAATTAATACAATGAAAACTGAAGAAGGTAAATCAGTATCGGGTATAATGGTAGATGAGAAAATGCTGGAAATGATAAAAACTAAAATTTGATGAAAGAAAAACCAGTATAAAGGAATATAAAAGCATAGCCCTAGAAGAATCCAAATAATATATAACAAAGCAAGAAATCCAGACAGAGATAGATAAACTAAAAATGAACATAACATTGGCAAATGACAAAATACCAGCCACAATTTATAAAATTTTAAGTTACACTTTAATACACACAATGTGGAAATATTAACCAAATGTGTAGCAAAAGAATAAACTGGCCATAAATAAATAATAGTGGTGTTTTGCCTAAAGAAAAAGAGTTTATTCAAATATCTAAAATAGAAGAAATGAGGTATATATCAATAGAAGATATAGACTCTAAAATTCTTGCGAGAATACTATTAATTGCACAAGTTGGTGAGCTCCAAGATCTTAGCAGCCCACCACACAATAAAAGAAAAAAGAGCAGTTAATGCAGTTATTGGGATCCAAGAAGCAATAAAATATGCAAATGAACAAAAACTAACACAACATTATGCTATCAAAGTTGATTATAAGCTAGCTTTTGATCTAGTAAATTGGTCTAATTAATAAACACAATAAATGAACTAATACCTGAAAACAAATACAATGGTAAATGCAATAAAAAATTACTTAAGTAATGGCAGTATATGCTCAAAAAATTATATGAAAAAATCTAACTCCTTTATTCCTAAAAAGAGAATCCCACAAGGATCACCACTACCAGCTCTCTTGTTTACAATCTATTTGGACCCAAGAATTAAAAAAATACAAAACAAAGTTCCAGGCATATATCTACCACCCTCGAGTGAAAAAATTCAAACAATAGCATTCATTGATGACATGGTAATAATATTCCAAGATATTTACAACATGCAAATTATTATCAACATACTTGAAAAGTTTCAAAAACAAACAGGATCAGTAATACAACTATCCAAATCAGCTGCATGGCAATTAGCAACTGGAAAAAAAATTCTTAGTGATTTCCAGGCAAATCCATCAATGTTCCTAGGAATACTTTTATACCAATTGAAAACAAAGATAAACAGATCATAAAATAGCCAAAAAAATAAATAACCTTTCACCCATTAAACTACATGAAGTAACTACAGCCAAAATATTTAATTGAATAGTCACAGGAATATTAAGTTACTAACTACATCCTCTGGATAAACCTATACAACAATACAGTAAACAAAATAAACAGAATAGCAAAAAAGTACATTTGGTGAAAGACAACCAAAATAATATCAATAGCAATGTTACAACTACCAATTAATGAAGGAGGGCTCAACGTAATAGATCTAAGAAAATATGTGTCATTTATTAGAGCAAAAACTCTAATAAATGCAATACAGAGTAAAACTTTCAATTCACCAGAATGCGATATGAAACTGTATAAGATGAAAAAAGAAACAAGATCCTTTGTGGTCAATTTACTTATAGCATATAAAGACTTACAAGATAAGCTAAATTATGCCTAATTTAGAAGGGCTAAAATACAGTATCCTTAAAAAAAGTAACAAGTATCAGGAAAAATCATGGTTAAACATGTCTGCAAATAGAGTTCTAAGAAACTTTCAGTCAATCTATACACCCCAAAAATACATGAAAACCATCTACAAATTGATGAATGGGATACACCCCCACGACAATGCTTTTATATAAAAAACTATGTATAAATCTAGAATCAAGGTGTACAATCTGCAAGAACAGTGAAGAAACATTTGCACACCTAGTCGAAGAATGTAGAGTATTTAAACAAAGTATTCAAAACCCCTATCATTAATCTAAAAGATATGATTAATAAACACATCAAGAGATTTGATCCACACAATTAGAACAATATGTGGGGAAAATACTTTGAGCAATGCTTAAAACACTTACCAAGAAAACAAATGATTAAAATCTTGGGAGAAGCAGCACCTACAGCATGCGAAATATGGCAATAAATAATTTATGAAAAGAAGATATAAATTAAACAAAGGCATAATAGCAATCAGCCAAAGATAAAATTAAGACAGACTAATAAGCAACAAAGTGTGATCCCCAATTACTAACACCCACTTATAAAGCTTAATATAAGGACATATAATTTGTTAAAGTAATGTATAAAAAATTGTATGTAACCAAAGACAAAAAAAAGATTGAAAAACAACAAAAAAAACCTTGAAAATATGTATATATAATGTCTTTTAATAAAGGTCAATACTTAAGATAAAATAACTGCTTGCCTTTGAATACAAAACATATTCATATAATTTTTTTGGTTTATTTTTAAAAGAAATAGAATTAATGATCTAATAATTATAAATAAAAGGATTAAAACTGATATCAAAACAATCAAAAACAAAGTATAAGAATAGCATGCTATTTTTTTAAAAGACAACAATTTAACCTTGTTAGCAAGTAACAAATTAATATAAATACAATCAATATATATTGGTTATTTTTAAAATATGGTATCCTATTGTTTAATTATCTAAATATGTCTTCATGGAAAGAACTTAATATACAAAACATGCATTTCTAAAATGTTAAATAAGTTTGGAACTTAGTTGAATAATACAATTACAAAAACTCAGCACAGATTAACTAGTGTGCTTGAATATTACAATACCTCCCAACCAAAAGATAACTTTTTTATTTAATATGTTTTATATATATATATATTATTAATACAAAAGCAAAAAATACTTTTCCAAATATATTTTAACTTTGATGTTTTGAATAATATTTTTCTCCTCCTTTCTTCAGGTATTGCAGATATGAACAGTAACAATCACAATGAAGATGACATTTAGATTCATGAATACTAAATTTAATTTTTCTGAAAAAACAAATAACAATCGAACTAGATAACTAAAATAGTCCAACAAACACAGCTTTAATTGTCTGGTAATACTACATATCTTTAATAATACATTACTGTATAATAATTCACCTACTGTCATTTGATATGATTCTTGCTGTCATTGGTCAACCTTTAGAGAAATTAATTCTAAATCAAAAAAATGGATGTGGAATTGACAAAACTTCTCTAATTAAAATTACAAGTTTTAGAAAAAAGCCAGACTTTAATATATATATAGAGAGAGACAAAAATCAATAATAAAATAATTTTGTAATAAAAACCAGATGAGTACTGTTATTAATTGATAACAATTAAAGCACACACAAAAATGTCAGAAAATGATTGGTTAGTTATCATCAATAGAGCTTGTTAAAGTCTACAGATAGCCAATTTTACTTGAATCTCAAAAAATGTCACCGAACACACATAAATAATAACTAATCTATCTTATCTTAGACTCAACCAGTTAAAAATAACTACCCATTTACTGATTAATATTAGATGGCTAGTTAAGTTAGCTATGAAATAGCTAGTAGTAGAAAAAAATCCTAAGTTTAAAACAATTCTGTTTCTTGAAAAAATTTCAAATTACTCACTGGACATCAGATCATAATCTGCAAAGTCATAAAGATGTGAAATCTTTGTCTCAATTGATGAAGCTATTACTTTATTCACATGATTTATGATAATTGTTTTATATGGGATAATGCAGAAGTGTGCTTAATTGGAATTTTATTTTAATATATGAAATATTGAATTTTAGATAATGTAGATCTAATCCTCCTAAATTTAGATATCATTATGATCAAAGAATGCATTAAAAGGGGAAGCTTCCCATGGCATTAATTGACTATATATGGATTAGATACTTTGAATACTTATAGTTGCATTTAGAAGTACAAATATGTTTCTTCCTTTACATTTTGTAATCTTATTTTTTTAATTTTTCTTAAGAATAGATAGATGATAGATTGCAAAGTTTAATAAGTAAGCACATAATGGAGTAGGAGACAGGGAACAATGTAGTTACTTATATATTTAAGACTACTTATAATCTTGAATAATATTATTAGCTAATGAGCTTGCCAATAGCTCTTAAGCTTTTCGGAATATCCCCAACCCCAGACCGGTTTCTGCTTCTGGTTTCCTCAGTGAGGTGCTAGAATATTCAAGCATTAGATTTAAAATATCAGAACAAGTCCAGCACTTTATCTACTGGTTAACAATTAAGTAGAAAATCTGAAATTTTCAGTCATCCACATGTCTTTAAATCCAGCTACCTAACTTAAATAGCCATATGAAACTGAAGTAAGTTCAGATACACGATATATTAATAGTTTTAGCAATATAAAATCACCAAAGCCTTAATAGCAAAAACTATAATTGCAAAGAAATATGTATATATATGGTAATATGCACATAATTTGTTATCTCATTTATCTTTTGAATGTTTGTATATTACTGATTAAGCCTTTCTCTATGTATTAATGCTATCTATATGTTATTTACAACCTGGTAAAGCATGGGATATAAAGATGGCAGTTTTTCAATAAAAATGATCCATTTTTTTACAAAATGATTTATACAAAGATTTTTAAATCAAAATATTTACTTGAAATTGGTCAAATTCTAAAAGGAAAGATCTTTTGGACTGCCATGTGTAACTATTAATGTAATCATATTAGCAGCTATTAAAATATGATTTCCCATCATATTTCTTTCTTTGAAAGTTATTTTTGTCAACAACAATTATATGAAAACTGATACTGGATAATTTAATGCTTTAAAGATGCCTTCAGATATAATCAGAAAGTTGGTAATATTTCTTTCTTAAAAGATTCTTTAAATAGCAGGTTTTGTAATCCAGATCTGTATTATTTACAATTGTACTTTAATATATATGAAATATGATACTGATGAGAAATCTGTAGTCTGGTAGATATAAATTTGAATAATATATATATATATAGTTGAAAGTGATTTTCCTATGATCTTATAAAAATCACGATACAATTTAATTTTGCTTAGATAGTATCTATGTTTTGCTAATATAATGTAACTGTCTTTTTTTTATGGTTTTTTTTTTTTCATTCTCAATTGGAAAATGAAACAGCAAACGGTGTTTAATTTTTAGAGTGTAAAACTAAAATTGTGTTAAATGTAATACTAAGCAAAAAAAATAAATAAAAGTTTTAAATGTTATTTTGGAAATTGCATTCTCCGATGATTAACTATTAAAATGAGTTTTTTTTGCCAGCCATCTTTGCAACTGGTCTTACAAAAAGCGTCCCTTAGCGATTCAATTTCAGGAAGATAGGGACGATTGTCCCCTTACCTTTATGTTTCTTATTCGGTTTTAATCATTATATATTATGGAAAGTGATAATATAATTGATAACTTGCAAATTAAGGTTAGCCCCGATCTCAGCATTCAATCCAGCAATGCAGTCATCGGTCGTAAATTTTATAGCCTTAGATCTAATCTAAATTCATCCAAAATAACTTTTACAACAAATAAAAACCCACAAACCAATATTTCAAAAGAAAACAGCATCACAAATATCAACAAAAGTTTAGAAAATATTCAACTTACCCCTAATATAAGTAATAGCATTAATATCTCATCAAGCGAAACTATAGAAATTCTTAAAAATTCAAGCAAAAACCAATCATCACCTCTCCGAAGACTTTACGCACCCTCAGAAGACTCTAATGAGCAATTTCCTTTGCCCAATAATACCCTGGAAACCATATCTGAAAATAATAGACAAAATTACCGACAAGATGATTTCGGCAAATTTTTTAAAGTAAAAACTTTTCCACCAGAGGTCGACAAAAACAGTGCTGTCACATTACAGTTTGTCAACAGTAAATTTAAAAATCAAAAAGAAGAAATAAATTTTAAACCCGATAAATCACATTCCAAAACAAACAAAGATTATAGCGCAGAACAATCCATTGCTACTTCAGCCAACTTACAATCTAATCCAATTTCTTCAATACCAATATTGAAAAATTCCTCTACGTACGCAAATATCGTAAGGTCTAAAAATTCTGAGAGCATCTCTGAAAATATTAAGGCCGATAATTTCAATGAACTATATTTGAATATCTCAGAACTAGACATAGAACAAGAATCAAACACTTTGGAAAATGTCTCATTTAATATAAACGATCTTAATGACGACATGTTCCTAAAAATAAATAATGAGTTCAACAAAACGATTCCCAATAGCCTATATAAATCGTTTGCTAACTACTACAGCGATAAGTCGTTAATCTTAGCCATAACAAATCAACAATGTGCTCTGTATAAGTTCCCTCAAGAACAGCTATACAGTCTAATCAATCAAAAACAATTAGGCAGAGGCATTCATATGATTCTTAATCATCCCAATGACCGCTATGTTATCGTTGAGTTTAAAACGTGGGCGGACCGTATGAACTTTAAAAATAAATACAGATCTTTAGGAAATTTTATACTATGCTCCATAGATATGAACCGTCCTGTTACACTATCCGGCAGAATCCAAAACTGCCTTGCCCACTTGAAAGAACAAGAACTACAAGAAATCCTTAATAATTATGGTTCAGTTAGCAAATTTAAACACCTATTAAACCCTCACTGCGAAGATCAAATCCTGTCCAATACAGTTATCTTCACACTTACATTGAAGAAAAACATTATACCCACTGACATACCCACTATTATTACTGCAAGAGGCTCTCCTATGGTTTTGACTTTCAGGGGAGTACATCCACAATGTTTCTTCTGCCTTCAAAGAACACACCTCATTAAAGATTGTGCAGCAAGAATATGTACACACTGTGGTATTAAAAAGAATAAAGTTCACAGATGTCCTGGTAGACCTACTAACAAGGCTTTCACATCCTTAACTAGACAATCACCACATGGGCCTAATTCAATCAGCAATCTCACAAACCCAGACAACCTGATTCAAATAAATCCTCCAACAAACCCTTTCACATCCAAACCTATCTTTCAAAATGAAAATATTCAAGAAAGAACAAATGACAACCTCTACACTAATAGTAGTGAATCAGAGATCCAAGCAATTACATATACTGCGCCTAAACCAATCACTCAAACCAATAAGACTAAATATCTTACATACGATACATATTATACTAATCCCCGAGAAACAATACTAGGCCAAACTCTTGATACAAAAGAAGGCAATATGTCCAAACCACCTGACGAGAGCAAGGAAAATACAGGCGATGAAGAAAATACACTCAAAAAATTTCAAAACAATCCATCCATAACAACTCCCACCCAGTCTAAAACCATTGATACATCTTCATGTGGGTCAGTTAAGTCCAGTAAACCTAAACAAAGTGATCCACAAACTGTCCTTTATTCTTCAATTCCTGCAATAATTAACCATCCAGATGAAAAGACTTGTCAAACACACAACCCGAAAGTCAGCATAGTTAATGTTTCCCAACAGTTACAGCAAACCGAAAATGACTCAGGTCTAAAATTTAAAACAAATTCCTATAACAATAAAAAAACACTTTTATCAAAAGAACAGGAAAATGAAAAAAACACTATTAAACTTCAAAACCCTCAAAAAACCGACACAACAAATACCCAAAATACAAATAAGAAAATTAAAAGAAAATCAATTCGTTCAGATAAATCAAGCTCTGATGATGATAGCGCCCATCTGATACATTACTCACCTCCACCCTCTAACAAACAAATTTCAGACATATCAAGCACAAAGCCTCGCAAATCCATAGAAAAAAAGAGGAAAACCATGGATCCTACAACCATTGATACCATTGATCCTTCTGACGAATCTCAGACAGATTACACTACTTCATCAGACACCGAAGATTTCATGGATGCGTTTCCTCAACCAACAACTATATCACCAATTCTCTGATTGCCAAACAACATCAGACCTCATTAACATGGAGATGTCGCACATTGACTTGGTACACTTTGCTGAGGACGGTTTGGATTAATCTATCATGTTCTGCAAAATTGCTGGCATTAACATTCGTGGCATCAACTCAATTGATAGTGTTCTAGCTATTAAAAACTGGCTCTCGCTCTGCTCCCCTCATATACTTCTTATGGGTGAAACTAAATATCACCATAAGACCGATCATAAAATACTATCTCTTCTCTCAACTCTCGGATTTACTAGATTTTCCATAGGCCATTCTGCTTCAGGTGGAGTCGGTATTCTGCTCAGCAAGTCAACACCACCAAACAGTTTTAGCATTCTATTCCTAGATGCCAATATTGTTATCATAGAAATAGACTTTTGGGGTTATCCGATCATCATAGCTTATATATATACAGCCAAAGACACCTCTCAATATCTAAAAATAATCCACATCCTAAATGCCATCAATGCTAACAGAGCCCCCCCTACTATTCTTCTGGGAGACTTTAACACCACATACAATGACTTCAACAAGAGATTTTTGCATCTAATAAATCGCAGATTAATGTGTGGAGAGGGCTTCTTCCCTCCCGAAGCCTACTCTTTCTATACTAAAACTAAAAAGTCCCTGATTGATTTGGTTTACTACACCCCAGACCTCCATTTCAACCTTGATGCAGCCTTGACCTCTGTTGCTTTCTCTGATCATATGGCTCTAATCTTACAACTTACACCTATTTCAATCCCTGCACCTATTGATGGACCTGGTAAAACCATGCGCATGATCACCCAATCAAATATGACCGAAGTGATAGTATCTGAGGCATACATCCTTTTCCAGAAAATAAACATCCTTTCCCTTCCTGCTGAGGAGGGCTGGTTTTCCTTCATCGGAATACTACAATCCATATTAAATCACCACGCCAGGAAAATCAAAGGACCTAATGGCCTTCTAAATGATCTAACAGACGTTAATATACAACTTCAAGCTTTACAGCAAAATTTCACAAAAACAAAAAATCATCTTCCTTAAAAATCTTTACAAAATCAAGCAAAAGTCCCTTGCAGAATATATATCCATCAGAAGAGCCAAATGTTTCTTAGCACAACAACACTGCTGGACGAGAGACTACCTTAGATGGGCACTGGGGTACAATAGAAAACAAATCACTCCCTTATCCATTAATTCTAATGGAACCAATCTCATTGGCTTTCCAATGATGCAGCACATCAGCAAACAATTCTGCCAATTAATGCAAAAAGATGGAGCTCCTCCTATAAACAGCTGGTTGGATGCTGGTGACCCTGGCGAACATGGCATCACAGAAATCCAAATCAAAAAGATAACATCTCTCCCTAACGGCATTCATCCTGGCCTTCATGGCATCCCAAATTTTCCTTCTCAAACACCTCAGTCAATTCACTGTGCCAATTATTAAAAAAATGATTGATCACCTAGCCTCCGGCAACAGAAACATAACAGATCTTTACCCAGTGGCACTCGTGCCTTTTATTAAAAAAGCAAAACCACTAAACGACATTAACAATATCCGGCCAATTTCCATGACCCCAATGCTTATCAAGATAATTGAGTCAGTCATTAAAGATCAAATCCAACCTCAAATCCTTAGCCATATCTCGTCAAACCAATACGGAAAAAAGGGATCAACCTCGCATGCTATGTCCAATGTAACTGCACTATTCAATTACATCAGAGGACATCGTAAATCAAAACCTATTGCTGTCCAGCTGGATGTTGCGGCAGCATTTGATTCAGTCCAGATAAATATCCTCCTGGATATTCTGTTGGAATGCGACATTCCAGCCGGGATTGTTCAGATGATCAGCAATCTGCTCATCAACAGAGAGATTTTTCTCTCTCTTGATGGCAAGATCACACCAGGCTTCAAGCCATACAAGTCGATCCCTCAAGGATCTCCACTCAGTGCCCTTTTCTTCACAGCATACATCAACCCTCTTCTGATGGATATAGAAAAAAACCTCCCTGGAATTTTCCTTCCCTCTCTCAATAAAAACTTCAATGTATTTGCATATATAGATGACATCATGGTTGTTCTTCCCACCATTAAATACCTTCCCCATCTCATGAACATCTTAAACAGAAATACAGTGAAACTTGGCCTACAAATAAACTTTAACAAATCTTCCATCTGGAAGATTATGTCTGGTAAACAAATTAACTCTCCCTTTTCTGCAAAACCCCAAAGATACCTAGGTTTCCCAATCTTCAAAACACCAACTGCAATGGCAAGAGAGATTCAAGATGCAATCCTCCATTCAACTGAAGCCATCACCACGTCACTCTCTAGAGTATACCTTTCATTATATGGAAAGGTTGGCCTCCTCAACATGATCATAATGCCAAAAATCTCATATTACCTTCCATTCGTAAAAATGTCTAAACAGTTTCAAAATAAAATCAACAGATTATGTACCAAACTTCTTTGGAGAGGAAGGACAGTTGCTATTAGCTTGCGATGCATCCAATGACCACGCAGGTTCAATGGACTGTCATTCCACTCAATACAAGCAATAATTTTACAGAAAACCCACAACACTCTACATAATCTGTTCCTCTCCTGTGGATACTCCAACATTATTAAAAAAATTACACCGACAGATCGTCCTCCGCCCTCTGCCAGTTCATGGATAGCCTCCCTAATAGACCACCTACAACTTTATAACCCAATAATGCCCTTTAACCTTAACAAAAAAATCACCTTATGGGAAGCATACAATATAATCAACTATAATCAACAACCCATAAAAACCAGCCTAAAAGTAACCAACCAAAGACTCATTTCACACTTTAAAAGATGGAGTCTGGAACCCAAATTCCTTGACTTCATCATTAAAATAAATCTTAATGCGCTTCCCACGAATTGGTTCCTTTATCACTGAAGAGGTTTTACCAGCATTGATCCTATATGTGGTCTGTGTGCTCGTGAAGATGAAACCATAGACCATATTATACACCGATGCCCAAGACTTAAAACACTGAAAGATATAATTATAATCAATTGCAACATAAGACCTGATATGATTTTCTCACTTGAAAATGCCATTCATAATGGGTTTTTTTCAATAATAAGGCTTTCTACCTTTGTCCTTTATTCCATATGGATAGTGAGATGCAAAACTCTCATGGAATTACCCCCGCCACAAATCATACCATTGTTTTATCAAACGCTCAAAAAAATCAAGAAACGTGACCAGCTCCTGGCCTCCAATAAAGTCTTTGATGACACCTGGTCTTTAACTGCTCTTTCCTTTTCCTGATTATCAACTCCCACCTACCCAGCATTATAGAATAGGAAATTCCAAAAGAAAATATTCATGTTTATATAAAAAATGCTTATTCCATTAATCAAGTTCTTAGAATCTCATCACTATACCTAACCACATAAGAGTATAACAATTGTACTCTCATAACAAAATCTAGCCAGATAACAAATAGAACATTATACAATCATATTATTGTACAATTTATTCATTTATCTATCCTTTATTAGTATGTAATCACTATTTATTATTAATAAAATTTTTGTTGCAATGAACTATTAAAATGAGTAATGAAATACATTACTGGAAGTAACAACATTGATTTTAATCCAGAAATCTATTACAATTCAAATTAAAACCAATTATAATCATCTGAAATAATAGAACATGCCATCTTGAGAATTTTCAATTTAGAGAAGGCAAGAATTATACAATTATTTCTTTTGATATGCATAATATAATAATCAGATAATTTCTTGCTTAGGAATTTGAGCTCTAGAAATGATAAAATTGGGCACAATCTATAAAACTCAAAATCCAGAGTCTGTCTCACTACTATTGCATCAAACCAATGAATGAATTATATTTTCATAGTGAGCCCAACAAAACTGATTTGAAGTTATAAATATATTGGTTTGTTCCAATAGTCTCTCTCAGACAGATTAAAAGAAATATTAAGATAGAAATATTAAGTTATTTCAATTTAGTTGTGGTGTTTAAATTTTTGATGTTTATTATATCATTTAAAAATATAAAACTAATTTTTACGAGAACACAAAATTTCGATATTAAATGCAAAATCATAAAATGATTCCTTTATCAATAAATGGAAAGAATGAATAATAACAATGAAGTTGATAAACTCGGACTGACTATATACTAAGAGATTATTTTTTAATATCAATGACACTGCTTTCATATGATTTTGATTCATAAAACTTGGGAATATATTTTGTGGGGTACTTTTGTATCCAGTAGAATGCTTTACAACAATTTGAAGATTGTGAATATATTCTTATAAAATGACTATATTTTAATAATATATTTTTCTCAATAGAATTAGCCTATAATTCGCCAAAAAAAAATTTACATTTGCATAGCAGCAAAGAAAAATGTAGGTGGTAAACAGTTAACTTAATCACTGCAATGAATAATATATTTGGTTTGGTTATTGATAAAGAAGTTAAAAAGATAAGTAATTTTTGAAATTTTTTAAAAGTAAATATAATATTTAATGTATTTATGTATGCATATGAAATATTTGCAAGCTTTTTATATATAATTTAAAATAGGAAGCATGTAATTTTAAAGCAATATCTCTCTCTCTCTCTATCTCTCTCTATCTATCTCTCTCTCTCTATCTCTCTCTCTCTATCTATCTCTATCTCTCTCTCTCTCTATCTCTATCTATCTCTCTAACTATCTATCTATCTATCTATCTATCTATCTACCTATTGCAGTAATACTATTTCATACTTTTTTTTAATTACTTGCAATGTTTTAAAAACATTAATATTTTAAAAATACTTAATTACAAATAATATACAATAAATGATTCTTATTTAGACACACATACTGAAAGATTTTCTTATTTGTGAAGGCGTTGTAATGAAATTGGCCAATGAGAACTGTTCAGTTACTATTTTATTATTATGGATATTATTCTAGAAAATGATTATCTGTTCATCAATGACTAGTGTGTGACCATGATCACAATCTAAAATGTTATCTTATTTGATTATAGCAATAATAATGATCAGGCTGACACATCAATTACAAGTCTTCATGCTAATCCAGATATACTTTCTGATCACCATCCACCCCACTTATGTATTACTATTTTATAGTTAGGTGTTTAAACTAATTTCATTAGAAATATTAAATCAAAATACTTGTCTGTCAAATGAGAAATTTATGAGAATAATATCTTTAAAATATAACAGTTAAGTTATTTACAACAATAACGATAAAATGAAATATATATGAAAAATATTTAGAATTGATATGAGAAATCAATCAAGAATATATCTTTTAAGTTTTGCCAAATCTAACATTGATTTCCAGTTCCAAGGTTAATAATAGTAACAAATTTTTATAATATTTAAAATAAATGTTGTAAATTCTTTTATAACATGTGGCTTTACTCTTATAACAATAATAATAAAAAATTCAATGCATTAATTTTTAATGCAAGAGAAAAATGAGAATTTTGAAAATATTTATTTATTATAAAGTCATTTAAAATAATCTTACCAAATTTTTCATTTATTTTATTTGTCTGTTGAACTCAACATATATGCTATGATTTTTTTTTTTTTTCTTTCATATTTAAAATATTTGTCAATTTAGCTTTAACTACTCTGGTATTCCATGGTTTCATTTATACATAATAGAAGCTGGAAGATTCTTCTAACACAATTTCCTTTAATTGTGCTTAATAAATGTTCAATAAGTGTGCACATTCTTCTTCCTTGATATATTCCTCTTGTAGTTCATTTTTCATTTCTTCTTTGATTTCATTATTTTATACAATTAGTTATTGTCTTTTGATATAGTAACAGCAGCTAAATCTGACAATAGTATAATTAGGCTTTTATTTTCAGCACATAGGTTTCATACTTCCATAAAAAGCCTATAAATTCAGAAAAATGGAATAAGTGCAACAACTAGATTTTTATCCCATTATGATTAATAAATTTGAATTGGAGTGAATATAAATCATTTTCATAGCTACTAATTTGTGAGCAGTATAAAAATGATAAAATAAAATAATAGCATGGCTGACTATAATGCTTCGTTTTTTTTTTTTGTTGTCTAGCAACAATCAAAATTCCCATAGCAATTATAGAATATTCTTCCATTATCTGAAAATTAACCTGCATTTGTGTTTTTATTAATTTTTTTTTTTTATTATTAACATTAAATATTTTTTGAAACAATTTTATTTTCAAATCAAATTTTACAAGTAAACAAAAAAAAAAACTTTTCATCTCTTACAAATTTATTTTCGCTTTTAATTTGCTAACTTATTATGATTTTTTTTTTTTTAAAAAAAAGATAAATTAAACCTTTAAAAGTTTTAAAACATATAACACCTTTTTATTTATTTTTCAGAAGTTATACATGTAACCTATAACAGAGGTTACAATATTTTTAACAGAAAATTAAGAAAAATATATGCTGCCAAAAGATGAAAATCACTTTCCTAAGATACCATGAAAAACCAGAATATTTATTTTTTCATAAATTAATATATCATATTTTTGAATTTTATTTTAACAGTCACACATTTGTAGTTATCCTAATTTTCGAGACTCCATACAATATCTATATGATTTGTCTAATGGCAAATTATAATTTTGTTTTCAACAACTTTTCAGATCAATAATTTTTTAATACAACTACATCACTTCAAACCTTTTCTCTACTTTTCAAAGTAGAACAGAAAGATTTAAATTTAATAATTTATTGGTAATACTATTGAACTAAGAATTTTTAAAAAAAATCATAACCCCATAAACAATAAGAGTGAATCCTATCAGATTTGGTTACTCAATTAGAAAACAGATCTGCTTCTTTAAGACATAATAAATTCAAAATTGTTTTTTAATTCCTTGTTCTGAAAATATACTGTACCAGTGAAAACATTGACTGGTTCTCTCTCCAGGTTGCAAGCAGTGACATTTCTGAATCAATCCTTGTAATATACAGTGACATCATTTAGCTATTTACCATAAAACTTTTAAAATGCTAGCATATCTGAATCAAAATTACGACATAAAATAGCGTGTTTCATATCTTCATAAATTGTCTTCAATGTTCGCTCTGCTATCACAAAATTTTACAAATAATGTAAAAATATTCTTCTGACTTCTAGTTTATTAGAAACTGCAATTTGAATCATTTCAAATTTTTCAGTAGCAATTTTGTACAGTTTTTTTTAAAAAAGTAATGTTAGTGGTATTGTTACATCAATAGTTAAAATGCAAAACACATTATCTCATTTCATGTCATTGATACAGACATACTAGCACATAGAATTTTTGTGGTATATAGCTAAACTATACCATTAGGTAATACATGTTGATTCATAGATGGCAATGACCGCAGCTTCGAGCAAGAACCATGTTACCTTTTCACTCGAATGCATTGCATAAAGTATTCCAAAGTTTCTATAAGATCTATTGAGGATTCTTTCTTTGAATAAGTTATTTTTTTAAGAATGCTTCTTTTATTTAAAATTGTTATTGTAGTAGAATATAATACAATTATAGTCATTATATTCTACCTGAAAATAGGCAAAATATAAAACAGTTTAAATTAATTTAGAATGTAGTAGTCCGTATGGATGAAACTTATAAAAACTCAATGTTTTAATAGTTCTGAAAATATTTAATTGTCTGATAGTATGTTTTTCTAGTAATTGTTTTTAAAATGAATACTCTATTAATTTTTAAAAATACTGTCATCATAATCAGAAAAAAAATCTAGAAATTGAATGCTTTGTTTGTTGTTTGGGAAATCATATGGTATTCCACTTTCAAGTCCACACTTTATTTTTGCAGCACTAAACCATGAATTGGCACTTACCATTAATTTTTGAGATTGTAGTCATACATTTTGATTGATTTTTCTGTTACTTCAAAATAACAATATGATTGTTTTAGTTTATAAATTCCTGTTACATAATGAGTTTCAGATCTACTTCAAGTAATTATAAGTCAGCCTATTATCTCTTTTTATACTTTTAGTATAGAAATTATTTATTTTACAAACATCAAACATAGCTTACCTAATTTTTGCTTTTTAGAAATTAATTCCTCTTCAAAATGAAATATTTTTGAATTTATTGAATATTTCTGTTAAGAAATTATAAAAGAGTATTGACTATTGTACTTAGGATTTGGGTTTATAGATTTCATATTAAATTAAAAATTAAGTTGTTTGGGAAAGTTTTTCAGAGTTTATATAGTTATTTTTTAATTCTTTATGCATGTCAAGCTATAATTATTATTACCAGGTAATTTATAGCATAATATTAAATGCAAAGTTTAATATTCAATAAGTATTAAGAATATTTTACTTCTTCATTAATAAATTTTATTACATAAACTCTAAATATAATTATTCTACAAAAAATAGAAATAAATTATTATGAAATATATATTTTTATAAAAATATAAGTTTTTTTTTTTTTTAACAATTGACTTGTATCTTAACAATGAAAAATAGTAGATAATGTAGATATATTAAACAAATTATACTTAAATGCTCATCCAAAAATTTAGATTAACAAACATTCTTACTTATCTTGATAGCCAAATTTCTGCAGAAAATATTTTGATAAATCTTCCAGAAGCTGTTCACTGTGTAATGCTACAAACTGCTCTCTACAAACCTTAACATAAAATAAAAAGGTAATATTAAAAAATATATCAAAATTATGTTACACAAAAAATACAAACATATATAGTCAATAATATTTGTATGATCAAAGAAATTAAAATTCTGATTTATGCATAAAATTAACATTTTACTTTTGCCTTCTTCAGGGTAAAGACTTCTCTAGTATCTCACCATTAGTATAATCAGCTGTCGATTGGTGAAGGTTTTTAGTTTTCATTAAATCTGTTTACCAATTAATATTGGGTAGTTAAATATGTTGGTTATGAATCACCCATATAAAAATATCCTAAACTTTCAGCTACTTAATTTTTTTTTTACTTGCACTTAATAATGAACACTAGAGCATAATCATTATAGGCAAGACTATTAACCACTGCAACATGAAGAGTTTACAATAATTTCTATACCAATTAAATAAAATTATATACATTAGATTTTTTTATTATTATTTATTTTTTGTTCATTTTTATCAATGAAAGGGATCCATTAGGTGCCAAACTCTTAAAGAGTCTTTAAGAGGAAAAATCGATCTACACCTATTAACAATAATATCACAGTCATAGTTTGCAAAAATAAAAAAAAGATCCATCAATGAGTTAAGCAACTCAGCTCTTTAAAACAGTTATACATTGCTTAATCCAAAAAAAAAAAAAAACAACACAGCTTGATGAATATAAAAACAATATCTGATTTAGTCCCAGTTGATATTCTAAGATAACAACAATACCAAAATCCCTGAAATATTTAATCACAAATATGTTAATAAAGAAATTTATATAACACTAATGAAAAAAAAAAGCTTATTCTTTAACCCATGTCAATTAATATCACAAAGATCACCCCTCAATTCTCCTTTATTTTCTATATATATAAATATATTACTTAATACAATAGAAAAATAACTTCCAAGGATATATGTTCTATGTTAGAATATATAGTGTCTTGTTTTGCATACTCTGATAATGTCACTATCTCTCTGACATCAAAACAAAAACAAAAAAGAAAAAAAAGATATTGGATGAATAGACAACCACATTTAAATTACAAATAAATCTAGTTAAATCATAGGGCTTGGTTTACATACAAGGGGGGAAATTATATATTTCAAGGCAAACACACTATATTTTTAAGTTATACTTTTTAATTAAATTACCTAGTAATGCATACACAGATTCAGGATGGATGGACAAATACAACAGAAAACACTATTATCTCTTTCCAAAGCATACCTGTCAATACATTCAAAAGTATCACTTATTAATATATTGATCACATTACATTCCAACAATTAGTGCAAGAGTCTATCCATTATATAGGGAACTGTTGTGAGGAAAGAAAACAGCTGCAATCTTACTTAAAAGATTACAAGCACACACTTATTTCAATGCAGTAGGATTGCACTTAATGCAAGTATAAAAAACAATCAACCTAATATCTATGACAAAAATTTTCCCAAACATTGAAAAAAACATAACATCTATAGACAAAACTCTTCCTTATTCAAAACACTGAGCAACAATCTTAGTGTGGATTATGAGAATAACAAATCAATAAATCCACACGACAAATGCCATTGGAAAATTTATGCAGCTTTATATCCCAAATATGGAAGCCGACAGTTTCATTAATGCTGAGATTAAATAACTTTTAAGAAGATTCAAATATTGGCCACTCGACAACATAGAAATTCTTTAAATATTAAAGAAAACATAACACTGATGCCATATGTGGATTATGCCACAGAAAAAAAGAGAAGTTGAAAATAATGTCAGTCTAGAGTCTACCAGAACCCATATCAACTAACTTCACATAAACACTCAAAAAAAAAAAAAAAAAAAGAACGCTGTTATTCATACAATTGTAGAATCTTTTTCAAAGATATGCTTTGTAGAAATTTGCAGCTCAATTTTTATACTTTATGCATTGTTGCATATATGCAATCTGCATTTACAATTATAATTACAGTACTAGAAGTCATCCTAATATCTTTAGAAATAAGCTTGAAAATTAAAAATAAGGGACAAAAAATTAGTAGATATGTTTGCAACTATTTGGTCTCCTATGTTGCAGTATTCCAACTTATAATGAAATGTTTTTTATTTTATTGTCCCCTCCTTCCTTTTTATGTGTTTAGCTGTAACTTAACACCCATTTATCAGTGCAATTAACATTCATCCATAATGTAATGATCTAAATGCAATATCAGGCAAGCCAATACCCAAGATCATTCACATTAAGAAAGTAATATTGTGAAAGTTTATCCTAATTACCCATAGTCAACAGCTCAGATACTTAAGATTTGAACTCTTCCTAATACCTAATTTCTAATAGTCAGTAGTTTGTAAGTAATGAGATCCATGTAAAACTATATTCACTTACATAACCATTATATCCACCCCCTCACAATTAATATGAAGCTAAAATTAGCAGCACTCGATGTCCGAGGCTTGAACTGTACAATAAAAAATCATTAGCTCAACAAATGGGTACGGATCATGTAGCCACATTTCCTTGGTCTCCTCAAAACAAAAACACAGTGGATCTCAAATTGATCCTTCATCTGATCTGAGTAGACAAGACTTCCGTGTCTGCTCCAGAGATACATCATTATCAGGTGGTACTGGTCTGGTTTTATAACACCGGCCTACCCTTTTACATCATTTAAGATAATCAATATTGACTCCAACCTTTTAATAGTCACATTTCAACATCATAATATAACTCTCAACATAATACATGTTTATATCCTACCTGATCCCACTGTAATCACCAGAATAATAAACATCAATAGGTGATTTTAATATAAACTACAGTTCCTTTACCCCTACATGGATATATCAAATCACAGTACTACTCATGAGTACTGAGGCTTTCTCTCACCAAATTAAATTTCATTCTATAACAGCTGTCATACCTCTCTCATAGACTTATGCTTCTATTCCTTCATGCTCCATCATCAAATCAACCTTATATTCCACTCTTTCCCTTTCTCAGATCACTCGGCACAAATGACTTCACTCGATTTAGCTGCATTGCAATCAGACTCGTGTAGGCTTCAAAAAACTATAAGAATACTTATTCCAGCAAATACCCCTGAATTTATGTATTTCAGAAACTTATACAATGCTCTAAAAACTCAAAGACATGCCACTTGATCCTATCCAAAGATATACTGTTTATATCAATATATTCTTTCAACATTATGCAAAATTCCTCCCCACCCTCCAGACTGATAACTTTTGCAGATGAGTTGCATAAAAGAATTATAAGGTGCAGAACTGCTTTTGACTACACATATACATTAAAAAACTTAACGAGGCATATAATGATGCATGTAACAACCTTAAGAAGTACATAACTACCAAGAAAACAGAAATTTGCCTCATCCAACAGCAAACATGAATCTGGGCCTACATTCAATGGGCTCTGGGACATCCTTCTACTGTTAAGAATCCCCATGGCTCTTGATAATGGAGACACAATTACTGCTGGACATAACATGATACAGGCAGCAAACCCAGGGTGCTTTCAAACCACCACCAGATTCCTTTGGCAAATCTGAAACAGATACTCCATCCTCTACAACTGAGGTGGCAATCAAACTTGCTACAATTGCAAGTACATATCCACCATGGCCTCATGGTATACCTAAATTTGTTTTTCACATCTTAGTTGCTTTACAGTTACATATTACAAAATCTCTACAATATATAAGGGCTATATCCAAAAGCATTAGTACAATTCAACAAAAAATTAGCCAGTGTCCATTTTTATCCAATCTGCAGCCAATCTCCATTGGACCTTTGAATACAAAAATCCTCGAAAAAGTTTTAAGGAACAAAATAGAACATCTACTCCATATATTATTGCCCATGCAATATGCAAAGTAAGGCTCATCTACAGTACAAGCAACTATTATGTTTAAGACAATCATGGACTCAGTAAGAAAAAAAAAACGCCACCCAGAGATTAAGGCTGTCTTTGATTCAGTCCCTGTTAACATTTTAATTCACCATGCTTAAAGACACATCAATTCCTTGTACTCTGCTATATGCAATAAGTAACTTACTGCTTAGCAACAAAATATATATAACTCTTAATGGTAGGTCATTGCATTCCTTTGTTCCAAGTCAATCCATTCTACAAGGATCACAGTACTCCATTATTAATAATATATATCAATCCTCTTAATGGAAATTCAAAAAAAAAATCCAGGCTTTCCAAGTCCACATACCAGTTCATAAGTTTCCCAAATTATATTTTTTATAAAGAACCTCCTCCCCCTCTCTATTGTGCTAAGTGCAATCCAACATTACTATATAACTCACTAATAAAAAAAATCCCATAAATCCACAAACATAACATTATTTCTCTTGAATAAATTTTTCAAACTCTCATTTAAAGAACATGACCTCTTATATATACCTATTGTCAAATCTTAGTAGTAATCCAATTATTCCTACTCTTCCTTTAATCTTATTCAAATTACTAATCACTTCTTTGTAATCATTCATAACTCTCTCCGATGGTTCTGAAAAATTATTTGTCCGTACCATAACATAAACATCTCTACTCCCTTGTTTCTTTATCTTATCTATAACATCCCTAATTCTAGATCCAGGCAAACTTACTCTTACATATTTATTTCTATTGTCTCTTGTAATTACATCTCCACATCCTCTAATTTGCGAGTCTCATATACCTATTTCATCCGTTACATTCTCTACCACCTTCTGAACCTCCTTATCTAGTTTTTCCTTATCATTTCTATTCATTAATTTCTTGATCTCACACTTCATGTCTAACAATTTTGATTTTACTTCTACATTCTTTACCTCTTCCTCTATCTTACTTATTCTTTGGCTAACTATTTCCATTGCATTATTTTTGTTATCCATAATGCATGTCACTCCACTAAATACATACTCCATTCTATTTTTCACTTGATCACCATTTCTTATGCTTGCTTGTTTTAATTTCCATTCTATTTTCCTTAACTATATTTTCTTCCATTTCTCCTGACTTTTTCTTTAAACTATCTACAATTAAAAATCATTTTTTCACCTCTTTTATCACATTTATACATGATCTACATAACCATATACCTGTTACATCCTTCCTAGTTTTATTTAAGTATTTCAAATGAAAAACCTTACCTCATACAGTCCATTCTATTAAAGAATGTCTAATTTCCATATATACATTGTGGGATACAAATGCAATTCATATTTTCTTACTTTTCAATTCCCCTACTCTATATTTAATATATGATTTTTCTACTACTCTTCAAACCTCTTTATATAAAAGAAAAAAACTTTTTTTAAGCAAACCTAATCTTACATATGACTTAGTTTTAAAGCCTCCTTGCAGTAAACACACGCGGATTTATTTAACGCAATTTTGAAGTTACGCGATTCATGTTTCTTTGGAAGTCGAACTCCGATCATGCGCTATTACTTTAAATAATAAATTTTGTGCACTTACGTCATATTGAAAGTAATAGCACATTATTGGAATTCGACTTTCATCTTAGTAATTTCAATATTTTCAGTGCTTTATAATAGTAAGATTTTATGCAATAATGAAATTAAAATCATGATTTCCACATTTTATGTATACACACATTAAATTTTACAAGAGTATAATGTAAATTTATTCAAACATTGTGCGTGTTAATTTTGCATTTTAAATCATATTCTGTTTTTGCTTTTTAAAAAAGAACGTAATCAATTATTAATCATTTAGTGTCTGCAAGTTTATTTTTAAAAGGTGAGTAATAGCAGTGGGCACAATTAAATATGACAATTAAAAATTAAAATCTGATTTTTAATTGTAATTAACAATTTGAAAATTACTTGCGACCTGAAATTAATGTGATGTGAAGTTGGCGCTAGTTGTATTTCCTCTTATGAAGAATTGATTTTTTTACCAGTTTGCAAACGAACCTGTTATCGGCAAATAGCGATAATAATTAAAACATGTATAAAAAAATATAAACTACTGTACTGTAAATTATGCATAAAAATATATTATTTTGAATAAAATTAAATATTATAGTTAAAAAATGTTTGTCTTGTAACAATTTTTTTCAAACTTGAAATTTTTTATTAGTCATATTTTATTTCCTTATTTTTTTTGCACGAATTTTAAAGTAATTTTACGTTGGTGCTTTGCTTTTACGTGATTTTTGAAAAATCACAGCCCGTATCCACCCTTTTTCAAGGTAAGTTACATCTATTTTTGCGCGATTTCGTTTGCGCGTGTTTTCTGAGGAACCTATCTATCGCGTAAAATGAGATCCAGGTGTATATTTACAATGGTGTAAATCACTTTCCAAATATTAGCAATATTTTTTCCGATCTTTCCAAATCAAATTAATCTATCTCTCTGCACTCCAACTTTCTTTTCATCTCCACACACTAAGCAAATATTCTATAGCAACAAATTTTTTTTCCAAATGCTCAAACATCAATTATGCCATCTAGTTGTTGTTGATGAAATTAATGATAATGTATTTGCAACTGAGAGAGGTTTTGCTCCACGTTCTGCCAATTTACAACAAAATAAAACTCAGACATGATGTAAGTAACTCAGGTTTTATATCCATACCAAACTTGTAATGTGCAATTGAGCTAAAAACTTAAAAAAAAACATATAATCACACAAAATATATCACAATTATGACACAATTTTAATTACAGATAATTTTTATTATGAAACTAAAAATAGTCATTTAATATAAGGGGACTAAATTTTGTTTCAAAAATTAATCACTTAATAAAACAGATGAAAATAACAAGGCCGCATATCTTAGGTTTAATAGAGACTAAACTTTACAAATATTCTCTAACAGATCTATTAATGTATTTAAATGTACTGGATTTCTCCATCAGGTGGAACAGGAATTTATATTATTAAAGAATTTCTGTTTAATCTCTTTTAAAATTATATATATATATATATATTGAAACTGATACGTTTCATATATATATTTTAAAGAATTATTTCCCCCCATTTTCAAATGGTTTAAATTAAAAATAAAACTGATGCTGTTCAGTAAATAAAAAATTAAAAATAAAGCAAGTGACAGTGAATTAAAGTCACTTTTCCAACTGCATTATAAAAACCAAAAAAAAAAGGTAAAATAAAGAAAATATAAAATACGCATTTAATTAATAAATCTTTATCATTAAAACAATTGGCAATTTTCAATTTAAAATATTATAGATACGATTTATTTTGGAGCTGAATGTTTTCAGATTTCAATGTAAAAACATTTAAACATAGCATACTTTCCTGCCTTGGGCTAGTAATCATGTTTTTAAAAACATGGGAGATATAAGAGATTAAAAAAAAAAAAAATGCAGAAAGCAGAAGTATATAAAAATGAGAAGCTATAGTTAGCTAGTTAGTTACAATCAGTTATTAGGATAGTTAAGAGTGCGACCTGTTGCAAATTGCAGTCATTACTACACAACTAGTTACTGTGTGGAATTCTAATGTAACCAAGTTAGAAACCACAGTGATCATCATCAGAACAAAAACCTATAGTTACTGGATAACTGAATAATGAAGAAGCAAATTATTAACTTGGAAAAACTTCAAAATGAGCAGCTAAAATGCAGATCTTCAGCTTTCTTCAACCATGTGAAAAACCCAGGAAAATCAGAAAACATGCCTAAGTAACAGCAACAGTAATTCTGTATGCCAGTCAGCCTAAGAAAATCCCTTCACAAGATTTAAAAAAAAACACCAACCAATAAATGTCGAGGTAAGTAAAATTTAGATACATGTACAATATTTAAATATATTTTCTGAAAACACATTTATTGAAATAATTGATGTATAAAATAAAATGCAATTATTCAAATGAGTGATTTATCAAATGGAATGTAAAGAAATAACGTTTTAAAGAATAATAATTATACTGGTATTATAAACTTAAGAATATTGGTTTGAAAATAAGTTCTTTAATGAAAAATATCACATGTGAATTAAACTAAAGATGTGTTTATATATACGTGAATATACCTTTATAAGTACACAGATTAAAAATGCTTCTATATAAAATGAAATTGAATATGCTTCTACTTTAGATATGCATCTACTTTAAATATGCACAGGAATTAAATATACTCTTATAACACATGGATTAAAAATGCTTCTATATAAAAATTAAATTGAATATGCTCCTATTCCAATATGCATCTATCTACAAGGATTAATATTTTCAATAAGTGAATGATGTAAATCTATAAACCTGAATTAAATAGTTAATATTTGATATAAATGAATGACTTAAATCTACATCAATATACCTGAATAAAGGATTAATATTTTATACAGGATATATAACTGAAGGATTTATTGCACTAATCATCCATGATTAGTAAAAGTTATTAAATATAAATCAAGCTAGCCAAGGAGCATACCACGATACAAGTCTATGACTGCTATATATATGCACATACAGGAAAATGTAAACCCAAAGATGAACTGTTTCAAATATGAACTATCAATAAATTTTTGTTGTTAGATAAATAAATTGTTATTTAAAACTAATCTATCTAGTCAGTTTCATTTCACATCACTTATCATTTATTGCACTTGTTCACAAGGATCTCATGCCACCTGAGCTATGTTCAGCATAATCAGATGAGCAATTAAGGTTGTAGTAAGCTGGAACTCTAGTAGTGCAGTTTGGGAAACCAAGCAGACAAATTTTCTAGATGTTTCCAGTCTTTTTAATGCTACATCCTCTGATGAGCAGAAAATGTTGTAGGGGGGTAAAGTAAACATTGAGTAATGCCAATCTTTATTTCCATCCTGCAATATGCTCATCAGAATATAAAATCAACCAAGAGGTTGGTAGGTCAGTCCAGTTACAATATATATATATTGTAACGTTTTTCGTTTTGCTAGGCCTTTACACGCTAATATAAACTGCGCGTGAGTTGATCAAGCCATGTCAAAAAAGAAGAAAGTTGTATTTCTATTCTAAAAACACAGCTATTTTTCCTGATCAACTTCAGCCTATTAATTGTTACGAATTGTGCTATTGACAAAATCAACTTTTAATTTTATTTACTATGGGCGCCAGAATTCCTAAGAATCCGCTGAAATATGTCGCCAGCACCTCTCGCAAGTTGTAAAACAAAAAAAAATAAAAAGATTTTTATTATATTTTTTTTAAGGGGCGGTAATTCTACCGTAATGAGAATTAATGATTTTTACGATTATTAGTCCTGGGCGTATTGAAACATATTGGCAAAGGTAACTTACCTTTAAATCTTATTAAACTAAAAATAAATTTAATAATAAAAAATAATAACTATTATGAATAGCGCACAAATGAGAATTGATATTAGAAATATTTTTAATTTTGACAAACTAAAATACTTCATGTTAAGTAGCTAATTAATACCTTGGAGAGAACACATTTAATTCAGGTGGGAAATATCCAGAAAATATAAATATCAGTTAAAATAACCAAAAAGTTCTTGGTTAAATAAGAGTCTCTCATATAGAAAAATTAAAGTCACTATCGGGATTCTTTTATACGTATATTTTTACGAGTAGTTTTAAATAGTTAACTTTGTCACAATCAGGATAATTATTCTTACCGGTAAGTTTCATGAATTCAGTAGTAGATAACTATCCATAGTTTTTTGGTTATAATGAGCTCGGCCTTTTGGTTATTGCTTGATCTTGTGGTCCATTTCCCCAGTCGGTGACGAAGGCTTTTCCTGGTGTACATCATTAGGTCCGATGTCTTCAGAAGCTCCGGTTCACTGCGACATGCCGAATTCCTTCAGCGAAGAGCGATCTTGAATATATTAATGTTATCCAAGACTAACTAGAGAAACAAAACGAACAAGAAGTTCCTTCAACCGGATCCCTCCTTTTTATATCCAGTTTTCAGGACTTCTGCGCATGCTAGTACCATGCCTTTTTAATCTTATCCAGTCTTTATAAATTTTATGTAATAAAGTCTTTATTTTCTTCAAGTTTTCGGCCATCTTTAATTAATTTGAGTATTTCTACTTTCAGCTTATCTTTTTTTACTTGCTATTGCAATTCTTTTGTTCTCTCCAATTACTGTTATTACTAATCACATAAAAAAAAAAAGAATAATTCAACCCTCATTGTACGTTTTTTTTTTTAAAAAAAATTACTCAACAAAATTTTAAATCCACTTTTATCTTTTAGTTTTTTTTTTTTTTTTTACCCAATGCCAATATATTTGTAACGTATATAAATAAACGTTACAATACCACCAATGCCAGGAGATGAGAATAAAATAGGGGTTTGCACTAATTTTATTCTTAAGTTTTTAAATTCATATTCATATTTCTTTTTCTGTAGTAGCGTGCTGATATATTGTGTATACTCATTCACAAACGACGTTCGGCTTTAACGCCGACTTTTAGGTCTAACACGGCGGGAATGGAAAATATTTCAACATTCATCTGGGTCCTATCCGCTTTAGTGTAATATTAACGATAAGAAGCCCAAGTTATAAGCACAAACGAGCGTTGCTCATCGTTCCGAGTCTTACAGGCTCGTGGCAACTTGGTCCAACTTGATCTGCCTTCCCCTTTATTGGGATCTCTGCTAGAAATAGTCTGACGAGCATTTAAAGACGGTCTTATGTTCATATACTGCGGATAAGGACTCGGGGCTATGTTATTCCCCTCTTCAGTAACCGCCTACCCGGTCAAATACTTGTGACTTACGTCTACATCAGCCACGATCGTGTTTATAACATTTTTCGTTTTGCTAGGCCTCTTACATGCTAATATAAACTGCGCGTGAGTTGATCAAGCTATGTCAAAAAAGAAGAAAGTTATATTTCTATTCTAAAAACATAGCTATATTTCCTGATCAACTCGGCCTAGAATTATTGCTAAGTACAACCGTGAGCTGACTCAGTTTTTAATTTCTACATGAGGGCGCCAGAGTCGTTAGACCCACTGAGTCGGCGTCAAACATATTGTAACTCGTAAACTAAACAGAAAAAAAAGTGCTTTTAAACTAATCGGTATTGCATCATACCGTAACGAGAACTATTTTCTCCTTTTTGATTATTATTTCTGGGCTTGTTTAAATACATTGGCAAGGTAAATTCCGTTTTAAATCCCACTAAACTAATAATAAATTTAATACTAAAAAAAAACAACTATTATTAATAACGCACAATGAAAAGGTTGATAAAAGTAAAATCTCCTTTATTCTAACAAACTAAACATATTTATAAGTTAAATTACGAATTAACTAAACAGGAAAGTACACACACACCAATCCAGATAATGAATCGATTAACAAAAACAGATTAAGCAATTAAAGCAATTTAATAATGTCCCAAGATCTTGTATAAAATTCTTTATTAGAAAGTCCCTTGAATACGAAAAGTCTATATCAGGATGGTAGTCTAAGCTTAGATAAATAATTGTTTGCAAACTTTTAAGTCACTATCAGGAAAATTTATTCTTAACTTACCGGTAAGTTCATGTAGGTTTATGGGATCCCAGATCATGAGAATTTCCATTGGTCTCTCCTGCCGGCGTCTTCCATTATTGTTCCGTTCTATAGCTGGAGAAAAGGCACGGTTGTAGTGACCCTTTTATTGCAAAAAGCGGTCTTCACAAGTCCCGTTTCCATGCTTGCGTGACAGCTTGGTACAGCAAGGGGCATACCTGTGTAGAAGTATATTTCTGGCCACAGGTTATGCTCGTGGAAACCTCCAACTTTCAGAGACGTAACTAGAAGTTAAAGAGAAGACCCAGATTGAAGTTGTCATCTCCTTTTTATATCGCGCTCCATTTTTGGAACTTCTGCGCACTCTTCTGTCTTTTTATCAGCGTATAAGATAATAATCTTATACACTCTCTCTTAAATTTAAGTTACAAAGTTCTCTTTTTTTTAGCATTATTCTTCCATCTTTAATTAGCTAAAATATTTTTCTTTTAGCTTATACTTTTGGAATTCTTTTAATTTATCTGGATTAGTAATCTGTATGTCATTTATTCTTTCCAATTAGATAAAAAAAAATAAGAATGACAATTTTAACCTTCATTGCACGTTTTAACAAAAATTATACTAATCAAAAAAAAATCTAAATTTACTTTTTTAGCTTTTACCAAATGCCAATATATTTGTAACGTATATAAATAAATGTTACAATACCACCAGTGCCAGGAGATGAGAATAAAATAGGGGTTTACACTAATTTTATTCTTAAGTTTTTAAATTCATATTCGTATTTTTTTTTTCTGTAGTAGCGTGCTGATATATTGTGTAGACTCATTCACAAGCGACGTTCGGCTTTAACGCCCACTTTTAGGTCTAACACGGCGGGAATGGAAAATATTTGAACATTCATCTGTGTCCTATCCACTTTAGTGTAATATTAACGATAAGAAGCCCAAGTTATAAGCACAAACGAGCGTTGCTCATCGTTCCGAGTCTTACAGGCTCGTGGCAACTTGGTCCAACTTGATCCGCCTTCCCCTTTATTGGGATCTCTGCTAGAAATAGTCTGACGAGCATTTAAAAACGGTCTTATGTTCATATACTGCGGATAAAGACTCGGGGCTATGTTATTCCCCTCTTCAGTAACCGCCTACCCGGTCAAATACTTGTGACTTACGTCTACATCAGCCACGATCGTGTTTTTAGACATATATAAAAAAATATGCATATATATTTTTTCTTTCTGGAAGTCATATTAAAAAAAAAAATCAGGGTTTAATTAGTTAGTTGTTTTTTCTTTATAATTTTTTTCTTTTTTCAAAAAAATTACAATTTATTTTCCAGCTGTGAGTTTCTTTGAGTCATCATTGTAATGTTCTTTATCATTACAACTCATCTCAGGTTGTAGTTGTTAAATCGAAGCCCGAGTTGAGTCTCCATTATAACATTTTTCGTTTTGCTAGGCCTTTACACGCTAATATAAACTGCGCGTGAGTTGATCAAGCTATGTCAAAAAAGAAGGAAGTTGTATTTCTATTCTAAAAACACAACTATTTTTCCTGATCAACTTCAGCCTATTAATTGTTACAAATTGTGCTATTGACAAAATCAACTTTTAATTTTATTTAATATGGGCGCCAGAATTCCTAAGAATCCGCTGAAATATGTCGCCAGCACCTCTCGCAAGTTGTAAAACAAAAAAAAAAAATAAAAAGATTTTTATTATATTTTTTTTTAAGGGGCGGTAATTCTACCGTAATGAGAATTAATGATTTTTACGATTATTAATCCTGGGCGTAT
The DNA here is from genome assembly GCA_028023455.1 of Epiperipatus broadwayi. Taxonomy (NCBI): domain Eukaryota; kingdom Metazoa; phylum Onychophora; class Udeonychophora; order Euonychophora; family Peripatidae; genus Epiperipatus; species Epiperipatus broadwayi. Next base: position 12,515,891 of record JAQFVV010000019.1, read on the forward strand.
TGAAACATATTGGCAAAGGTAACTTACGTTTAAATTTTATTACACTAAAAATAAATTTAATAATAAAAAATAATAACTATTATTAATAACGCACAAATGAGAATTGATATTAGAAATATTTTTAATTTTGACAAACTAAAATACTTCATGTTAAGTAGCTAATTAATACCTTGGAGAGAACACATTTAATTCAGGTGGGAAATATCCAGAAAATATAAATATCAGTTAAAATAAACAAAAAATTCTTGGTTAAATAAGAGCCTCTCATATAGAAAAATTAAAGTCACTATCAGGATTCTTTTATACGTATATTTTTACGAGTAGTTTTAAATAGTTAACTTTGTCACAATCAGGATAATTATTCTTACCGGTAAGTTTCATGAATTCAGTAGTAGATAACTATGCATAGTTTTTTGGTTATAATGAGCTCGGCCTTTTGGTTATTGCTTGATCTTGTGGTCCATTTCCCCAGTCGGTCACGAAGGCTTTTCCTCGTGTACATCATTAGGTCCGATGTCTTCAGAAGCTCCGGTTCACTGCGACATGCCGAATTCCTTCAGCGAAGAGCGATCTTGGATATATTAATGTTATCCAAGACCAACTAGAGAAACAAAACGAACAAGACGTTCCTTCAACCGGATCCCTCCTTTTTATATCCAGTTTTCAGGACTTCTGCGCATGCTAGTACCATGCCTTTTTAATCTTATCCAGTCTTTATAAATTTTATGTAATAAAGTCTTTATTTTCTTCAAGTTTTCGGCCATCTTTATTTAATTTGAGTATTTCTACTTTCAGCTTATCTTTTTTTACTTGCTTTTGGAATTCTTTTGTTCTCTCCAATTACTGTTATTACTAATCACATAAAAAAAAATAAGAAGAATAATTCAACCCTCATTGTACGTTTTTTTTTTTTAAAAAAAAATTACTCAACAAAATTTTAAATCCACTTTTATCTTTTAGTTTTTTTTTTTACCCAATGCCAGTATATTTGTAACGTATATAAATAAACATTACAATATATATATATATGAATAATAACTTACTAACCACTATATTTCACCATCCATCAATGTATTTAAATGTACTGGGTTTCTTTGCTTTCTCAGAAGATTCCTCTTCATCATCAGATGGAACAGGAATTTATATTATTAAAGCATGCCCTTTCATATTTTAAAATTATATATATGGATAATAAATTACTAATTATTACATTTTCATCATCCTAAAATTTCCATTAATAATTTTTTACTTATGTACCTCATGGTCCTATAGTTATTAATAGACTTTCCTTGTATTAAATTCACTACTTACTTCCTCACCATAACCCTACAATCCTTTTAGGACACTTTAATATGAGCTATAAAATATTTCTAACTAAATGGTTATATCTTAACTTTCCTCTTGTTAGTGGAGATTTTCTTCCCTCAAATGCAGTCTCATTTCACAATGGTAGATATCCTTCACTCATAGACCTTTTCTTCTATTCACCCATGTTACATCAACTAATAAATTCAACCCTAATCTCTTCTCCTTTTTTGACCACTCTACACTTACAATAACAATAGAACAGAAGTTACGACGTATTTGCACTAATAACTTTGGCAAAACAATAATACTTTTAAAATCCTGAACTCAAGAATTTCTTTTTTCTGAAATATACATTTTATTATTTAAAATTAAAAATATGAATTTAGACCATATACAACAATGGATAGCTTTTATAAACATACTTTCACATATAACAGACCACATAACCAAACAAATTCCCCCACCATCTAGTTTATTATTATTTGCAGATAAAATACACAAAAAATGTACTCAGTATAATTCTACTACAGACTCATATAAACATATTAAACATTTAACTAAAGAATGCAATATAGTTTGTGAAATGCTAAAAGAATATCTAGTTACAAAAAAAAAATCTTCCTAACAAATCCACATAGCTGGCCTAGCGGATATATTTGCTGGGCACTAGGATATCCCACATGCGGGTACCATCTGCCATAAATATTGAAGGTACAATCAAAACAGAAAATAACTTAATTGAATATACACAGTTAAAAAAAAATTACAAACAATAATAGCATTTCAACCTAACCCTGAATTTTTGGGTGAATCAGCGGATGAAGTCCTTTTCTATCCAACAATTTTGCACTAAAGTTAGCAAGTATGTCAGACTCCTGTCACCCAGGAAACCATGGTGTTTGCTCATCACAAATCTACATATTGCAAATCTTGGAAATTTTTTTTGGATAAAAGTGTATAAAATACGAGAACTATATCCATATCAATAGTACATTTTAATAAAAAAAAAAAGCATGTCAATATCCTCTCTAGCAAACATATGACTTACATCTATGGGTTTCCTAGGTATTAAATTACTAATGTCAGTAGTTAAAGATAAAATTGAACCCTATCTATTATCACTCATTAATCAAAACATCCAAAAATAGGCTCATCTACTGGACAAGAATTGTTTCTATACAAATCAATTCTAAAAATAGTTTGAAGTACAAAAAAAAGACCCAATTGCAGTGCAACTAGATATAAAGGGAGCCTTTGACTCTGTGCAAAATGACATTCATATTCAAACTTTTTCAGAAACTAAAATAACTTGATCTATAATATACACCTGGGTCTCTTTTTACGCGGACTTATTTAACACGATTTTGAAGTTACGCGATTCGTGTTTCACCGGAAGTCGAACTCCGATAATGCGCTATTACTTCTAAATTTCGCGCACTTACGTTATATTGAAAGTAATAGCACATTATTGGAATTCGACTTTCATCTTGGTAATTTCAATATTTTCAGTGCTTTATAATAGTAAGATTTTATGCAATAATAAAATTAAAATCATGATTTCCACATTTTATGTACACACACATTAAATTTTACAAGATTATAATGTAAATTTGTTCAAACATTGTGCGTGTTAATTTTGCATTTTAAATCACATTCTGTTTTGCTTTTTAAAAAAGAACATAATCAATTATTATTTTCTTAACGTGCTCTTAAATTCCAACGAGAGCTAAATGGTTGTATGTCTGGATATCGTGAGCTTCGTAAACAATTAATAAAATCATTGTCTCAAAGATTAATTACTAATTACATTGTCACCAGAAAATAATAATTAAAATGTGTGTAAAAAAATGTAAATTACTATACTGTAAATTATGCATAAAAATATATTATTTTGAATAAAATTAAATATTATAGTTAAAAAAAGTTTGTCTTGTATCAATTTTTTTCAAATTTGAAATTTTTTATTAGTCATATTTTATTTCCTTATTTTTTTTTGCGCGAATTTTAAAGTAATTTTACGTTGGTGCTTTGCTTTTACGCGAATTTTGAAAAATCACAGACCGCATCCCCCCTTTTTCAATGTAAGTTACGTCTATTTTTGTGCGATTTCATTTGCACGTGTTTTCTGAGGAACCTATCTATCATGCAAAATGCGACCCAGGTGTACTCAATTACTAATCTCCTAAACAGAGAAATACATATAACCCTAAATGGTAAAACATCCTCATCATTTATTCCACATCAATCAGTTCCTCAAGGCTCACCTCTCAGCACATTATTGTTTACTACATTGATACATCAACCCCCTCAACAAAAAAAACAGAACAAAAAATTTGAGGCATATTTATACCAGCAATAAACACTACGATCTCATGCATAGGGTATATGGATAATATTACTGTATTTTTAACATCAAAGAAAAAAGTTCCTACACTACTTAACACTTTACAAGAACATACACAAAAATATAAACTTAAATTTAACACAAATAAGACTTCAGCATAAGGTCTGTTTCTTACTCAGTTTTTGCTTTACTAGTATGAGAATGAAGACCCAAGAAAAGCTTAAAAAAACAATTAACTTGTTAGTTCTTTCTCCAAATATTATAACTATATTCAAAAGTCCACCCATTTATCAATTAATTATAACCAAAATTTCTTACTATTGACCCTTTACACAATTTACAAAATCATTTAAAAGATACATAAATTCACTTTGAATAAAGTTTCTATAAAGGACAAAAACAGTAGCCATCTCTATAAAATGTTTAAATTTATCTTCAGACCTGAATGGCTCTGTGTTTACACAGAAACAGCGCCTCTAGGGGCTGGGGTACAGCTAACCAAAGACTACCTGTCTTTAATATCCAAAAGACAATAAATCATTAAACAATTTCCAATACTTCCGCACATACAATAAATAACCTCTACAGATAGACCACATCCAATGACTAATTTTTTTATTATCAATATTTAATTCTATACTAATACCAAAGATAAAATTGATACAATACTACAACAAAAGCATACATATTGGAATGTTTTTAAACTAATTCACACCAATCCCTCAAATAATACTACCTCTTCAATACTAAAAATAAATAATAAATAATTTTTATACAAATTTAAAAATGTTTCCCTTGAACCAAAGTACTTTGATTTTCTTTTAAAAATTAATTTGATGGCTCTTCCAACTTTATATTTTTTAATATAAAAGATTCTACTCTAATGTTGATCCCATATGCCAATTGTGTCATAGAGATGATGAAACATAATTTCATTTCTATGTTTGCTCTGTAAGTAATAAGAACATTAATCATAAATATATGAGAAACAACTCTACATCAATTAATAATATAATAAATTCCTTCTCTAAAAATTATTCTCTAAATATAGTGCTGCAACATATAGCTTATATGCACTATGGTGTACAAGATGCACATTTATATATGAAAACAATATAACATGACATCCTAATACATTCTTAAAGAAATTAGAAATAAAATTGAGAGATAAAAAAAATTGCTTCTCCAGGCATATTCACAGCTACATGGTCCCTGATAAAATAACATTAAAGTTTTTTGAGCCAATATAATGCCTGTTTTAATAACATTCAAGTCTCTACCCATTATGATAAATCAAAAATAATAATGCAAATAATGATATAATTTTATAATTTATATAATAATTTATAATTTATATTGAAACAGTATGATTTCATCATCATACGTTTCACCTATTCTAGAAATCAGTAGCCTTCATTTCCCTAGTTCAAACCCTAAAGGTACACATATATATAACAATATACTTGGGAATTTAGCATGTATAAAAACGTATATTTACACGTATATGTGTGTAATTGTATATGCACATACGTTTGCTATAATTGCATATATTTTGTAATAATTTTATTTGCTAAAGAAATGGTATATTCACATCTGAATATTATCATTATATAACGTACACACCTTATAATTTTATAAATATTCATCTTATGATTTTAAATAATTGAATTGGTTTCAAGCTGGGAAAATTATATTAGATAAGAACAGAATTCTCTAAAGTATTTCAAACTGGCTTTAAAGTACCCAATTACTTAACCATGTAGAGCAACTAAAAACAAAGGTAGATGTCTCACGTCTAGGATAAAACGCTAGCAGCTTAAATCTCTTTCAGTAAAAGAAAAGGAGAAGCAATCCAATGTTTAAAAAAAGAACTTTACCAATCTCATGAGACACCGCCGGTACAAATTCAGATTTTAGGATTCTTAATAAAATAAAAGTTGGACAATTAAACCTGCACTGAAATCCAGATTGGAACTGGAATCTGAAAAAAATAAAAGGAACAATGAATAAACCTGAAATCAATCAACCGATTCATTTGAAGCTGATGCAATTAAGACTTCTTAGGTTTTAATGTCTAAAAATAAAGATTGTGAATGAACTGTAAGAGGGGGGGTTAAAAAAGTATAAAAAAGGCAGTTGAAAGAAAATTGTCATCCATTTTGCTTTACTCGCATTTCAACTTATATCCATGCAGTGAGCCCAGTTTCTACCATGCAAATAAGTGGCTAGAAAAGCTAAGGCCATCCTCCCGATGGTCAAGAACCGTTTTATGGAGCCCGGAGACCCAAACCACAGCCCTACTTAAAGAATAGCCCAACGATGAACCAGCTCAGATCAATCAGTCCATGCGTGTATTTCATACTTTCAAGCTGCAAGCCTCCAGATAAATAACCAGTAACCACTTCTCAATCAAACTAAATCTTAAAGCTATAACCATCTATAAATCTTTCCTAAAGCTAGCTATATAATAAGTAATGTGCACAAAACTCTTCCATTCAAATCTTATAAATTAATCATACTATGTTTAAAAGGTGTATCCTCTTAAAGTAATTAACTGTATTAGATAAATGTATCTCAACCTGTATAATTTAAAATACTTTAAAAGTTGAATGTAAATCTTGCCTGATCACAAATTCTTAAATCTCTTTTTTAAATTCAACTTATAAAAGCTCATTTGCCTTATTATTTTCTCTATTTGCGTCTATACTTTTGCATCTATATATATTTTTGGTTAAAATGCATTTATTGATTTATGTTCTGCCTTCGGAGCAGAGACTATTAATTATTATAACTTAAAGAGACGTTTTGTTCTCCAGTAAAGTAATTATGCTGTTTGGCATATCTATAGATGGTCTCTGGTCCGAAACCTACTTTGATGTATTATTTGAACTGCTATGCGTAGCTTAAATTCACACATGTTGCTTATTAAAAGGTTTGTTTGGTTAAATAAAAGAAAGTGATAATTTAAGGCATATTCAGTAGTTAGCCAAGTTTAAGCCCCAGATATGCCTTAGACCCCCTTAATGTAATTGCATATAATATGTAGTTAATTAATAAACTAGATCAATTTTAACAAAGTTCTCTTTAGCACAATTTCAGTGTTTATTTAATTAACTGGCGTAGGGTAGTTTGCAGAAGAAACTATAGATTTCGCGCTTTACTAGTTGCTATAATTAAGATTCCAAAAGCGTTGTGAATGAGTTTTTACGAAGCACTGAGGTGCATTCCGCCTTGCTATCATATAATTATTAAGATAAGATTAGGTTTTAAGGGCTATCTTATCATCCTTAGTTCGGACAGCCTTCTCTTGAATGGGATAATGATTTTAAGGGTCATTCCCATTTCCTCCTTTAAAAACTGGAACACCGGAATCCAGCATCTTATATCGTGGCTGTTCGAGCATCCGAACTAAAAGTTCATGTATAGCAGGCGAGCGGTATCTGAGAACCGAGTAAACGTTACTGAATCTCATGAGTAAAAGCGCATTCAAGACGCATCTGATGTAATTTGCATAGCGCCATAGCCTCAGAAGTTATGCTACAAAGCGCCAGTTCATCTGTTGTATATTAATTGTTCAGCATTGATCTGAACCTAAGATCTAGTTTATCTAAGAATACCTACATAAAGAGCACATTGACTGCTCATCGCGTATTGATAACTTTAAGTACACATTGTATAAATTTGCCACTCTCTTAGAGTTTAACCCTTAACATACTGAGTAGGAATGGCAGAACATAATTTAGACATCAGTATAGACGTAAAATAATTATTAATATATAAACGATATAATAGAATAATGATCGTTAAGTACAATTGATTACAGAACGTGTAGTTCGTATTTTCACCATCCCACCTGCGAGTGGAATATTCAGTATATTTAATTGTTATTGTTTGTGTTTTGTCAATATTAAATAATTTTAAAATCTATTAACGTCTGCAGTCTTATTCACTTTATCTATATTAAGTCACCATCCATAATGATTTTATATGCATGAGATAATCAGCCATAGGTTGTGTGAGTGTGTTTGGTTAAGCTATAAAACATTTAGTTAAATATCCCCGAGTCTCTCGTTTTACCCTTTGCTATTGCCGGCGCGGAAATTGAGAGATTACGAGTGTAACTTCATATATGTCATTCATAAGGTAGTAAGTCAGGGAGTGTTGGTGAAGGAGCTGAGGTGCGGTCAGATTTGGTCTCAAACCCTCATCTAGATCAGCCTTGGTATAATTTACCAAAACTCTGGATTTTGTTGCGTGGATGTTCAAATATGACTGTTACAATATTATACATCATAAATCATTGTATACATATAATTTTTGTTCCTATATATATATATTTTATATATTATTGTAATTACCATTTTATCTTTTCCTTTATCACTGTAATTCTTATTATAAATTAAATTTTAATTCTGTTAAGGAAACAATGGAAGGAATTTCTAAAAAAAGTTCTAAATCCTTATCAGATTATCAAACTTACACATTGTATGTTTCTCCGAGACCAAGTTACATTTTCAGTCCAATATTAAAATTCAGAAATTAATGCAGCAACATGGATATTTCCATTATCTACCCTCGAATACTGCTTCTTCTGGAGTGGCTTTCCTAATCAATAAAAATCTGGAACATCAGCAACTAAGAACTCTTCATATTAGCAAAGAACTTCTATTTATTAACATTACCATTAATAATAACCCCATAAACATAATTTACCTTTATCTCAAGAATGATACTAATCTAATTCATTCAGTGATTAATAAAATCAACGCCCTGGATTCATCCAATAATTCACCCTCAATCTGCTTTGGGGATTTTAACATGACCTATCATCAGTTTACTAACAAATATCTTCATTTATTCAACAAAGTTATGCTATGTGGAGAAGGTTTCTTTCCTCCTCAATCATTCTCATTTTACACACAACACAAGTAATCGTTGATTGATCTTCTCTTTTATTCCCCCGAACTTCATTATAACCTGCACGCCAAGCTGCAATTAGTGCCTTTCTCAGACCACCTTGCTATAAAAATCTTGCTACAACTTGACACCAACATGATAAGTCTTTCAGACCACACAAAAACTATAAGACTTTTGAACAAAGCCACAACACCGGAATGGTTATTCTCAGAAGCATATATCCTTCTAAATAAAATACAAGTACTCACTTTGCCACCTGTGCAAGCATGGTCTGCTTTCGTAGGAATCTTGAGCACCCTCATTAACTTTCACACAAAAAGATCTAAGGGACCAAATCAACTTCTAAAAGAACTTGATTCAATTAGTAATAGGCTAAGTTCACTACCCCTCCCAAGTACCCAAATTCAAGAAATACTAGGATTAAAAACTCAATATCACGAAAAACAAAAAGCTCTAGCTCAATACATTGCTACAAAGAGATCTAAAATCTTTTTGGCAAATAGTCATAACTGGACTAGAAGCTACATTCGATGGGCACTTGGATTGGCTGCTAGACCAACACCGTCTACGATTATCATTAACAGCAAGTGCTACAGTGGACCAGAAATGTTGGAGAGAATTCACTCTCATTTCAAAACAAAGTTGCAAAACAATACTTTTCAAACAGGAAACATATGGAATCATACCACAACCAATCACAACATAAATGAAGCCCAAATATTGCAAAAGCTAGAGGCATTTTCTGAAAGCACTCATCCGGGCCTTCACGCAATTCCGAAATTTGTACTATTACACCTTAGTCACTACACAATCCCCATAATCAAAAACATGATTGACATGTTGGCCGACGACTTTCAGAACATTCCAGATTTGTACCCAGTGGCACTGGTCCCTTTTCTTAAAAAACAGGAAAATCCATCTAGTCTCAACAATATATGACCTATTTCCATGATTGTTGCTAATTAAGACAATTGAATCCTTAGTTAAGGACCGGATACAACCCCAACTCTACTCACATATTTCATCTTTTCAATTTGCCCAAAAAGAATCATCAACCATTGATGCAGTGCAGCACTTTCTTTTACTAACTGAGCATGTCAGACAAACCAATAAGTCAAGGCCACTGGTCATACAACTGGACTTCTCTTCAGCGTTTGACTCAGTAATATCATCCGTACTGTTCCAGACAATGCGGGAGTATCAGGTGCCCGACGTGTACATCAGAATAATAGCAAACCTTTTAACTAAATCGTTCCATATTTACTTCTTTAGATGGAAGGTTGTCTACAGGTTTTAGACCTCACATCTCGATTCCACAGGGTTCTCCTCTAGCATCACTATGTTTTATAACTTACATCAACCATGCTCAAGGACATAGAGAATATCTTGCCAGGCATTTATGTTCCTGCCATCAAAAAACAAATCAACCACATCTCCTATGTGGACGATGTTACTATTTTTCTTCCCAGCGAAGCTCATCTTCCAACACTTTTCACAATTATTGACAAGCATGCCAAAATATTAAACCTCCAAATTAACAATAACAAATATTCCATCTGGAGAATTAAAACAGGAACAACAATTCCATCCAGATTCACAGCCAAACCACAGCTTTTTTTAGGATTCCCCATGGCAAAAACAAAAACTATCATGACTAGAGAAATACAAAATTCAATCCTTCAAAAAACCAATAAAACAATCAATACTCTCTCTAGTATTTCGCTTTCAATTCCTGGTAAAATCGCACTCCTTAACATGCTAGTGTTTTCAAGACTCAATTACTATCTACCAATCATCAAGCCTACTAAAATCTTTGGTAAACAAATGGGCTCATTATGTACTAAGCTATTGTGGAAAAGGAAGGTTGTGGCCATAAGCTTGGCAAAAGCCCAAATGCCTAGAGAACTGAACGGTCTTAGTCTACACTCGATTGCTACATTATACTTGCAAAAAGCACTAAATCTGCTACACAACCATTCACTGGAAATGGATTATACAAATTTAATCCAAGAATTTCAACCTACTGATACACCACCTCCCCATACTAAAGGATGGTTGACTGACATCTGGACACATGTCAATGGCTGTATTAACTTAACTCCAAACATTTTCAATGAAAAAAAGTCCTACTGGGAAACTTATAGGCTAAAGAAAGATTGTCCCTCAGCTCTCCATAATGCTCTTGGATTAAACAACAAATTATTGATCAAAAAAGCCAAACATTGGTTTCTGGAACCCAAATTTATTGACTTTCTTCTGAAATTAAACTTCTCATCACTACCTACTAATCAGTTCCTCGTAATGAGGAAAGGTTTTAACAAAATTAGCTCTCAATGTCAACTCTGTCAGAGGCATGATGAAACAATTGAACACATTTTCCTAGATTGTCACTCAGCATTCTTGGTTCTTTCATTGACGAAAATCTACAGACACATTCTTAATCCAGCAAGCAATTAAAGCTGGCAATTTTGCTAACATTAGATTAGCAATTTTCCTATCCTTCGCCATCTGGCTAATGAGATGCAGTTTTGTTCTGGGCAATGCGAACACCAGTACCCTTCAAGTATTTAAAACACTCGTCAAGGGTAATATCATCAGAGATAAAATGCTTGCTCCAGATTGGCTGTATCAACAAACCTGGGCTGGCACCTCCATGCTACCGCACCGATTATTACAAAGATATCAATGATCAAATATGAGTCTTGCCTCATCAATGCAATACCAAAATGAACTCAGTCATATATATGGGAACTCTACCATATTATCTAAAGACTACCAATTAGTGGATTGATCACACCATCTACCTCAACAATAAAAGTTAACAAATTTAATCATGAACTGAATAGCTTAACTTATAAGCAAGTGATGGACAGATCTTGGGATGCTTGGGTTCGGAATGATGGATTGGGAGTGAATCAATGACATTGTCAGTGTTCTCCCAGCCCACTTAGCCTCTGCTTCACATCTTGACTATAAACCTATACTCATTATAAATTTGGATGTGCCTTCCAATGCTCAATGAGGCATACATAATTGTTCAACTGGGACAAAGTATGGACCAATCTAGAATACTACTGAAGCGTTGATCCAACATTCATGTATATATCCACTTCTCATTTGGCTATGGACATTGCTTGGTATTCATGTAATCTTCATTGTATAAAATTGTATAAATCATTTAATAAATTGAAAGTATGCTAGCCTTTCTCACATGCGCAATTATAACAGAGAAAGCAATCAGATTTTAAAACAGATATATAATAAATAATCAAGCTTAGACACGAGACAGAGATTTTGATAGAAAAGGTTGATACCAACCTTTTCTAAACTTAACTTATATATATATAAGCCAGTCTTAAGCATCTTAGCCTGAAAACTTTAAATATATAAACAAATACAATTATCATTCATTGTGTTATAAATATAATATATTACGGCACGAAATCTCAGATTTACTATACCGCAATTTTCATAGCAGCAATGTTTGTAAACAATATTTATTTAAATCGCAATATTTATTTAAATATTTATTTATTTATTATATATGTTTTAAAATCTGATTGGCTTTCTCTGTTATAATTGCGCATGTGAGAAAGGCTAGCATACTTTCAATTTATTATCAATTTTCAACATGCGATTTAAATAAATATTGTTTATAAATCATTCAAATAAATCGTTATTTTTTTAAAAAAAAAAATCCTTATCAGATTGAAAAAAGATAAGTAATTCTAGTTTTACTGAAATGCAGACAATGAAAGAATCTTTAAATTTAGAAAGCTCCTATCTGAAGATCTTATCTAAAAAAAAAACTGAGATTAAAAATAAAAGTAGTCTTGCATTGTTAGCCAAGAGGTATCGCAACCGCCATGCAAGCAAGTAGTTGGTTGCAGACGGTTGTGGGTTCGCATCCCGGCCGATGCTATGACATATGGAAAAAAAATAAATTAATAAAAGTAGCTATGCAAATGTTTTAAAAAAGAATACAGATAAAGAAGGCAATTTATTACAAATTAATGAAGAAAATATAACTGAATTTTTTAATTTAGATGATGATGAAATTAATCAAGCAAATTCAGAATCTACAATACTTAATAATAGCTGAAATACACAGGCTTATATATACCTGTGTCTATATATGTAATAGACAGGGTATGAGCACAGACTTTCACATGACCCACCACTCTCCACACTATCTCATAACAGTTGAAGAGCTGGAGTGTGAAGTAGATTAAGCCTGTCCATTATAATAGGAGGATTTGCTATCTTAATATATATCTGAGCATTTGTAGCATATATGTGTAGAGATGGTAATTTGGACCAACTGATGATTGCTGGTTTAGCATGAAATACGTATATTGGTGATTATTTATCTTTTCGACATATGTGTGTTCAGGTGTATCAGTGTTATGAGTCTGTGCTCATACCCTGTCTATTAAATACTTAATAATGCATTTAAACCTGAAGAATATCAAGATATAGTAAATAAGTTCAATCTAACAATACTCCCAATCATTTTTAAATCATTTCAAAAATTTACAAATGAAAAGACACTGATCTTATCTATGACAGACTTAAATATTTCTATAATGAAATTCCCCATAGATGAGTTTCTCTCAGAAAAAAAATTTGTGGGGAATGCTTTATAAAGTGTTAAACCATCCTAACAATAGATACCTTGTCCTGGAATTTCACAATGTAACACAAAAATTAATTTTTCAAAAACATATTCAGGTTATCAACAACAAAATTGTCTGCTATGTTGATACAAACAGACAGATGAGGCTAGAGGGCCAAGTTAGAAACTGTCATGTTACCTTTACCAATCAAGACTTACAAAAGGTTCTTGATAAATATGGACAAGTTTCAAATTTTAGATACCTACTAGAAAAAAGAGCTATGAAGCCAGTTTTAACTAACATATCTTTGTTCAGCTTCACTTTGAATAAAAATGTACAGCCAATTGACATTCCAACTTCGCATTCCACTGAGAGCTCCCCTTTGATAATCACCTTCAAAGGAGTACCCTCACAGTGTTTTTCTTGCAAGTCCATGGACCACCTCATCAAGAATTGCCCTAACAGATATTGCCAAAATTGTGGATTTAAAAATACAAAATCCTATCAATGTGCTAAACAAAAAATATTGTTAAAGGAAAATTCAAATCTTGTAAATGTACATATTATAGAAAGTGATCAACAAATGAACCAAATATCAACCCCAAACATAAGTTCTCACATGGACAAATTGAAAACAATGCCTAATAAGATTCCATATGAACAGACAGAAGCAAGAACAATTGAGGAAGTAAAGAGTCCACATGAACAGACAGAATCAGAAGCAAGAATAATTGAAGAAGTATCGATCTATGAATCTAATACTCGACAGCATATGCAAACAGAAGACAGCACTGACACATCATCAGAAAATGATGACAACTTTAAAGTGGCAGTCAGTAGACAAAGGTTAAGAAAAGTAAAAAAAATTAAAATGAAATGACAATTTAAATAAAAATAAAGACTTAAATACAATGAATAAACAAAAAAACAACCCTGAAAATAAGAAAAAAACTACATACCTGCCAATTCACAAAAAAAACTAAATATAATGATTCAAATGAAGATAATAATGCTCCAGAAGATGCAAGCCCTTTACATTGGACCTGTAAAAACTCTAGTCATTCTCAACTTTTACAAGAGCAAGTCAAATACTTTGAAGGAGTAAACAGTCACAAAAGAAAGGGCAGAACTAAAAAGGATAAAGATTCTGAAGAAGTTAACACAGAGATGGATACAAATGCTATTCAAATTTCTGACAGCTCTTCACTTGAGCCAACCAGCTCACTAACAGAAGAAAAAAATTCTGATGTAGAATATTAATACATCTACTTCAAAATGGAAACACAAATTGATGAACAATTTGCTTCTAATAAAGGTGTACTTTTCATAGCAGACCTTTCTTATCTTAAATTAAGTGGGACTTTTATTCATATGTTTCACCAGGATAACTAGAGAAATCTACCTACAAATATAAAATACTATATAGAATTTTTTTTGAAAATTTCTTTGTTGGCCATTTTAAATACACAATGTCATGATGTAAATTTAATACAATTACGATCATAATAGATATTATTAAAATTACTTTTTTGCTGTTATAGACTTAAAATGGATTCATGTATATCAGAGATTGTATATCAGAGATTAATGTTAGGGGAATCAATTCGATCCAACGCATCTTTGCATTAAGTAATTGGATAACACAATTTTCTCATCATATAATACTTTTTACAGAAACAAAATATTCTGTAAATTCACCTATTAATTCCCAACAACTTTTATGTAAATTTGGATATTGCCATTTTTCAGTAAAGGTCCTGGCTGCAGCTGGGATTGGGATTTAAATCCATCATAAATCACCATTTCAAACATTCAAAATAATTTATCATGACCATCACATGATTATAATTTCTCTAATTCATACAGCATTTACAATAAATATTATAGGCCTGTATTTACATAATAAAACTTCCATAATAAGTCAATTAATCAATAAGATTAATCTGCTTTTAAGTACAAACTCATAACCTACAATTATGATTGGAGATTTCAATATGCCTTACTGTGATTTTGTTAGGAAGTATTTGCATATTATTAATAAACATTTAATGAATGCTGAGGGATTCTTCTCTTCCAACTTTATATCGTTTTACACAAACAAAAATTCAACTTTAATCGATTTATGTTTTTACTCACCTGAATTACATTATCAAATCTCTCCTTCCTGGCAGCCAGTAACATTTTCTGATCACCTGGCTTTGAATGTTCATTTGAAGCTAAATATTCAAGTAAAATCTGTTTTGCCATTTAATAATACAATTAGATTGCTTTTAAAATCAGCCACACCCGAAGCATTGACGTCAGAAATATACATATATTTTAGGAAAATTGATATATTGTCCTTGCAACCAAATGCTATATGGTTTTGTTTAATTAACATAGTATTATCCACAATCAAACACTTTACACATAATAATAAACCCCCAACAAAACTAGGAAAAGACCTGGATACAATAAATATTAAACTTAAAAGCACCTCTTGTGATTTTGCATCAATAGAATCAATTATAGCACTAAAACAGAAATATAAACAAACTCAACAATTATTAGCAGAATACTTGTCAATTAAAAAAGCCAAAATTTATCTAGCTAAACCTCATGATTGGTCTAAGGGTTATATTCAATGGGCACTTTGTTATAGATTGAAAAGAATGATTCCCTCATCAATTACCAAAATCAAAAAATGATAGCTGGACACGATATGTTGCCTCATATTTTTTATCATTTTAAAGGCAAATTACAAAAGCATTCTCTTCCACTATTTTTACCATATACCTTTGGTGTGACAGATGGCATTCACAATATTTCTAAACATGAAATACTACAAAAAATTAGATCCACTCCAGAAAGAATACACCCTGGAATCCATGCTATTCCTAAATTTGTGCTTGATCATTTATCAAATTTCACTGTCCCTATCATACATAACATGTGTTCCTACCTAGCAAAGCAAATTCATTATATTGATCACCTATACCTGATATCAATTGTGCCATTTCTTAAAAAATATATTCTGCCTTCACCATTAAAAAATCTGAGACCAATATCAATGACACCTCTTATGATTAAAATCATAGAATCACTTATCAAGGATAAAATTCAACCCCAGATCCTTCCAAGTATATCTGATTATCAATATGCTAAAAAAGGCTGCTCAATTTCTGGGGCAGTTACACTATTCAAAATGATATTGGAGGAAATTTGTCAAGGCAAAAAAGCAGCTCCTATTGCAGTCTAATTAGATATTGAAGCACCATTGACGCTGTGCCCATTGAAAAGCTGTTAAAGGGTCTTTCAACACAAAATATCAAAACTCCAATCATGTATATTCTGGCTAACTTATTATTAATCAGAGCAATACACATTGTTCTAAATGGAAAAACAACACCAGGATTCTCCCCTAAAAATTCTATACCACAAGGTTCACCACTAAGTGCATTACTATTTATTAACTACATTAATCCTTTGCTATTAGAAATAGTAGAAAAACAACTGCCTGGAATTTTTGTTCCACTTATAAATACCTATATTAAACACATCTCATACATGGAAGACATAGTGGTGTTCCTTCCATTTAAAAAACTTCTTCCTTCACTTTTTTTAATTCTTGAAGAATTCTCTGTTAAGTCATGATTAATTTTCTATGAAGAAAAGTCATCTACCTGGCAGATTCTCACTGGAAAAAAAAATTGACTGTATGTGTAAAGCATCCCCAATGAATTTTTTAGGTTTCCCATTAAGTAAAAGATATAATGACATGCGAATAATGATTCAGAACCAACTATTAGAGTCAACTGAAAAAATTATCAATTCCCTTTCTAAGACATATCTTTCTTTGCATGCAAAGATTTCATTAATTAACATGTTAGTTTTTCCAAAGATAAATTACTATGCTCCAGTAATAAAATACACCAACTCATTTATAAACAAAATCAACTCGCTATATATTAAACTAATTTGGGGGAAAAATAGTGTCAATTAGCACTAAAAACATGCAAAAACATTTAAAGCTTAATGGACTATCATTATATAGTATTTATATCTTCTATATACAAAAAGCAATTAATGAGATAACAAGACTTTAGAAATTCTATCCTTATATTGAATGTTTCTTTCCAATTACACCAACAGATACACCACCACCAATAAAAAACAATTATATTAAAAAACTTTTTGATGGTATTTAAAAACCTATTCTCAAGTAAAATCTCTTACTGGGAAGTTAATTTCATAATGAATGAAACAAATCAGCAAACACCCCAATCATTACTCAAACAAAGACATCATAAAAAAATTTAAATTTTGGCACTTGGAGCCTAAATATCTGGATTTTTTAATCAAAATAAATCCAAAGGCTCTACCAACAAATGCATTCATAGCCAACATAATGAAAAATGCAAATATTGATGCTATATGTGGAATGTGTAAGAAAGAGGAAGAAACAGTAGAACATTTCCTCTTCATATGTCCCACTTTACAAACTTATCGAAAATTTATATCAACAATTATTCGGTCTCAAATACCAACAATTAATCTTATCATTGAAAATATTAAAAGGGGGCTAATCCCAGATTAGAATAGTTACATATCTCCTTTTCACTCTTTGGTATATGAGATACCACTTTGTCTTTAGTCCTACATCACGAAGACTAAAATCATTATTCTTGAACAAATTATTAAAAATTCAATTAAGAGACCAATCTCTTGCACCTTCAGATATTTTTTCAGCTACGTGGAATCTGGTTTCATTATCCATGTCACTGTGGAAAAAAAATTCAAGATGATAAACTAATAATTATCCACATTTAAAACTGTAAAATTCCATTTACTTGTCAAACTTGTTTGTAAACAAACTGTACAATATTTATAATCAGTAGAATCTTGTAAAACAACTAATTAATCAATGTAACAATTATTGTATGTAAAACATGATTATTGTATGTAAAATATTAACAATTTAATCAAATAAAGTATATTTTAAAACTACTAGTGGTGGTGGTGGTAGCGGCAGCAGCAGTAATAATAATAATTAATTTAATTTATTTACATCTTCCATACAATTTTAAATATACAAATCATTTACAGGTAGATAATAATAAATATATACATAAATAAAGTCAAGCTAAAGTGACAGAAAGTGTAATAATAATATAAAAGACATGCAGTTATTATTTCTTATAATATAGATTTCATTATGTTTATAAATTTATCTTTATCTATACATAAAATATCTATTTCTAATTTATTATCAATAGTATTATTGTATAACTTGCTTATTTTTTGCAAAGTAGAGTGTTCTAAATACAAAATTTTGGTATTTGATATTTCTATTTTCTCATGATATCTCATGTTTCTTATTAATTTTAGTTATACAATTTGATAAGCATAAGTTTTCATGTATAATATTATACAATATTAGATCTTTTAATTGTCTCTGTTTTACAAGTGAAAGATAATACTTCTGATTTGCATTTATAAGTTTTATAAAATTGTTAAAAATTTTCTGTAGCATGTTTACCATTGTTATATTGTTTTTATTCTATATGTTTAATCCAAAGTGTATCACTTACAGTACTAGAGCTTTAAGTAATATAATTTTTGTTTCTATGGAGAAGTTTTTACCATTTCTCAATATACTTCTTATAGATTTATAACTCTTTTTCTGTATTTCTTTATAAAGTGTGTTATAGGAATTATTACTGTCAAAATTTATTCTAAATCCCTTGTGAGATTCTTTTTTTATAATTTTTTTCTTATCTATATAATAACTTGTAATAAAAATTGTAGTTTTTAGTATATGATACAGTACAACATTTATTTTCATGCATTATTAATGTATCATTTTTCAAAACTATTTAGATCACCCTGTAATTTAATCATATGACATGAATCACTTACTACCACAAATATCTTATCAACATATGATAATATTTCTGAATATTTTATATTTTGATCTATATCTGTTGTAAAAATATTAAATAACAATGGTACAAAAAACCCCCCTTGAGGTATATCTTGATTGATATTTATTAATTCACTAGATTCATTATTGAGATAGATATAAATCTGATCATCTTTTAAAAAGCTATCCAATGAAGCAGATGATCTGATGCTCAGATCCTGCTTCACAGCCCACATCCAATCTCCTACCACCTAACTGTATTCAAACCCGCCTTTATGCGCGTATATACATAGCTAATAATATATATATTTATTTTGGTTAGTATTATAACATAAATCACATTAACACGTATTTTAATTTAAAAATATTTTATTTAATAATAATCTCATGTGTATGCGGGTGTAATAATAAATATCTATATATTTCAGTGTAGGAGATTGTGAATAAATTAATTAAGTTATATTATATATAAGATATTATATATGAAACTTATTATTTTTTCATATAATTTTTGTAGCCAGAAATGATGCAATCTTGTTAAGAAGTCTATCGAAAAACAATTACCCGGAAGACCCCCTAGATTAAAGTAAAAGATTACGAATTGGAAATAATAAAATAAACCCATTAGTAGAAATTGTCCATGCTAGCTTGTTTTAAAATCATAAGATATATTTTAAAACAATCGTTCGAGAAACTGATAACAAACTTGCATTGTTTCAAACATCTTACTAGATAAGAGTATCCGGTCAAACTATTCCAGATGAAACTTAAGTGCTTAAACTGCCTCAGGTCCAGCAGTAGTTGTTAAGTTACAGCTTCAAAATAAAAGTATATATACTGCTGGATTTGAATCCACAAGGGAGGAGACCATTAAATAACTAAGTTGCTATAATATTCCACGCCAGTTTTAATTCTCACTCAATGTGTCATGAGTAGAAAATTACGCCTTGTCCCTCCGTTCTAATATTCTGTTCCCATGAACGAAGCTCTGCATCCCAGCCTACTGAACTTTATGTATTTCTCCAGTGAAAGTGAAGTGCTATATCTCAAATAATAATGCTACCCTAGATCTAGTGAAATAATACCGATGGACTGATTCCTAGTGAAACGCTCTTCCAAATAATCAAGGTAAAAGAACTTTGACTGCTTATAATTCCTAAATCCTGCCTTCTTTGTAATATTTATATTGTAAATCATCTATATTAAATGTCTTCAAGTATGTATTCTATAACTCTATATAACTAATCTATATTAAGCCTCCTATAAAATGTTTTTCCTTTTCTTTTAATTCCAAGCGGCAAATAATTTTCATTTACATTTATGTATTTATATTTTAAAATAAATGCCAATAGTATTCTAAAATCGCCAGCATATAATTCATTTTCATTTCCCCACCCATCATTTACTGGGTAAATAAATAATTTGATCAAAACAAGTCTTATTCGACTTGCCCAGGTGCTCGCGATTTTAGATAAATAAACTAATTACATTTTTCATGTTTACTGTAGAAAAACAGATTTGACATCTGTTTTTCACATTTTCCATCCTAAATAATGCGCTATCTTTTATTCTTAAATTATATTATATATGTAAAACCCATCTTAGCTATTACCACTACCCACTTATTTTGTAATCATTTATATATATTCACAAGGGCATTGATTAACCAAAATTCAGATTTATTAAATGTGTAAAAAGTAATGAATAATATTAAGTAACATAATGTAAGGGGAAGGGGGATCTTGAGATCTTAGTTTTATATTTAAGTATAATTATTACCCATGTTTGCTTAGTGAAGCCATATCATTACGCCGAATATTTCATAATTTATGGGCAATAAATATGTTTCGATAATCTTTACCTTTTAGAATTATATTTATATTATATCATTAAGCGTTACGTGCATAAAGGCCACTTCGTTTTTTATATATGTTCGTGCTTTTTTCTCACATGGAGGTCATCGCACAGTCGAGCCCCATCGTCGTTCTCAATGTCCTTAAACCAGGCTGTAAAACCATCCTGGGGACATCCTTGGTCTTATGTGCATACTTTATATGGGGAGCGATCTGGGAAACCAGCCCAATAAAGTTGTTGCCGACCACTCTTTGTCATCCATGATTCGCCTGTACCTCACTCCAGGGAATCTGGACTCTTTCATTCATCAAACCGACCCTGCCTATGTTTGCAGAGGAAATCGGTCCACTTCGTTATTAAAAATTCATGAAGCACACTCCAGGATCCATAATTGGACTGACCCAATCAGCCGCCATGCATGCACCGCCTTTCAGTGTCTTATTGGTCGCCCAGAAGTATTCATAAGCCATAATGAAATGATTTCTTTAAACGGACATCTTTCCATTAGTTTAATATAAGTATTAATGTGATAGATTTAGTATCGTTTATATAATTATTCATTACCCACCCCACGCATTAATTATCTATAACTCAAATTAATCATAATGTTGAATGTAACCAAATGTAATATCCGCTTATGAAATTATTATTGTTTAAATTAAGTAAATGCTCTTTTCGCCTCTGGGGGTGTAATAGTATTCCATTAATGTATTCTAATAGCGCTAATTCATTAAATCACACATATATATTATTGGCATAGCCGCAAATTATAATGTTATTGTTAAATATGAATCAAACACATATATATAATACTTCCGAGGCTCACGTCGGCTAAATAACCCGACATAATTTTTGTTATTAATAAATCTTAAATATATATATCAAACTCGAACCATTGCTTTCTTTTAGTTAAGATAATATATTAAGTTATTACTTATGCTAAATATGACTAGATGATCTCCGCTCAATACATAATTAATATGCTAGGTCACGAGCCTTCATTGCTCACAAAATATAGCTAGTTATTAAGTTATTCTATCATATAAGTTTAGCTTGAGTCTTTTTGTGTCTCCGAAGACTGATGCTAGCGGGTGAGAAGTCAATTAATTGATGTCATCGGGATTATTGTTTATAATGTTATAGATCTGGGAAATAGGCAAATAGGGCAGAATTCATGAGTGTTCCTGACCTGTATATCTTGCGCACGATTGGATTCGAGGTACTTTTGCCTAGATGCTAGATCTTGTTACATGAACATACAAATCCGACCGGCACACCAGTTAATTGCTTTTATATTTACATTCAATTTGACTATTAATAATTTATGAGAGACTAAATCAAAAGCAGATGTCAAGTCCAGATATATGACATCAAATCCTTTCCCAACATTTAAGGCATGTGCTATATGATCGTGAATTGTTATAAGTTTAGTAATGACTGATCTTTTTGGTACAAAACCCCTTTCAGATTTTGGTATAATCTTATTAATATCATTTTTTATTTTTGAATAAAAACAATTTTTAAAAAGTTTACAGAGTTGGTAAAATTGATAATGCTCTATAATTCTTTGGATCACCTTTCATATAAACATAAACAGAAACAATTATAGTTATTTTTAAAGCCCTAGGAAAAATCTCTTTGTCTAAAGATGCCTGCAATAATTTTTGGATTGAAGGAGCTATTAATTCACAGCAAGCTTTTAGAATAAATGGGATTTCATATAAATTAAAGTTCTTATTTCTAAGTTTTTTTTATTGCTCTTTTAATATCTTGCAAATTTATATTTTTTATTGAGAAAAATATATTTTTTGATGAATTATCAGAAAGTTTTGTTATACACATTAGTTGTTTCATTTGTTTTTATATTGGTATTTCAATATTTTTTAAAATGTTGAGAGAATTCATTTAATGTTATACCATTATAATTTGATGTCAATGCCAGATTTTTTTTGTGTTACGTTGATATGTTTATTAAAATCCCAAAATGCTTTAGTCTGATATTTAAAATCTATTTCCAACTTTTTAATATGATTTTTATTTTATTTTTTCCTTTTTATAACTTTCCTTAGATTTATTATATTGTTAAAATAACTTATGTTTTTTATTTTAATAAAGTTTCTGTAATTATGTTCTTTTATTCTCATAATAAATCAAAGTTCTGTAGTAAACCAGAAAGAAAAAATTCATTTTCTTTGAATATTGTTTGGTATATTTTGATTGATAATATTATAAACGGCCATCAGAAATTTTTCAGTAGCAATATGTATATTATTATTGTTCAAAAAATTCCAATTATATTTTTTAAAAGTATATATTTTATTGCAGTTATTTTTCCTAAAATCTTTTTACAATCTGCATTTTTATTTCTTTTGTATGTTAGTTCTAGTAATGCTTTGATTGGTGAATGATATTTATTTATAGATAATATTATTCCTGATGATAACATGAATACTATTTCATATGCATCATTATGATTTTTATTTGTATGACTTTGTTTTAATTTGAGAGTATTTATTAAATTTAGTAAGTTGCATGTTCTTTAAGTATAATTCAGAACTATTAAAATCTCCAGCAATAAAAATATTATGATTATAATTAATTAATGTTGATATATAATGATCATAGATATCACTTATTGAAGAACTTTCTGGTTCAATATATATATATATATAGGCTAAAAGAAATTTTTTATTGTTTAATTGAATTTCAATCCAAATTGATAATTAATTTCTCTAATGCATTTACTAATCACCATCTTATTAATTGCTACAAGTGTTCTACCTCCCCTTCCAAACATGCAATCATTTCTATCTTGCCTATAAATATTATATCTGTCATCCATAATTTGTGAGTCTTTTATATCTGTTGTTAACCATGTTTCTCTTAATAAAATAAAATAATTTTCAGATAAAAATTGTAAATAAATTTCATGTAGTTTTGTTCTTAGTTCTCTAACATTCATATAAAAACATATTATTTTGTTATTTGCATGATTTTTCCAATCTATTAAAGTATGTGTTTTCCATTGCCTACCACTATCATTGTTCACATAATGTTTTTTAATAGCTGCATTAGATAATTTTCCAAAGAAATATCTCACAACTGCTCTCAGTGGTGTGAGAATCCATTTTAATTTTATCACAGCATATCTAATATTCAGGCACACTTACAAAATAAGTTCAGACATTGTCTTGCCCATATCAATTTTTATACACTTAATAGAAGTTCCTAAATATTCCTGAATATAATTTTTAAAAACATTTTCATCTAAATAAGCATTAGCTATAGATATTAGAAATTTATTTTTATTATATTATTTGACATTATTTTCCCAAAACTGATGATAATTATAACTATCAATATTGCCATATATATCATTAATATAACTATATTTACCACTTTTATCATTTATATTATATCTCTGCTGACTAAACTGAATTTTTTGTAATTATATGTATTACTTTTAATCTTTATACCTGTGCAATTTTTTATAAATTTCTTTCTCAATCCATTAATAGTTTTTATTATAATATACTTTAGTTTTATATTGTCTTCTTTTAAATATCTGCTTATTATTTCTTTTGTCATCCATAGTATGATATTCTTCTTTATCTGTATCACCTGTTACCATATTATCTTCCAAAAGTTTTTCATCTTTTATATATTTTATTTTAATTTTCTTTGATTTTTTTATTTTCTGTTTGTTTTATTTCATTTCCATTAGTATTATCTTATTCTATTGACTTAAACAAGTCATATCACCCAATCTTCATTAGTTTGTTCTCAGATATATTATTTATTATGTTAGCCACTTCTTTTTGCTCCATAATAATTGCTTGTTTTTTATATATCTGATCTCTGTCTAAAATTAATATTTCTTTTTGCTATTCATTTTGTCTTCTTCAATATATATATATTGTATATTATCATTATTATGGACATAATGACTACAATTATTTTCATTCTCTTTGGTAAGTTTTGTGACATATAAAATATTGAATTACATTCAAGTTATCCATGAAACTATCCCTCATATATATATACTGTAATTGTAGTTTTTTTTTTTTATGATAACTGATTTAAGTTCAATTAATCTAAAAATATTTTCCATTATTGTTATTTATTCGTGCTGATTTAGTATGCGCTCACGGCCGCCATTTTGAATTACAAGAACCACCCAAACCATGCTGAAACATCCAACCGATAAATGACATCGCTCAAAATGGCCATTTTCGTAGGAAAAAAAAAAACAAAAATCGGAATTTTCATATTAGTCAATCACGTGACTAAAATGGTAAAACATAAAAATCTTAATTTTCATATAAAAAAATCACGTGATTAAAATATTAAAACAAAAATCACAATTTTCATAAAAAAATCACGTGATTAAAATATTAAAACACAAAAATAGCAATTTTAATAAAAAAAAATCACGTGAGTAAAATATTAAAACACAAAATCGTATATGCCAAAAGATTATAACTTATAAAATCTGAATGCTAAAAATGGTAAAAAATAATGATGAAAAGATTTTAAGCAATAATTATATTTTCATTCACTTATAGAAATGGAATCACGAGACCAAAAAGGCGGTAAAGATCTTGAATACACGTTATCTACATCAATCTTTTTTAAAAAATCATATTTCAGTTTATTAAACCATTTACTTCTAATCAAAATCTGAATGCTAAAAATGTTAAAAAATATTGATGTAAGAAAGATCAGTGGTTGCTAGTTTCAATTTTAGTTTGCGAGCTTATCAAACATATAACTTATAAAATCTGAATGCTAAAAATGGTAAAAAATAATGATGTAAGAAAGATCGGTGGTTGCTAGTTTGAATTTTAGTTGGCGAGTTTATCAAACATATATGAACTAAAGCATATGAATTTTTAAACAGAAAAAGTGAAGGAAAAATTGATAAAAAATAAAAAAGTAAAACGCCTGAGGCTCTATAATTAAAAAAGGTGCTGGGAAGGGACTACACTTAAAAAAATGGCGGGAAAACGTCACATTAAATAGCATAAGGTGCTACTATCAAAAAAAAAAGGGCGGGAAAAGAAAAAGAAGTGAAAATTAAAAAATACTTTAAAATAAACCAAAAACACTAATTTATATATATAGTCATAATCAAACATTGCAAAAAAAGTGCGGGGTGGGGGGGGAGAAAAAGAGGTGAAAATTAAAAAATACTTTAAAATAAACCAAAAACACAATCAAAAAAAAAATAACGCTATAAATCCAAGCATTATAATAGTAAATCTCAAAAAATTAAAAAATCAAAAACACTATAAATCCAAGCATTGTAATAGCAAATCTCAAAAAATTAAAAACGCTATAAATCTAAGCATTCCAAGCATTGATAGCAAATCTCAAAAAATTAAAAACGCTATAGATCTAAGCATTGTAATAGCAAATCTCAAAAAATCAAAAATGCTATAAATCCAAACATTGATAGCAAATCTCAAAAAATTAAAAACGCTATAAATCTAAGCATTGTAATAGTAAATCTCAAAAAATTAAAAAATCAAAAACACTATAAATCCAAGCATTGTAATAGCAAATCTCAAAAAATTAAAAATGCTATAAATCTAAGCATTGTAATAGCAAATCTCAAAAAATCAAAAACACTATAACTATAAATCCAAGCATTGTAATAGTAAATCTCAAAAAATTAACGTATCTTACGGCATTTAAAAATAAATCATAAATGCTATTTGCAAAAAGAAAGCTTATTCCTGTCTTCAACAGTATATACTAAATCAGTATTTTAAAAAACAATATTTAAAAACTATAATGCTATAAATCAGACTTTGTAACGTAACATTAAACAGCCTATAATGCTACAATGGAAAAAAGTGCGGTAAAAGAAAAAAAAGCAAAAGAAGAAGCTAATATTGAAAATTAAAAAAAATTACAATCCTTTAAAATAAATCAAAAACGGTAATTTATAGAGTGATAATCAAACATTGTAATTGTAAATCTCAAAAAAATTAACTTATGTTAAGGCATTTTTTAAAAAAAAATCGTAAATGATATTTACAATAACACTTTAAAATATAGCGATCACTAGAAAAATAATAAATGCTATTTTAAAAAGCTCAGTCCGGTCTAGCAACGCTATATACTAAATCAGTATTATAATTTTAAAAAATTATATTGGTAAATGTGAAATGGCGGGAACACCCATCACTTTCAACACTATCAACAAATAAAAAACCTAATTAACTTATTTTTAAAAATATAATATTTTACATTTGGCTTTGGGATTATCCCTCTAACTAAGAGTTATAATAATGAATCACAAATCTGAATAATAGACAGTTAGCATTTATTTAAGTAATTTTTTACCAATATTTTAAGAATTTTAAAAAAATTACCAACATTCTCAATCGGATGGATGGTCGTCGCTAAGGCTAAATTTGGTTCTTCCTAGATCTCTTCATTACTGCAACAGCACAAGCCATCAACAAATTATACTTTTAAGATTTAGGTTTATTACTGTAAAGAAGATGCCAGTAAAATTAATTTATTCAGGAAATATCGCAGCTTGATATGTTCTCTTTCAAATTTATTTTTAAAACTGTGTATTTGGGTCTCACACAAATAAGAGCTGGTATGTATGACGTAAGATAATTTCCAAGAATTAGAGTTTGGAATGGGCCTTTCTCTTACTAAGATAAAAGTGTTAAGTTAAACTTTCAAATTTAAAAAAAAGCAACTGTAAACCAGCTAATAGATGATTTAAAAATATAATCGCACTGTAACATATTATACGTCACAACTTGTACTCATATATATATATATATATGTGTATGCCGATACATGTATTACTTTCAAGATTTTAATTTTAACACTTTAAAGACACAAGTAAAATTATTTGGTAATTTATTATAAAAAATATAAAAATAAATTAATGATTTAAAAATATAATCGCACTATAACATATTACAAGTCACAACTTGTACTCATATATATTTATTCCGAAAATATTGCAAAAACAAGAGACCTTTTCATTCATTAATATTAAAAAAAAAAAGAAATATAAAGGGTGTGTGTTCATGTGATCATATGATTTGAAAATGGGTATATGAATGACTAATAAATATATTCTTTATATTCACTTATTGTTGCTAATTCTGTCTATCATTCCGTTTCACCTTTTAAGTATCATAGTAGGCCTGTTTGTCAAATTCAAACCCATCCCAGGCCATGTGTATAATCCTATAATAATGAACATTGATGTATAATAACGTATGTTTACGTGTATGTGCGCACATGTAATATATAAATATATTTATATATTAGATGTGTGCACATACACATACGTTATTATACATCAAAATACATTATTATAAGATTACATACGTAATGTTGTTAGGCTTGAAGCATAAAAGTCCATTAGCTGGTTTACAGTTGTTGTTTTTTTAAATTTGAAAGTTTAACTTAACACTTTTATCTTAGTAAGACAAAGGCCCATCCCAAACTCTAATTCTTGGAAATTATCTTACGTCATACATACCAGCTCTTATTTGTGTGAGACCCAAATACACAGTTTTAAAAATAAATTTTAAAAAGAACATATCAAGCTGCGATATTTCCTGAATAAATTAATTTTACTGGCATCTTCTTTACAGTAATAAACCTAAATCTTAAAAGTATAATTTGTTGATGGCTTGTGCTGTTGCAGTAATGAAGAGATCTAGGAAGAACCAAATTTAGCCTGAGCGACGACCATCCATCCGATTGAGAATGTTGGTAATTTTTTTAAAATTCTTAAAATATTGGTAAAAAATTACTTAAATAAATGCTGTCTATTATTCAGATTTGTGATTCATTATTATAACTCTTAGTTAGAGGGATAATCCCAAAGCAAATGTAAAATATTATATTTTTAAAAATAAGTTAATTAGGTTTTTTATTTGTTGATAGTGTTGAAAGTGATGGGTGTTCCCGCCATTTCACATTTACCAATATATTTTTTTAAAATTATAATACTGATTTAGTATATAGCGTTGCTAGACCGGACTGAGCTTTTTAAAATAACATTTATTATTTTTCTAGTGATCGCTATATTTTAAAGGGTTTTTGTAAATATCATTTACGATTTTTTTTAAAAAAATGCCTTAACATAAGTTAATTTTTTTGAGATTTACAATTACAATGTTTGATTATCACTCTATAAATTACCGTTTTTGATTTATTTTAAAGGATTGTGTAATTTTTTTTAATTTTCAATATTAGCTTCTTTTGCTTTTTTTTCTTTTCCCGCACTTTTTTCCATTGTAGCATTTTAGGCTGTTTAATGTTATGTTACAATGTCTGATTTATAGCATTATAGTTTTTAAATATTGTTTTTTAAAATACTGATTTAGTATATACTGTTGAAGACAGGAATAAGCTTTCTTTTTGCAAATAGCATTTATGATTTATTTTTAAATGCCGTAAGATACGTTAATTTTTTGAGATTTACTATTACAATGCTTAGATTTATAGCATTTTTGATTTTTTGAGATTTGCTATTACAATGCTTAGATTTATAGCGTTTTTAATTTTTTGAGATTTGCTATCAATGCTTGGAATGCTTAGATTTATAGCGTTTTTAATTTTTTGAGATTTGCTATTACAATGCTTGGATTTATAGTGTTTTTGATTTTTTAATTTTTTGAGATTTGCTATTACAATGCTTAGATTTATAGCGTTTTTAATTTTTGAGATTTGCTATTACAATGCTTAGATTTATAGCATTTTTAATTTTTTGAGATTTGCTATTACAATGCTTAGATTTATAGCATTTTTAATTTTTTGAGATTTGCTATCAATGCTTGGATTTATAGCATTTTTGATTTTTTGAGATTTGCTATTACAATGCTTAGATTTATAGCGTTTTTAATTTTTTGAGATTTGCTATCAATGCTTGGATTTATAGCATTTATGATTTTTTAAAAAAGAGTGATGTAGCTAACGTGTATTCAAGATCTTTACCGCCTTTTTGGTCTCGTGATTCCATTTCTATAAGTGAATGAAAATATAATTATTGCTTAAAATCTTTTCATCATTATTTTTTACCATTTTTAGCATTCAGATTTTATAAGTTATAATCTTTTGGCATATACGATTTTGTGTTTTAATATTTTAATCACGTGATTTTTTTTAAAATTAAAATTGCTATTTTTGTGTTTTAATATTTTAATCACGTGATTTTTTTATGAAAATTGTGATTTTTGTTTTAATATTTTAATCACTGATTTTTTTATATGAAAATTAAGATTTTTATGTTTTACCATTTTAGTCACGTGATTGACTAATATGAAAATTCCTATTTTTGTTTTTTTTTTCCTACGAAAATGGCCATTTTGAGCGATGTCATTTATCAGTTGGATGTTTCAGCATAGTTTGGGTGGTTCTTGTAATTCAAAATGGCGGCCGTGAGCGCATACTAAATCAGCACCATTTATTCTTTTCCTATTATTTTGTTTTCATTATTTGTTATACTCTTAGAGTCATTCAATTGTTTATCAGCATTACCATACAAAGAATGAATCATAATACACCACTTGATTTAATACTATCTTTATTTTTTTTTTTTCAAATTATGGCCGTTTTTTATATAATGCATTGAAGGAATATAATACTTTTCTATCTTTTTATATAATAAAGTGATGGTATATTTTGTTCTTATAGTAAAACGATGGTAATTAAATCTTGGCCTTATTGTAATTAATTCAGGTTTCTTTTTTAAAATTTTACAACAAAATCCCATGTTTATTTCATTTCAATAGCTATGTTTCCAGATTTACTTTTTATATTTTCATACCCTGAGGGTGTATTACAACAAATCGGTAAAAATTCTAGACAGTTATTTTGATTAAAAAAGTCATTATTTTAACTATAAAATATACTTTCTTCTATATTTATAATAAAATAATCATTCTACATTAATGGAAATATTAATGCTATAAATAGAAGAAACACTTGCTTTGATATATCGAAGAAATGGTCCACGTAACACGTGCTAATTTAAATATCTTTGTATATATTTTTAAGAAAGCTATGATTATGAGGCATGGATCCTCGAAAACGTTCAGCTTATTATTATATTTATTTATAACTTCTCTTTTAAATTTTACTTTTAAGTTTTTGTGTTTATTGTACATTTATACTAAAGTCTTTTTCGGATTTATTATCATTATCAATTAATACTTTATTGCACATTACACACTTAAAGCTAACAAATGAAAAAAAAAAAAAATTTGCTTAATAATAAACAATGGGCATGAAAATACTTTTTTTTCTCATGTGTAATAGCATCAGCCGGAAGGGAAGCAAACCCGCTATCCCGGGACAACTGCATGTAAAACAGCTGTTGCTGACCTCTCGCATTGTCTAGCACATTTTAAAAATCTGCGAAAACGTTAGTGCTCTTTTTGACAAAGATTACACATTTTTATAAACTTTCCATTATATAATTACTATCTAAAACATTTTTAGACATAACATCTATAGATAATATATCCATATTGCTTTCATAAGTAAGGCAATCATTTTTATCCAGTATTGGATTCATTTCTTTTGTATGTATAAGATCACAGTCAAAGCCAAATTTATATTTCTCCTGATTAATATTTATATTTTCAATAATTTTTCGACTTTTAACATTATCCAAGCAAACATTTATCTTTCTTTTGTTTGCCATAAATAAGCAGCCAACAAATGCATTATTATTATAACTGTTGTCATTGTTATTATTATTATTTGAATTTAATTATTATTATTATCACTATTACTAATATTATCATCATCATTATTATAATAACCAGATATCCCTTAGATGTTCAAGTAAATATACATACTGGAACATATACAATTTATTTCTCCCAAATAACAATAAACAATTCCCAATTGCTGCATACATACAAAAAATGGTTTTTAGAACTTAAGTTTTTGACTTCTTTTTAGAAGTTAACCTTGATAACCTAACCACATCTCATTTCCTTAGGTACTATAAATCATATGCAAAATATTAATTCATTCTGCAGTCTGTGACACATGGAAAATAAAACAGAACATCATTTTCTATACACTTGTCCAGCTCTTGCATGCACTTGTGATGTGATGATAACCACATACACACAAAGCAGCATTTCCTTAAATAAAATCATAAGTACATATAGCCGAGGTGAAATACCACCTCTCCATGCAGCTATTTTCAGCTTGTATGCAATTTGGTGCACTTGCTTTATTTTTTTAAATAACAACACCAGACATCACCCTGCCACCTATTCTAATAAACATGAACAGCTGAGAGCTAGGGATGATAGAAACACTTACTCTGATATTTTTACTCATACCTAAAGTCATGGCTCAACTTATAACCTCCTGGCACACTAAACAAAAAAATTTCCCAAAGATAATCAGGAAGCTTCTGCTACCACAAGACTATTCTATGCCTACAATCTATACACACAAGAGAATTACTTAATGAACTTTATCAGTGCCTCAACTGATAAAACTTTTATGAACATTTAATAAAATGTTTGACAATGACAAAACATAAATGGCATAGCTCAACTAGATATGTTTATTGAGTTTCTTACAAAAAAACTTATAACCACTAATTTTATGTGACTGATCAAAAGTATTCTAACATTGAATGAACATTTGATTGCACTTGAAACTGATGACTGTGCGATATATTGTAACAGTCAGAATCGTCTATCTCGCTAACACACTGTAGAATTCAAACCCCAGACACAAAACTGAACTTTCTAGGAGGAATTGCCTTCTAGATATACTAAGTTCAAATCTAAAGCCCAAATTTCACAGCGCCATCTACGTGACCACGCATCTGATGCCACTACTAGTATGACCTTTAACCGGTGCCTGGTGGTCAGGGAGAAACAAAAGACTCTATACTAAAAGAAGTTTGGGTGGCTAATTAACGTCTATGGATTTACAAAAGAAATGCAGAAAATATATATATATTGTACCCTTTTCTATAGGTCAAGAAATAGTTATAATGGTCAATTACTAAAAAAAAAAAAAATTTTAAATTTGAGAATATATTTATTGATGTATTGAATATATTAAATTTATAGAGTCTGTAAAGTGCAATTTAAAGCTAAAGCAAATACCTGATATGTAAAATCATTTAAAAAAGTAGTTAAATAAAGATTAAAGAATTGCTCATATGGTTGTAAAAGCTGGCCATATTAAAATAACACAGCTATCAGTAATAAAAATGTATTTAATAAGTCAATTTTAATAACTTTAAAACTTAGAAGAAATTAATATTATATAGTATTTAAAGTCATAAACTATATTAAATAATAAAAATTAGTGTAATGTATTTGAATAGTAAATATTATGATGTTGAGAATTGTATTTATTTCTATAATTTTTCTAAATTATTTCTTCAAAATTTTATATAAAATTTTTATATAATATAAGTGCAGTAAATTTATTAAGACAGACAAAAATAGACAAAACACCAGAAACGATTACGTAATTGTCTGGAATATTTTTATACAAGCACTTGTTTCAATTAATACCAATATTTTAAAGTATTTAAATAATATTATAGTAGAAATGGATAGAATTTATTAAACATCATAATAAAAATAAGTAGTGAATAATTTTATTAAATATTGTTTTGAAAATTATTTTAAGTGTTTAAATTGATTTAAATATAATAATTAGTTTTAAATAATAATTAGATAGTGTTTAAGTGTTACATTATCAGTTTAAAACTTTAGAAAATTATTTATAAATCCAAGTAGGATTGACCAATAGTAATAGAGTTTGGCAGACTCCCAAAATCGCGCCAATTAATTGTATAATCGAGGAGAACAAGAATTGACAGACTCGAGTGAAGAGGTAAAAATTTTGAGCTCTCTAATAATATCTTTTCTCCAATTTATTCAATTTTTCAATATAATTCTAATAATATCATTAGAACAAATTAACTGACAATTTTAAAAATCATAGAGAGAGTCTTAAAATAAATATTTTTAAAGTTTTCATAAATTATGTATCACTAACTTAATCGAACCTGCCTGTGAATTCTATAGAAGTACAGTCGGAATTTTCAGTAAAAAATATGGATAGATTCTTTAAAACCAGTTTTAAAGTTTATAACATTTCAAAAGTGTTTACATTGTTCATTGATACCGCTTATATAGTGTATCCAAAGGAAAACTGCTTTTGTTACGCGTATAATATAGATGAAAAGACATTGTGCGCAAAGTTCAGAAAGAGAATAAAATATAAAAATCATTATGATTCATCTAAGAATAAATGGACAAATATAATTTTAAAATTATTGGAATTGCTTTCTTTAAGATGACCCGAAAAAGAAGTATACTCTAGAAAAAAAAAAAAAAAAGTTAAAGATCAAAAAATAATGTACATAAAATTAAGAATGAATGAAATAAAGCTTGCTAAAGAGAAATATTTGTATAAAGAAAAATACGGAAGAGGAATATAAAAAATATTGGATCCATAAAACGCAATTGGTACCTAAAGTATTAAATATTCGTAGTCTAATTAAAAAGGAGAAAGATGCATCGACGCGCCGAGGGAATATTTGCCAGAACATTAAAAAAAAAACTTCAAGGGATATCTAACTAAAATATATTTTAATAATCTGATGCTAAAAGCTAAAATTAAAGATCGTCTAAACAAATTTATTAAATGAACCAAGTTATTTTAAAACTTTGAGAGTCATAATGAAGAACATTCAGATAAAAGAAGAAGAGTAATATTATGGGACTAAACAAGATTTACCGTCAGAAAATATTTAATTATGGTTTGAATTATTTTTTATTATTATTATAAGCATTAGGTTTCAGAAAACGATAGGGAAACAAAATACATTAATTTTGGTATATATAATATTATATAAAATATGTTTGATTTTGAATGTTTTTTAATAAAATTGTATGTGTGTAATTGTATATTTGCGATGCTCGAAGGAAGGAAAAGAAGCCTACTGCAAAGCCTAATCCGAAGATAACAATTGTTTTTTGGTAACATTTATAATTATTGATGATATAATGTATGTTTTATTTATTTAGATCAGCCGAAAATTGAATGAATGTAGTACAAAAGTTTTATTATTATTATTATTGTAAAACGCATTTAAAACAACACATTGAAACATTTTGAGATGTGATTAGATTTTTGAAAATATGCATACGATAGTCATTTTATTTGTTGATAAATAATAATTTAATATAATCGATGATTATATTACATTTTCTATTAATTTTTCCTATTGGGATATTTGAATATTATTTAAAAAAAAAAAAAAACGTAAAGGATGAATATACAGTGTTATAAAGTGAGATAAATTATTCTTAAGGGATAGAGAAATGATTTTATAGTAGCGAATCTTGTTTGTTGTTTTTTTTAAAAAGTTGTTCGTATTTTATCGATGCTTGATATAGTGAAAATCTAGAGAGATAATTTAAGTAGTGACTTGGGAGTACAGGGGTGATTTGGAAACCAAGATGATGTATGAAAATCTAGGATGATACAGGGAATGGAAATAAGTAGTTTTGTGAGAGAATCAGCATAGTTAACATAGCCCTATGGCTGATCCACATTTCGTTTTATAGGTGATAATCAGCGTAGTTAACGTAGCCCTACGACTGATACACATGTTGTCTTGGACAGTGTTATTTTATATTTCGTGTGAGTTGCCTTGATGTTTGGTAAAGCTGAATAAATAGCTGCCACATCACTTTCTTATCTTAAGGATTAATAGACAATAAATGTCGAACCTGTTCACACTGTTCCATGCATTCTTGAAGTACATTGAAAACAAGTTATCCATCTTTCTTCCCAATATCCTATACATCTTTCGCTATCTTAATCTGTATTTCGTGCTACTACATCGTATATGATAGGTTTTATTGAAGGAAAAACAATAGATATTTTAGAATGTATGTTATGATTTTACTTGGAATAAGAATAGTTAAGAGTTAACTAAGAATAGATTATAACCATTGAAAGAAAGATACAGATGTCCTAAATAATGGAAGAAGTTATAGAATCATTTTAATTTAGAAATAAACTATAATTTTTGTAAAAGTATATCAAATGAGAATATACAAAATATTAAAATATATTTTCACGCTCTTTTTATTATTAATTATAATTTAAAGAGATAAGTGTTGCATATTTAAAAATACTATAACACTCGATAATTATTATCATATATTTGAAATTGTAACAGGGTGATATTTAAACACATTATAGTATTATACAGGAGTATGGCTTATGCAAAAATGCATTATAATTTATATGAGCATGGGAGAACAAACATTAAAGTTAATCATAATATTTAATAATATGCTGTGTAATTTGTTTAAAGTAACAAGAAATGTAAATTTTCTTTTTTTAAGACCATATTGATTATAAAGTGTGACGTTATAAAATATTGATCCACAAAAATAATTTAGAATATTGTAAATTTAGTATATTTAAAAGGTAAAAAATGTTGTTACCCATAAGTAGTTCAAATAGTGTGATAAACCTAAAGAAAATAACTAAAATAATTTTTAAAATGTATAATGATTGGATTAACTATAAAGAAGTACAAAATTGTAGAATTAACATTTGTCATGTGTAAGGAAAGAAGGATATCCGTTGTAAATAAGATGTAAATAGATTTGTTTTATTTTTACTTAAATTTATTTGATGTTAATAAACTTTGTTAAATTTGTTTTATTAAAACTTGTGTCTGGGTATTGTTTTTCACTACATCATGGTACAAATTCACAGAATGTTTTTACAACCACTGAAGTACATTTTGCACAAAAGATAACTAAAAATATGTTTAATCTTAATTATTATTGATGTTCTTATAATTAAGTAATTATAAAATTGCATTAAGTTATTGGTCATAAATCCACTATCCTAATGTTTTGATAAATTATATGCTATTAATTGCCACTTACTTTATTTATCAGATTATCTAAACACTACCACTTCTTAGTTTACTTTATTGTTTAAAGACAAAAGATGATATTGATTGATTTATTATGGTAATAAATTTGCAATAAAAGAAATTTATACCAATTTGATTAAGTAAGAAAGATTGTAATCATTATTGTTATTAATTGCAGTGTAGTAGATATGGCATAAAATCCCTTACCATATGTGCTGCCGCATTTTGTTGAAGTATAAATAAAGATTAAGAACCTGAGATTATAATTTATTGAGCTAGATGATGATTATTATTATTAAAGATAACAGAATTAATATTATAGTTATTAAATGAGTCTTAGTAAGTAGACGTTGCGAAAGTCATAAGAACACTATGTAGTTATTATTTGAAATAATAGTATAAAGGGGGGATAGTGTTCTTATGCCATTGAGGTGGTATCCTGTGGGATATTGGCTCAATGTGATCTACCTTGCCAACTCGTATTTCCACTTCTCGTCTCATGAATACATTAAATCTTTGTGTTAATTTACTTTAAAACAGAACCTAAGTTAATTTTAAGAATTTTGAGCTAGTAAAACATTTTTTTAATTTAATATTTAATTATTAGAGCTAGAACCCGGTGACGTTAAATATAGTAATCTATTTATTTGTAAGTGGAGGTGCGAGGTCCACGGCGGGCACGGTTAGAATATATAGACCGAGACAGTGATAGGGATCAAATAAAATAAGAGATCAAATTTAGTTTTAAATAATTTCACAAAATTTATTTAAATAATATATATATATAACGCCACTGTCTGCTTATATGAGACAGGGACGCATATTAAATAACTGTGGGCATTATATTTCAATAAATGACAAAAAGGTTTTAAAACAAAGTGATATATTCTATTCCTCGGGATAATAGCATTACGATAATGTGCTTGACGAGATAGGAACATGTGCGAGGTGCTTTGAGCAATTATACAAGTTTAAGAAAATATTTGAAATTAAGGGTTATAAAATATTTATTGATTTCGAGAATAGCACGGACAAAAGCTTACTAAGCAACAAAGTGGGAATGTGATCAAAGCATTTATTTGAGAATACTAATAATAGAGTTGCATTGGGAGGTCAATATTGCTGATAATGAATTTATTAAAGTTGGAGGGTATGACAAGTTTAAGTCACGGATGCTTTGTAAAATAAATATAAAATAAAACAATAGTGAAGATCCGGAATAATTACGGAGGGCATCTCGCCGCTAACCCGTAGGAAAGTATTCTATGAACAGCCGAAACTTAGTGACTGTGTGACGATTGCATTTAATTCCCAGGAGTGTCATTTGGGACACCCTCTGCCTGGAAACTTGCAATAAGTGAAAAGAACGGACTTTGCCGTGTAAAGAATCCTTGGAAAATAAAACAAAGCGGTCTCAACAACCAATTCCTTTACCAGCAATACGAGACTAGTGTATATCAAACATACTGAATGGGTTTTACTTGGATTAAGAGAAATGCCCAATCAAATTCCCTGAAATTCATTTAAAAGGGTCCGCACATTCTCGACGTCAATGATGAACTTTGTAATTAAAGTAGAACACAGTAATTAAAATAGGAAAATGCATGCTTGCGGGTTTGAAAAGTAAGTATAGATTTATATACGCAATCATACATTAGGGGACACATTTAAATCACTGACCTCGCACATACTCCCATGGTAGATTAAAATCAATAACATGTAGATTTTAAACTATGTGATTATAATATATTAAAGAAAAGAATCGCCCTCGAACGAGTGATTTGCAAGATAATAAAATTGGAAAATTATAAATTTAAAATATGCCTTAATAGTTGCGTTTTACTTTCAATAAAGGGAATAGTTCACTCGGTCAAAGACGATTCTGACACATTATCATAATAAAATAAAAGAAAGCTTTATAAATAGAAAGTATTAACCCAAGGATAGAGCAAAACGGTTGATTATATTTGAACACTTTAAAGAAGTACATAATAAAGTTATGTGAAATTTCAGAAAACAAATTAGAATAGCTATAGCATGTTAGTTAGGAATCACAAGAGCTCTTGGGTTAATTTAGGGTTACCTCTGGAGAAGCATTTAGTTAGATTGATGGTCGGCAGGTTTTTATATAATTTAACAGCAAAATCTGGAAATGTTCATATTTTTGGCAGCCGCAGTTCCGGGGTTCGTGTGATAACTTCCGATGGTCTACGGTAGCAGATGACCATCCCGGAGAGAAATAGCCTTCTCGCGCTCTACTCTGTCATGTCAAGATTTACAAATTACTAGAACAGAACTCAGAATGATTTCTCTTAGAAACATTAGAAGAACTCACTCCAGAACAAAAGAAAACCATTCTTTTTATAGTAGATGTTAACAATAGAATTGCCCTGGAGCATTACAAAAATATATCGGACTTATCAGCTGTAATTAAATCTATCCGAATGTCTAAAGGAATTCAACATTAATTAATTTCTTTTGTTAATTTCCCTGTCGACATTCGAATTACAAACTAGATTTAATTAAAAATTACTTTTATTAATTAAAGAAAACCTTAAGTGGACATCTGCTGTTTTTAGATAAACTTATATAACATTAACTAATTACAACATGAAATAATTAAACTATTGTCCCTCATTTATTTTAACAGAAATATTTGGAATAACTTTTATTAAATTAAAGAAAATGATTTTACTTTTTAAATTGCAATATTTGAATCTATTTACTAAACGAATCTTTACTAAATGGATATTATTTTAAATCAAAATATATTATGACAGTAATATATTTGTAAATAGATTCAAACAAAATAACTTTAACAATTTATAATTTTGATATGTTTAAAATGCATATCATAGTGTGTGCGCAATTACGACTTATATAACCTATTTTTAATAAATCAAAATTATGTGAACATATACATAATCTATAATCTTTTATTTATTTGGGAATGACTTATATATATAATACGAGCATTGTACTCGTGGTTTAAAATTAGGCGGGATTTTCGGTATATAAGTGTATTGCAGACACACTACGATAGATTGGGGTTCAAACTAAGGTATGAGGTAGGAAATAGGTGAAACGAAGATCTGCAAAGCAGACCTTACTGTTTCAATATGTAGATACTGACTATGTATGACTATATAAGTATCCAAAAATATGTAATCATCTCAACGATATGAAAATATTTTTCTATGATAATAATGATAAAGAAGGAAGAGACGAAGATTATAGTCACACATACAGCTTTAGCTGGTTACTTCTTATGTGGGTTTAAAAGTCAACAAAATGCTAAAAAGTCTTGCATCCATTTGTCAAACCTTTTGATGCCCTTTACTATCCCAGTGCAAGGAGTTTATATTGATAATAAAAAACTATTGAATTATAATACAAAATTTAATATGAAAGCACAGCAGCGTCTAGACTTCACAAAGAATTAACAATATGCTAAAAACTATTGTATCCATTTGTCAAAACTTTAGATGACTATTTATTATCCCAGTGCAAGGAGCTCATATTGATATTAAAAAATTGATGAATTATAATCCAAAATTTAATATGAAAGAACAGCAGCATCTATACTTCCTCAGATTTGAATTAAATCATAATATTTTAAGATATTATAATAACTGTAACTAAAATGCACTTTCACTCATTTGCTTCACTTTATATTTATTAATTATCAGCTGGTTATCGAGATTTGACTTACTCTCATCATACATTTCTTTTCAGAGGGTGAATTGACATGCCCACCTAGCTCGGGCCATCCCCTCCCATGTGAAATTTTTCCATGTTCTGAGTCACATCCTTCCCTTTTTGTGAAGTTTTCCTAATGTTTGGTCATTCAAAGGGTGAAGAAAAATGATTCGGCTGCTGAATGCAAACATGGATGTACGTAAACCAATCCAATTCGGTCACTCCCAAACTTAACTAACTCCCTTACTGTGAAAATGTCCCCATTTATGGGCTACGGCCCAAGCGCCAATCTTGCTAGTTAACAAGAATCACAGAATTCACTAATAATCAACTAACTCAATAAATTTTAAGCTTTTGCCTGGTTTATACTAGCTTAGGCTCAGGGATGGCGTAACCCACCGAAGAAGAAATGGCAGGTGAATTAAAATCTCTCTCTTTCCAATTTTCTTTTTTTTTCTTTTATTACAGTACTCTTTCTGAGATCTTTCCCTTGATCTAACACATGTTTCTTAGAATTACTAAACATATATCAACACGCACCCTTAAGAAAGTAATCATGGAATCTATTTTAAAACATATAATTACATATTCCAATATATATATATATTGTGATGATCACACATACTGTGATTCCACATGTGTACATTTAATATATAGTACAATATTAAATGTGAGTTTTATGTAAACTAAGTTATAGAAATTGGATAATAAAGTTAGAAAAATAAAATAAATTTATTTTAAGTTAAGTTTTAATTAAGAAATCAAAATGGTAGCTGAGGAATGCAAGTAATTAAAAAATCAATTATGGTAATTAAAGAAAGTGAAGGAAGGTAAGAAACCAAGATCCTTATCTTCCACCTTCCAATGCTAACTTTTTTAGAATTTAAAATTAGTAAAGTTTAAGGAATAGTAAAATAGGATCACCGAAGGTGATGATTAAATCTTAAAGGAAAAAGTAAATAAAGGGTTAATGATTGCAGAATTAGCAATCATAAATTTCATTCGCAATTACGAATAAAAATCAATAGATTTATAAAAAAGAAGATAAAGATCATCTCTTCAAAATACACATGTGAATGCATGAAATATATGTATAGGTGTGTAAAATAAAGAATGTGTAAATAAGAAAATTATTTATTAAAAAGAAATGGAAGTAAATAAAATTAAAAAAATAAATAAATAAAAAACAAGAAGAAAATGTTATGTATTTCATGAAAGTAAAATAAATGTGTGAAATGTAATTAATGACATTCCAAAAACAATCAAGAAGAAAAGGATTCTGGGACAATTAAGTAACAAGTTGGGTAAAGAAGTAGCCATGTTTTAGTTAGTCTTGAGTCTGCTGAGCTGACAGACAGAGTTCAAGAGCTGTGTTTTATAAATGAACAAAAATGTACCGAGAAGTTGAAACATCGAGGATGCAGGGCTAAGGGGCCACAAACGGATGCCAGTTGATCCATGCTCGCGTTGGGTATAAAGTCATCTCCCCATGAAGTAATAGTAGAGATAGCGCCTGCCTGATGGTTCACCTTCCCTGTCATCGAAGCCACAAGAATACGACTTAAATAAGCTGTAAGAAAGAATCCAGCCGGATCCCAAGAATTTCCATCTCTACAAAAGAAGTGGAGTAATCCACAAGATGGGTAATAATTCCCTCGTCAACGTCCAGAAAACCTAGGTAATTAACTTTAATATAACACGCGTGCACACACTTTCGTAAATGGCCACATTAATTAAAAAATGCAATTGCAAATGTGAATCTGAATGAAGCAAATAATTAGTAGTTATTCTATATCAAAGAATACGTTAGAAAAGACTATAAGCTATAAAATATCTACAGATAAATGTTTAATATCAAAGAATTATCATTTTAGGTGAAGGAAAAAATTAAATTAAATATAATTTGTGTTATTTAAATGATTGCTTGTTTTATGTCGAAATATTATATTTTAATGTTTATGAATGTATTATATTAAACAATATTTATTTATGAATAGCTCCATAAGTCTTGTCTTTCCTTCTTCACCATACTAATTTAAATGATATCCCCGTAGGGTTTATAAAATACTAAGTAGACATTTATTCTAGTAAAAGTACACGTGTCGATATAGTACAGTAATATTAAATCTCGCAAAAAATTATAAATATTTCAAGCGCTGGATTATTTTAAATAAATCATTCTTATGAATGAATATCCAGCAGCCGAAGAAGCTTCTGATCGGTAAAGTTAATACTGAAATATTCCATTGGTAATCTCAGTATTCGATCAGGAATATAGATTTAGTTAATGAATCTATACTTGCTTCTTTGCTTGACGTGACAGTCATCTCGATCGTAAAGTATAAAATTAAAACTTCACAAACAGTCGAAAAAATAATTCTGTTACATTTTGGGGGCCAGAGTCTGGGATAAATTTGCTGTGCAATTATTAGTCACATGTAGGGTAGAATTTTGGTAAAAAATTATTCATATACATTAATTCAAAAAAATTTAACTTGGTGAGAAAGCGAGGATGAGAAGGAGAGTTTTCTTTTGCTTTATAGTTCGTTATATATGTTTCTAAGTCACATGTGTAGAAGAAAAGAGAAGGGAAGGGGGAAAATTAGCTTTGTGAAAATCTATTAAAAGTTTTTTTTTGCATATTTACTGTTATAGAAGGAAACTGAAAGAAAAAAAAGGTATTT
Source organism: Epiperipatus broadwayi (assembly GCA_028023455.1). Classification (NCBI taxonomy): domain Eukaryota; kingdom Metazoa; phylum Onychophora; class Udeonychophora; order Euonychophora; family Peripatidae; genus Epiperipatus; species Epiperipatus broadwayi. The sequence goes on from JAQFVV010000019.1 coordinate 12,559,167, forward strand.
AAATATCTGAATACTTAGAACGACCGAATATATGTTATCTTACGCAATTGTGATTAAATAAAGAAAAATAAATATATTGAAATCTAATATAAATTGGGAATAGATGTTGAAAAAAAGTTTTATCGATAAGTCATAAATATAGTAAAATAAAGTATATCAGCTAAGTCAAAATAAATTATATATGTGTCTTATATAACGACCGAATATATGTTACCTCTAAAGAGAAATACATTGAAATCTAATATAAATTGGGAATAGATTTTGAAAAATTTTTTTATCGACGTCATAAATATAGTAAAATAAAGTATATCAGTGAAATCAAAATAAAATATAGGCGTGTCTTATATCATGACCGAATATATATGTTATCTTACATAATTGCAATTAAGTAAAAAGGGAAATATATTGAAATCTAATATAAATTGGGGATAGATTTTGAAAAAAAATGTATCGATGTCATAAATATAGTAAAATAAAGTATATCAGTGAAAATCTAAATAAATTATATACGTCTTGTTTCAAACTGTCGTAGTGAAGTAAAATAAATTTATCGAAAAATATATACGTAGTAGAGTTGAGCGTAATAGTCAGGAAAATAGACAGATCAGGGAGAGGAAACAAATCTAAGGCAGGTAGGCGAAGAATCTGAGCAGGTGTGGTTGGGATTAACTGGCGTACCAAATGCCAATCATAAAAGAAAAAATTTTTAAATTAGCAAATAGCAATAAAAGGGTCAAGAACAAAGGAGAATCAGTATAGTAGAAATATAATTAAAGATTAATTCATAAACTTAAAAAGTAGATTCATGCACACGAGAGCAAGAACAAAGATGGATGTCCAAAGTGACGGAGAGGGGAGTATTAGTAGTGAAAAACAAACTGAACAAACCGAAGATTTTAGGAATGATAGGAAAATGGAAGATAATAACGAATACAAAAAAAAATATAGTGCAAAATACCATGATGTGATGAGTATGTTGAAAGATACAATGGAAGAGTTCCGTGAACAAATAACTGAAAGCTTCAATCAGAAATTTGAAGAGTTAAATGATAACTTTAGGCAAACCACGTGTCAATTGGTGATCACAAATAAAAGATTGGATAGCCAAATTGATTTACTCGAGAAATTCGAGCAACGAATTATGGGGGAGGGGGATAATGGAGCACAGGAGGTTAGAGTTGAAGTAAATGAAAAGGTAGCCAATGTAGAAGATAAACTAGAAGTAGTATATCAGGAAATAGATGAGTTCAAAGTAGAACAGAGGAAGAAAATTGAAGTGATTAATGATGTAAACGAGAAAGTTATAGAGAGTCTACGATTTGATGTCAATCAGTTAGAGGTAGCAATAGAGAGAATAGAGTCAAAGGTAGAGGAAAGGGAGAGTGAATTAGAAAATCTAGGGATGAAATAAATAATTAATAATGATAAGCAGAGCAGCACCAATGAAGGCATGCAAGCCAGTAGTGAAAGTAATAAGATGGAGCAAATGATTATAGGCACCAAAAGAAAAACAGTCAAACAAGTTGCCGAATGGCTTAATGCATTCGACAGTACTAGGCCAAGGTACATGGCTGAAGATTGAGGATTCAAAGCCTTTCCTAAAGATCCGATTGTAAATGTGGGTTCATATAACCCTCATCGGAATTACTGGGAAGGAAGTGAGAGAAGATTTTTTGATAGAAATAAAGTGTCCAGACTGATGGAGAGATATGCGAATGGAAATTATCCGAAAGGACTCAGATACTTTGGTAGACAAACCTCCAGATAAAAACTAATTTAAAGCACCAGTGGATATATGTCGAACAAAAAACCTCCAGATAAAAACTAATTTAAAAAAAAAAAAAATCTAACACGAGGGATATGTCAACTTGACCGAATATTAACGGCCCTGGATTTCGAGAATGGAGAACGACTTATAAATTGTAAGAATAAAAATAAAAAATCAATGTAAAGAAAAGAAATGTACTGGGAAGAGAGGATAAAATAATAATGAGATTTTAAATGATAAAATTTTAAATGCAAAGTATGAAAAAACAAAAGGAAGTAACGTAAAACAAACTAATTTGTAATTTATAATGACAAAGTCCTAATGTGACTGTCAAACACAGCTGCGCATGAAAAAAAAATAGAGAAAAGAGAAACAATGATTAAAATGTAGTAACTATGTCAACCATTAGTATAATAAAACCCTTCTCATAAGATGCCATTATGATAACCAAAAGAATTTAAATTTTAATGTATAATCTGTAAGTCTGCAAATGCAGCTAGAAATAATAAATAAATGAAAAAGAAATAGGAGGGAACAATAAACATTCAAGCTTATTAAATAAACTAAAATCAAATAAATAATAGTTGTAAAGTTAAGTGTTAAGTGTCAATGATATATGGTTGAGATTCTGGATTGAGGCATTGGTGTGTGTGTATAGGAATTATGTATGGATCGTATCTGAGCTTGGTTAAGCCGTCTCTGCGTATGATGTAAATGTGCAGGTGAGTATGAGCATTAAGTTTTAAATAATGAAGCATCAGTAAGAATCCTGGGCTCATTATCTATGCGGGACAGAAGCTCCCAGTTTATTACAAACTCAATATAAATGAGTACATCCAGAAGTTAAAGAATTAAGAATTTGTTTTATTAATAATATAGCATCAGCAAGAATCCTGGGCTCATAATATGTGCAGGACAGAAGCTCCCAATTTATTACAAACTCAAAATGAATGAGTACATCAAGAATTTAAAGAATAAAGAAGTTGTTTTTATTAATAATGTAGCATCAGTAAGAATCCTGGACGCATTATATTTGAGGGATAAAAATTTTCCCACTTTATTAAGAATTACGTTGAGAAAAATATAAAGAATGAAGAATTTCATGTTTTATATAAGTTGAACAAGCAGTAGAAATGGCATGCCAGTCACAGAGTTCAAACCCTATAAATGTCGGTGTATGTTAAAATCTTTCGTAGGGATTAAAGTGGTTCGATTAGCACAGATCGATGGAATTGAATACATATAGCTTTTGCCTAGTTGTATCTCCATGTCTATCTCACCAAAGAAGTTAAATATTAAGAATTAAAATAGCTTCACATCAAAGTTCATTATATTTTAATTCTTAAAAATTAGGGAGCGGTGTAATGTGATGATCACACATATTGCGATCCCACATGTGTACATTTAATATATAATACAATATTAAATGTGAGTTTTATGAAAACTAAGTTATAGAAATTGGATAATAAAGTTAGAAAAATAAATGAAATTTATTTTAAGTTAAGTTTTAATTAAGAAATCAAAATGGTAGCTGAGAAATGCAAGTAATTAAAAAAATCAATTATGGTAATTAAAGAAAGTGAACGAAGGTAAGCAACCAAGATCCTTATCTTCCACTTTCCAATGTTAACTTTTTTAGAATTTAAAATTAGTAAAGTTTAAGGAATAGTAAAATAAGATCACCGAAGGTGATGATTAAATCTTAAAGAGAAAAGTAAATAAAGGGTTAATGATTGCAGAATTAGCAATCATAAATTTCATTCGCAATTACGAAAAAAAATCAAGATTTATAAAAAAAAAGATAAAGATCATCTCTTCCAAATACACATGTGAATGCATGAAATATATGTATAGGTGTGTAAAATAAAGAGTGTGTAAAAAGAAAATTATTTATTAAAAAGAAATGGAAGTAAATAAAATTAAAAAAATAAATAAAAAAAAAAACAAGAAGAAAATGTTATGTATTTCATGAAAGTAAAATAAATGTGTGAAATGTAATTAATGACATTCCAAAAACAATCAAGAAGATAAGAAAAGAATTCTGGGACAATTAAGTAACAAGTTGGGTAAAGAAGTAGCCATGTTTTAGTTAGTCTTGAGTCTGCTGAGCTGACAGACAGAGTTCATGAGCTGTGTTTTATAAATGAACAAAATTGTACCGAGAAGTTGAAACATCGAGGATGCAGGGCTAAGGGGCCACAAACGAACGCCAGTTGATCAATGCTCGCCTTGGGTGTAAAGTCATCTCCCCATGAAGTAATAGTAGAGATAGCGCCTGCCTGATGGTTCACCTTCCCTGTCATCGAAGCCACAAGAATACGACTTAAGTAAGCTGTAAGAAAGAATCCAGCCGGATCTCAAGAATTTCCATCTCTACAAAAGAAGTGGAGTAATCCACAAGATGGGTAATAATTCCCTCGTCAACGTCCAGAAAACTTAGGTAATTAACTTTAATATAACACGCGTGCACACACTTTCGTAAATAGCCACATTAATTAAAAAATGCAATTGCAAATGTGAATCTGAATGAAACAAATAATTAGTAGTTATTCTATATCAAAGAATACGTAAGAAAAGACTATAAGCTATAAAATATCTACAGATAAATGTTTAATATCAAAGAATTATCATTTTAGGTGAAGGGATAATTAAATTAAATATAATTTGTGTTACTTAAATGATTGCTTGTTTTATGTCAAAATAATATATTTTAATGTTTATGAATGTATTATATTAAACAATATTTATTTATGAATAGCTCCTTAAGTCTCATCTTTCCTTCTTCACCATACTAATTTAAATGATATCCCCGTAGGGTTTATAAAATACTAAGTAGACATTTATTCTAGTAAAAGTACACATGTCGATATAGTACAGAAATATTAAATCTCGCAAAAAATTATAAATATTTCAAGCGCTGGATTATTTTAAATAAATCATTCTTATGAATGAATATCCAGCAGCCAAAGAAGCTTCTGATCGGGAAAGATAATACTGAAATATTCCATTGGTAATCTCAGTATTCGATCAGGAATATAGACTTAGTTAATGAGTCTATATTTGCTTCTTTGCTTGGCGTGACAGTCATCTCGATCGTAAAGTGTAAAATTAAAACGTTTCGCAAACGGTTGAAAAGGTAATTCTGTTACAATATATTAAAATGTGAAAGAGACAAATAAACAAAAAAAAAGATAAAGTTTGTTTTGTTAAATTTAAAATCTATTTGTTTATTTGAAGAAATTATAAAGTGGCACACATGTGTATATGACATAATATTCTATTTACAGGACGTTATAATTAAAGAATAAAATCTATGAAGCAAAATATGTATAAAAGTTATTACACTATTTGATTTTTGTGTATTTAAAGATTGGAAATAATAGCAAATATATTTATCGCTGTTTTGACAAGTCTTCTGAATTAAAGTAAATGTCTCTGAGTGCACTCTTTGTGGTTATTAATTCTTTTACCTTCACTCCAATTCCCTGGGTTAATGTGGATCAATCACGAGTCTATTTGGTCTTCTAATTCAGTGTTCCAATTAATAAGTTCATCATTCCATGACAGATCTGTGGAGTGGCAGATGTCAGGCATAGGATTCATTCATCATGTGTTTTCTTTATATATATATATAATATTTAGGGCAATCTGTCTCTTAATATCTTGCATGGCCTCAAAGGTACAGGAGCTGGAGTCTAACTAGACCCCCAGCATGATGAGAACTTTACCCCAAGCATTTCATGGAGTTTCCTTTTTCTATCTTTCTTTTCTGGTCAAAAATGATTTTTATAATTCTCTTCTTTTTTGCCATGTATTGCCTTCTGCCTTCTCTCTGCAATAATCCCTCTAGCCAGCAAAACTGCCAATTAAAAAAAACAAACAAAATGACCTCGCTCTCAATCAAGTTTTTTTTCTTCTTTTTTTTAATAAAAGTCTTTTTAACCCAATACGCGAACAAAAGAAACAGCACTTAGCAACTTAGTCTTAACTTTTGCTATTTTTGGAAACTCCCTCTAACTACGCTTTGTTGTTTACCTTGATAATTAGACAATAGGATCTTCAAGAATTTAATTTTTTAATGGACATATCACCTGTTCTTTTCTTTTAGCTAAATACAAAAATCATTTCCACAAAGTTTCAAAACCTGATAATATATTAATCTTATTAACATCCAACTATTAACTATATCCATTTCAATAACACTACAGTCCATTTGACTAATTGATTTTTGGCAGGTAAATGAAATTCCTTTCTTTTTTCCTTCATATTTTAAAATATTTGAAAATCTCTTGATTTTATTCATTTTTCTTACCCCCTTCAACACAATACTCATCACTATACATTGTAACGAGCACAGACGTTCGTTACATTGTTGTTGTTTTTTTTATTTATTAAACATGAAAGTAAATTAAAAAGTTCGCATTTAAAAATTTTCTTTAAGAATTAAAAAAATTGAAATTAAATATCATCTTAAACTCTTATATATTAAATCGCACAGATAATGAAAAATTATTAAAATAAAAATTTATTAAAGAAAAAGTATTTTAAAACTAAAACTTAAAAAGATTTGGAGATAAAATTATATCTTTAAATTTATCTTTAAATATATCTTTAATTTGGAAAACAGGTTAATTAATCAGAAATGGAAATGATAAATTTAATTAGTCAAATGTAAACCAGCCTTGGGCATTTAAATGTAAAAACATCAGTCAGATAGGAAAACAATAGAAACTGTTAGCAAATAAGAAGAAATCCCTATGGAATCGGACCGCAGCGAAAGGACCATCGCATCGGTGACGTAATGTAAATTCAATCCTTCACATTAATATAAAAAGGACAAGTTTGGAAATTATTAATTAGTGAGTTATTATGATTATTACGATGTGACAGATAGATGTTAGTGCGGAGGTGCGGGAGAAGAGATTGAAGGACGCACGTTCAATCCCTTCAGTTGTTATAAAATGGAAAAATGAAACATCGCTTTTCTTATATTCAGAGGACCACAGGATCATCGGGAAATTTAACGCTGGATTTCAAACGGCAAGCAATTGTAAAAGATGAACATTTCTAAAACCGTAAGAACTTTACAATTAATGAACATTAAATTAAAAACTTTTCGTATTTAAAATAATTGCATTAGTTTCCTATCTGACTAAAGTAGTTAAAATGTTGTTTGATGTATTTTTTTATTTATTTGTGTAAAATCATTTCCATTTATTTAACTTTGTTCTTTAAGTTTATTTGTGGTTTCTGTTTTCCGATGAATTAAAGTATATCAATGTTAAACTTAAGTCGGGCGTGAATGGCTGTATAGATTTGTAAAGTTATATTAGGGGAGGGTAATCTTAGGTTATTTGTTTCGTGGTTAAATTGGGTCAATGGATTGGATATATTGGTGTGATTAGTAGATGTAATATTGATTCGCTATGGGCAGAATCGCTTCATACGCCGCATACTTCCGTTTGCCTATGGAAGGAATTATAAGTCGGATACCGCAGTTCCTTTCTATGGAGTTTTTTGTTTTATTGCTCTTCTTTGCAGATAGATGTAATATTCCTATCTCATAAGAGGCAATTTCTTCCCTTAACCTTTTGTGCTGCCGTATTTTATTACATTGAATACATTGATATATCAGATGAATTGATGCCAGTTTGACTACGAATTTTAGTCTAAGGTTAAATAGGGATAGAATGTTTATTTTCAAAAGCAAATTTATCTGGTCTATTCATGCTCAACCCTAAATAAAAATGCATTAAATTTAAGTTGTTTATAGACGCTTGCATGGATTGTTTATCGGTTAACTATATTTGCGTTTTCATATTTGATCAAAATATATAGACATTCGATAAATAAGGATACCTTACGGTGAGTATCTAAAATGTATTTATTCGGAGGTCTTTTAAGTCATACCTTACGGTGAGTATCTTATGGTGAATACTACTGGGTTACTTATAAATTTCCCTCTGCAATTGCCAGTATCAATGATTTTATATTTTGATCGTTTATGTTTACTGTGAAATGTTTTTAACCGTGTAATCTATGTAACCGATCTATAGCAACATATTAAAACAAGCTTTTATAATCCCATCTGTGCAAACTTAATTAAAATGTAAAATTAGAATATAATAGTAATTAAATGTAAATTAAAGTCAAGAATCAAAGTTAAAAATAATGTTAAATGTTAAAATGTAAAACTAATACTAAAATAATTTTAAATCTTATATATATGTGCATAATTAAATGTTTGTAGGATTAATTACTGGCAGTGGCTTATTTTATTTATTTTTTAATGTTGACATCTAATTAGATAAGATATTATATTATTTAATCTCTGCTATTCCACTGAGCTAGTGACATGGGCTAACGACCGGAATCAAAATAAAAAAAAAATTTTTTTTTTTGACTTACGTATCTGCCTACTTTATAAATTTTTCTAGGTTCAAACGCCTAGATGGCGCCCCGTAGTGCAGTTGACGTTAAGTCGCTTTCTCCGGATCGTTACAACATGTATGCCATAAAATAAGAATAAAATAAGTGAGAGAAAGTAAAATATATACATTAATATTAGTAACCTATCACTGCTGCTGCCATTATTATTATTATTATTGTTGTTGTTGTTATTATTATTATTATTATTAAACTCTAAATCAATTAACAATTTAATATATTTAATAACATGATGGTATAAATGTACAGATACTATCAACATTTTTTCTTCTGAGTTTTTTTTTTGAGACATCATTGTCTTATATATTTTGCTTAATATAGGAGCCAGTAAATATTTTATTTTACTCGATCATCTTGGAATTTGGACTTCACAATAATTTAGAGGGAAGCAAGCTAAAGAATAATCTTAACTTAAAAAAATCTGTAATGAATTTCTTTTCCCAGATCAAGCCAGTAAAGTTTTGGGCAGTAAAATAAAAAAAGATCAGAGTCAAAAGAAACCGACTGCTGTAAAACTTAGAGGAAGTTTGAATTCTGTTTTAAAATAGATAGTCGCTGATTTTTGATCTAGGAAATATAAATATTGCAGATTTTTAAGTTAAGATTATTCTTTAGCTTGCTTCTCTGTAAATTATTGTGAGGTCCAAATTCCAAGATGATCGAGTAAAATAAAATATTTACTGGCTCTTGGCCAGGATGGTGCTCTCAATTCCTCCAAATATACCTTTGGATAGACTTTCCGGCAACCTGCATGAAGGGAGAATATGAAGAAATTTAAAACCTATCTGAAAAGAAATGCCACAGAAAACTATGCTGCTGTTTGATGCCCTATTCCAGCCACTATCATTGATATATGCTTCAAATCCAACCAAGGAGGCAGTGATGGTAATAATTTTAAAAACTGCAATTTATGAACTTTAATCTATAAAATCTAAGCTAGCTTTAACACTTCAAAAAGAACATTCTATCTAAATTATCAAACTCTTTCATTTTTACCCTATTATAAAAAGAAACTCTGTAGATCTGTGTAACTTTATATATATTGTAAAAAAAAAAAAAATCACTGACTTTAATTTTATAAACTGCTGAAATCTTTTATAAATTAAAAGATTTCATTTTTTTTATATACTCATTAAATGTCCGAAATTTATTCTCTTCAATTCTTAGAAACTAACGGTCTTGCCTAACTTTAGTAATTTTAATATTTTGTTTAAATGCATTTTGTTTATGTTTAATATGTGATAATATGCTCATATTTCGAAACAATGAAACTAAGTAAGTAATTTATAAAGGAGATAATTATAATCTTCACTTAAACATTTTAAAAGCATTGTTTATTTTATTGAATCATTGTTTCGAAATTATAAAATTGGTAATAAACGAATGTGCTAACCACTCGTTATTATCATAGTTATATATATTGTAAAATCGTATTTTTCAAGGTTTGCTTAACCGATTTTATATTATAACTTTTAATATCTATTAGTTGGAAGGGGATATATATTGTCTAGAGATGATAAGGTATATTTGCTAATGTTTGTATTAAGTCCAATCAAATATACTTTCCCTCCTTAATTATGAAGATTTATATGCAGATTCAGGATCTTAACTAGATTATTTATTATAGTTTAAGCCCATTTTATTAGCATACTTATAATGCTAATTTTAAGAACTGTGTTGAATTAGCTTGACAGATAAAAGCCATGTTTTAGGCGCCATTAATTGTATGCATACTTATTGCTCTATATATATATTGCGTGCATTGCAGGTGTGTCTTTATATAATACACTTATATGTGTTACATTTTGCTGCATCTTACATGGGTTCACGGTAGCAAACCATCCCATTATTTAGTTTGGGTTATGGCTATCTTTATTAGAACTGGAGCGTGCGGACCCAGATTTTTCCTAAAGCCAATCAGAGTTCCTGAACTTTATGTTCATATATCAATAGCAGCAAACCGTCGGTCTCAGAGCAAACCGAGCATTTGATGCTGAAGCTCTTGATTAATCACTCACTCGCACTGCAAGCTTATTCTTTAATATTTTCTATAGCACCATAGCACATATATTTGAATCTAAGAGTAACCAGTTCTTTTTCCCATATTAATTAATCATTCAGCTTTAGACTGAAGTTTGAATATGGATTATCAGGTTGAATCTGCATGATACTGAGCTTATTTAGTTGCTCATTTAATTAGTATATATAACAGCCATTAAAACTGGCTGTAGTCATCATCATCTCTTCTAAAGTATCAACTTCTAACTTGAGCAAGTCAAAATCATAAGATGAGCATATTAAATGATTAGGCATGACCTCTACAACTCACACTTATGTATTGTAATATGTTTAAAAGGGAACAGATATACTTGATAATAGTCCCAACTATTGTAACATGCTTGCCTGTATTGAATACCTTGTGAATATTGTACAATCCTTGCCATTATATTTTATGTTAGATCATTTGTTATTGTTTTAATAAACCTTTTTAAATATAAACTGTTGTATATATTTCTTGCTCAGACTCTAGATCAAGCCAAACCACAGTATCTTATCCAATCCATAGTATTTTATCCAATCCACAATATATTATTAAATTTCACAGTTCATTACTCCAATTTCTTAATGATTTTATATGCTATATGTGTATATCTGGTAGTTAAGATTAATAGAGTGTTAAGTGCTATATATCACCCATTTAGTTAGATTAGTAGTAACCTTAAGTCTCATGTTTCTACCTGTTCTATGTCGGCTCGCGGTTAAATGAGGACTGAGTGTAGCCTCAGGGATGTCACTCATAAGGTGTTAAATTGGGAGTACTGGCACATGAGTTGGAGTTTGGTCAGATTAGAGGTCTCAACCACCTCACTCCGGTCAGCTTTGGTATATTTTTTGCTTGGGCTCTGAATTTTGTTGCATGAACGTACAAATCTGACCGTTACACTGCTGCTGCCATTATTATTATTGTTGTTATTATTATTAAACTCTAAATCAATTAACAATTTAATATATTTAATAACATGATGGTATAAATGTACAGATACTATCAACATTTTTTCTTCCGAGTTTTTTTTTTTGAGTTATCATTGTCTTATATATTTTGCTTAATATTTTTGTTTTTATCATGCCTCCCTATTCCGTTACCTGTCCAATTTGTCAATCTGTTATTTATGGAAGGCAAAAATCTTTGAAATGCTCTGGGCCTTGTGGTTTGAAATATCACTTTGACTGTTTTAATTCTGTTAATAATAAAGATTGTAGTGGGTCTGTTTTTATGTGTGATTGTTGTAAGATTTCTCTTAATAATGATGCAGCCTTTTCTTCTCAATCATCTTTTTCAAATTCATCAATTTCTGATTCGGATCATTCTTCTGTGAATGCTATAGCTGGTCAGCTTATTCCTGATAAAGATGGTATTCCAGATGTTACCTTTTGTCATGGTTGTTCTTTGATTATTTCTGATATGGCCATGAGGATTAAGTGTTCTGGTCAATGTCAGGAGTATTTTCATTTGTCTTGTACTAAGCTGTCTAAATCTGATGCTATTATTTTTCAAACAATTGGTAATGGATTTTTTAAATGTCAGGCTTGTAATAATATAACTTTAAATATGAAGTTTCCAGATGTTGATAATGAACTTCTTGATGAATTGGTGATAATGACTCAGCAGTCATTGGCCAATAACATCATGGCTTTAGATTCTGAAGACAATGAGTGTAACTTGGTCAAGCCTATGATGGTCATATTACTAAGGAAAATTCAGATTTGATAATAATGTCTTCTTCTGATAATACTTCAGTTCAGATTATTAAAGAAAATTCTTATGATTCTAATGAATTAAATATTTCTAAATCTAATACAAGATTATCAGATGTTGTGGAGACAGGTGTTAATTTTACTATTGCATCCACAGGAATGTTTGAATCTTTTTCTGTTGATTTAAACTGCATGGATAAATGTCTTAATGATATCATTTCACAACCTGAACATTTTACTTTAGAGGTTTTACAATCTTATTCTATGTCACAAATTCATTCTGTAATTATTAAGATGTCTCAACTTTGTAATAAATCATTGAATTGTTCTTCTAATTTTAGCAAAGGTATTCCATGCTCTCTTCCTTCTGTCAAGTCAACTTGTTTTTCCAAAGTGAGTTCACATAAAACCAAAATATTTTACAATAAAAACTTTCATAATACATATCATGAAAAGCATGATACTAGTAATAATATTAGTTTATATGATAGCAAGAGTTACAATAACATAAAAAATGTTGTATACAATAATACTGGTTCAAAGTCTCAATCATTTGTTGAGAAAGATAAAACTTGTTATGAGACTGGAGTGAAAGGTCTAGGTTCTTATATAAATCATAGGAATATTTTACTTTTCAAGAAACACATTAAAAGAAAAAATGATTTTGGACAGAATATTTCTAAAAAGAATAAAGAACTTAGGCTAAAGGTCCAATTTCTTATAGAGGTCCTAATAATTCTAATGTATCTTATAAATGGTGGCCTTCTAATTCTGTTTCATCAATATATTCTTCTAATACCTCTTCTCCTTTTCAGCAATTTTCTAATAGAAAATTATCAGTTAGGCAGCTTGGCAAACAGGATAGTTTACCCCATAATTTTAGACTAAATTCAAATAAATTTTTTAATAAAAAATGTAATAATTATTCTTCTAATTTTAGGCAGGATATTTCTAAAGATAGAGAAAAACTTAGGTTTAAAGATCCAATTTCTTATAGAAGTTCTAATAATAGTAATGGTTCATTATTAATTAAGGATAATAATAAATATTATAAATATTTGGCTTCAAATTTGCCAGTAGATGCTAATTCTTCTGATGTACAGATTTTTGGAAGACAAACTTCAAGTTAAAGTCATATGTATTAAGATTAATATGTTTAATTCTAATATTAGTAGTTTTTTTTTGCTTCAATTCCCAAACATAAACATTTGGAGTTTATTTCGAATCATTTATGGCCTTGTGGTACTGCAATAAAATGTTTTTATGGCTCTTTGGCTAGTTCATTAATACTTTCTGATTAATTTCTTTTGCCCATATCGTCCTTTATTAACATTTTTTTTCCTCTTGATTATTGTTTGTTTTTATATATTTTTTGATATTATGTTTGGAGTTTATAGTTTTTATATAAACATTCATGGGATGAGAACTAAGACTGCAAAAATTAAGCAATTCTTCAGTTCTGAAAATTTTGATATTGTTTTTATTTCAGAAACTTGGCTTACTCAACACATTTCAGATGATATTTTTATGGACAATAGATATAAAGTACTTCGAACAGATAGATCTTCTGATGTTGCTTCCAAAGGTGGAGGCACGCTCATTGCTTTTAAATGTGATTTTATACATAAGTATATTCCTATTTCATCATCATCTTGTGAAGCTACATGGTGTGAAATGTGTTTGAAAAATAGTGTCAAGGTTATTTTGGGTACTATCTACATAAAGCCAACATTATCCTTTTTAGAGTTTAATGAGTTTCTTTCTATTCTTGAAGATTTTTTAATCAAATATGAATCATATATAGTTATTACTGGTGATTTTAATATTCCTGATTTATATTCAGGTACTACTATCATAGATTCAGTCTCTTTTTCACCTAAAGCATTGAGAATGATTCGTTTTTGCAATTTGTTAAATTTAAAACAATTTAATCCATACACCAATTTTAATGATCACACATTGGATTATATTCTTAGTAATTTTCCTACAATTGAATGTTTAACTACTTCTTCTCTTCCTTTTTCCATTGATTTGCATCATCCTCCCTTAGAATTTTATATTAATATTAAATTTAATAGAATTTGTCCTTTTAAAATTATGAAAAGAAACTACAAAAAAGGAAATTATTTGGGTCTTTATTTACAATTGTCTAATTTTAACTGGAAAAATTTGTATTCTTCATCTGATATAGATTTCTGTATGAAGTTTTTTGAACAATCATTTAGTGAACTAATTGACAAATACATTCCTAAGGAAAAAATTTTAACTAACCATTTTCCTCTCTGGTTTTCAGTTTCTCTTAAAGAAATTATTAAAAGGAAATCATTTCATCATCGTAAATATTGGAAAACTAAGAACTTAAATTATTATAACAATTTTATTAATTATAGAAGATTGTCAAAGATTATATATCATAGAGATTTTCAAATATTTATACAAAACACTGAAAGTCTTATTTCTGATAATCCTTTGCAATTTTGGTCTCTGGTTAAGGATTTAGGTATTACAAAAAAAAATTACAGAGTAATAATTCCAATCTAGCCGCAGATGATTTTTCTCATTATTTCTCAGAGCTTTTTAAACAATCTCAATCTTTTACTAATTTAACTGCAAATAATGATCTAGTTGAAGAAAGGATAACATTTGATTCATTTATTGAATCTGATGTTGTTTTTGCTATTAAGCAGCTTAAATTACATTCTAGTGTGGGCCTTGACAATATTCCGGCTTTCATTTATAAAGGATGTGCTGAATACATTGCTTCTCCTCTTTTGCATATTTTTAATTGCTCTTTAGCAAATGGTACTTTTCCTACATCCCTTAAAATTGCTAAAGTTGTTCCTATTTTTAAGAAAGGATCTAGAGATTTGGTAAGTGACTATAGGCCTACTTCAAATCTACACACTGTTGCTCGAATATTTGAAAGATGTTTATATAATAGAATTATCTTGGATGTCTCTAAGGTTTTGGCACCAGAGCAGCATGGATTTTTGCCTAATAGGTCCATTGAAACAAATTTGCTAACTATTTTTGATCACATTTCAAACTCAATTGAGAATCAATCTAGGTTAGATGTTGTTTATTTTGATATGTCCAAGGCTCTTGATAGAGTTAATCATAAAATTCTTCTTCAGAAGCTTTGTGGGTTAGGTTTTTCCAAATTATTAATTAATTGGTTTGACTCTTCTCTTAAGGGTAGAATATCTTGTGTGAGGTTTAATAATAAATTGTCATTACCATATTATTGCTTCACTGGGATGCCTCAAGGCAGTGTTCTTGCACCTTTATTATTTAATGTATACATTGATGACCTAAAAATATACATTAAATTTTCACATCTTCTAAGTTATGCAGATGATTGCAAAATTTTTAGGCATATTTATTCTATTAATGACTGTTTTTTACTTCAAAGTGATATAGATAATTTCTTGAATTGGTGTGAATGTAATTATATAGATATAAATATGGATAAGTGCTCCATTGTCTCTTACTCTAGAAAATCTGAAATCTTAAGGTTTTCCTACTATATTGGTGATTCTAAAATTATAACAAATGATCATCAAAGAGATCTAGGAATAATATTTTCCAATAATGGATCTTTTCATAATCACATTAATTTTATGGTGAATAAATCTCTTAAAACTGTAGGAGTTATTTACAGATATGGAAAAGCATTTAATAAATTTACAAAGATTAAACTTTTTATATCCTTAGTTCTTCCCATCTTGGAGTATGGTTCAATTATATGGAATCCTCATAACAGGACAGATATCATAAGAATTCAGTCTGTTTTTGACAAATTTGCAAAATTGAATAGTTTAGGTAATGAACACTATATTGATTTAATGCTGAGACGAAAAACAAGAGATCTCAAGCTTTTTCATAAATTTATTTCCCAGAATGTTTCTGTATCTAATTTGCTTTCTAATTTAGGTATTAAGAAACAGAATTATAATACTCATACTCACAATATTTTTGAACTGAAAATTTGTAAATCTGATGTATTAAGATTTTCCCCTTTATTTCGTTTACGTAGAACTTATAACAAAGATTTTGGTAATGATGATGTTTTTAATCTGGATTTTAAACAATTCACTAAAGTCCTCATAAAAAAATATTATCCTTAATTTCATTTGATATATTGCCTTATTTATTTGTGCATTTTATTGTTTTTCTATTTTATTGGTATTATTTTTTATTTTGTTTTTTTTAATGCTTATTTAGATTTGTATATGATAATGAAATTATTGTGCAATCTATAATTGGCTAAATGCTGTTGATATGTACATTAAATAAATAAATAATTGAATTATTATTATTATTATTTACGCAACTATATATGTGTAGGCTGCGTGGTCCTTTCCAAATACACAACTCATGACACAAAACACATACATACATACATAGCCTGATTTACTCTCTCCCTTGTAACAAGGTTTGAACCCAGTACCTGTTACATAACATTAATCAATAGAGTATTTTTCCTTTAGGATAAAGTTATTCTTTTCTACACTATTTCCCTAACTTCAACATACCTCATGAATATAATAAAGATAGATGATCTAAAGCAAGAACAACCTGTGGCCAAAATGACTATATTGATATACTTGTAGATGTAAGTCTGCATCCAAAGAATTTGGTATTACACATACCTGTATGGCTCAGCGGATTTAAAAGTAATGAATTAAAAAGTATTCAGAAATGTTATGCTTTCATCGAAAGCACATGGTCAGATTTATATCTGAAAAGGTAGTATCTTCTAAAAAGAGGATGATTTGTTCAAAAATATTACAATGAGAAATATAATCATACTTCTAAATGATGTTTTAGAATTCATTGTACGAAGTTATGATGATGATGATGAAAATAATAATGATGGTGATGATGATTGGAATACTTCTAAAAAAACAATTTATGCAAGGAAAAATATAGATAATAGGAATAGATTTTATTTATATTAGTTTTGATAAATTTAGTATGAGTATAAAAATCTGTATATTCACCTTCTAGAATTGATATAGACTTGGATTAATAATAATAATAACGTGAAAGCTAAACACCTTCAAACAGATACGCTTTAAAAATGCTTACGTGACAGCCAATCAGATGGAATAATGGCATCACATGGGACTCTAAGCTTTCACGTTATTATATATTATCTGTTTACACTTAAATTTAATATATTTATAGACTTGGATTGTAATTTAGCAATGATAAAGTAGAGATTATTTTTTAAAAGAATCAGAAAAAAAAAAAGTCCATTGATAAAGTGAAAGGAAATATTAGAACAATTATCACATTTGATGGATAAAAAAAATAGGCATAAAAAATAAGGGCCAGATGAAATGGCAAATTCAAATAAAAAATTGAAATTATTCAAAGATTAAAATACTGCAGAAAAGGTGGCAGACTAGAAAACTTAATGAGAAAAAATCTTGGATCAATATATGAAGATTAAAATGAAAGAATAAGAACAAAAACAAAAAATGAATTCTTTAGAAATCAAGGGCGTAATTGTAAATTAATATAATGAGATAGAAGCTACGTTTATATAAAATAATTTAGTTTGACCAAAGCAGTTACATGACTGAATCAATAATTGAAGGTAAAAGAATAAAAGCATTGAAAAAAAAAAAAGGGAAGCATTACCAGTCATTGTGTACTTGCAACTTATTCAATGATCAGACAGGGAAAAAAATATTTGAACCTCATACACATCACACGATAATAATAATAATCTTTTTTATACATATATGGTTTTATTCAAAGTTCTTATTAAAAATAACCCTCTTATTTCTGAATTTTTATAATAAAGATAACTAAACTAATATTAATTAGCTTATTTCCTAGCTATTTTATGCATATCTATAATTATATTGAAAGCGCCGAGTGCCAAAGCACGAAACCATGGTCAGGGTTTGGGGGGGGGGGGTTCCTGACAGAAATATTTTAAATGTTTTCTCTGGCTAAGCATTTATCACAAAGCTTGTTGAGCAATTGGCAATGCTCATTGTTTATATCTTACAAGCTTAAGAGAATTGGGTCATGTGATTTGATTCTTATTTTGACCATCTCTCAGCCCCATATAGCTATTTGAGTTGGATAGCTGGGTTTGAAGACATGTAGGTGTCTGAAAATTTCAGATTTTCGACTCAATAGATAACTTTTAGATAAATGCTGGCTTTGGGTTAGTATTTTTAGATCTAGTTTCTGAAGCTACCCTAGCACCTCTCTGAGGAGTGCCAAAGTACGAAACCATAGTCAGAGGTTTGGGGGAAGGTTCCTGACAGAGATATTTTAAATGCTTTCTCTGGCTAAGTATTTATCACAAAGCTTGTTGAGAAATTGGCAATGCTCATTGTTTATATCATACAAGCTAAAGAGAATTGGGTCATGTGATTTATGACTCTTATTTTGACTAATTTGTATTTTGTTTCGATTGCCTCAAGGTGTATTTATGAGCCCTGATTTTTTTTTGTCAGTCTTAAGCACCAATTCTAAACTAAATAAAGAATTATGCAAAAAGGGAATACATATAAAGAAAGCATATATTAACTCCCAGTATGATAATCCCTTACATTACCTCAGTGTTCTATTCTAATGCGTAGAGTAAGTGGTATTAGTAAACAATTGGAAATACAGATCAGAATAATATCAATTTTTTGGCAATATTCAGTGATAATATTTACTAAAATGTCATTTCAGTAAACAAACAACTAATAACAAAATTATAATTTTCCCCACATACATATTTTATATATCTCTTCACCCAAACTTGAGGAGGAGTAGAAGGAGAAAAAGAATAGTAATAGTAATAATAATAATAAATCATTTTTATATAGCGCGGTGTTTGTAAACTGTAATATTTAAAATAGCATTATGCTGTTGCACATGCGCTTTGAAGATTTTAACTATAAATGAATGAATACTAACACTCAACCTATCATGTGGCTGAGTGTTAGTATTCATTCATTTATAGTTAAAATCTTCAAAGCGCATGTGCGACAGCGTAATGCTGTTTTAAATAATAATAATAATAATAAAAAAATCCCACAGCAAATCTCTGCTGAGGTAAAAAGCAATCTTTAAACTCTCAGATGTAAGTATTTATATTTTTCTTTTGTTTCAACTTGTTATTCGCAAAACAAACGTAATACAGAACAAATCAAATCATATAATAGATTAATAGAGTATTTTTAAAAGAAATATCGGTGTGTATTCATATCTTTTTTTAAAAAAAAAACTGACTTGAGTCAGAATAATAAATCATGGCTACTGCCCAGTCAAGCGTGAGCAAGTTAAGCACCAATATGAAATTAACAACATCGTTAGTTTCAACATCACCTATTTCGTATGCAAAAATACTTAAAAGCAACAGCAATATTACAGCACCAACCCAAATACCGCGTTTCTGAAGAACAAATACAAATGATATAAAAAATCTAGATCTACATACTCAAGAGGAACGTCAACCCCCAACCGCAATCAGGACAAAAGAAACGCTTGAAACTTTTCGCAGGTTTTTTTCACCAACATCGCTAGTACTCGCAGTAACAGATAATCAATGCTCATTATATCATTTCCCAAAAGCTTTATTATATGAAGCAATTACGCTAAATGCACTATGGGAAACAATCTCTTGTATTGCAGACCATCCAAATTCGCGATATATAACCATTGATTTTTATACTCAGCAGCAAAAAGAACATTTTCAATCCACTAATTTAGCACTCGATAATTACGCACTCATAATTATAGATGAAAACCGGAAAAATATTATTACTGGAGTGCTAAAAAATACTTATCTTAAATACAACTTACAAGATTTTCAAAAAATGATAAACCCGTTTGGAAAAGTAATTGCCCTACAGCCAATTTATTTAAAAGACACACCTATACCGATATGTAGTAATCGTTTGGAATTTAAAATAAAACTCCATAAAAACGTAGATGCTTCCACAATCCCAACACAAATTACAGATCAAGAAGCAATACTCTCTCTTCACATAAGAGGTTTAAAGCCACATTGTTTTGGCTGTGGACAGAAAGGCCACCTAGCAACTCAGTGCAATAACACAAAAGGCAATCACTGTGAACAAACCAAAATCCCCTAATAACACTACATTCATTGACAACCCAATAATAGAAACCGGAAAAAAACAGGTTCAAACATCCACAAACAAAAATGATAACAGAGCAGTATTGCCAATCCCAAAGACTAACCAAAAAAATAATAACAAAATCTAACATAGACACCCAAGATTCAAATGAAAATAACTCTCAAGAAACCACAACACAAAATGCAGTAATTACACCACAGGATTAGCAACTCAATAAAACAAAAGGTGTACCAAGTAAAAATCAGCAAACAGAAAATAAACACACACAGCTATATAATGAAAATATAAATCAAGATAATATAAGTACACCAATAATAAACAAAACTGCATCAAACATAATGGATGCACTTCCACCCATTCAAGAGAATACACCAGAGGGAAAAAAAAGCCAGGTAGACCACCTAAAAGCCATGAATCCAAAAAGGCAAAAAAAAAACAGACCAAAAGCATAACTCATCAGACATATACAACTTAGAAAATGATGAAATAGAAATGGATTTAAGCCAACAACAAATGGACAACTGTTCAGTTTCATCACAAATTGCCTGCATAGAGTCTGAACCAATATTAAATCAAAGAAAAACTGATAATAAACCCCACCAAGTCTTAAATATGTATCAGCATCCATCTACTGCAATATAAACAAAAATTTAGAATTAAAAAATCAATAAAAATCAATACCCTGTTATAAAATTATCCTGTAACATGAAGATAAAAATTGGATCTCTAAACATAAGAGGCTTAAATGCCATCAAAAAACTTTTTGAACTCAAAAAATGGTTACATACAACACAACCACACAAACTGGCGCTACTGGAAACAAAAATATACAGCGCTTCTCAAATTGATCCTTCAAAATATTTAGTCAGCCAAGGGTTTTGTGCCTGCTCAAGGTAATCATGATCACCATCAGGTGGCACAGGTATAATTATATCCCACAACTGCTCTTTTGATTCTTTTAAAATTATATATATTGACTCTAATCTTATCATAATAACACTCCATCATAAAAATACCACACTTAACCTAGTATTTGTCTACATACCACCAGGCCCTGTCATCATTTCCAGAATAGCAACCATAAATTCAATGCTTACAGCAACACCAAATCCCATAATACTCCTGGGAGATTTCAACATGACCTACCAATCTTTTGTCAACAAATGTATCCATAAAATAACAATCCCACTTATGAGTGCTGAAGGTTTTCTCCCATTAAACTCAATATCTTTTAATAACAATAGATATAAGTCACTTATTGATGTGTTTCTACTCACCAATGTTACATCATTATTTTAATCTTGAACTCTGCCCATCTATAATCTCAGATCATGTTGCCCAGTTCATCACCCTCGACCTAACAAAAATACAGAATACAACTATAGCCCTTCAAAAGACTATGTGAATACTTCTTCCAGCACAAACAACTGAATTGCTATATTCAGAAACATATATAATGCTCCAAAAACTTCAAAACATGTCACTCGATCCAGTACAAAAGTATATAGCATTCACCAATATACTTTCTTTCAACATCAATCATATTACTTGCAATTCAACACCTCCACCACATTATTAGCTTTGGAAGATGAACTACATAAAAGAATAACCATTTCCAGACCAACTACAGATAATCAAACACAAATAAAAAAACTTACAGAAATGTACAACAATACATGCAACACACTAAAGCAATATGTAGCAATAAAAAAGAAAAAAATATACCTTTCCCAACAACACACATGGACCAGAGCATACATACGATGGGCACTGGGATACCCATCCACAGTCAGAGTGCCTATGGCACTTGAAATAAATGGCTCTATAACAGCTGGACATAACATGATAAACCCAATATATCAACACTTTAAAAAAAAACTGGCAAAAACAAAGAGTGTACATACCAAATGAAGACATATTTGGAGACCCTGAAACAGACACACCAATAAAAACAACCGACATTTTTTTTCAACTTGCAACAATAACAAACACATGTCACCTAGGACCACAACAAATTCCAAAATTTGTGTTCAAACATCTTAGTCACTTCACAGCCAAATACCTGTGCAATTTAGCCAACTACATATCCCAAAAAATTTACAACAAAGTCTATACCCAATTGCAATGGTTCCATTAAACAAAAAACCAACAGCAATATCATCTTTATCTAATCTATGACCAATTTCAATGGGACCTTTAGGAATAAAAATTCTTGAAAGAGTAATAAAGGAGAAAATAGAACAACATATACTCCCTGTGTTATCATCAGCACAATATGCCAAAAAAGGATCATCCATTGGCCAGGGTGCCTTAATGTACAAAACAATAATCGAAGTAGTAAAAAAAAGAAAGAAATATGCACCAATTATAGTTCAACTAAACATTGAGCCAGCATTTGACTCAGTGCCTATAGCCAAATTATTAGATGTGCTAAAAAAACAACAATACCTCCATCCCTACTATATATAATAGCCAATCTGCTACTCAGCCGTAAAATTCACATCACATTGAATGGAAAAAATTCATCAGCCTTCAGACCGAGTCAATCCATCCCACAAGAATCCCTCCTCAGTGCCTTGCTCTTTACAATATATATAAATCCTCTATTAATAGAGAGTCAGAAAAAAATAAAAGGCATTCAAATCCCAAACACTGCTTTAAATATATCTTGCATAGCCTATATGGATGATGTAACCATTTTCCTCCCCTCTAAAAAGAACCTCCCCATATTACAAGAGATAATCAAGAATTATACCTCAAATTTTAATTTAAAAATTAACACAAATAAAACTGCTGCAAGGTCAATATACACAAGCAAGCACTGTACAGAGTTGTTTAATGGTAAACCATCTGCTTTCCTTGGTTTCCCATTCTACCTTGGAACCAATGGAATGAGGCAAAAAATTCAAAATAAATTAAAAAAGATGCTGAAAAAATCACAGCCTCACTTGAAAAGTCATACCTGTCAATATACGCAAAGGTAGCACTATTTAATCAACTTATAATTACAAAAATTACCTACTACACACCTATAATCAAATTTACAAAAACATTCATATCTAAAATCTCATCAATCTGTAACAAACTAATATGGAAGAGAAAGACAGTGGCAATCTCTTTAAAAAATCTGAGCAGACCACCACATAACAATGGACTTGGACTCCATACAATCAATGTTTTTTACACACATAAATCAGTAAATCTAATAACACCAACCATAAAAAGATTTCAAGACCTGGAGTGTGTAATTAGTATAATACCCACAGACAGACCACCCCCTTCATATGAATATCTATCCACACTGATTGAAGAACTCAAGCCAATATACAACAAAATATCACTCAATAATGACAACAAGTATACATACTGGGACATTTATAAAATACTATACCCAAACCAGACACCTAATCTACATCCATCAGTTCTTGGGATAGACAACAGACAACTATTGCAACAATTCAGAAAATGGTCATTAGAACCAAAATTATTTGATTTCCTACTTAAGCTTAATCTTAATGCCCTACCCACAACACATTTCCTCAGATTTCGTAAATTCTATACAAATATAGACCCCATGTGTGGGCTATGTCATAGAGAAGAAGAGACACAAGATCATTTTCTTCATTCCTGCAGTGCCCTAGAAACAATACGTCGCACAATGTTTACCACACACAGAAAGGCTATCATTTCAATTGATGAAATAATAAATACATTTTAAAAAGGCAACATCCCTGCTATTCGTGCAGCAACATATAGCCTTTATGCCTACTGGTGTACCAGATGCACTTTTGCACTTGCTAATAACCCTCAACACCACCAAACAACATATTCAATAAAACTAGAACTGTTCAGAAAAAGAGACAGCATCCTAGCTCAACCAGATGTGTTTGCAGCCACATGGTCACACTTGAAACAAAGATCCAGTCTATAAAATATAAAGTCCAATATGATAGATGATGACATTTTCAACACCAGCTTTTTTCCCAACTTCAAATAGATGCAAGCATAAACTGAACAAAATAGAAGACCAAATTTAAAAACAAGAAAGAAAGTATGCAAAATTGATAAAGACTTATATACTTAAAGTTGTTGTAATTTGTTTTGCATTTGTAACAAATCAATATAGTACTAGATGTGATTCTGTAACTTTTTAGACTCAATAAAGTTTTGCTTTGAAACATCATCATCATCATCATCATCATAATAATAATAATAATAATAATAATAATAATAATAATAATAATAATAATAATAATAATAATAATAATAATCATCATAATAATAATAATAATAATAATAATAATAATAATAATAATAATAATAATAATAATAATAATAATAATAATAATAATAATAATAATAATTTAGCAAAAGACAAATTAAAGGAATATATAGCATTAAAGAAAAAAAGATTATATCTCAAACAAACGCATGTATGGACAAAACAATACATTAGATGGTGCCTCAGTCAGCCACCTAAATATAGAGTTACAACAGCAATATCACAAAATAACAAAACAATAAGTGGTCAATTCATGCTAGATACAACATATAGTTATTTTTAAAAAAATTACAGTCATGTGAATCTTTTGACCCAGCACCTTTTTTTCTAGGAACAGCTGAAGAGAACATAGGGTTTGGAAAAATAGAATTCAAACAAAAAATAGACCAAATCCCAGATTCCAGCCACCCAGGTATGCCTGGGATCCCAAAAAGAGTTTTTTCACACTTAGAAACTCAAACTACACAATATTTACTGAATATAGCAAATTTGCTTACAAAACAAGTATATAAAATTCCAAACCTAAACCCTATATCAATAGTCCCTTTTTTAAAAAAACAAGAAAGTCCAACCACACTTGAAAATCGGAGCTCACTAGGCATTAAAATACTTGGAATATGTCATCAAAGATAGAATAGAACCATACATCACTCAAACTATATCCAAACACCAATTTGCCAAAAAAAGGCTCTTCAGTTAACCAGGCAGCATTCATCTATAAAACAGTCATAGACACAGTAAGAACTAACAAAAAGTATGCACCAGTAGTAGTACAATTAGACATAAAGTCAGCATTTGATAATGTATTAATAAACTAGCTAGTAGAACTATTAATACTCTACAATCCCCAAAGCCTATATTTACATAATCACTAATTTGTTACTCAACCGAGAAATATATATTACTTTAAATGGTAAAATAGCCACATCAATAGTACCAAACTGCTCCATACCGCAAGGATCTCCACTAAGTTCACTACTATTTGCAATATATATCAACCCACTAATTAAGGAAATTGAAGAAAAAATAAATGGAATATACATTCAACAATTGGGCACCTATGTTCCATGCATTGCTTACATGGATGACATATCTGTCTTCTTAAAGAGCAAGAAACAGATACCCAAACTTTTAAAAATAATAGCCAATTACTCAAACACATATAACCTTAATGTTAATGTTGAAAAATCTTGTGCCTGGAAAATTTACACCGCAAGTCCAATTACAGAATATTTCAAGGGAAAGCCTAGCCCTTTATTAGGTTTCCCTTTCCATCTCAGTGCAATTGCAATGAGAACACAAATTCAAAATAATTTGAGGGAAAAGATTGTGAAATTGATAAATTCAATGGAAAATGCATATCTATCACTATATGCCAAAATATACCTGTTTAATATGCTAGTAATAACCAGAATAATATATTTCTCTCCGATTGTGATTTTCACAAGGGGTTTCATTAACAATATTTATACTTTATGCAGAAAATTACTGTGGGGGGAAAAAACAATATCTGTTTCCATCAAAAAACTGCAACAGCCATTGTCATTGAATGGACTTGGTTTACACAACTTACACATTTTCCATATACAGAAAACTATAAACATCATAGCAACTTGTAATAAAATATATCCAATAATATCACATACAATGAAAGATTGACACCAACAGACATACCACCACCATACAAAGCACTTCTAAAACCACTAATGAATACAGATATACCTCCTATACAAACAGATAGTACTAAATATAAATACTGGCAAACATATAAGTTCATCTACCCAGGAGTACAAAACACAGCAGAAACACTATTGGCAATTAATAATAAGCAATTAACTAAAAGATATAAACATTGGTCATTAGTACCAAAATATTTTGACTTCGTGATTAAAATAAATCTGGAAGCACTTCCGACATTAAATTTTTTAAAACATAAGAAATACTACCATAACATAGATGACATATGTTCCATCTATCATCGAGAATCAGAAACAATAAATCACTTCCTATTCACTTGTCAAGGACTTGAAAACACTTGCAAAATGATCTGCAATATCACAACACGGGAAAATACAACAATCAGATATTTGCTACAGGCATATGAAAAAGGTATATTTTCCAGTATTAGGGCTAGTACATTTATCCTTTATGCCTTCTGGTGCACAAGGTGTAATTTTAGTATAAACACAAATACCAGAAGACATCAAAACACAATTAAAAATAAGTTAATACAAATCCAACAAAGAGATAAAAAAATAACAGGAACACAAACATACATTGACACATGGTCTCAAATGCGACTTGCCTCAAATCTATAACATGGTTTATTGCCTTCAAAGAATAAATGTTTTTTTTTTTGTTTTGTATGCTCTGGTAGATAAATTTTTTTTTCTATTCATCTTTGTAAAAAGTTTTGCAGTTTTGTCTTTTATTATTGTAGGATTTGTTCATTTTTTTTATTTATTTGATCCAATTTTTATTTATTGTATATATTTTTTGTTTCATTTTTTTTGTTATCATAATAATAATATGATGTATTTTTTATATACTTGGGTAGATTTGTTTTTTCAGTTTAATTTTTGCTGTTGTAAATTTTTTTCCTTCAGTTTTATTAATCCAACCATTCATTTGTATACAAATTTTTTTGTTGCTTCCATTTTTTTTTTTTGTGTTACCATTTTTTTTTGACAATGTAATACATAAATTTTACTATGTGTGGTTTTTTTTCTATTAACAAAAAAAAAAAGGTATTGTAAATGTATAAACTCTGTAACCTATTGTAATCTTTTGTTTTCTTTGTGAATAAAGTTCCTTTGAATCATCATCATCATCATTATCATAATCATAATCATAATAATAATAATAATAATAATAATTCAATTCAATTCATTTATTTAAGTGCTAAACAACAGCATAAAGCCAATTACAGCTTGCACATACAATAAAAATGAAAATAAAACATATAACATAAAATGAAAATATAAATGTATACATAATAAAGTAAAATTTAAAAGACAAAATCAAACTTCACATTTCAGTTTAACAAGATTACAAAATTTCTTATAATCAATGTCACACAGATTAAGGTTACTCCCAATTTGATTATATAAAGAGGGTAACCTAAATAAAGGAGAAAATTTAAGAATATTAGAACGGCATGTTTGAATCTGATATACACAAGTAGACCTAGTATCATAACTCAAAGACCTAACTGAGATAGTTGAAACTATATCTGATAAAATAACCTGTTTATTAACAATTTTATAAAAATATTTCAATCCCTATACTTTCGTCTAGATGACAGATTAATCATTTTACCCTCCCAAGAAACATATTTGAAAAACTTCTTTGAAATAGATTGCAACAAGTTACATCCTTGCAAAGAACTAGGGTTCCAAATTATTGAACCATATTCAATAATAGGAAGAACCAATGAAAAAAACAATTTCCGTTTAGTATCATTACTGAACTGATAACCATGTCTAAGAATGGCACCCATAACCTTAAAAGCTTTACCAACAATCATTTCAAGATGAGGAATAAAAGATCCATTACAAGAAAACATAATTCCAAGATCTTTTTGGCATTTAACTGAAATAATTTTATGAGAATTGATATAATAATAAAACTGTAAAACTTCAGATTTTTTGGAACAAGAAATAAAGGAACATTTATCAAAATTAACTGTCATATTATTTGACTGACACCAAGCACTAAAGTTATCAATATCCTTCTGAAGGAGAACACAATCGTTCACTGATACAATTCTTCTAAAAATCTTACAGTCATCAGCATAGTTTAACAGAAAAGAATATCTCAAGCAATCATTAAGATCATTAACGTAAACATTAAACAGCATGGGTGCTAAAATACTACCCTGTGGAACACCTAAATTGCATTCAAAATTAAATGAAACTTTATTATTACACAGAAATGATTGAAACCAATATACAAGTTTATTAGAGAAACCTATTTTATGTAATTTATGAAGTAAGATACTGTGATCAACTTTTGACAAGTCAAAATAAATAACATCTAGTCTTTGACGAACTTCAATAGCATGAGCTATATGATCATAAATTGTCAGTAGATTAATATCAATTGATCTATTAGGACTAAAACCATGTTGAGAAGAAGAAATTATCTTATCCACATCTGAAATAATTTTATTATAAATACATCTCTCAAAAATTCCTGCAATGGTATGCAAAACAGAAATCGGTCTATAATTAGAAACACAATCTCGATCACCATTTTTGAAGATTGAAACCATTTTAGCACATTTCAAAACACTAGGAAAAGTACAAGAATTAAAAGACAGATTAAAAACAAAGGCAAGAGGTACTGCAATAAATTCAGCTAGCCCCTTATAAATAAAAGAAGGAATATTATCACATCCTAAACTAGAGTGAGTCTTAAGCCTCCTAATAGCTACAATAATATCTTCCCTAGAGATATGATCAATTGTACATTTAGCACTAAACAAATTGCCAGGAAATGTAATTTTAGAATCAATCCCATGTTGTGAAAAGTATAACTCTGCAAAATGTTTAGAAAAATCATCTGCATTTAATGCAGAACCGTGAGTCATTTGAACCTTTTTCTTACCCAAGCCTGAATTATTAACAAAATTCCAGAATTCTCTAGGATTAGAAGAAATATTAATTTCAATTTGTTTTATATACTCTTGTAAATCTCGTTTATAGATATATTTAGCCAATCTTCTAAAATTGATAAAATTATTATAATAAATTATATTTTGTGTCTTAAAATAGAGTCTATGATGGAAAGATTTCCTTTTAATAATCTTAATAAGAGTATATGAAAACCACAGAGGATAACCTTTGTTAAACGATAATTTATTAGGAATATATACATCAATAAAACCATTAAAAATTTTCAAAAAATAATCCAAGCAAAAATTCACATCATTAATTGAGTACATATTATTCCAATCAACTTCAGAAAATTTTCTACAAAGATCAACATAATTACCCCTCCCATAATCCCTTTTCACAACATTAGAACAAGTAATTTTAGAATAACACATCTTAATATAAAATTCGATAGGTGGATGATGAACATCAATTGGAAAAGAAACAGAGACAAAGTGAAAATTACTAACTATTGGTACATTACAAAGAACACAATCTAAAGTACGCTGAAAACTATTAACAACAGGGTTATATTGTTGAAGCCCAAAAAATTTGCAAAATCTAAGCATTCTTAAAGCTTTCTGAGATAATAAAGAATAATGCATAATAATCTTACCCTTAAATAAATCAGGCATATTCAAATCACCAACAATGATAATATTATTATATCTAATCGAAAAATCTTCAAGTGCTGTCAAGAAGTAATCAAGCTCTAAAAGTGAGATATTAGGTTTAAAATAAATATTTCCCAATATACATTTAAAATTATGATCCATGTAAACTTCACACCATGTAGATTCATATACAGAAGAAGTAAAACATAGATCTTTATATAAAACATTTTTGTTGATAGCAATAAGAGTACCACCTCCTCTAGCTGCATATTCTAAAGATCTATCTGTACGTAAAATATTATACCTATTATCAAGGAAAGAACAATCAGAAAATTGTTGATTTAACCAAGTCTGTAAAAAATATCAAATCAAAATGCTCTGTTTCAAAGAATTGTTTAATTTCCACACACTTAGTTCTCATCCCTCTAACATTCATATAAAAACAAGACAGCCCTACCATATTAAATTAAAAATAAATCAAAACAAATAAATAAATGAAATCAAGTAAAGAAAAATGTAAGTAAGTATAGTGAATAAAGAAAATAAGAAATAAAAGAAAATAAAAAAAATAAGAAATCAAAGAAAACAAAGAAAATAAATAAATACAACTAAAGTTTTAAAGAATTAGCCAAAGTTCCTTAAAAAAAACGAATGGAAGCACCACGAGGCCATAAATTGGAAGAGATTAAATCATTATGTTTATGAGCAGGAGCAGATATATAAAAGCAAGAAGATTTCAAGTTATACATATTAATTTTATGACATATGATCCTAGTTCTTAAACGTTTTTCAAGAAAGACCTTAATATTATATGAATTAAGACTCACTGGCATATTAGAAACAAAATATTTATTACATTTTGTATTAATATTATTAATAATATTATTATGAATTTTAGAAATACCAAACCCCCTTTCCACAGGTAGTCTACCTTTTTTACCAGAAGTTGAAAAAGAGCATCCCAAACCATTTCCCACATTAACCTCATTATCAATATAATTGTTATATTTAGAGAAATGCGAATAATTTGCTCTATGAGTAAAAAAACCTCTATCAGCATTCGCTAGACAATTTTTTCTTCTGAAATTTGATTTAGAAAAGTCACCAGAAAAATTACTACTATACTTTTTTGGAACAGAATGTGAATATCCATCCTTCAATATATACTTTTTATCAGGAAAATTATCATAATATCCCAGCAATGAATTATTAACAGAAAAGCCAGAAACTTGTTAAATTTTTCATCATCATTAAGTCTAGAAAATTGTTTTTGATATTTATCAGACTGCCTATAAATTTTAGTTTTATAAACTTTTCCTTTATTGTATCTTGTACTATTATCAATTCCACATCCAATATATTCATCACATGAATAAAAATCCTGATCTAATATCTTATTATTACCTTTATAATCAACATTATAAATGCTATTGTTTTTATTTTTATCTTTTTTCCCAAAACTGTTTTTACCTTTATCTCTAATACAGAATGAGGAATTGGGCAACTTTTCTAAGGTATTATTACCCTTAAAAGATGAATTAACATCACCAGCACAATCAACCTCAGCAATATCCCCCAAAACTTGTGTTTCCAATAAATCACATTGTATACCTACATCACCAGAAATAACACCATCACCAATAGCTTTAGATTCCTTCACACCAAATTTTGCCATATTCATAATCATACTATAAACTTCCTGAAGAGACATAGATTTTAATAATTCAAAAGTAAAACCAGCCAAGTCTACTTTTCTACTTTCCTTATCTTGAAGCAAATTAACTATATCCACATTAGAACTAGAATTTAAACTCCTATCAATACCTAAATTATTATCACTTTTATCTTTAACACTATTTCTATTATAATTATCCCTTTCAGAAATATTTTCAATATGTATATCCGATTCCACATCTATAAGATCGTTATTATTAACCATATCCACATTAGAACTAGAATTTAAACTCCTATCAATACCTAAATTATTATCACTATTATCTTCAACACTATCTCTATTATATCTATCTCTTTCTGAAATATTTTCAATATGTATATCAGATTCCACATCTATAAGATCATTATTATCTGTTGACCTAACATTCCCAATATTCCTCATTTTATCCACAGACAATTGATTACATTCTATACAATGGAAAAAACCCAAACCAACAGAATCAAAAATTTTTGCATCAGACCTGGACAAATTCAAACAAGATATATGAAAATACCCTTGACAAAAACCAGAGCACTTAATTCCATTATCCGCATCTGACAATTCTACATTACAATAAGTACATTTAACCCCAACTACATTTAAACCCAAACCATATGTAGAAGAATCCATTACTAAAACATCAGGATCATTACCAATATTAATATCAGCAAATGGTGTAGTAAGATTACCTGAATTATCTATTTTGTGCTCAGTATTATAATAATGATTACTAAATTCACATATGAATTCCGGATCATTATCATTAAAGATTTTAAAATCACTTAATTTATAACAATCCAAATGATACTTTAGCCCACAAAAACCAGCGAACTTTAAATATTTTTGTCTGCCATAAATATTACATAAGCAGAGAGGACATCTGACAGCAAAAGGTGCCATTAATTATAATACAAAAATAAAAAAATATAACTATAAAATATACAAATTTTCCATTAACATATACAAATCATATATACACAAAACTTTAAAAAAAAAAAAAAAAATCACATACAACATATATAAATCTGTAATGTATTAAAGAGAGTAACTTCTACTTTTCTCTCCTTCACTATTCTCAGATTCTCCAATATAAATAAACAATGTCCAAAATAAAAATTATTGAAAATATCAAAGTCACTATGTACTTAATTATTAATAAAATGAAATTTTATGTTTCTGTTATTTAAAAATAAAATAATAGACATTAGAAATCCCATTGATTATGTTTCAAATAAAAACACATACATATTAAAAAAAAACCATGTTAAAAAAAACAAAAAAACTTGAGTCATATAAATTAAACCATGATAATAGTCTCCAAAAATAAAAATAAGCTTCAATAATAAAATTCTCCAGGCGTATTAGTTCTAAATGCAGATCACTTTTAAAAAAAAAAAACACTAAAAAAATTCATTTACTTCTAAAATTCCCAAGGCGTAATTAGATCCCAGTAAACAATCTATTAAAAAAGCTATTAAAAAGAAGCTATTCCATTAAATAATTTTAAGGACAAAGCAGTTTTCAATGATGAATTATATTAGAACAATAGAAATGCTAAAAAAAAAAAACCCATGATAATCTTTCCAAAAATAAAATAGAAGTTTCAGTAATAAAATTCTCCAGGCGTATTAGTTCTAAATGCAGATCACTTTAAAAAAAACACTAAAAAATCCATTTATTTCTAAAATTCCAAAGGCTTAATTATATCTCAGTAAACAATCTATTAAAAGAAGGTCTTAGATTAAATAATTTTAAGGTCAAAGCAGTTTTCAATGATGAATTATATTATAACAATAGAAATGCTTAAACACATTTTGATCCAATTCAATGTTACAAAAAATATAAGTTTCAGTAATAAAATTCTCCAGGCGTATTAGTTCTAAATGCAGATCACTTTAAAAAAAACACTAAAAAATCCATTTATTTCTAAAATTCCAAAGGAGTAATTATATCTCAGTAAACAATCTATTAAAAGAAGGTCTTAGATTAAATAATTTTAAGGTCAAAGCAGTTTTCAATGATGAATTATATTAGAACAATAGAAATGCTAAAACACATTTTGATCCAATTCAATGTTACAGAAAATATAAGTTTCAGTAATAAAATTCTCCAGGCGTTTTAGTTCTAAATGCAGATCACTTTAAAAAAAAAAAAAACACTAAAAAATCCATTTACTTCTAAAATTCCAAAGGCGTAAATATATCTCAGTAAACAATCTATTAAAAGAAGGTATTCCATTAAATAATTTTAAGGTCAAAGCAGTTTTCAATGATGAATTATATTAGAACAATAGAAATGCTAAAAATCGTTAAAAAAAACACATTTTGATCCAATTCAATGTTACAGAAAATATGCTCATATTAATTCTTGATTAAAGGTTTATAAAATGTATGTCTTATAAACATAGTACCAAATTAAACTATGTCTAACATAAACATAATATTGAATTAAGTACAATATCCAACAAATCTGATAAAAAAATAACGAGAGACTTCTTAACAAAAGTAAAAATTCCAATAGTCTTAAGAGGAGAAAAAAAACACGTCTTTCTTCTACAAGAGACAGAAGAAGAAGAAGAAGGAGGAGGAGGAGAAGGAGAAGAAAAAGAAGGAAGAAGAAAGAATAATAATAATAATAATAATAATAATAATAATAATAATAATAATAATAATAATAATAATAATAATAATAATAATAATAATAATAATAATAATAATAATAATAATAATAATAATAATAATAATAATAATAATAATAATAATAATAATAATAATAATAATAATAAAAAAACAAATATATTACAATCAGGGTCCGCAACCTTTTTGCACTTAAGAGCACATTGTATAACACCGGCCAGGTGGCGGGCACCATTTATTTTTTCAATGTAATTTTATAGTTGGATATTGTTAATAATACACATAATGTACAAAAAATATAAGTAATAATTTATAAGAAATTTTAAAAATTAAATTTACTTGTATCAGATAAATAATTTTTTATCGTGTTCGGATAGTGGTGGGCACACGTAAAATTCTTGACTATAGAACAGCATACACTCAATATATACATATGGACTTTTTACATTTTTTAATTCATACCACAATAAAGAAACAATTAAACAGAAAGCAAAATTTCACAATCAATTATTAAATTAATAATAGAAAAAAAAAAACACATATTGAAATAAAGCAAAATAAAAGATAAATTTCCACCTTATTTCCCAGGATTATAAAAACAAATAATGGCAAGTTTAACTACATTTGTAAATTTTATGTGACATTTTCATTTACCCATAGAATGTTCATATCTTTTGGAATCAAAGTCAGTCTCGTTCTTCAGTGGATGTTATGTTAACTTTCAGTAATAGGCAATTCATACATTTACAATTCATACAAATCTTTAATGTCTTTTTCATGGGAGTTTATGTTGAACTCCGTTTTGGCAAATTGATAATCAGATAGCAAACAGATGGGAATAGAACACAATCACATGGCTAATACAGATGATCAATCCAATATACTTGTTTTCTCTATTCCATAATACTTATCATTTGGCAATTAATATTATATATTTCATCCATGATATATATATATATATCATGTGTTAGCAAGTTTTTAACTTGTTTTTTGTTTTTCATATATATATATTACCAGGCACAGAATACTTTATCCCAATAATTTTTTTTTATCAAAAAGTCCCAGTTATCCAAATGTGTAATTTAAGA
Source organism: Epiperipatus broadwayi (assembly GCA_028023455.1). Taxonomy (NCBI): domain Eukaryota; kingdom Metazoa; phylum Onychophora; class Udeonychophora; order Euonychophora; family Peripatidae; genus Epiperipatus; species Epiperipatus broadwayi. The sequence continues at coordinate 12,594,247 of JAQFVV010000019.1, forward strand.
TTTCACTTTAGTTTTCAGTTAAAATCTCAATTTTTCTCTGCAAAAGTTACTTTCTTGTCCCCTCTGGAGAACATAAATACAACAAGTAAAAGTAGCTGAAGAGATACCTGTACAAAGCAAAAGTATATATATATTCACAATATTTTTTTTTGCTCTTTGTATACTTCTCTTATATATAAAAAAAATGCCGACTCATCATTCAGGGGGTCAGTATTAACATTTTATCCTTCTTTTTATCTTATACAAAAATAACACCCCCCAAAAAAATTCCATTTTCTTTATACTACAATCTTTAAATAGTATTTAATTAAAAACTTTTTAATAAGGTTCGAGATCCTGATTTGACTATGAACAAAAGAAAAAGTTCTGTACATTGAATCAGTAGAAGTTTTAATTTACATTGATAAGATTTTAAAAAAAAATCTTATTAAAAAATCAATTATAGGATACCTACATAGTTTTTCCTTTTCTTTCATTACAAAAAAACATTTTTATCATTAGTTACATTCCATATACACCTGAGTCTCGTTTTATGCGGATTATTTTAATGTGATTTTGAAGTTGTGCAATTCATGTTTCTTCTTAATATGTTTCATATTTCACTATATTTATTAGATATCAAGAAATTTAAATTATTAATAACTTATTTTGACTTGAAATACTTTTTTTCTCTCAAAAATATAACTATGGCCCAAAGCTATATTTAGAATCTTAGCTTCTAGGTAAATAACCTACTTATACTAATGAGTAAATAATAATAATAATAATAGATTTATACATACGTATAAAGATATCACAATAAATATTCAAAAATTTTAAACTTTTAAAACATATTTTGTTAGATATTAACAGAAATAAATATTTTTTTAGATTTTTAAAATAAATAATAATGAAGATTTTATTGATTTTATAAACTGAAAATAATCTTTCTAATGATATGTATAATTTTTTTGTTTTGATTGCAATCTCATTTTTTAATTTAGAAACAGAAAACCATCAACACAGCACAAGAGTGGAAGTGGCGCTAGTTGTACAACACATCACGAATCTGATTTCTTACTAGTTCACAAATGAATGCATATTGTAAAATAGCAGTAATGATTAAAATATATATGAAAAAATGTAAAATTAAATACTGTAAATAAAAAAAGTTTGTCTTATATTAATTTTTTTCATATATTGGAAATTTTTTATTAGTCATATTTTATTTCCTTATTTTTTTAATGTGTATTTTAAAGTAATTGTTCCTTATTGTTTTGCTTTTATGCCAATTTCTGAAAATTACCGGAACCTATCCCCCATTTTTGAAGGTAAGTTACGTTTATTTTTGTGTGATTTCTTTTGTGCGCATTTTCTGAGAAACCTATCTACTGCATAAAACGAGACTCAGATGTACCTCTTAACAAAGTTATTAAATAATTACCTGATACCAATTAATGAAATGCTAAGATAATTATAGAGCAAGCCAGACTTCAGACCACTCAATGAAGTATGGAAAGATGCATATTAGGAATAACAAGGAGACTGAAAATGAAACACATGAGTAACAGAACACACAGCTGTTATTGACATTACTGAAAGAATTAAGAGACTGAAGTAGAGTTGAGCTGAACATATTGCTAGAAGAGAGGATAACAGATGGACAGTTGAAATCTTAAATGTGATTCCAAGAGATTGTAAAAGACCTAGAAAAAGACAATATGTGAGATGGATGGATGAAATAAAAAAGTATTCTGGTGTGATGTGAAGACAGGCTAGAGATTGGAGAAGATGGATTGAGCATGGAGAGATCTTCATTCTGCAGTGGATTGATAATAGTTGAAAATGATGGTGACATGAACTAATGATATTATTCCTTTAATATTTTACAATCTTTAAATAAAACAAAACAAAAAATATTAACTATAAAAGAAAATTTTGTAACACAATAAAGCAAAATACCAAGATAAAATATAATTTATATTGTGGGTGTACACACCTTTTGATCCAAAAACATATTTCTAATTATTTCAAGTCCTTTTTATCTTTTTCTTGCTAAGATTTATTTATACTAAAATACTTCACGTGTTGTGAAAAGATTCAATGGTACTGTTCTATTAGTCAGGCCTGGCCACTTAATGGCATTGTTGCTAAGCAAAAACACAGAAATATAACACAAAACAACAAAAAACTAACATTATAAAATAAATACTAAATAAATAAAAATAATATTAAAAAATAAATAGAAAAGACATAAATTTCATCAATTTATTTATTGGGTGAATGGAAAAATCGACCTGCCAACAACAACACACTAATAATCTATTTACCAAAGGGAATAAACAAAAATATTAAAAGGTTTAGGTTGTCCCCTCTTTTTTGCTGAGACTCATCTTCGCTAAGATGGCCTGGGACACATCTTTGCTTTGTGCAGACATCACCACATGAACTCACATAAGTAGTTATCCAGAGATTTCCTGGCTGTTCCATGCTGCTTCCTGTTCCACCACTTGAGTAAGCACCAAAGACGCTCGATATGCTGGGTGTGGGCACCTGTAGTAGGTCTACAAAGTGATAGTGGTGGTTCATGGTCATGTGCTGGAAACCAATCTCCAGCTCTGAGGTTTTGTAGCCCTTCCAGCAGTCACAGTAGATGGTCGATCTAGGCCAGACATTATGACATATGACTTGCATAAGGGTGGCTGCAAAGCATGAGGGAATGGCTGCGGTGAAGCATTCGCTGATCTCCCATCACAGTCTGCCAAAGAACCACTGCTGATGAAGCATTCTGCTGTGGTGGTTTTTCCTCCAGCTGAAAAGTATTTCATCTACCTCCACTGTCAACCATCAATTTGATAGCAGGGGCAGGAGGGGACATTCTCACAAGACAGTTCCAGCAGAGCATAGATCCCCATCACCATGGCACCTCTGCACATCTCAAGATCAGCGATGACATACTATAAGGTCAGCTCATCATGGCTCCAGAATTAGACAAGCCATAAGACTGTCACTATGGACAACAGTTACCAAAATCTGAAACTGTTGCTTTCACAGTCAGCCATTTCATTTGTCTCATACATGTTCTCGCATGAGCTAGTCGAAATCCTGTTTGGTCATACCCTTTTCAAATTTTTTAAAGCTTCTACATTGATTAGGGAAGCATGGCGATGGGGTTACAATTGTTAGTAGGTAATAGTACAGTGAACTTTGAAGTGTGAGCATTCGAATAAAATGCATAGCACAGAGCAGGCCATAAGTGGTGGGCATGTTGAAATAGTGTATTTCTATGTTTTTACACAGAAATAATGCCATCAAGTGGCCGGCCCCAATTAATAGAATAGTACTGATTCAAATCTTAATCCCCATCATAATATAAATGGTTTATATGAAAGAAATAACATTTATATTTAATAAATTAAATAAAACTAAAAGTATGAGCAATGATAAAAAGAAAAAGACACAAACATTAAATGAAATGAAAAATGGCAATTCATTTAAAGAATTGATAAGATTACATTTGAATGATTAAAAGTGTAGAAAGAAAAAAGTTGAGACAATTAGTTAATATTTGTAAATAATCTATAACTTGGGTGAGTAGCCATAATATTTCCTTTTAATAATTATGATTCTAGAAAAGAAAAGTTTTAATGCACTAAAAATATATTAGAAAAGATTGCATAATCTCACATGTGCAAAGTTAGTAATGAGGATTTTATTTCCAATACATTAAATTAAAGACGTTCTTATCAGAAGAGTAGTTTGTTTTAAAAATGGCAGTAGATGAAAGATGCAATTGGAATGCTATTGAGAGAAATATATATAATAAAAAGTAAATTATTATTTGGTTTATAGATTTATTGTAAAATAAGTTTATTTATACTGAAAGTAAGAAATATTATTACATAATTACAATTACATAGAAATAGATGAAAAAATTACTTAAAAACAAATAGAAGATAAATATACATTAAACTAGTTTAAATACTTTAATATTTTAAAATAAGACTTAGTAAATTATTAAGTTCCCGTATAAACCCCCTAAAACAATAATGGCTGAGAAATAAATTAACATTTCAACATTAAAAAACATTTTTAATTTTGTAGGTTTGATTTCACGATTGGAATATGTAGTTTCCAAAAAAAAAAAAAAAGACAAAATTATTTTGTTACCTATTAAATGATTAATTAATTCAATAATTAAAGAGCTTCCATATGATAAATAGTTCTTAGAGCAATAATTCATCTCTAATAATCTGGGATGTATCTAGGATCTTTATAATGCATATTCCACCATTATGCAAAGAAATTTGACAAGTTATCAATTTAACTTGAAAGAGAAACTACTATCTATCCATCTAGATAAATCATAAGAGATTGTGGCATAGAGTAAAAAAGAAATTTATAGAAAACATTGGATTATTTTGTCAGATATTGAAAAAAGAAAATGTAGAATAGTTGGAGAGCATTTATTAAAAAAATTGATACATATCAGATATCTAAGATTTAAAGGATTTTTTTAATGAAAATAGAAAAAGAGTGTAAGACAGAGGTATTGCTTATTTTGTCTTATTTATTGCACTGTTGTCACATCTGACCTTGCCTTTAGAATTGGACTACTCCAGATTCCTTTTTTATCTAATCGGATTGAGCACTCATTGCTGCTAGCCAATGTGTAAACATGTAGACAATCAATGTATAAACATGGCCAAAGGATAAAATCAAGTAAGGCCAATCGGTAAACATGTATACAAAATTCTGCCATTGGTTAGGCTCTTTGAATCCAATTGTTGCCAGTAAGGTTAGGCATCTGGCAATAAATAGTCAGCCTTTTTGGAGGCAAGCCAGAGAACAATTGTCTATCTATATGACTGAACATGCTCTCCATTGAAACCACATCCAACAGTGAAAGTGTTTCTACTATATTCACTACCAATACTTCTATAGAGTGAGGCAAGTTCATGATAGGATTGGAAGCTGCTACAACTATGGCAGACTCAAGAAACTGTTTAACCAACTCAAGGCAAGCTGTTCAGTATAACCAAAAGAGTTAAGACTAGAATTCAAGAGGCAAGCTAAATATAGTTGGAAGTGAGTCCAATCATTTGGCATGACCAGCATAGTATTAACTACATTTATCTACATGTAACTGTATTTTAGGGGTGTTTTTTTTTTTGTTTTTTTTTTTGATATTACTGTTGTTTTGGGTCTGAACCCTGTAATTCAGCCAAACCAAACAACTGTATACTTATACAAATCATTAAATGAGTTGTTTTGATAATGATGAAGTTAGCAATCATAGAAGAATGTTACTAGAATTGTTAGATATGCCGTATTTGTTGATAGTGAAGTGCATTTAATAAAATTCTATATGGGAGTGAGAATATTTGTAAAGGTTTGAATTTTAAAAAAAAGAAAAACAGAACTAAAGCAATGAGTATAGTTTATGTGATTAAAAACATTATGAGGAAACAGTAAACTTTAAATTATAGTGTAAATTAATGCTTTAAAACATTTAGGAAAGTGGATAACTGATAAAGGAGATAATGATAAAAAATTAGAATGATAACTGCAATTACTTAACAGATTTATTTAAAAAGAGTAGAATAATTTATGGTTGACTGAAATGAAAAAGACATATATTTTGTTTTACATAAAGACATGGATAATTAGAAAAAGACAAAAGACAAGAATAGAAGTTTGTGAAATAGGAATTTACAAAAAAATGAAAGAGAAAAGTTGAAAAAAATAAGATAGAAATACAGAAACATTGGAAATAGTGAATGAAAAAAAAAAACGTTTTGAAGAAAATTATAAGGAGAAATTGGATTGAGCATATCTTTTAAGACAAAAAAATTATGAAAGATATATGGAAAAGAATTGTAGAAAACAAAAAAAAAAAAAGCAGTGAGTGTAAATAGTCAAAATAAGAATCATATATCACATGATCCTATCTCTTAAGCTTGTAAGTTATAAACAATGAGGATTGCCAATTCCTCTACAAGCTTTATGATAAATGCTTAGCCAGAGCCAGCACTTAAAATATCTCTGCCTTTTTGGCAGATAACCAAAGATGATGATGATTTAGAAAAATCACTGCTGCATTTTCACTGTAAGATGAAAGAAATCTTGTGATGGTTTTTAAAATATTGGAATAAATAGTTGTTTACAATTATTAAAAATTTTAGAACAATTTCATTCAAATTATGAATGATAAAAAAGTTGAAAGTTAGCCTTATCACTTAATTTTGAATACAAACTATTTTACTTACCCTGTTCATAATATTCACAGTACTAGGATGAGTCCAATAGCAATCATGCACTGATACAAATGTAATATTCTCTCTGAAATGCACATAAGAATATTAATTGTAAAAAAATATATTATTTTGAAAAACAAAAATTATTACTATAAAGCATTTATAGAGAGAAGACAAATTCAATCAAAATACTTTATTTGTTGTTTCCTAGAACTTGTAGAAAATTGCTAAATTAACATGTTTCTCTTTAGAGCAGTAAAATACAATTGTATGACATTATCATTTGTTTAATATGCAAATACAGGATAATCTTATTTTGAAATTTTTATACACATATTTTATCTTTCTATAATTTTTGTTTTTATCTATTTAATAGGTAATTACTTGTTTATAACTTAATTTTATGCATTGAATTGTTATATAAAAACCCAATTTGATTAATCAACATTACCATCTATTTTTTTTTAAAGGAAATTTTTAATTTTTCACAAAAAAAAGTATTATAGTAATTTAACAAATAATTTTAATATTTTTTTTAAATTAATAATATTTACTTATTATATTAATATTATTTCATATTTATAAATGATTTTTGTACTTTTTATTATTTTGTTTTCTTTATTATTACACTCTCTACTGGATGTTTTTAAAAATATTTTTTAATTTTTCATTTTTATAAAATAAATATTATATAATTTTTTAAAAATTATACTATAATTTAAACTTAAATATATATATATATTTTCATATGTCAAACGCATTGACCGGGAAGCAAACCAGGGCCAGCTGCTTGGAAGGCAGCTATGCTAACCACTAAGCCATCAACGCTTGTTCAAATGTGATTGGTCCCATTTAAACAGCATGAAGATTGAATTTAACCATCATAGGGTTGAATTAGTGAATAATTAAGAAAAATAAGCCATTGGTATTTACTTTTATTATGGATATAAAATATATTTAATCAATGTATAAATATTAGTTTTATATGGTAATATATATTATTTATTAAAAACAAAAATATGGAGCAAATAAATACAAGGACAAGTTATAAAATTATATCTATTCATCCCCTCTATATCCTCAACATTAGCTTTAATAAGGAAAGGTTGAAGTTAAATATCAGTTAAAAAGACATTAAATGATCTTGTTCACCTTCCACTACCAGTCATCAATCAATATCGTCTTTTTTTTTTAAAAAAAAAAATTACATCCAAATAATTGTAATCTAACAGTGACAATACAGTATTTTTCAGGATTTTCACATTCTATACATGGCTTCCTTTTTTTAAAAAAATGTAGAGATGTATCATCAATATTCTATTTTATAATATTTTAATTAAAATACATAAAATCTTCTTTTTTTATATATCCCGTGATGGATATTTAAAAATTGTTAAACAAATTTATTTCATTATATTTCTCCCAAGTTAGTTTTTTAAAAAAAAAAAAAAAATTAAAAAGATATTATTTTGCTCAAATTTGTTTTAGGACGTAAACGATATTAAACTTCCATTATTTTTTTTTTGCAACATTTTTTTATTTTATGAATTTTTAATTGTGGCCTTTTGTTTTTTCACCTCTATAAGCATTTTAAAATAACCCTAATATATATATTTTTTTTGTGGACTCAAGTATATTATTTTTAACTTAAGCAATGTGATATAAGTTATTTTGTAACTTTTCTGTTCATGAAACTTCAATTTCATGAAGCTGAGAATTAATTATTTTCTATCATTGGCCATTTATGATCATATGAAAATGAAGGTAATGAAGATGTAAGATCTTATACAAATTTTACTATGAATTACCCAATAAATTTTATTATTAAATCACTATTCATTTTTTCTTTACTTTTTTCTTTATAAATGGAAAATTTTTTTATTTTTTATTTTTAGTGAAACAAATTTTAGTAACATTTTTATCAAAAAACAACAACATAAATTTAATGAATACAGTATGTATATAATTTATTATTAAAAAACAAACAAATACATCACAATATTGTATATTTACTGGTGATAAAATAATAACAGCACAGACATTAAGAAAATACTAGCTAATAACAGCATAAACGAATATCAGAGTTTACTTTTAAAAACGTTTTTAAAAGATTCTCTTTTCTCTCCATCACTTAGACAAAACCTTCTAAATACATATAATAATGTCACCATAATTAATTTAAAATAACACAAAAGTGAAAACTTTGGCAAAAAAAATTACAATGGACATTCATGTATTATAATTAATGTAATATTTCACAGAGAAATAAATCGAAACTTAATTATGAAAAAACAAAAACAAAATAGAGAATGTGAAATTTTTTTTTTAAAAATCCTTAAACATGCTTAACTCTTGAGAAGAAAGCTGATTCAGTTACATCAATCAATTTATAGTGAAAATTCTCATGGCTTAAAGTTAAGTGAAATGTATCTAATCACACACAAAAAAAATATATTGATATATTCAGAGAAGAAAAATGTCTTCATCAATATTGAGATTATATAAGAATTTATCTTTATTGAATAAATTTTCCTTTTATTTTTTATTTTTAAAATATAAATAAGTATAGTAAATCAGTTTACATGATTTTATTATGAATAGAGGATGGAGGGGCATTATATTAAAAAATATTTTGTTTTTATAGTCCACTCACTGACACTCATCATTAAAGCAATCCTGATAGCTACATTAGTTTTTATATGTACTATAATTACATGATTACAGCCAATTATAGCATCATTATAAATTATGATACATTAGCCCCAAATAAAAAGGCAGACTGAACAATTTAAGTTAATTAAATAAAAATCTTTAAAATAAAGAAATAAAACTTGCTTGAATCTTGATATCTAAGTGTGGTTCAGATTATGTAAACAATATATATATATATGAAAAACAAAAAAAACACAAGTTAAAAAACTTGCTAACGCTTATATTTATGATAACAGATGGCGTTCTACCAAAAACACCGTCAAGCGTAGTTTTCTGTCTACATAAACGTCAGAGCGAGTATTCACTATCTCTAACTTTAATTCCACTTTCAGATCATGATTTCAAGCTATTTGCTATCATCAGTGAAAGCCAGGAATAAGAAACTAGATCTAAACACAAACTCTGAGCATTTATGAAACAATTTCTATTCAGCTTGCAAGCGTGAATCTTTTAGACACGTTAATGTCTTCAAACTCAGCATAGCAAGCCAGATAGCTACATGGGTCTGATCTCAGTTCAGCATCACCACATAGTAGAAGCCTCTGCAATATACATCATTGCAAGAAAGACCTCAAAGGTACATTTATGAAAAACAAAAAAAAAACACAAGTTAAAAAACTTGCTAACGCTTGTATTTATGATAACAGATGGCGTTCTACCAAAAACACCATCAAGCGTAGTTTTCTGTCTACATAAATGTCAGAGCGAGTATTCACTATCTCTAACTTTAATTCCACTTTCAGATCATGATTTCAAGCTATTTGCTATCGTCAGTGAAAGACAGGAATAAGAAACTAGATCTAAACACAAACTCTGAGCATTTATGAAACAGTTTCTATTCAGCTTGCAAGCGTGAATCTTTTAGACACTTTAATGTCTTCAAACTCAGCATAGCAAGCCAGATAGCTATATGGGTCTGATCTCAGTTCAGCATCACCACATAGTAGAAGCCTCTGCAATATACATCATTGCAAGAAAGACCTCAAAGGTACATTTATGAAAAACAAAAAAACACAAGTTAAAAAACTTGCTAACGCTTGTATTTATGATAACAGATGGCGTTCTACCAAAAACACCGTCAAGCGTAGTTTTCTGTTTACATAAACTTCAGAGCGAGTATTCACTATCTCTAACTTTAATTCCACTTTCAGATCATGATTTCAAGCTATTTGCTATCTGTCTTTCACTGATGATAGCAAATAGCTTGAAATCATGATCTGAAAGTGGAATTAAAGTTAGAGATAGTGAATACTCGCTCTGACGTTTATGTAGACAGAAAACTACGCTTGACGGTGTTTTTGGTAGAACGCCATCTGTTATCATAAATACAAGCGTTAGCAAGTTTTTTAACTTGTGTTTTTTTTGTTTTTCATAAATGTACCTTTGAGGTCTTTCTTGCAATGATGTATATTGCAGAGGCTTCTACTATGTGGTGATGCTGAACTGAGATCAGACCCATGTAGCTATCTGGCTTGCTATGCTGAGTTTGAAGACATTAACATGTCTAAAAGATTCACGCTTGCAAGCTGAATAGAAACTGTTTCATAAATGCTCAGAGTTTGTGTTTAGATCTAGTTTCTTATTCCTGTCTTTCACTGACGATAGCAAATAGCTTGAAATCATGATCTGAAAGTGGAATTAAAGTTAAGAGATAGTGAATACTCGCTCCGACGTTTATGTAGACAGAAAACTATGCTTGACGGTGTTTTTGGTAGAACGCCATCTGTTATAATATATATATTAAATTTGTGAGATAAGAGACTAAAGATTAATTCACTCAAGATTTATAAAACTATGTATTTTAAAAATTTATATACTGTACAAAAATAATTATAATGTTTAGTAAAGCTTGTGTAAATTATTAGCTTAGGAGAGGTTTCAGAGTAAACAACTAATATCCTCTTGTAGAAAAAAAAAATAAAGTTAAATAAATAAAATTGTAAAAAATATGTATAAGTTTCCAAAAATGTGGAATGAATTTTAAAAGAAAAATTGTACAAATTATAATTTTTATATCCTTTTACTTCCTTAAATAAAATTAAATCCAGTAATTAGATATTAATTGAAAAACAGCAAATTAGGAGTAATTATAAGATTAAATAACAACAACAAAAAAAGTAAAAACAAAGAAAAATAAAATAAGAAACTGGAGAATAATGGGAAAATATATTCTCGTTATATATTGATATACCTTACAGGATAGTAGACTAGCTACATCATCAAAGTGGGTGAGGCTATCTAGGGTTTCTAAATATATATACCCATACCCACTTCGATCTAATTCCTGGAAGATGAGGTATTAATACCCAAACGTGTCAAACTATTCCCATATACTTACCTCATTCTTTCCATCTTTAGTTTCTGTTACTCCCAGATTTTGAACTCGGAAAGAATATGCATAGTTGTCTAGTTCAGGATATATTATTATCACTTAATGTGCAGGTAAGTGCAAATATGTGTAAGTGTATGAGGATATGTGTGAATGTGTGAGAATATATGACAAATTGAGAATTGAATATAGAAAAACACAAACAAGTCTTTAATTTATATATATATATTGAAACAGTAAGATTCGTATTCGAATCTTAAGTTTCACCTTTTTCTGTCGTCTCTCACTGACCGGTCTATCCCGCCCAAATTTAAACTTTTTGGTATCGAATTGTGTGTGTAGCAATATTAAAAATGTATAAATATATGTAGAATTCAGCATAAACACGCACACATTTCGATCTCAAATTAAAGGCAATAAATAGGGATAAAATAATATAATTTAGATTTCTTTTAATTATATAATTTTGTATAATTTTAATCATTTATTTTGGATTATAAAGTTCGTATTTATTGCTTTGTTTAAATTTCGTTTAATAATAATTCTAAAAATATCTGATGTAATATTTAATTAAAAGTTAAAATAATCATATGTTTCTTTTTTGTCTCTGAAATTTAAAAGCATCGGTCAGTGATAGATAATAGATTAATTAAAGAAAAATTCCCCAAAATGTAATTAGTAAATGTAAAATGTAAACAATAGAACGGCAGCTTTCTTTAATTAAAAAACCAACAAAATGCATTGATTATCCTCAGGGCAGATTAAGTAGAACCTAAAAATACCTTAATAAAAATGTGAAAGATCAAGATAAAAAAAGGGGCCATCTTAGACTTGCTGGAGACGTTCACTTAAACTTTAGCTTTGCTCTTGAGCACTGAGAGTCTCCAAAAATATAAAAATAATTTGTTCCTGCCAAGGTATGACCGAGTAAAGCACCTAGATTATTCTCCATCAGGAGATGGCCTATCGGATGCGGAACTTTCCATTGCCCGTCATAAATTCACCATGAAGACCTGCTGCCTGAAATAAATGAAAAAGCTACTGCTGCTGTGAAATTAAATGAAATATCTAAATACAAGAAAGACTTGCCACTCGTGAACTTTTTGCTGCTAAACTAATGGAATCAGAAAACTTCTTATAAAACAGGTACCTGTCTGTGTTCAAACTCTAGAGTACTCTAATAACATGCTATAGCTCTTCTTCATATTACTTATCTAAATTGTAAAATGTAAAAACTACCATTTGTATAACTAAATTGAATAATTAATGTAATGTGTAAATGTATCTAATAATCTAGCTTACCTCACTCTATCTTTCTTGGGTGCGTATTTCTATAATCTACATTTCTATCTATAGTTATTATTTAATTATTGCATGCTCATAATTATCTCAATTTTCAAAGTTTAAATCTATGATCGCTTAAAACAATGTATGCGTGTCAAATTTACATTAATATTTACTTTCCTAAATAACTTAACTTTCATATAAATCGACACGCATTCAGTGCACCATTTATTGTAATGCAGGGTCTACTACTTCGCAAATGGCTGGCATATTAGTTGTAATAACTCCCAGTTTATATAGGTTTGGTATTTATTAAATCTTAATGAATAATTCTAGAAAATTACATTTTTTTTGAGAGTCGCCAACATTCTTTAGTAAATGTTGATAATGTAGGGCCGAGTTAGAAATCTATTTAAATCTCATCATAATCGTTTATACATTATACATGTGTTACATTTTAGAGACGCGATGACCCATTCCACCGTGAAATTTCCAGATTCTTCAGGGTTGAAATTAACCCCAGTCGTCCTACACAAGCGGGCATAATGGGTGCTCCCGTAGGACTTGACAACGTCATGCAGCCAGCCGGCAAAACTGCAACACGGACCGCTTGTCCCTGGTTATGTTTATGTGACACCTTACTTCGTCGGGCCGAGGCAGAGACCAGCCTGACAGTCTTATAAACTCATTCGCAGCATTGCAGTTTCAATATACTGCCATTCCATATCGCCTTCCTAAAGTGTACCACATGTTCCTTTACTTAGTTTTATTATTCTATATATCACTCCGCCTCTGCATTATCTTCATAATTCACTCTCAAATAAATGTTTGCCCTTAGTTATAAATAAATATTTTAATTAAATAAATATATGTCTGCCGTTACTCTTATAACCCATACTTTAGACTTGCATTGCAAAGGTATAAATCCCTCCAGGCATGCATTAGAAATACTTACTCGAAAATTTTAGGTAGCTAGATTTCGCCTTCAAATAAGTGAATTCCTTTTGTAAACATTATAGTATCGGAAATACCGCTACTGAAATCCTCAATATAAAATAATGTCTAAATAAATAAATGTATTCTTTAAAATATAATCATGTCGCAAATTCTGCTATTGAAGCTTTGAATCCCTAAAATATTATTAGTAAATGATTTTATTAAAATGTATTAATAAATAATTTTAAACTATATGTCTGCAGTTACGTTTCATTTATTCGATACCCATTCTATATAATATTTCCTCGATTATGTAAATATGAATGTTTAATTAATATTAGTTTGATTATTGGCTAACTCGAGAATAAAATCATGAATCTCTTGCATATCCCTGACCACCGTGCCTAAGGAAATATTTACTAATGTCGAATCAGATGCGTTGTTTCGTGGATTGTATTGTGGAACCGATAAACTATGTTCGAACTCAGTACCATGGGTGGCTTCGCTACTCGATGGTGTTGCTGTTCTGTATGATGGTCGAATTCTGCACTATGTTTACGAGTCACATGTTTTCTGACTGTTACAATATATATATATAACAAGTTTAATAACAGCTAACATAAATTTGTTAACAAAGTTATAACAAAAATAAATAATTTATTTAAACACTGATGAATATTCTTTGACTATAATTTAGGTCCAATCCCTTGTTCCCTTCAAAACATAATCATTTGATGGCAATATTAACACAAAGGAAAATTATTTTATAACTTGTGATTATTTATATTACACTTGCTTGCTAATTTATTTTATCAAAATCATAACTTATTATTATCTCCAATAATTTGATTGGTTAATTTATACCAATCATATGTTGGTGACATGAGCATTCACACTAGATAATTAGTCAGGTACCCTGAAAACAAATAATTAAACGATTAGTAATAATAAACAAAAACATAAATAATGGTAAGTGTTGGCAATTAATATACATTAAAGTAAAATCTTACCTCTCCTCTGATGATGATCAGATCTATTCACAAGCAAGTGATCATCTGAACCTATATTAGCCCTCCCCCCTTCAATATGTAATAATGGAAAGAGATAAAATAATTTGCATAAAATAAAAAAATTATGATGTCAATGTAAGAACATCTTGAGAGTTCATAAGGAAAATGTCCTAAAAAGAGATTGCTATTGGCCTCCTTAATCCACTTCATGCACTAGATGGTGAGGCTAGGGTTGTAGAACATCCGTTATGTTGATTATAATTTCTCTTAATATGGTGTGCATTAAGATGTAGAACTTCTCATTTCATTTCTCAATAGTAGAGTTGGTGTTTCACAGCATAGATCATAAATGCTAGGTTGAATTAACTTCAGTTTTTGGCAATTACAGCTCCATGGGTGATGACTTTTTTTCCCCGATGTCACTTCACAATTAGCACTTCGTGGTTGTATGTGTTGCTTTTTATATTAATAAAATATCTTGAGTGAATTAAAGAAGCAATATCTTTACTGTTAGATATCTTGAGTTAGATATCTGGCTTAAAGTTGAAAACAGTTAGGAGTTATTGAGTAATTTAAAGTTAATTTTCAAGATTTTTGTTTTAGAATCCCGTAGTTGGCTAAATTTGACTCCATATGCCTTTTATTCAGCTTCACTCAATATCCAAATATCCAAAGAGTTATTTCCTATAATGTTTCACTTTAATGGCAGCCAAATTCCCTATTTGAACTGCAAATTCGATTTTTCCACTCAAACATTTGTGCAAGCTGTTTAGTCAATGAGATTTTATTTTTATCTGATTTTTGAGAAGTTAATTTGTTTTTATATTTTTATAATCACTAAAATAAGGATGTTCGATATATTATTTTGATGACTTCAACTAGCAGGTTGTGGTTATGACTTGGATTAATTATTTACTTCTTTGGTTTATGATTTATAATATATTAATAACAATAAAATTTTATTCATTTCTTTCCTTTAAATAATTTTTATTTTCTTGCTTACATCTAAATCTATCCGATAATATTTACCTTGTATTGTTATAATGTATATGAGTTGCATAATAATTGATGAGATGTTTTTAACAAAGGTTAGTGTGCGTGTATACACTTTTTTGGTTTAATTAAGATAAATTATTTATCATAAAAATAAATTAATGTTTAATGGGAGAAAATTATTTTTTTCTCAGTTACAGTGCTTGTGGGTAGTTTCATATTTTTTTTTGTAATAAATTTTAATTTATTTTCATTCTTATTAATGTTGTGGTTGCTAGAGAATGTTCTTATAATGGGTCTTGGATTTGAATTAGGCAAAGGATGTTTTTAATGGTACTGGAGGAATGTAAGGACCCACTTTACATAGATATCCTCCCAGTAAAAAAGATGTTAAAGATGAATGATATCTTTAATTCCTTACTTTTTACTAATTTTGTTTTATGAATTGATCTAAGGTCTTAATTTAAAGTTCTACTCTTTTTTTAGATGGGTTATTGATTTTTATTTAGGGATTCATTTGTTTAACTTTAATTAATCTTCCCTGAAAAGATATCTATTTTTTTTTTTTTTTGCTAGAATATATTGGCCTAGTTATGAGTAATAACTAACCCATCATATAGTAATAAGATTTTGGATCATTTGATTTTGGTTCTGTCCTCAGGAATATTTTTACAAAGTACATTTTTATTTTATATACTTCATAATATAAGGTATGAGTTTATTTACGATTGTATTTATTCTTAATCAAATGAGAAACCAAATTTTTTTTATAGTGGACGATCTGATATTAAAGATGCAGATAAGTTTCATTTTGGATAACTTGTGCTTTAGTTCAAATTTAGGTATGTTTAAGAGCACCTATTCTATTCCTTTACTTTGAAATTTGGTGGATTTTATTTGGTAACAGTTAAACAAGTCAGTTGTCATTAATTTCCAATAGAAACAATTCATTGGAGTAATCAATCTCTGGTCACGACAATAATGGTGTGATTCATTACTTATTCTAGAAATAATATTATAACATTTCTAAAATTTAATTTTCCAAATATATCATTAGACATAAATTTTATAATGTGTATCATCCCTTTTACATTTCTACCATTCAATCTAATTGATGATAGACTATACCCTGTAGATTTTTATTTCGAATTAAACTGACAAAAGAATTTGTTAGGCTTTTTCAAGGTATGGTTTCATTATTCATGCATTGTATGTTCCTTTGATGTCACTTCCCTTACATATCCAACATGCATTTGGGTCAGCACATTTCATGCTGGCAAATGGGCCTTCATAAACATCACAGAACTTGTGAAAAATGGACTCTTTAGGATTAGGATTACTTATGTGAGGTGTTTTAATGAAAATTTTGTCTCCAATTTTGAAGTGATAATTATTTTTTTTTTAGCTTTGCTGCACTTCTCACTCATCTTTAGCAATTTGTGGTATGACTCCATTCGGACTTTTTCTAGATTGATAGGTGATTCAGTGAGCATAGGCATGGGTTTCTGGAATAAAATTGGGGTATGTTGTCCCAATTGTAATCTGATGGGTGTGAATCCAATGGATTCATTTACACTCCAGTTTATATAAGACTATGTGTGTTTTATCCAATCTTTATGCTAATCTCCCAAATAAGTCTTGAACAAACATTCCAAGTTCCTACATTACACATTCATATGGGTTTGACTGTGGATTCCTAAAAGAGATTAGCACATGTTTATCTGATGTTTCCCTAGACATTTGATTCATTCTTTGGATAGTAAAGAGATACTGTATTTTATTGTTTTTTTTTATTACTTTGAATATCAATGACTATATTTTTTTCAGTTTAATTACATTCTTTGGTGTTTTATGTTTCAAACAATACATTCTAAGGGGTAGCTTACAACTCAATCATTCCTGCCAAGATTAGCCCACTTATTAAATTAAGTCCATCATGAAACTTGCACTAATAATGGAAATGTTATTTGATTATTATTAGCACCTATATATATGTGTACAACACATATGTTTATTTATATTAGCATTTAATCAAAGAAGTCATGATCAATTATTGTTTTTACAGTGAATCATTTATTACAGCAAAATATTATAGCAAGAGATATATATACTATTTGATAAGCTTTAATATATTGTTATGCATTCTAAACTGAATAATAGTGTGACACAATTTGAAGTTAAGTAACTTGAAGATGACCTGATATCAAGTTCGGTAGCTAGGAAACAGAGTATGAAAATAAAACTATGATTTTACTATTTTATTTTTTTATTAATGAGACGTACTTAACAATAGACAGCAACATTGATCTAACAGGAAATGAAGATCTTAGTGTACCCCACTACTTAATTAACGGGCATTATAAAAGCAAAAATCTTTTAAAATTTTTCTTCTTGAAAATAATACGTGTGCTATGATGAATTAAAATTAACTGAATTAAAATTTTGAATGCTAAAATGGAGTCTATTGTTCGAATCATGAGTTTTTAAATCAAGTACTGTAGTGTAAACTTTATCAAATTTAGAAGAAAGTGTTATAAAGTGAAAATTAAGAACAATTTATAGATTTTTGTAATAACTAGATTATTTTCTGATCGTGAGTGAAAGAGTTTTGGTATTATTTAAATCTCATCAGAAAAAGAACACTGATTCTGCTAATAGTTAAACCAAAATATGGAATAATTTATTTAACATATATATATAATTTCTTCTATATAAATGTAATTTATGATTACAAATAGTTATTTAATATTACTTAAGATGCAGAGGGTGTAAGAAAAGTGTGCTGTACTGTTGACCGCTTTCTTCAGGGCCGGCGCTGGGTACTAGGCGCCCGCATGCAAATTTGATTTTGGCGCCCCTGTCAATATGTATGTTTACTAAGGTGACCCGACCGTGTCCCGTGGCGTTTTAAAAAAGTCATGATTTTTAGAAAGAATGCACGATGTAATGCTATTTTTGATATCAAAAATAGCATAAAATTGATTGTTAAATTATATATTATTTCATACAAACGGTTTGTATGAAATAATATATAATTTAACACGGCAAATTTAGATGTTAGAAAAATTTGCAGAAATTTTAAAAATAATGTGTTTGTTAAAAATAGACAGAGTGATTCAAATATATATATATAATAAATTAAAAAAAAATAATGTTTGAGATTAAAATATTTAAATGTTTAAAATAATTTTCGAAAAACATTTACATATTTTAATCTCAAATATTTTTTTTTTTTAAAATTTCATATTTATTATTTGCGTCACTGTCTGTTTTTAACAAACCCATTATTTTTAAAATTTTTGCTAATTTTTCTAACCTCTAAATTTATGCAAATATTAGCAAATTTAATAATAAATTTACAATTTATAAATGAAATAATTTTAAAAAAAGATAATATTACAAACATACATATTTAATTTATTATTATTAATGTACTATATCTATATAAACGCTCCATATAAACCAAATTTTTAATCACCCCCCCCGGTCAATGGTGTCCCGTTTTACCAATGTTAAAATCTGGTCACTTTAATGTATACCACCTACATGTTATAAATATTAGTGTACAAAATCTTTCTAAGGGAAACAAACAAGGCAATGTAAATAAATAATTTTTAATATTAAAAAAAAAGAAAATACAGTTAAAAAAAGTAAATGCATTACAAAACATGTTATAATTATAATAATTTTATACTCCTTGACTTCATATTAATAAACCTTGATATGATTGTATTTATTTCCAGTTCTGCACAAATATCATTTTCAATAGCAATTAATGCCAAATTAACAAGCCGTTTTTGTGACATAGTTGTTCTCAAGTAAGTTTTAATTAATTTTAACTTAGAAAAAGAGCGTTCACCGCTTGCAACACTAACAGGTAATGTTAATAATATTCTTAAAGCTATTGATAAGTTTGGCATAGATAAATTATTAGAAACTATAAAATTAAGTGTTTCGAAAGGGTTTTGAGAATTTAAAAAATCCTTTTGAAAAATATCTCGAAAAGCACATAATTCGTCGAATAAATCTGTAGCATTAATATCTTTACTGTTATCAAATTTCAAAATATTTTCTAAATCTTTGCATTTTGCTTGTAACTCGCTCTTATTAATTTCTGATATTTTATATAGAAAATTGAAATTATTATAACATGCTTCGAGGAGTTCAAAGCGTTCTGTTAAAGAATTAATCACTACATCTAAAAGTGTAAAAAACATGTTTATTTTAAATTTTTCTTCAGGTATTTGAGGTGTTTCGTCCTGATGCTCGTAATCAAATTGACGAGTTTTTTTCCGTTGTCGAACTTCTTTGGCAGTTTTAAGTTCTTTCTCTCCATCAACCTCTTCGCTAAGTTCATCTGCAATTTTGAGAATGTTTTTGAAATTTGAATCTGATCGATATTCTCGTAAAAATTTATTTAGATTTGCGATCGATTCTAAAGCAAGTGAAGCATTCATATTTACATTTTGGAGCATTTTACTGACAGGATTTATTCTATTTAATATATCATGCCAAATTATTAAAGAACAAATAAATTTGTAATCCTTAAGGTTAGTGCAGAGTGATTGAGCTTCATGTTGAATTTCTCTATTAAAAGATTCGTTGTTCATTATTTCATAGAGTGCATCATAAATTTCACCCAACTGATACCGTAGAGGCCGGATTGCATCAATTCTGCTTTCCCATCATGTTTCTGATGGTTGTTTTAGAGTTAAAGTTTTAATAAATTTTAAAAGGATTGACCACCATTTATAAGATGATGAAAAAAAATTGTATATTTTTTGAACAATTGCAAAAAAACCAATTGTATCTACATTGACTTTGGCGGCATCGTTTATGATTAAGTTTAAAGAATGAGCAGCACATGGTACGTAAAATGCACGAGGGTTTTTGGTTAAAATCAAATTTTGAAGTCCAGCCTTTTTGCCTTTCATGTTGGCCCCATTATCATACCCTTGACCACGCATGTCTTCAATGGGAATCTTCCATTTTTCCAGTTGTTCAATTATTGTTGTACATAAACCTCGTCCAGTGGAATCTGTTATATCTATGAAACCTAAAAAGTTTTTTCTAATTTTAACCATTCCATTATTACAAAAAACGAAGCGAATAATTATGGTCATTTGTTCAGTTTTACTTGCATCTGGTGTACAATCTAAAATAATAGAATATTTGGATTTCTTTATCGATAATAAAATTGTTTCCCTAATTGCTGTACTTAAAATTTCCAATAATTCATTTTGGCTATCTTTGCTCAAATAATGTACTCTATTGTTTTGATCTAGGGCCCTCTCAACATGATTTTCCATAACGGGATCAAACTTCGCAAATAATTCAATTAATTTTAAAAAATTTCCGTTATTTTTTTCGTATAATTTATCAGATGATCTGTGAAATGCTAAATTTTGACTACCAAGGAATTTGATAATTTCAATCAGCCATTCCAAAACACTCCTCCAATGTTTCTTTTCCATTTCATATAAATTTTGAGATTGACAATCAATAGTAATTTTGTTTTTTAATCTTTTCTCAAGTTCATTCCAATTCAATAAACTTTTCATGTGAGCCATACTAGTTTCATGTCTGTGTAAAGTTGTACTTAAATTTCTCCAATTATTGTATCCTTCTATGAGGCTAGATTCAGTAGATCCAAAAACTTTGCAACAAAAGCAAAACACAGAGTTCAAAATTTCGGAATAAATAAGCCATTTTCGAAAAACTACTTCTCCGTTTTCCATTTTTCTATTATAACATACATCAGAAAATTTACGGCCATGTACATCGTTCGGATATATAATATCTTTCTTTTGAACAGGCCCCATTTCTACTAAAATAACACGTAGTTTGTCATCGATTTTATTCCATTCAGCTGGATCTTCTAAATTTGTACACATTTGATATGATATTGGCACAATGACTTTGTTGTCACTTAACTGTTTCTTACTAAAATCTTGTTCAATATTTTCAACAGTTCCCTGTGATCTAGATGATGTGCATGGTTCTGGTTCTTGTTGAGTATAAGCTATTTCAGAAGCAGTTGATATTTTAAGATATTTATTAAGTGATCCACTTTGTTTTTTAATGTTTGCTATTTTTTCAGCTTGGCGTTTACGATTTTGTGCACCGGATAGTTTTTTCTTAGTTTTTGATTCCATATTACTTTTACTCATGAACGCAACTTTAAAATAATTTTCAAATGTAATAAATAAATAAATACGGACTCTAATTTATATATTTACATCATGTATCTTAATACTTAAGATTATATATTGCTAATTTAGATGTCCAACACAAATTACTTCTTGCGCCAAAATACAAAACTCTATACGCGGAGGGGAAGAAGTTGTTTAACTTGTTTACCTAAAAAAGGCAGCTAATAAATTGGAAATATTCAGCCATTGACATTAAAAATGGTCAGGTTTTAAAATAACTCAAGTGTCCAGTTTTTTACGCTTGATTGAACATTTTAGTTTTACCATTGGCAAGATTTTCTTTTGTTATCATATATTTTTCTAATTAACACAGGTGGCCTGCCAGGCCTGATTTGCGATTTCAATAGAAAATTTCCTGGGATTATAATTATTGTTTACAAGTTCTTACTAAGATTTTAAAATTTGCGATAAACATCATAAGCAAACGTATGTAATTAATTTGCAAACCTAATTAGTATGCAAAAAAAATAGACTTTTGACAACGATTAAAATATATAAAATAAAAAGTAAACTGAAAATTATATTAAGTTTACTGGAATTATACCTATAATATATATTACATACACGTTCGAATATTTATATCAAATTATTATTTAAATAAAAAATTAGAAAATGTTTTATTTAGCAATATTATAATCGTTTCTTACGATTTCAAAATTATGTACATGATCTAATATATATATACGCATATACATACATAAGTTCTAATTTATAATACTTTTAGTGTGTGTTTATTTATATATTTGCTAGCAGAAAGTTACTTATAGTTTACTATAAGCAGTACTATATATATATATATATATAAACATTACAATATGAAATTTGTAATATAATAAACTTTATGTTTAGTTTATTGTTCATGATAAATAATAGATTTGATTGTTTTATATTTTTAATATTAAGCAGAGCTTGTGTGCAGGCCTGCTTGTGTGTGTCATTTAATAAGATATAATATGACTTCATATGATTTTCAATAATCTACTCTCAATAATTTTTGTAAATAAACATTTGAGAATAATATTCTTCAAATGTGAGTATTTTTGTTAGTAGAGTTTTAATTTCTCAGGGATGGCGCCTTCTTTTTCAGATGCTAATCTCTCAGTGATGGCGCCTCCTTCTGCCAGCGCCCGCATGCCTAGCATGCGTTGCATGCCCGCTTCCGCCGGCCCTGGCTTTCTTCCCTAACATGACAGTATAAAACTTCCATTTTTTCTACTTTATCATTATACCCAAGAAGATGCCCACTGCCCAAGAAAAAGAGGTGGATCAGCTTTGCTAGAAAGTGAGATGGAGAGCTAAACTGATTATTGGAAAATATCATGAACTACTACTAGAACAATTCAATGAACTTTGTTTCAACTATTAATTTTTATCTAGTGATTAATATTGTAAAATTTTCTTTAATTTTTCTTTTATCTGTTGTTTTATTTTCATATTCAGATGGTTAATTTCACAGTTTATGCTGTGAAAGATTTCATTTTTTGAGTTAGTAGAGAAGAAGATGGGGGATGGTTAACTTAGTTATTTTTTTTTTTATAATTATAAATAAAATCTAGGTTTATCATTAAATTTCTAGCTGCTTAACAATAGATCATATATATATATTGAAGTAAGACTTTCATCTATTTTTACACAGATTAAATTACAACACTTGGTAGATTACAGAATTCATGTTATATAGTATATATTATTGATTAACAATTGTTATATGTTATTTCAGTGTGAATGACTAATTAACTAGTATAAATTCTTTTATCTATTATATATATATATATATATATATTTAAACTTAAATTGGGGGGACTTAAATCAAATAGATCGTTTTCTGCAGGAATAAATCACAATATCATCATAAAAAAGACAAAGTTAGAATCAAGTGCAATCATTTTAAATCATTAATATTTATTTATTTTTTGTATATTTCATGATTTTGTAAATAATGAGTGTCATAAATGAATTTCTACCATAGGGTAAAGGGTATGGAACTATAAAATTATTAACTGATAGAATGATAGAGGTTCATATTTGACACATATATATTATTTTATTTTACTATTGTTTAAAATACTTTATTTTTAAATTCACTTTAACATTGTTAAATAAATAATACTTCTGTATATAATATAAAAATAATATAAATAACAATTCATGTCAATTGTTAATACAGTTTAATATAAATAAATAAAAACATAATATTTCCAAGTGCTTTCAACTCTTACGAGTCCTTATCAAGGCAGTGTAAACAATTCTATTTTCTCCTATGTGTTCCTGGCCAATACAATGAAATGTTAGATTCATCACCTAGGAAAAAATAGAATTGTTTACACTGCCTTGATAAGGACTCGTAAGAGTTGAAAGCGCTTGGAAATAATATTTGTTTTTATTTTTTTATATTAAACTCTGTATTAACAATTGACACGAATTGTTATTTATATTATTTTTAACATTGTTAATAAATGTTAAATAATTTACATTATTCCGATCTCTGGTTTATTGAGTTATCATGGCATTCAATAATCAACTAATAATCATAATAGGTACACATACCTATTTCATTTTTATATAATAGTTTTATGGTAAATTAAATATTTAAAATTCTACTTGTAACCTATATAGAGGTGTGGAAGTTGTTTCGTGTATCTGATCATACATACCTGTTAAGAGAGTGAAAGGTAATATTCTCCCTGGGTTCGAATATTAGGCCATAACAGAATTGGAAAGGGTAAGAGGTGGATGAACTGGCCTAAACAGTATCTGATATTATTAAATAGGTATAGAGCTAGTCAATTAAAGATAGATACAATCATTGGTTACGCATTTCACCAAGTTTCCATCAGCATCCTACCTGAAGACCCAAAGTCTGACCGCAGTCAGATGCGACTTTTTCCCTTTCCCAGCTTGGTAAAATTCTGTGGACTATTACAACTGGCGCAGCCAATTGTGGTGCTTTGAATCATAGTTTTCAGACTGTTACATCTGCATTGTATCTTAGATACCTAAAAGATCCATTCGTTACAACATATGTCATTTTTGAATAATACAAACATATGTTATGATAAAATTTATGGCTTAACATAATTTTTTAAATATTCAATAGAGGGTAAATAAATATTCTATTGTATAGACTTTGTTATATGCTGTAAATAAATAATTTTTTTTGCTATTAATTAAATGTTTCTGTTTCATTGCCATTATAACATCATTGCATTAGCACATTTGTTACTCAGAAAATATATTTTAATAAAGTTTGATTATTTTATAAGAGTACACTTATTTTTATCTGTATATGAGAATTTATTTATTTTCAAGTTTATTCATTCATTTTGCTTATTGTTCATTTTTACCAGCATTATCAGAAGATAAACACCATTATTTATTTTATTTCAAAAGCACCTGTAATGTAGTTTGTAGCATAAAATATATCCTTATTGTTATTGTCTGCTGCATTATTCCATGTTAATGTTTGCAAAAAGTTGCATCAGAATATATGAAACCTATGTATTATAATTTATAGTTAGTAGAAATGAAATAATTATTTGAGGAACTTTAAAAAAAACATCACATGACCACCTCCAGTCACATATTATTTAAATATTTGAATACTCTATTATTGTGTAGTTTCGTTTCTGTTTTCTTAAAAATACTAATGTTAAAGATAAAATTAAAAGAATATAAAGTATTTAGTGTATAGCTTGAATAAAAATTATTACATGTTAAGAGTTCCAAGTGCATTTTGAATTGGAACCAAAGATGAGATTTTAAAATTGTAAAAGAACCTATATTTTAAGCAAAGTAAAAATAAAACCTGAGATAAGATTTAATCTAATATATAATTATTATGTTGTCTATAAGAGGACTCATACTCTGTGTAAAAATCCATAGGCATTATTGTGCCCATGTAACCTATAATTTGGTCCTTTGGTCTAGCATCTTACAATATATAAGAATTTATTCATCTGTCTATATTTATATAAGTCATCAAACAACACATCATTTAGTTTCCTGGCATAGCATATGTATGGAATAGATTGCTTCCAGGTTATAAATTAGTAAGTAACAGAACATCAATGTGGAGCAAAGAATCAATTTAGACATATTTTTAATTGATTTGATCAATTTGCATAAATTGTTAAAGTAAGTAGCAATGTTTGAAAATAACTTTGTTTATGGGAAAGTATTCATAGTATTTAGTTGATCCACTATGCCAAAGTATGAGAGGAAGCATTATTATTAGAAGTAAAAAATCTAAGGCAATTGAAATAAAAACTAGTGTTAAAAAAGAGATGTATTCCATATTTAACTTTGTTCTCTTTTATAATATTATCCCTTGGAACAATTTATAGCCAGCTTCAATAAGCAATCACCAAAATGCAATATCAGTTTGATATTGAGGTTCTTAATTTGGACAAATTAAAAACAAAAACCAAGAATTTCATTTTCTACTTTAAATAATTGTGTTATTCATGCCAATTCCAAATATGACTTGCAGAATAAGGGAAAAAATTTTCATCAAATGTTTAATTTGAATAGTTATCAGATTTAAGGATGTATATGAATTTAAATACATTGAATGGATTTTATGTTGCTGTTGCATTTAATAACTTAAAGATAGAATATTTTATTATAATGATGTAACTACTGTATTTCAATTAAGGTGAATATAATATTATTATATTCTGTTACATTTATTATAAAAACATATAACTTGAATCTTCTATCACAGGAATATTAAAGACAATGAAACAAAATTTCATTTCAGGATGCCTGAACCACTATGAAAGCAT
Source organism: Epiperipatus broadwayi (assembly GCA_028023455.1). NCBI lineage: Eukaryota > Metazoa > Onychophora > Udeonychophora > Euonychophora > Peripatidae > Epiperipatus > Epiperipatus broadwayi. The sequence goes on from JAQFVV010000019.1 coordinate 12,620,743, forward strand.
GAAAACAAAATTATAAGACTATTCTATTATATGTTCTTCAATTTTCTGGATGTGATAATATTGAATCTATAATTGTAAACACATCTTTAATTAGAATGAGTATGTAAAGTAAATGAAAAGTAACAGAATTTATGACAAACTTGAACATGGTCTTTATAGAAGAAAACAGACTATATTATAAAGATTATCTAAATACACTTTTTAAAAAAATCAGTATTGATTACTTTCATTGGGAGAATATGACTAAGAATATAATATAATAGATAGCTGTAATTTGAAAAATGACTTTAAGAAGGTTAAAAGATAGTATCATAAGACATCAAATAAACAGATTAAAGGTTTAACATGTGATATATGCAAATGTATCAGTTGATTCAGAAATTGATTTATATAAAACTCATTATTAATTTTTGCTTTTCTTTAATTTTTTCTGAAGTTATAATGACTATATTTATTTATGAATGGTTGCTAATGATGGTGATATACATATACCAACAACAATAACACATACATGCATATATATATATAAATACATACACAAATTCAAATAAGCCAATAAACATCACATGATCACCACTTCTTGTGCTTGTGTATAACTGACAAAGGCCACAAGCCAGAAACTAGTCTGGGGATATTGGATGAGTAGGCACTAAATGGGGATTTTATGTACAAGCCTTCTGGCATCCATTGATTACTCTAGCTTGCTGTGTGTGGCAATACGTATAGTGAGTTTTTCCTGTTTTAACAAATTCAAATAGTAATATTCTTATGCTTTTAGCAGAGTAAATACATTTTTAATTTTTAATAATGAGCCAAATATGTTTTTAACACTAAGCATCCTAATTAGCAAAGTTAATCTATGATTCAATATCAGGAAATCTATATTAAACCATCAAACATAACACGATCACCATTCTTACTGTATGGAGAGTTTTGCCTCTGTGAAATCTACATTACACATATATAAATATCATTTTTCAAATTATAATAATGTAAAGTTGTGCTTATTTATTAAGTACATAGGAAGTATGTAAATACTTTTAGAGAATGTCTTTAGCCTTTATTATATATGCCTTGAACATTTATAATATAGTCAAATGATGTCTTTTTGATTATAGAGAGACCTCCCAAACCTCAACACAAGATAGCAGCTTTATAAGGATAAAAACAGCCACCTTATCTTTAACTTAAATTGCCATTTACACAGGCCAATCTGAAGCATCTTGATTTGGGAGCATGAAGCTGTTAGTCTCCTCATTTTTATGTTCACATTTCCTTTACAAATTTGGGAGCATGAAGCTGTTAGTCTCTTCATTTTTATATTCACATTTCCTTTACAAATTAACCATCACGAAATCTTATGATTTACAAAGACTTAATACTATGGTATTTATACAGGAAGTATGTAAACTAATGTAAAATTGTGTTTATTTATTAGTCACATAGGAAGTATGTAGAGAAAGGCATTAACTTTTATTATCGCAACTTTACATTAGTTTATATATTTCCAGTACAAAGATCATAATATTAATTCATTCTAAATTACAAGATTTCATGAAGATTAATTTGTAAAGAAAATAATGGATTTAAAAAATGAAGACTAGCAGCTTCATGCTCCCAAATCAAGATGCTTAAGATTGGCCTATATAAGTGAGAATTAAAATTAAAGATAAGAAGGCCATTCTTATCTTTATAAAGACAGTATCTGGTATCAAAGTTTGAGAGATCTCTCTATAGTCAAAAAAAGGCATTGTCTGACTAATATAAATCTTCAAGGTGCATATAATAAAGGTTAAAGCCTTTCTCTAAAAGTATTTACATATTACCTATGCGCTTAAAAAATAATCACAACTTTTCATTAATTTATATATTTCCAGCATAAAGACTGTAATATTAATTCATTGTCATTTGCAAGATTTCATGGAGTTAAAGGAAATAATAGACTTAAAAAAGTGAAGAGACTAGCAGCTTCAAACTCCCAAATCAAGATGCTTCAGATTTTCCTATATAAGTGGGAATTTAGGTTAAAGATAAGATGGCTGTTATATTTATGAACTCAATATCTTGTATCGACATTTGAAATATCCCTCTATAATCAAAAAAAGAGATCGTTTGACTATTATAAATGTGCATGGTGCATATAACAAAGGTTAAAGCCTTTTTCTAAAAGTATTTACATACTTCCTATCTGCTTAATAAATAATCCAACTTTACATTAGTTTATATATTTCAGTATAAAGATTGTAATATTAATTTGTAAAGGAAATAGTTGACTTAAAAAGTGAAAAGACTAATAGCTTCACATTCCCAAATCAAAATGCTTCAGATTGGTCTATATAAATGGGGATTTAGGTTAAAGTTAAAATGGCCATTCTTATCTTTATAAAGTCGCTATCTTGTGTCAAGGTTTGAGAGGTCCTTCTATAGTCAAAAAACTACATCATTTGACTATTATAAACATTCTAGGTGCATATAATAAAATTTTAAATCTTTCTCTAAAAGTATTTATATACTTCCAATAAGTTTAATAAGTAATCACAACTTTACATTAGTTTATATATTTCCAGTATAAAGATCATAAAATATTAACTAGTAAATTGCAAGATTTCATGAAGATTAACTTGTAAAGGAAATAGTGGACTTAAAAAGTGAAGAGACTAACAGCTTCATGCTCCCAAATCAAGATGCTTCAGATTAGTCTATATACGTGGGAATTTAGGTTAAAGATAAGATGCCCATTCTTATCTTTATAAAGTCACTACCTTGTATCAAGGTTTGAGAGGGCCCTCTTCAAGGTGTATATAATAATGATTAAAGCCTTTCTCTAAAAATATTTACATACTTCCTATGTGCTTAATAAATAATCACAATTTTACATTAGTTTATATAATTCCAGTATAAAGATTGTAATATTAACTCATTATAAATTGCATTTCATGAAGGTTAAAGGAAATAGTGGATTTAAAAAAGTAAAGAGACGAATGGCTTCACACTCCCAAATCAAGATGTTTCAGATTGGCCTACATAAGTGGGAATTTAGGTTAAAGAAAAGATGGCTGTTTTTATCTTTATAAAGTTGATATCTTTTTTGAGGTTTAAGAGGTCGCTCTATAGTAAAAAAATGATATCGTTAGACTATTATAAACGTTCAAGGTGCATATAGTAAAAGTTAAAGCCTTTCTCTAAAAATAATTATAATAATGGTAAATAACAATAATAATAATACATAAATTAAGCAGAAATATTTTTGATTACATTACAATCATTATTAAAGTCAGGATAGACAAAAAACAACAACAAATTATCATATTATTTTCCAAGAATTATGCATATCGATATTATAGGATTATCTACTTATTATATAAACATTAAACTGGGTATATGTGTATTAGATGTGCTGTGATATTTCACATATGTATTAGTCAGTTGATAACTATCTAATCTTACAATTCATCAAATAATGTGTACAAAGAAACTTCTGATAAATTTAAGTGATAAATGTGTAAAAATGGACCCAGGTACATGTTATTTTATGACATTTTCATAAGATTTAGAAAGTTATCAGCAGAGTGATATGTAAGTGAAATGTCACAGCAGGCTCTAATCCCTCAAAGTAAATCCCCAGACTAATACATAAACCTGAAAAAGTACATTTTTAACAATATAAAAAATATAAATTTGTACACAAAAATAATAACATCATATTATGATATTAAATAAAAATAGGGAGTTGTGAGTTTTTAATATGGCATTCTGCACTCCCCACAGGAGAAAGATATGGCGTTCTACCATTGCAAATAAGGTCAACACTTGCCAAATTTTACTTAAAATTAAAAAGTATAACATACATTAACTTTGGCAGAAAATTATAAAATGGATATTAAAGCAAATTAATAATAAAAAAAATACTACATAAGCGAAATGAAAAAAAAAAAAATTACTACTGCATCTATTCACTTGTTTAAATTCAATATATATATATATATCATCTTCAACCATTATCAATCCACTGCAGGATGAAGGTCTCTCCAAGTTTAATTCATCTTCTCCGATCTTTAGCTTCTCTTCTCCACAATACCCCTGCACATTTTTTATTTCATCCATCCATCTCACATGTGGTCTCTTTCTGGGTCTTTTACAATCTCTTGGAATCCAGTTTAAAATTTCAATTGTCCATCTATTATCATATCTTCTAACAATATGTCCAGCCTAAATAATTTTTCAATAAGGTCAGTAACACCTGTATGTTGTCTTACCCATACATTGCGTTTTCGATCTCTTCTTGTTACTCCCAACATACATCTCTCCATACTCCTTTGAGTGGTTTGAAGTCTCTGTATTGCTCTTCTATTAAGTGTCCAAGCCTCAGATCCATAAGTAAGAACTGGTAAAAAACCATCCTTTTCAAACACATAGGCATATTTCCTTTTAGTATCAAGTTATTTCTACCAAAAGCACTCCAACCAAGTTTAACTCTTTGATTAATTTCCTCCATTATATTTCCATCTGTATTAATAATCTGACCAAGGTATTTGTAACTGTTAACTTCTTCTAATTCCTCATAATCAATCTCTATTTTCATATTTTGAGCAAATCGATTAAACATTACTTTAGTCTTTTTAACATTTATCTTTAATCCTACTTTTCTACTTTCATCTGCTAACTCCTGCAACATTTCCTGCAGCTCTGAAGCATTATTTGCAAAAAGAACTACATCATCTGCGAAATCTAAATGACTTAAATACTCTCCATTTACTTTCACTCCTTTAGTTTCCATTTTAAGCCACAAAATACTTCTTGCAGCACTGCTGTAAAAAGTTTTGGAGATATGGAGTCACCTTGTCTTACACCTTTCTCAATGTTGATTTTTCCAGTATCATTATGTAATCTAATTGTTGCTGTTGCATTTTTATAAATATTCTTTAAAATATGACAATATCCTGGATCTATACCTTGATGATCCAATGCTTTAATCACTGAAGAAATGTATATAGAATCGAATGCCTTTTCATAATCTACAAATCCAAAACATAATGACAACTCATATTCATTGTCTTTTCTATGACTTCTCTCAATACCTGGATATGATCTATTGTACTAAAACCACTTTTAAATCCAGCTTGTTCTCTTGGTTGGTGGAAATCCAAAGTTCTCTGTAGACGAGTTGTAATTATCTTGGTAAATTTTTTTATATAAAACTGATAAAAGGCTAATAGGTCTGTAATTTCTAATATCTTCTTTATCACCTTTTTTAAATATTAATATTATTACTGCATTCTTCCAATCTTCCGGTACATCTTTATCATTTAGACATTTGGTATATAACTTTGCTAAAATTGTTTCTATTTCTTCACCTGCTATTAACTGAAAGGAGACCCTTTGATTCCTCTTGGAGGCCTTAAAGGAACCGAGCAGGGCAACTTCCTAATGTCCACTCCATACGTTCTTGTCATTGCAGCTGTTATTACTATGTGATTATTCATATAGTATACGAACATGGATGGGCTGCTCACCAACACGCATTAGCCAGCGTGGTGAGATTATTGGCTTTTTACCTCTGAGTTTAAGATCAAGAAACACCATGGTCTTTCTTCTCAGTGCCTGATAAGGCAGAATAAATGTTTGTGTAAATGATAAATATTTTTCCAATACATATATACAATTATTACAGACAAATATATATATATTTATATATTACAAATTGTTATGATAAAACAATTGTGTGTCTCTCTGCAGAAGGCCTCTGAACATTACTACTTCATTTTAAGTGCATCCTACTAGTTAGCAGGCAGCAATTGCTAAATTTTATTCACAATACTTACAAATCAAAAATTCTAAGTAAATTAAACACACATTGGATAGTAAAGCAAAAAAAAACAAAACACATCTATTAACTACAGCAGAAAATTACAAATGGACAAATAAAAAAAAAACTATATTTGCTTTGGCTATAACAAAATGGAGAGTTAAATCACACATGTTTATGTGATAAAATCCCTGCATGAGACCGTGATCGAGAAATATGTCTAACTACAATTATTTTTTTAAAAAAAAAATTTGTAAATTTTTATCAAAATAGAAAAAAATAAATGAGTAAGATTTTATCAAAAAGGAATCACTGTGGTGGACTGATTTTTTGACATCTTCCAGAGTGCAAAGCAAAGTGTCATCTATGGTCGACACAAAAATGTTTCTATCCGGCAGATCGAGGTTCCTCGATTTTATGTGCTTTCCAGCAATCTGAATAAATTGTTGAGTCCTCTTCCATATTTTGTTTGTTTGCTGCCATTAGAATTATTGTTATTCTATTCTCAGTTGCAATGATGAAACAATTGTCAATCTCCCAATTTGTTTTTGCAATGACAGAATGCCATAATCTTTCTCCAGTACAAAGGGAAGGGAAAAGTGTTTGTGACAAATTTATCAATTATATTATTTGATGAGAATGCAAGGTTTATTTGATGGGATTGCAAGGTTAGAAAATTTTCGGCAGACAAATATAGATGTGAAAAGGCATAGCAGGTCTAATATGTAAGCATCTTAAATTAATTTATAGAAACTGCCATTTAATTTTTCTCTTTTTTCCCTTCATTTAATATTGTTGTGTAATCTGGATTAAAGGCAAATTTAAAATTGCAAGATTTTTCATGGTCAAAGAAAACCGAAGCAGTATTAGACATTACTTATAGCATTTTTACACAATTGTATATAATGGTGTTCTTTTAATCTTTTTTCCAAAGTATATCTCTATTCCCAAATGTATAATTTTTTTGTCATTTTTATGTTTCCAAAAAATTTGATATCTGTATGGGATCTTTAATAGATCTATTATATAAGAAAGTGTGCTGTTTTATTTTGGTTACTATATTGGCTGAAGATTCATTATAGTAAAATTACAATGAATGGAATACACAATTTTAAAACATTCTGGAAAATCAGTTTTTATCTTTGATTTTCCTAATTAGTCTATTAAATATTTCTAGAGACCAAAAGCCCATATATATTGTGACCTTGCCATTTGCCACAGGCCTTGATACAAGAATTTAAAAATGCTAGTTTTATAAAAAAAAATTCATTTTTATTAGTTAAAAGTATTTTGTATTAATTTTTTATATACAAGATAAGTTTAAAGTTGCTAGATAAATGGTTAATGAATCTATCTAAAGTATTTTAAAGTTATGTTAGTATAATTTTAAATATAGAAATAGAATAAAATTTATTAATTGAAATATAGAATTAAATTAATGTTTATTCTAAATATAAAATAAATTAATGTTTATTATATTTATAGAATATACTGTTAAAATAATAGTTTACCTGTAATATTTAATAAGTTCTCTAATATGTTTTAAATGATTGTATTTATTCAGTTTATTATTTTAAATAAGCATTATTTAGTTAGTCTAGAATGTTCTAAAATGATGTCATAGTTTGTAATGTGTGTGTGTAGGTGTCTGGGTGCACACATTCTAGATAAATGAAATTAATTTTAGTTCCCGATTAATAAAATTAGATACATTTTAAATGTTGCAAAAATATTTATAATTTCTATTTTAATAATGTAGTGATACAATTATACTGTTTAAACAATATTTTCTATTCTAAAGGTATTATTATTAAAGTTAGTAACAGTATTTTTTTAGTGTTTAAATAAATGTATTTCATATTGTAGCTAAATAAAATTTTAATATAATATAAAAAAATTAATGAAGTAAAATTATTTTAGAAAATAATATGAAAACAAGAATTTAATCTATATGAAAATTAGTGTCTGGAGACAAATCTTAGCAGTCAATGAGATAACAAAATAAAAGGTTATAACTATAGGTGTTTTAGCTCACTTCAGTTAGTTTTAATTATTTTATTTGCTTAATCAATTAATTACTGCTTAAGTTACTTAATTTAGTCTAAATCATTCAAGTAAAGTTTTAATTTTTTTAAAATAATTTATTTATTTTTATTAGTAAAGTAATAAAAGTATAATATTAAATGATTTACAATATAAAATTAAGTGTAATGTGTCCCATAATAGGGTAAACAAGTTAATTTCCTATCAGTGAATTCATACTGAAACTAAACAAAACTATGATAATTTATGGAGACCGATATTAGTTATCAAATCAATGCACTAATGTGAAGAAGAAACTGTAAAAACTGGAGCCATACAACTAAAAATAGTCTACATAGGAGTCATAAGAAATTTCTATTTAATTTTATCTGTATGAAAGAAATGAAAAACAATTATATTTAATATTGATGATAAATCCTCATAAATATAAACTTTTGTGGGACTTATGTACAACTATTATTTTGAGGAAAGTCATTAAAAGCTATCTAAAAAGTTATTATTTATTTAAAAGATAAAAAAAGACAGAAAGAAAAATATAATTTGCAAGAAAATTAATGTGTGAGAATAAACTCTATAACTGTGCATATTTTTTTTTTGTATTATCTGCAAATATATCAGTGAGAATATGCTTCTGCTACTAATTGCATTAATAAGAGAAAAGACCGTCTGAATGAATATTATATTCTTTAAATTATGCATGGCAAATGAAAAGAAAATGTTTTTTTTTTAAATTTTGCATTGAAAGATTACCTGTTTAAAGAGAGAATGAACTTTTAATATTTTTTTAAAATTCTCTTTAAATCTTTAGTAAAATATATTTGAATGGAGGAAAACTATGATAATCTTGCAGGAAACCAATTAATAAATGTATGCCTGTCATAAAAAAAAAAAAAACTTGAAATTTAAAAAAGTATCATATAAATTATTACTATCCTAACATGTGAATAAATGTAAAAAAGAATCTGAAATGAAAAATTGTTTGATAAAAATGAATGAAATAATAAATATCTGAACCTACCCTGACACCTCTCTGAGGAGTGCCAAAGCTCGAAACCATGGTCAGGGGTTTGGGGAGGGGTTCTTGACAGAGATATTTTAAATGCTTTCTCTTGCTAAGCATTTAACACAAAACTTGTATTGGCAATCCTCATTGTTTATAACTTACAAGCTTAAGAGAATAGGGTCATGTGGTCTATGAAATAATAAATATTATTCGTTAAAATCTCTACAAGCATTTTCTGAAAAAAATATTTTTTAAAATATTTTAGCAAAAGTCTGGACCAGCACAAAAAATTTTGAATATGAAAAATTATTGCCTGTTAAAGTAATTATTTATTATGAATGTTTACTAGGAAATTTGTGTTCTCATTGATGTTCTTAGACAGACTTTTACCAAGTACGGATGGACAAAATTTCAATGGGATTTGAAATGATTAACTTGTGTTATACAGAATTTGTTGTTCAGCAGGAGGAAAGAAATCTCTTTGTTGTAAAAATGTTTGGTAATCAACAGCAACAGCACTCACTCTCCTTTTTTAAATGAAACCATAAGCAAGAAAGAAAGATAAGGATTGGCATAGCTTTAAATTTTTATCATTTTCTATTTTGGTATTGATAATTTTATTAGAAATAATAATAGGTAAATTAATATATTGTTTTTAGAAATAAATTTTAGTTTTAAGGTTGGAATACTTTTATTTGAAATAAGAAAAAATAATTGATTTTCTGAAAGATAAAAAAGAAAATGCCTATAATTTTTATTTCTTTGGATGGTGTGAAGAGGATGAGTTAGTCGTATTTAATTCTAATATTTTTGGGATTAAAGTAAATTGTTATTCATTTTAATAACATTCTATGGATGGTTATTTATCTATTATATTGCATAGTAACTGAAACCACATAGTATCATATTTATATGATTGATATTATGTTAATCGTTTTGGAATAATATAAAGGTGTAAAATATATTGTGAGAATTATCTAAAGTTATTTAGATAATTTATGAATGCTCAAGTGTGCATTACTTTAATATTATGAAGAATTACCAATATATTATTCTAGACAATATCTGTTTAGATACAAAAAATGAACACACTGATCTCTGAATTATTTAATATTATAAAATAATTGAATTAATATGTAATATAGATGAATTTTATAAAATCATTTGTGTATACAATATTTTGAACCATCTTCATTTTATCACTAGGTATTTTCTTTGAAATGAAGTTAGAAATTATTTTGTGTAAAGTGGATACAATTTGTTTACGATGGTAAAACAAGTATTCTGAGAGTTGAAGATGAAGTATAGTAGTCCACAAAATTAGTTGTGAAACGAATACCTGGATGATAGGGATGTTCAGGAAATATCTGAAAATATATTGTCGTGTCAATTAATGAATAAAATTCAGGTAAGAGAGTTCTGTATATTTTAGTACATGGACAGTTGCATTTTTTTCAATAGTTCAGTAAATGCTCAGGTAGAAGCCATGACCAAAATTTAAGGTACATATAAGAATATGTAGCCTTAAGCACTGCAATCATGATATTTCGTATTAGTCTGTATTATTGTCATATTTATATTCCTAACTTTAATCATTATTTGTCGCCATCGGATCTCACATGGTGAATGGTATAGTTTTAAAAGTTGGGAAGAATAATAGCAGGACAATAGAAGCTTGTTAGTATCTGTCGAATGCAAGACAAGAGAAAAATTTATCACAAATGATATTTATTTTAAGATGGATAAAGATAAAGGAATGATTTGATATTCTTAGTCATAGCAATTATGGAGATCATTAAAATATTAAAAGCATATTTTTATTGGTGAGAGAATGATTAAATACAACATTTGAACACTATTATTATGATGAAAATTGGAATAGATAAATGCAATACATATAAGCAATATACAATTATTTAAGATAACCTGATTACTTTATAAATAAGATAAACTTAACAAGAGTCAAAGTTATAGTGTTATTATAAAGATTTTGTAGTAAATAACCTATAAAATTATGAAGGAAGTTATTCCATTAAATATTGCTTCATAGTAAATGGAAAGATTTCACATTATTTATTTATATATAATATTTAGTGAATTAAATGTGAAGGTGTTTTAAGCTTCACACTCTTAGTTCGAGACACTTGAGTCTGGCTTATTTATATATAAATTTAAGCATAGAAGAAGGTGGGTCCCATGTTTTTCTGATAGTTCTGGCTTGTGTTTTAGAATTAAGAGTTCCACGTGCAGTTATTGTTACATCTGATTGGCTGTCACATGGGCATTTTTAAAGTGCATCTGCTGAGGGTTTTAGCCTTTCACGTTATTACTATGTCAACTGTTTGCGCTTAATAAATTTAATATATTTACATTTGTTACTATCATTTCATTAGATTTGAAAATTGCTTCATAGTAAATCGAAAGATTTCACGTTGTTTATTTATATATAATATTTAGTGAATTAAATGTGAAGGTATTTTAAGCTTCATGCTCTTAGTTTGAGAAGTCTGGCTTATTTATATATAAATTTAAGCTTAGAAGGTGGGTGCCATCTTTTTCTTATAGTTCTGGTTTGTGTTTTAGAATTAAGAGTACCATGTGCAGTTATTATTACATCTGATTGGCTGTCACATGGGCATTTTTAAAGCGCATCTGCTGAGGGTTTTGGCCTTTTACGTTATTACTATGTTAACTGTTTGCACTTAATAAATTTAATATATTTAAATATATTTTTCTTTATTTATTTTTATACTATGATATTAACATATATCTGGAAGGTATAGATAAAATATTTTGTTGGTATATGAACAAAATAGATATTATTTTAAGAATGATTTCTAATTGTTAAATTTTTTAATAATTATAGTTTTAGTTTAGATTTATAGTGATGGTGAATATCACTATGACCATAATTTTCTTTTGAAAATATAAAATATATGCTATCAGTTATGAATGATATAATGTCTTAAATATTATTAATTACTAATATTACTTTTTTAACTTTATGATAGCGATGATGAGTGTTGTTATCACAAGTGTAAGTGATAGTATTGTTGTCACAATGTATAATATTTTATATATTTTCTTATAGTGAATATTTAATATTTTGTTTTTTAATATTTCTTATATAAATATTTTAATTTGCTTTATCTTTTAAAATTGTAAATATTTAAAGTTTATAAATTTATATTTTAATAGTAATATTAGCGATTAAGCCAATGCACATGCGCTTTAAAGATAAATTATAAATGAATACTCTCACTTTTTCCAACAGTATAAAAACATAGTGCTATATAAAATAATATCTCATTATATATGTTTAATTTCAACTAAAGAATGACATGTCATAAATTGTGAAGATTTCGCAAGCGTCAATCGTTCAAACATAATAAATGTAATTTAAAGTGATTGCTTAACACCTTCACACTCTCATTTCCATATGCTTAAGATTTTCCCATACATAAATGTTTGGGTCAAAAGGATGGGTGGAATCATTCCAGCCTTTCTAAAATGCTATATCTTGAGTTGGGAAAAGTGAGAGTATTCATTTATAATTTATCTTTAAAGCGCATGTGCATTGGCTTAGTCGCTAATATCACTATTACAGTATAAAAACATAGCGCTATATAAAATAATATCTCATTATATAAATTTATATTTTGTAAATTTAAGAATGTTTTTGTTAATGAATAAATTTGTTAATGTTTTGAATTTATATTATCTTAAGTTTCTTTATTTATTATATCCGAGTGTTTTGGAATCTTCGCATCCTCACACATGCATTATAAAGATTAACTGTATCATTGCATTAATGCACATGATTAATAAGAATATAGTATTATTATTACAGAAGATATTAATATTGCTAAACATGAAAGTTATTTAATGCCAATTTAAAAATTATATGATATCACAATTATATTGAGTGTGATATTTTTGTAAATGCAGCAAATATAATAACATTTTATAGTATAATATAAGAAAATATTGTTGAATCTATTAGAGATATTTAATATTGCATTTATAAGAGTTTTATAATTTTATTTTGTATTATTGATTGGTAGAAAGTGAAATGTGTTATCTTGAAAGTCATGAAATATTTATTTTGTTGTTTAGTGTTGTTTGGAAGTATAGTTAAGGATATGCAAAATCCCTCAATACTTAGCTATATTAATTTATATGTAATTATTAGAAGATGAAACTGAGATATTGATAAATTTTAAGAGCTAGATTAAGTGATAATGTGTAGGTATTTTATCTAAGGTTTATTATATTATATATTTGATAAAGCAATAGTAATTATTTTAGTGTTTTATAATAAATTTTATAATTATTTAATTAGAATTTATTTTATGTGTGATGTGAATCATGGTAATATTACAGGTAGTTTTATAAATTAGGTGGGGGTAATATTTTTATACCATTGAAAATGTATCATTTGGAGTATATTCTAAATGTTAAACCAACAGGGCACCTTGTTAAATGTCTCATGCAAAGTTTCATAATTTTTGTTAGTATTTTAATCGAACCATTTTATGAACAAATAATGAGCTAGTCGTATTTTACATTAATAGAATGATAAATAATCTGAATATGCCATTGGAGCCTTAATATTTAATTTATGTACTTTGACTTTCTTAGTTTATTATTTAAGCAAGATAGATTATTGAAATATCATTTTTTTTAAAAATGCAATATTTTAAAAATGCATTCTGAACTACTTAAAATATTGTTTAGGGTTATTCAGTTGTTCTTTAAATAAGTTGTTTAACTAATAAGCTGGTAGTAATATAGTAGTAGTAATACTTGGTAGAGTCTCATTGAAGCAAGGAATGGTATAGACTGGTTTGGTTTTTAAATTCTTTTATGGTATTATCAGAAAATTCCTGTAATTTTTTGTTTAATATATCCTGATATCTATTGTCAATTTGAATGACTTCTAACTTTAAGGATTCTACAGCTTCTTCATTCTTATTAAATCTCAAATTAAGATTCTCAAATTTATTTTTTACCTCCTCTTTAAAAAATTCTACAAATCTGCTATTCTCTTCCAATTTACCATTCATTAGGTCAATAGTTTGTTGATTATTTTCCAATTTACTCTTCACCAATTCAATAGCTTGTTGACTACGCTCAAATTTACTACCCATAGATTCAAATCTACCATTTGAAAATTCTAATTTGCTACTATTTTCTTCCATTTTGGCCTGAATAGATTCAGTGAAATGCTTATTATCTTCTTTAAGAGATTTAATATTTTCTTCCAACTTATCACTCAACAATTTATCAATAACTTCCAATTTATTATTTAAAGATTTATTATTTTCTTCTAACTTATTGTTTAAAGATTTATCAATAGCTTCTTTAAGAGATTTATTATTTACTTCCAACTTATTATTAATAAATTCAGAAAACTGCTTATTATACCCACTAAGAGATTTAGTATCTTCTTTAGGAGATTTAATATATTTGCCCATAGATTCAAATTTACTAATATTTTCTATATTCATCTTTTTTAAAAATTGCATTAAGTCTTCCATCATTATATTATTAATAAATTTTTTTGGGGTTGATATTTTCCCCATTATTTTTTCCTCCCCCTCCTTCATTTCACTAACACTAACTTCCTCTAAAGGAATAAACATTTCTGCATCTAAATTTATTTCCACATCACTCATTATAACAATTTTATTAATATGAATTTATAATATAAACAATGCTTAATTAAGATACTTTTATAATATTATTTTCATTAAAAAGTTCCTATCAGCATCGTCACACTACACTCAACCATTTCCTATGATAAGCCATGGGAACACAATAGATCGTATCAAATTATCATTTTAAATCATATATTAAAATGATATATTTACAATATTTAAGATTTAAATTTAATTAAACTATAAATTGTTAATTTTGGAGTTTCATTTTCTTGCCAATGTGATTCTGATCTTTGATTACCACATGACTACAACAAATTAATTGTACATGGAATCAAACAAACTCTAATAATATTGATATTTTCAATTAACTGATATAAGTCACATTTTATATTATACATTTATTTATAAACTTATGAATAGCATAATAGTTTCACATTAATAAAATTTTATTTATTCAGTTTATTATTTTAAATAAGCATTATTTAGTTATTCTAGAATGTTCTAAAATAGTGTCATAGTCCGTAATGTGTGGGTGTAGGTATCTGAGTGGACATATATTCTAGATAAATGAAATAATATTTATAATTTCTATTTTAATAATGTAGCAATACTATTATACTGTTTAAATAATATTTTGTATTCTAAAGTTATTATTAAAATTAGTAATAGTATTTTTCAGTAAATAAAATTTTAACAAATATAAAAAATTAATCAAGTACAATTATTTTAGAAAATATTTGTAGACAAGAATTTAATCTATATGTAAATTAATATCTGGAGACAAATCTTAGAAGCCAATCAGATAACAAGAGAAAAGGGTTATAACTATAGATGTTTTTAGCTAGCTTCAGTTAGTTTTAATTATTGTTTTTTATTTGCTTAATCAATTAATTACTGCCTTAAAATTAGTCATTTAATTTAGTCTAAATCATTCAAGTAAAGTAGTAAAGTATAATTTTAAATCATTTATAATATAAAATTAAATATAATGTATCCCATAATGGGGTAAACAAGTTAATTCCCTGTCAGTGAATTCATATTAAAACTTAATGAAACCATGATAATTTATGGAGACCAATACTAGTTATCAAACCAAAGCACTAATGCAAAGGAGAAACTGTAAAAACTGGAGCCATACAATCAAGAAAAGCCTATATAGGAGTCCTAAGAAATTTATGTTTAATTTTATTTGTATGACTGAAATGAAAAAACAATTATATTTAGTATTGATGATAAATCCTCATAAATATAAACTTTTGTGTGACTTATGTACAACTGTTATTTTGAGGAAAATCATTAAAAGATATTTGAAAGGTTATTTTCCATTTAAAAAGAAGAGAATAAAAAAAGAGAAAAATATGATTTGCAAATAAATTAATGCATGAGAATGAAATCTAGAACTGTGCATATAGGTTTTTTGCTACTAATCTTTTTAAGAAGAGAAAAAACAGCTTGAATAAATATATATTCTTTAGGTTATGCATGGAAAATGAAGAGAAAATGTTTTTTGTTTTTTTTTAATTTGCATTAAAAGATTTACCTGTTTAAAGAGAGAATAAACTTTAAATATTATTTTAAAATTCTCTTTAAGTCTTTAATAAAATATTACCTGAATGGAGAAAACTATAAAAATCTTGCAAGAAATTAATTAATAAATGTGTGCACATCTTAAAAAAAAAAAAAACTTGAAATTTAAAAAGCTTTCATATTATAAATTATTGCTACCCTAACACGTGAATATACATGGAAAAGAATTTGAATGAAAAATTGTTTGATAGAAATGAATGAAATAATAAGTGATATTACTCTTTAAAAACTCTACAAGCACTTCTTGATGAAAATATTAATTTTATCGTGATGCTAGCAAAAATCTGGACCAGCACAAAAATGTTTGAATGTAAAAATTTATTATCTGATAAAATAATTATTTATTATAGATGTTTCCCTGAAATTTAATGTTTTAATTGATATACTAAGTAAATATTCTTAGACAGACTTTTATCAAGTACTGATGGACAAAAGTTCAATAGGATTTGAAGGGATTTTTCATTTTGAGGAGTTCATTGTTCAGTGGGAGGAAAGAAATATCTTTGCTGTAAAAACTTTTGGTAATCAATAACAACAGCGATCATTCTTCTTTTTTTTAATGAAGCTGTAAGCAAAAAAAGAAAGACAAGGACTAGCGTAGCTTTACATTTTTATCATTTTCTATTTTGGTATTGATAATTTTTTAAAAATAATATGTAAATTAATATGTTGTATTTAGAAATAAGTTTTAGTTTTGAGGTTAGAATAGTTTTACTTGAAATAAAAATAAAAAAGGATTTTCTGAAAGATAAATAAAAAAAAGATATGCCTATAACTTTTTAAATGTTTGGATGACAGTTCACTGTATTTAATCCTAATATTTTTGGAATTAAGATAAATTGTTATTCATTTTAATAATATTTTATGTATGGTTATTTGTCTATTATATTGTATGGTTATTGAAACCAGATGGTATAATATTTACATGATTGAGATTATGTTAATCATTTCGGAATGTAATATGAAGGTATAAAATATACATGTGAATTGTCTCATGTTACTTAGATAATTTATGAATGCTTAAGTATGTATAGCTTTATTATTATGATGAATTAACAATATATTATTCTAGACAATATCTGTTTAGATACAAAAAATGAGCATGCTGATCTCTGAATTATTTAATATCATAAAATAATTGAATAAATGTGATATAGATGAATTTTATAAAATCATCTGCATATACAATATTTTGAACTTTCTTGATTTTATATTAGATATTTTCTTTGAAATGAAGTTAGAAATTATTTTGTGTAAAGTGAATATAATTTGTTTATAATGATAAAAAAGTATTCTGAGAGTGGAAGATGAAGTATAGTGGTCCAGGAAATTAATTGTGAAACAAAATCCTGAGTAATAGGGATATTGAGGAAATATTGTCTATAAAATAAATTGTTGATATTAGATTCCTGTAACACCTGATCAGAAGATCAGCTCTGACATTGTCAAAAGCAGCTGTGATGTCCAGTTGTATAGCAATTGGGCAATGTTTCCGGTGTTGGCGAATGTGGTCTAGAGCAATTTTAAATTGTGCAACTGCATTAGCAGTTGATCATCCTTTTCTGGAAAACTGTGCAAGTGATAAATTTTGAAGAATCTTGCCTTGAATTTTATCTTTGATGATCCTCTCAATAATTTTGATAAAGAGCGGAGTCATTGAAATTGGCCTGAGGATGAACAGATCAGAGCTATCTCCTTGTTTTTTAATAAATGGGACTAAAGAGATTGAGTAAAGTTCCTCTATGTTTTTACATTCCTCAGCTAAAACATCAATCATATTTTTAATGATTGGGACCGCAAACTGGTTAAGATGTAGTATTAGAAATTGAGGAATTCCATGTGGACCTGGATGGGTAAACTCAGGGAGACTTAATATTGTTTAGGATGTCTAGATTAGTTATTCCATGTTGTGAATTGCTGTTTTCTAATATTTGAGGTCTGAGATTGATTCCATTGTTTTGTTGCATTTTAATTTTAAAGAAGTTGTAGATTACTCCAATCATTGCATCTCCTACATACGAATTTCCCTGATAGTTGATCGATGAGGGAGTAATTTGAGATCATTTTACCCCAAGTGCCCATGTGAGGTAGCTCCTTGTCCAACAGTGGTGGTTAGAAGTGAATTTGTGTGCTTAATTTTTAGTCACAATGTATTGGACGAGCACTTTCTGTGTGTTTTTGTATTATTCCTTTAACAGCATTATGTTTTCTATGTTATGATTTTCGTATGGTAGCCTTCCCAACCTTTCATCTATTTCATTGAGTTTTGCCAACAATCTGCATAGACCAATTTAATGCAGAGTAAAGTTGTGTATTGTGGCTTGTGTGATCTCAATGAAGGTGAACCAGGCTTCGATAGGTGGCAAGTGCAGCAAGTCAATTTTGTGTAAGTATATGTAAAGTTCTGATATGAGACCTGGCGGAGTAGTTTCCTTGTTTAGAAACCTTAATGTTCTGCTAAGATTTGAATTCCCAGTAGATGTGCCTCTAACATCAAGAAGGATTTGGAATTCAAGGTGGTAAGAAAAGGCAACTGGATTTAGGTGAGCATCAAGTTGAAAATGGAATGCTAGGGGAGTAGTAAAAAAGACCAATAAGCGAAGTCCATCACCGTGTATAAAAGGAGTATGCATTATGAGGGAAATAACCATAACCACACATTACTCCTTTTTTAGAAGGTGAATAAATTTATTGTTGAATGTTTCATAAAACATATTGAAGTCACCAAGCAGAATTAGAGGTATGGAAAAAGAGCCAGTGAGAATGTTGATGGTGTTAATTATATTGTGGGTAGTATTGATATTATTATTGAGATAGAGGAAGGCTAGATGTAGATGAAAGTTCCCATAATGGACCTCTGAGATGATGCAGTTTTGGTCCAGGTGTAAAATTCTGAAACTAGACGGTGCCTGTTTTTTATTTATTAAGATCGCTACACCTTGATGTGGCAGAGATAGTTGTAGAGTGTTTAAATGTGCCAAATGCCTGATCAATTCTGTATGAGGAACATGAAATTAGTTTTGTTTCTGCCATGAATATAATATGGGGAGGGTTATTCCTAGCCCACTGAAGAATTTCTTGAACTCTGTCTTGGTAGTTGAGACCCCTAACATTTATACTTTTAAAAATGAATTTCATGATGTTAGGTTATAGTTGATATGTGTTGGAGTTTACGTGGACAATGTGCAAATATTGTGATGTGACATGCTAAGGTTTATTTTTTCATATTTGAAGCATCTATTGAAGTTTCTACTTCTTAAATGCATAAGAGACTTTTCCATCCAGAATGTGGGGCTGTATTTGGGACTGATATTAGCAGCTGCTTCAAGGTGAACTTCGCTAGCAGCTTCACTGAAATTTTTAACTAATATAATGTTGTCTTCATTCTGATATGGCATTTCATGAGCCCGTTGACAGTCATGGGATTTCCTTTTGATTTTGTGTGCAGTGCTATTGCAGTTAACTGAGGAGTGTTTATTCAATGAGCAACTAGGTTCCTCTTCACTTGTCGAGTCAAATGAGTTATGAATATCAACAAAGCACACTTATCAATCATCGAAAATCTTATTAGTAATAGGAAAATCCTACTCACATTAGACGGTAAGGTAGCTCCAGGATTTACACTGGATATTTCATACCACAAGGCTCCCCTCTTAGCACACTCCTGTTCACAGCCTATATAAACTCTTTACTTGTCAAACTTGAGAGTTGCCAGGAATCTACATTCCAAGGATAGCAAAGGAAATCAAAACTCTGGCATTGATTGATAATATCACTGTGCTTCTACCATCAGCTAAATACATATCAAAACTTGAAACCATCATTGGCTAGTATACAACATGCTATGGTTTGACCATCGATCGAAGCAAATCTTCATCATAGCGATTGAGTACTAGTAAAAGGATAAACACATCATTTGAGGCAGAGCCACATAGGTTTCTTGGTTTCCCCTTAATGAAATCAACCAGGAAAATGACATGCTGTATTCAAAATGAACTGTTAGAAGCTATTAAGAAATTAATTGACTCTCCAAAAAGCATATATCTTTCACTTCAAGAGAAAGTCACCTTGCTCAACATGTTGATAATGCCTAATATTACATACTACTTGCCAATTATAATCCCCACCAAAAAATTTCAGGCTAGAATAAACTCCCTATGTGCAAACCTCTGTTGGAGAAATAAAAGTGTTAATTAGCTTCAGGAACATGTGCAGAACCCAAGAAACTCAATGGTCTATCATTCCATTCCATTTACACTTTCTACCTTCTAAAAGCCCATAATATGATTGTTCTACTTCATGAGTGGTTTCCGCTGCAAAAATTTAAGGAGGTAATCCTTCCAACTGATCGACCCCCTCCTAAGAGTACCCCTACATGGAATAACAAAATACTTACATTGCTTAAAACTAATGATCTGCTTAACAGCA
Source organism: Epiperipatus broadwayi (assembly GCA_028023455.1). Classification (NCBI taxonomy): domain Eukaryota; kingdom Metazoa; phylum Onychophora; class Udeonychophora; order Euonychophora; family Peripatidae; genus Epiperipatus; species Epiperipatus broadwayi. The sequence goes on from JAQFVV010000019.1 coordinate 12,641,273, forward strand.
CTAACCATACAAAGCTTAAATACTGGGACATATATAACCTAGTCAAAAACACTCAAAAGAGTATCTCAGGATTTCTAAACCTATCTAATTACCCATTAATAAAGCAATTCAACTTCTGGGGGCTAGAAGCCAAATTTTTGGACTTCATATTAAAAATCAATCTATCGGCTCTCCCTACTAACTCCTTCTTAGTGCATAAGAGAGAACACTCCAAAATAAGCCCCATATGCCAACTATGTAACAGAGAAGATGAAACTTTTCCACATCTTCTCTTTTGGATGCCCAGTTCTTGGAATGTACAGAATCCTCATCAACAAGTGGATGCTCTTTGACAAAAACAAAATATTTGATTTGCAAGAAATCATTAATGCAGGCAATTTCACAAAAATAAGACTTTCTATCATGTTAAATTATACAATCTGGACAATTAGATGTGATCACATCTTCGGTCATTACATCATTAACCCGCAAAACCAAATTCTTGCCAAAATCAAGAAGATCAAGCTTAGAGATAAACAATTAGCACCAGGAAACCAGTATAAGTAAAGTTGGCAAATCATTAATCTCCCAACCAATTGAAACATTCATCCTAGTTCCCATAAGTCAAGTAATAAGAAATGTATTATTGCTAGTGTAAATAATTCTACTTTGTAAAATTATTTCAATAAAATCAATTATTTTAAGGAAAAAAAGTATATTGTTGTGAATTTATGAATAAAATATAGGTAACAGAGTTCTGTATATTTTAGTACATGGTCAGTTGAATTTCTTTCCATAATTCAGTAAGTGTGCAGATAGACACCATGATAGGAATTTAAGGTATACATGAGAATATATGCCTTAAGCACTGCAATCATGATATTTTGTATTAGTCTGAATTATTGTCATATTTGTATCTCTAATTTTAATCACTATTTGTTGCCATTGGATCTCACATTGTGAATGTTATAGTTTTAAAAGTTGGGAAGAATAATAGCTGGACTATAGAAGATTGTTAGTATCTGTCAAATGCAAGAAGAGAGAAAAATTTATCACAAATGATATTTATTTTAAGATGGATAAAGATAAAATTACAAAGAATAAATGAATGATTTGATATTCCTAGTTATACCAATCACAGTAAAATGTTAAGTGCATATTTTTGTTGGAGAGAGAATGATTGCATGCAACATTTAAACGCTATTATTATTATAATGAAAATTGAAATAGATAAATACAATACATACAAACAATACATAGTTGTTTAAGAAACCTGATTATTTTTTAAATAAGATAAACTTAACAAAAATCAAAGTTATATTATCATTATAAAGATATTGTTGTAAATAACTTACAAAATAATGAAGGAAGTTATTCCATTGAATATATTTTTCTTTCTTTATTTTTATACGATATTAACATATATGTAAAAGGTAAAATATTTTGTTGGTATATGAACAAAATACATATTATTTTAAGAATGATTTCTAATTGTTAAATTTTTTAATAATTATTAGTTTTAGTTTAGATTTATAGTGATGGTGAATATCACTATGACCATAATTTTCTTTTCAAAATATAAAATATATGCTGTCAGTTATGAATGATATAATGTCTTAAATCTTATTAATTATTTATATATTTTTTTAAAATTATAATAGTAAAGATGAGTATAAAAAATAATGATAGTATTACTGTCACAATGTATAATATCTTATGTAATTTCTTATGATGAATAGTCAGAGGGAAGCCTATTTAATATGTTGTTTTATAATATTCCTTAAGTAAATATTTTACTTTGCTTTATCTTTTGAAGTTGTAAATATTTAAATTTTATAAATTTGTATGTTATAAATTTAAGAATGTTTTTGTTAAAGAATAAATTTATTAATGTTTTTGAATTAATATTGTCTCAAGAGTTACTTTACTTGTTATCTTCGCATTTGCACACATGAATTATAAAGATTAATTGTATGATTATATTACTGTACATGGTTAATAATAATCTATTACTATTATGGCAGAAGATATTAGTATTAGTAAACATGAAAGTTATATAATGCCAATTTAGAAATTATATAATATTGCAATTATATTGAGAGTGTGATATTTCCGTAAATGCTACATAAAAGTATAATAAAAAATTTTATAACATAATATGACATAAAATATTCTTGAACTTAATAGAGATATTCAATATTATGTTTATAAGAGTTTTATGATTTTATTTTGCATTACTGATGGGCAGAAATTAAGTGAAATGTGTTATCTTGAGAGTCATGAAATATTTATTTTGTTTGTTTAGTGTGATTTGGAAGTATAGGTGAGTATATGTAAAATCCCTCACTATACTTAGCTATATTAATTTATATGTAATTATTAGAAGATGAACCTGAGATAGTGATAAATTCTTAAGAGATACATTAAGTGATAATGTGAAGGAATTTTATTTGATGTTAGATTTAATATTACATGTTTATAAAGGAATAACAATTATTTTACTGTTTTATAATAAATTTTATAATTATTTAATTAGAATTTATTTTATGTGAGTCATGGGAATATTGCAGGTAGTTTTTATAAATTAGGTATGGATAATATTCTTATGCTATTGGGAGTGTATCTTTCAGGATATATTCTTAATGTTAAACCAACTATGTACCTTGCTAAATGTCTCGTGCATATTCTCATAATTTATGTTAGTATTTTAATCAAACCACTTTAGTAGTAAATAATGAGCTAGTCATATTTTACATTAATAGAATAATAAATAATCCGAGTAAGCCATTGAAACTGTAGTATTTAATTTATGTATTTTGACTTTCTTAGTTTATTATTTAAGCAAGGTAAATTATTGAAATATATATATATTAATGTAGTATTTTAGAAATGCATTCTGAGCACGTTAAAGTATTCTTTGGGGTTATTCAGTTGTTGTTTAAATAAGTTGATTAACTAATAAGTTAGAACATTAATAGCTGGTAGTAATATAATAATAGTAATACTTTGTAGAGTCTCATTAGAGCAAGAAATGATACTATATATATATTGTAACTAAATAAAAAATATAGAAATTAACTTTGTCTCAAATAGATAACTTCCAATAATAAAAATCCCCTTTTCTCTTCTCCACATATATAAAACACTGTTCAGGGTTGTGAAGAAATAATTCATAGCCGCATGCTGGTGCTATTTGTAACTAATTAAAAATATCAATAAATAAATATATCATCAAGATTGGGAAAAAGAAAATCAAACACTTATTTCTTTCTATTTCAGTTTTACTTATGTGTATATGGTTTATCTGGGTGCCACTAGGACTAAACCTAGATAAAGTTATATCATATACCTATTTATACCCTACTGGGTTTGAAGCTCAGTTGATACCTTATTTATAACACATGCACATGTATTAAAGAAAAAAAAAACAGATAAGTGAATAATTTTCAGATAAATTATAAGATTTTAATATCATAAATTCATATTTAACATTCTCATAAGTGTTTCCAGCTCAGTTTAAGTACTATAGATTTATCAGATGCTTCAATGGTAGTCATGTCTCTTGCTGATGGCTCACAAACATAGAGAGAACCACTATTTGTATATGCCCATTAAACATGTTTATTTAGTTTATTTATTAATAGGATGAGGATGACAATGATGATGTTTCCAACAACAGCTTTACAATTAACTCACAATAACAAATCATATCTATTACCAATTTATAATTACTTAAAATATATTTTAACAATTGAGATCCATCAATGAGGATGATCATCATAACCAATCTCACAAGACAATGATTAACTTTTAAGAAAGATATACGCCTCTTTTTATAAAAAACAAATTAACATTTATTACTGATTAATCTTTAATAATACAGATAGAAAAATTTAAATAATTAATAATGATAACTTACATTTAAATAATAATAATAATAATAATAATAATGATCTTCCCCCTTTCCCTTAATGAAATGTAAACTCAATGTTCATATCATATAACGTGATGTGTTTTTCTAGCAGGTGAATAAATATCTCATTCCCTAGAAACATTTTTATTTTAAAAATAAACACTCGATACATACACATACTGACCTATTGCATATAACATCATCATCATCATCATCAACCATTATCAATCCACTGCAGGATGAAGGTCTCTCCAAGTTTAATCCATCTTCTCCGATCTTTAGCTTCTCTTCTCCACAACACCCCTGCACATTTTCTTATTTCATCCATCCATCTCACATGTGGTCTCTTTCTGGGTCTTTTACAATCTCTTGGAATCCAGTTTAAAATTTCAATTGTCCATCTATTATCATCTCTTCTAGCAATATGTCCAGCCCAACTCCATTTCAATCTTTTAATTTTTTCAATAAGGTCAGTAACACCTGTTTGTTGTCTTACCCATACATTGCGTTTTCGATCCCTTCTTGTTACTCCCAACATACATCTCTCCATACTCCTTTGAGTGGTCTGAAGTCTCTGTATTGCTCTTCTATTAAGTGTCCAACTCTCAGAACCATAAGTAAGAACTGGTAAAACACATTTGTTAAAAATCTTTCTTTTCAAACACATAGGCATATTTCCTTTTAGTATCAAGTTATTTCTACCAAAAGCACTCCAACCAAGTTTAATTCTATGATTAATTTCCTCCATTATGTTTCCATCTGTATTAATAATCTGACCAAGGTATTTGTAACTGTTAACTTCTTCTAATTCTTCATAATCAATCTTTATTTTCATATTTTGAGCAAATCGACTAAACATTACTTTAGTCTTTTTAACATTTATCTTTAGTCCTACTTTTCTACTTTCATCTACTAACTCCTGCAACATTTCCTGCAGCTCTGAAGCATTATTTGCAAAAACAACTACATCATCTGCAAAATCTAAATGACTTAACTACTCTCCATTTACTTTCACTCCTTTAGTTTCCCATTTTAATCCACAAAATACTTCTTGCAGCACTGCTGTAAAGAGTTTTGGAGATATGGAGTCGACTTGTCTTACACCTTTCTCAATGTTGATTTTTCCAGTATCATTATGTAATCTAATTGTTGCTGTTGCATTTTTATAAATATTCTTTAAAATATGACAATATCCTGGATCTATACCTTGATGATCCAATGCTTTAATCACTGAAGAAATGTGTATAGAATCGAATGCCTTTTCATAATCTACAAATCCAAAACATAATGACAACTCTTATTCGTTTGTCCTTTCTATGACTTCACTCAATACCTGGATATTATCTATTGTACTAAAACCACTTTTAAATCCAGCTTGTTCTCTTGGTTGGTGGAAATCCAAAGTTCTCTATAGACGAGTTGTAATTATCTTGGTAAAAATTTTATATAAAACTGATAAAAGGCTGATAGGTCTGTAATTTCTAATATCTTCTTTATCACCTTTTTTAAATATTAATATTATTACTGCATTCTTCCAATCTTCCGGTACATCTTTATCATTTAGACATTTGGTATATAACTTTGCTAAAATTGTTTCTATTTCTTCACCTGCTTCTTTTAATATATCAATTATAATTCCATCATTTCCTGGAGCCTTTCCTTTCTTCATACACTTAATTGCATGTCTCACTTCTTCATTTAAAATTCTGGGCAATTCGGAAGATGTAATAGATATAGGAGGTACTTGTTCTTTATTACTATATGATTCTTGATAAAAATCTTCTACCAATTTCATGATGTCATCTCTCTTTTTAGTAATAATTCCATCTTTTTTTCTTATTGCAGATATAAATTTCCTACCAATACCAAAATGTTGTTTAACATTTTTGAGACTTTTACTTTCTTCTACAGCTTTCCTTGCTATTGCACAGTTATACTTTCTTATATCATTTTCAACTCTTTTCCGTACAATTTTACAAAATTCGAGATATTCAATTCTTTTTAATACATCATTTTTGTATATCTTCATATTACTTCTTTTCTTCATAAATTCTCTAGTCTCAGTAGAAATTTTATTAGTCAATTGCTGCTTTTTTCTACCAGCTATGTTTGTTGCAGTTTTTAAAAGTATATCAGTTATTTTCATATTAATTTCATTCAAATCTGAATCATGTTCAAAATCTCCTAACACTTGAAACCTATTTGTAAGTTCTAATTTAAATTCATTAGAATGTTTCTGAAGATTAGGAATATCAACTGTAAATATTGTTTTTCTTAATAATTTTTGTCTCTCTAGTTTTACATTAACACGTAACTTACACCTTACTAATCGATGATCACTTCCTGTGTTAAATTTATTAAGAACATTACAATCTTGAAATATGTATTTTCTGTTAGTCAAAATATAATCCAATTCTGCTGTACCTTCATTTGGATGCTTCCATGTCCATTTCCTTTTAACATTTTTCTCAAAAAATGAATTCATAATATAAAGTTTTTCTTTTTCTGCAAACTCCACAAGTCTATGTCCTCTCTCATTTCTATTACCATAACCAAAATTACCTACAGCAATTTCATCTTTCATTTGTCTACCAATTCTAGCATTAAAGTCTCCCATAACAATTTTAAAATGTTGTTTACTCGGATCAAAAGCCTTTTGTACATCCATATAAAAATCTTCTACTACTTCATCACTATGAGAACTTGTTGGGGCATAAACCTGAATTATCTGCATTTGGTATCTGCTATAAAGTTGTATAACTAATCTTGCCATTCTGTCCAATACACCATCAATCTCCACAATATTGTTCTTCCACTTTTTATTTATAATGAATCCTACTCCACTTATATTTCCAATATGTGTGCCTTTATAATAGAGTATATGTCCACTTTTTAAATCAATTGTTTCTTCTCCTTTTCTTCTAACTTCACAAAGTCCAATAATGTCCCATTTAATATAAGACAGTTCTTCTAATTCTTGCAATCTTCCTTCACTTGAAAGTGATCTGCAGTTGTAAGTACCTAAATAAAAAGTCGTCATCAAATGGCAGCCTGGGTCCGCAATCAGGGGATTCTTAGCACCCTCCGCCTTCGGCCACCAACCGCTGCCTTGGTTGGTGACTTTACAGCCTCCTGGGAATAAGGGCCATGCTTTATTTTTGTCTGTCATAATTGTATATATGTATTGGAAAAATATTTATCATTTACACAAACATTCATTCTGCCTTATCAGGCACTGAGAAGAAAGACCATGGTGTTTCTTGATCTTAAACTCAGAGGTAAAAAGCCAATAAACTCACCACGCTGGCTAATGTGTGTTGGTGAGCAGCCCATCCATGTTTGTATACTATATGATTAATCACATAGTAATAACAGCTGCAACGACAAGAACGTATGGAGTGGACATTAGGAATTTGCCCTGCTTGGTTCCTTTAAGGCCTCCAAGAGGAATCAAAGGGTCTCCTTTCAGTTAATAGCAAACTCCTTTCTGCAGCCATTGCATATAACATATACTTATATATTTATAAATTTAAACATAATATCAATCAAGAAATAAGTAGAGAAAGATTAGTTAGATCATAGAGATAGGGAGCATTAAAAATCGGCTTCAAATTACCTATCTGACTTTTCACCAATTTAGGTCATTAATTATCTTAAAATCTATCTCGCCTAATGCTAAATTTCTATGATGTTTAACATTCATGCTCAACAAATATACATGTAAGCATAATTATATTACTAGGTGTATATATATATATGACAATTCCCATTATGAATAAAAACTATTAAACCCTTTTTACATACAATATAAAATAAAATCCTTGTTTTTTACTTCACCTTTGAGTGGTACGTTTTAAATTGCGCTTTACACAAAAAAAGTGAAGCTTAGTATTATTAGAAAAGATTTATACAGCTGAGTGCTTTCAGAGAACTTAAGTCTCCATATTCACAGCTTATTTTGGAAGTGTTGGCTTACATTGAGATTTTAAGTGAAGTTTAGTGGCAATTTATGCATGCTATGAAAAGAAAGATAAAGAAGGCATGATTTATTGCAAGTGACAACTATGCACTAAACCAAAAAGAATCATGTTTTGCAAACTCCAAAAAATGGTCTTTGTGAACGAAAACATTGAATAAAATTTGCATAAATTATCGCTAAACTTCTCTTAAAATCTCTATGTAAACAGACACTCCAAAATAGGCTATGAATATGGAGACTTAAGTTCTCTGAAACCGCTCAGCTGCATAATTCTTTTCTAATACTAAGCTTCACTTTTTTGTGTAAAGTGCAATTTAAAACATACAATATAAAAACACATATTTCATATTTGAATCAATACACAATAAACACATTTTATAAAAATAAAATACACATATAAATGGTTACATGTAATGATAATCTAAGAATACATAATATATCAATAGAGAAATATTTATTATCGAAAATTTTCTCTAATTGATTCTCATTTTAAGATTTAAAGAGAGAGATAAATGGATTTATTATTAAAAAGATTTGTTAATAGTCACTGATAAAAATATAATCAAAGAGTCCAAGAAATTTCAATTTAAAGTCAGTTTATTTAAGGTTGCAAATTTAAAATCAGCCACATACCAATATGTAACATGTGTAGATTTACCAATTGCAGTGGTTTACTGGAACAGTCCTATTTTTGGCTTGGGCTGGCAATTCTTTTTACCGTGATGATGATGATGATGAAATAAATTGCTTCTATAGGCACCATTTTATCATTGGGATGGTTTCTTCATTTCTTTTGGATATAATTATTTTTTATAGACAGATGGATATTTCTGCTTTCCATATATTTTAGCATTTTTTTTGTTTTGTGCTTTTATTCAAATTCAGCAAATGGTATAGGTAAAATAACATTAACAAAAGTTGATTTCTTCTTTCATCTTTGGAAATCAGTCATAAGATGTTTTAAATACATTTAGATTTAAACTCCTCCAATGTACACACGGTTTGGGGCCACAGAAATTGCCAACAAAATATATTTCTTACACCACCATGTTGATAAAGTAACCTTCAAAAATAAAAGGATAAGTCATTTTCAAGAGCAATCAGATTTATTCTCTTTTTTAAAAACATTTTTATTTCAGCTTTATACATGCTAGTCTGTCTGATGATATCTCATATATTTTTATTACTGAAACATATAGCAATCTATAAATCAAGGCATCTGGACAAAATCTCAACAATTGACAATTTTTTCTTAAAATTTAATATTTACTATGGTCCAAAAATGCTCTAGATTCTATGTTTCAAGAGCTTTTTGATCTGGACTCTATTATTTTAATAGCCCCTTCTCAGTATGAAATTAACCTTTATCTCTCTCTAAGATCTGTGGAGGTTAGTTGGATTGTCAGCTGAACATTCTTGTGAAAAACTTTCACATAAAACAAGACTAATTGTTCTTAAATAATACAACTTTTTATATAGAAACTACAAAATTTTTTAAATAAAACTCTTTTTTGTAAATATATCTGTAAATATTTATGCTTTATTTTCCTTGTACATACAAACCCATACTCACATATATTCAGACATATAAAACCTGCCTATTAAAAAAAATCTAAATGATTTAAAAAGCTACAGATTATTAATATTAGCAGTATTAAACTCAAAGTATTATTGAAGACAGGATATTATAATCTATTAAATATAAATCAACTTTAAAGAAGGTTAATAAGCAAATTTAGAAAAATGATTTATCGAGTTTGTGTCTGCAGACAACTATTTATATGTGCTTTAAGATTCTAACTTTTAACTACAACTATTAAACTATCCAAAGTATATATCCTCTTTTACTAATACAAAGTTGAATAGAGAGAAAAACAAATATTCCTCCCATATTCTGAGGTATCTGGGAATTTGTTATATAGAGTTTGAACTCAATACCCTACAATATATATATATATATAATTTTTATAAAAGATGAAAACTGATCATTGCTTTTACCCTTGGAAGGTTAAATCAAATAAGCAAGACTTATTACTAAATGAGCAAATAACATAAATTGGAGCATAGAGAAAAAAATATATACATATATATAACATAATTGAATGGATAGTGGCAAAAAGTATTGAGTAACTAGTGATCCAATAAAATAAAATCTAAAAATTCAATTCAATTTTCTTGTGTTTAAATCTTTTAATACACAATTAAGATCATTATTTTATAAGACTCTTTATAATAAATAAATAATTATTTAAAGAACAGCACTCTATAGATGTATATTTATATCTTAAATTATATAAGATCTATATCCTCTAGGTATCCAACTTGCAAACTTAGCTACTTCATAAAATAGCAAAATATTAACCCAACTTATAATATTATTTTAAGTATGGGTTTGATTAACCTAATCCCAAGAGATGCTGGTGGCATTTCAGAAGAAGTTTATCAAGCTCACCTTATTAATAAATTGGGAATATAATTTGTCAGAACCATCATTCAACTGAAGAATAATAATTATATTAATATCAGAACGACAAGTATAATTAAATAAACAATAACATTTTTATAAATTCTTGAGAGTACCTAAGTGGGTAAATAAAAAGGGTAATATCTATAAAACATCATAACTATATGTTTGATATCTTTATTCGAATGTCTAATATTCTTTAAAAGTAATAATATTTAATAAATTAAATTTTTAAAAAATGAAGTGGGAAAATTAAGTTAAAATAAAAGTTGAAGGAAAAGAAAATTAAAAAACAAAAGAGTAAGGTAGGGGGGTTATTCTTAAAGAAAAAATAAATAATAAACGATTTTAAAAGGAGGGTAAGATTTTTTTTATTTTTTTTTAAAAAAAAAAGTGAAATAAAAATGATTTAATATTACTTTGGATTAGTTCATAATAAAAAGTAATAAAGAAAAGTTTGTTTTGTTTTATAATAAAAGAATTAAATGTGTGCGTGAGTAAAAGTTTTGAATAAAAAAAATTAGAAGCCCAATCAGAGCGAAGTAAATGTACAATGTTTTCACAAGATAAAAAATGCTGGATATAAGCAAACTTTTTCACTGTTAAGACATTTTTAATTTCAACATTCCATTTTTATTATATTTTAATAATATTTCAAAATATCTTATAAAATCAATGAATCAAAAAAAAACTATATAAATTGTTATTCAGACAAAATGATGCATTGTTAAATTCATCGTATTGTGCAGCTAACTGGAGCTTTCTCTGTAATACCCTCAGCAGATAGTTTGAAGGGCAAACCATGTTCGGATAAAGTCAACAGAGTAATGGAGTATCTATGCTGAGATCCACAAATGCCATGTAACATCACGAATTCAGGGAAGATTTATGTGAAGGTTAACGCTAACTGGTTAGAGATAACATTCTATAGAAATTACATTTTGCTGTATGTACATCAAGTCAGATTTCAAATCCTAGGTAATGTTTAATTTTCATATTCTCTAATTCCTGAATTGTTTAAAATTGTGATAAATAAATAAATAAAAACTTTCAACTTTACCAATTAGTATCTTGAAGATAAAAATATCGGCTTCTGTGTTCAACTTTATTCAGAGACATTAATTGTATGTATGTGTGAATTTTAATTCAATACATCATGTATATTTCTAGTTATTTATAATGTATTAAAACATTTATTTAAATGAAAGAACGTGCGTGGTTGAATTATAAAACAAAACGATTGTTTAAAAAAAAAGATTTAAACTGTCATTGAAATATTTATATTGATAGATGAATACACATATTCATGATGAAATAATATTTTTAGTAAAGTGGGAATGGAAAGACTTAATTGTTTTAAAGAATGACTAAGTTACAACTAAAAGAATAGGGAGAATTTTTCTTTAAAATTAACATTTGTTTATTTAAGGACACCAAAGTTTATCATATGGTAAATCTTCACTATTATTAAAAATAGAATTTTTAGATTGGGCGGAGTTTTTTTTAAGGCAGCTACAATTCGATGAGCTAGCTGGGACTTCAGGTACTGGATTCGTTGCTGGTCAGGTAAACATGTTAATTACTATGTGATTAACTGGCGCCTAAAGGGTTTACCTTAAAATAAATAGTGTTTAGCTGGTCAGTATTTATCTAGTAGCTGGGTGTTTATATTATTGGTAGCTTGCTGCCAATAATATTGTTCACTCTACCTGAGGACCAGACCCCTTCAGAGATTGGATGGTTTTAGTAAGTAAGGAAGAATATTTTATATTTCTATTTGTTGCTAATATATAAAATAAAAAAGGTGGGCGGTTCAATATGTTTGATATCTTTAATAAGAGAAATATCAGATTAAGTCAACAGACCAATAAAACCGAAAATGTCAAGTATTTGGAGTTAATCATAAATAGCTATTAATTATTTTTAAGCATTAACAACCGATCTCAAATTACAAAAAATAGATAGATAACACATAATTATACTAAAAATTAATCATAAATTAAATATACAACCTGTATTTCTTTTATTATATTCTTTCTTGTGAGGAATATCATTGACCAAGATAAATATAAATATTACACTTAAACACAATTAAAAAACATAACATATTTCTCATAATTTAAAGTAAATTCAGTCGTTTAAAATATTCAAAATATTTATTCTGGCACATTCTTTCAAAATATTTGAAAGTGATGAATCATTTGATGTTTGGATTATAAAATCCTAATAGATAGGAAAGATACAATTTAATCCATATAATGAATGGTAACAAAGCCTTTTTAAATAATATCCATTACCGATTAGTTTAAATTATTCCAAAATAACAATAAGTCAATTTATCTTCTACGTGTGGAATGTAGTTATTAATCTCAGAAGAATGATATTCATAAATTAGTTTTCATAAATTATTTATGAAGACACAATCCATTAGCTAAAATCTCATTTTTAGTGGCAATCATCCACAGTAAAAATATTTATCCAGAAAATAAATTCACTGGTAAAAATTCGTATTTTAAAACAATGAATATCCAATATAAGTACTTATTCAGGTGAAGATAATATTCAGTAATTAAAATTCATATTTGACGATGATTACAAAATATAAGTTTTTGTCCAAGCAAATATAAAATTCAGTAGTTTAAAGTTGCATTTAAAATGAGAATATTCCATATATAAATGGTATTGAGAGAAAGATAAAATTCATTAGTAGGATTTGTATTTAATGAAAATTATAAAATATAAGTGTTTACATAGGTGAAAATAAAACTCACTCATTAAAATTTGTATTTTAAAACCATAAATATCCAGTAGCTAAATAGTATCCAGGTGAAAGTAAAAATTAAGTAGTTCAACTTTATTTGGCAAATAATTGTTCGATTCACTGGCATTGATTCAGGAAACTTTATCAAACAAATTTTTCGAGACAAGGTAAGTAAATAATAATAGCATTCCCATATAATTTAACTTTTCAGATCTAAATCTAAATTTGATATCTTCATTCCTTTTAAAAGTGCACCATAAAAGAATAAATGTAGTTTGATGTTTATTTCTCCATTCAAGACAGTTGTGCGAAGCATTTACCATTAAGGCAAATGTTTATTAGGTTTTCATACTCCATGGTCATTAAAGTACAAGATATGAATATAGCTAATTTTAATTAGGCACAATACGATGATACGATGCAGTTGTAATCATTAATAAAAAAGATTAAGCAATTTTTAACATGTAGTAAGTTCATGTCATATGATTTATGAGCTCATCATCTTCATTCAAAATTCTCTCTCATTTTGACCTTTTATGGTAAAGATTACTAGAGTTGTTAGGAAACAATAAGCTAAAAGATGATATTTGAAAGTTTTAAAACTTTATATGGTGTCAATTTGAAGAATAAAATTATTTTAATATTATAAAATAATATATTTCTGTAGTGTTTTGTAAAAATGGCAGACATGTTTGTGCACTCCAGAAAAAGTAGAATTTATTCGAGTTGGTGTTTTTAGATCGCGCTCTGATAACTGAGGAATTTAATTAAGGCATTGACGTAATGGCGATCGACAATTCCAAGAAATATTTGCTGATTGCAAACATTTCTAGATAAGAGTCATTACCTTATTGGACAATGTATTAATTGCTGCGGTTGTCAGAAAGCGATAAGAAGACTGTTAACATCTACACAGGGCAATTTTTGAGTAGACGTCTGTTTAACACCAGTAGAGATATCTCACATTAGTGCTTGCAGTTAATGACCAGCACCCAGTGGAAATGTAGTTCACGGGTGTAGCTGAAAGAGCCCACAGAGATGGGCAGACTGCAGTGGAGATATTGAGAGTATTCGTTGCAGGGCATTTGTTGCCAGAGAATACAGAGTGTATTCAGAGCATTCGTTGCAGGGCATTCGTTGCAGAGCATTCGAGCAGAGCATCCGTTGCAAGAGAACAGCTTGGGAATTGAACTTTAGCAAACTGTAAAGATAGAGTATTCAGACTACGCAAAATCTTGTGAATCTTATTGTACATAGTTATTTGCTGACCGCACAGTCATACTGGTGGATATAACAATTTCAAATATTTTAAGCATATTATTATATGAATTAATAAAATTAAAATACATATAATTATTTTACAAACAAATATTCTTATTGTAAAATATAAATTAAATTATCTTATTCTATATAACTTTTAAGTTCTCACTATATTTAATATTTTATGACCAATAATTACTAATAAATTTGCTTAAATATTTTAAAGTTAAAATGCATGCACACACATACATTTAAATATAATGTTTAAACTTTCTATCATTATTCATTATAATTTTAAATTGTATATGTACAATAATAAAGTTATTTTAAAATTATATTATAGTGTGTAAGGTTCATACCTAAATGTGAATGAATAGCAATATAAAAAAATTTTGATAGATGTATTCAAAAATTCTATATTTGTAAAATGCATCTGGGCAGATATTTTGTATAAGTTTAATAATTCATTATACAAGGCAATATTATCAATAATTTAATATCATTTGCATAACATTATTTGTAACAATAATAATAATAAATAATATTTGTTATATTGATAAGTCAATAATTTTTTTTTAGAAAGTCTTCTTATAACCATTAATTTGAACACATTAAGTACTATTACAATATATATGAGTTTACAAATAATAACTAACAGATTAGTTTTGCCATGATTATGAAACTCAAGATTGAAAGTTCATTCAACTAGTTATTAAAGACTGAAATTCTGCAGTAGAAACATAAACATGTAATGCTTGATTTGAACGTTACATACACATAACAGGGAAATTTATTATATATATATATATAAAAATAATTACCTTTGACAAAATAGAGAAGTCACCATCATGTGAGTTGCATCTAAGGAGTGAATATAATTAGGCGGAAATGCATTTTTCTGTTTCTTGACATTAGGTTTTCTGATTTGAAATATATATATATATATTATTGCAACACATTTCAAATTAAAAAAAAAAAAATCTACTTACTTGACAATAACAATTCTTCTAGAAAAAGTCAAATTGGTGTTCTTGAAAAAAAGAAATTGTAGTTTATTAAACTTCTGGCAGGTTAAAATTCAACTACTTTTAGATATAGATGTTTTATTAATATACAAATATATTATGTCAAGAATATTAATTAGATTGGCTTTAAATCAATGAAATATAATATAAATCTTTATTATATAATAATAACAACTTGTAAATACATCAACAGAAAAATTATATATATATATAAAAGCCTTATTAGGTAATTCTATATATATAAAAGGCTTTTATATATATAATTTTTTTGTTGATGTATTTACAAGTTGTTATTATTATATAATAAAGATTTATATTATATTTCATTGATTATAAGATAAATAACATAAAGAAGTATTATTTCTTAGAATTAAGTAAATTGGTTTTAAAAAAATCTTAAACTGAATGAAGGTTTAACAAAATAAAAAAAATTTTTTTTTTATAAAGATCAAAAAAATAATCAAAAAATCTCATTTAAATTACTATTATCAATTATTATTGATTAGTATTTTAATAGAAATTTAATTTCTGTTTAAAATTTAATGAGAAATACAAAGGTAATAAATTGCATCAAAGCTTTCTAATTTTATAAATAAGAACAATTCTCTATCTTAGTACCATCTATTGTAAGCTTGAATAAGCAAACTGAAGTTATCAGGTAATAAGGCAATTTAATCCTCATCCCCAGATTGTTTCCTGGCTTTTGCATAATTGGCACTAAAAAGTCTACTGAGGTTATGTTGATCACAAGAAATGTTTAAAAAGGTTCAAAGATTATGGGAAAACATTTTATAATTTCAAATTTAATTATTATATTAAATTTAGGTGCAATTTTTTTATTTAGAAGCATCCCTTCTCACAATATTAAACTTTCCATAAAACTTCTCATGATACAGATTTGTATTGCTATCTGAAATTGGAAATAATTGAGATAAAATGATCAAGAGAATGTAATAAAGGTTGTGTGGGTAGACTTTATTTATTTCCCTAACAAATTTTGAGTCAACATTTTTGGAATAATGTATAGATATCCAACTCACGATGGAAGTTTTACATAATAAAAGCAAACAAAGAATTAAAGCAAAATTTTATTTGAAAAAAAAACATAAAAATTAATCATTGATAGTTGTAATATAGACATGTCTGTAATTTTTCATCATACATTTTAACACATAATTGAGGTTCTGCCCCATAATTAAACAACATAAACCAGGTGTCTTCAAACTTTTTACTACAAAGGACAATTATTCATTTCAGTATTTGTCCCAAAAATTGAGATAAATTTATTAGCATATTTCTTCAAATTTGGAAACTACACAGGGGTCATAAATTAATAAAAATCAATCAAATTTCTTTCCTTGTATTCATCTTTAATCTGATCATTTTCCTGAAGTTCAATAATTTCTATCTGAATTTGACTTAGTCATCTGCCTCATCACAGTTAAATGAATTTTGGAATAATCTAATTTTCTTACCACATGCATCTAAACCAGATTTTTTTTTTGAAATTATTATTTGAAATCTCAAATGATTAAATTTGTGAACTTGGATGAAAATTCTGCATCATCTTTTTTATGCAATTCTGAATAGTATGGTATATGAGCAAAATTACAATCTTTAATTTGGCTTTATAAAAGTATCAACTTTGCTCTGAATGTGTTGATATGAGAAAATACATCACAAACTAATTTCTTTTCATCCTGCAACTTTAAATTCAAATTGTTCATGTGGTTTATCAGATCTTCAAAAAAACTTCCAAAGCCATTTGGTATATGATAAAAGTGGCTCATAATAGTTTTCCTCAATAAGAAATATATCAATTTATTTCCAGGGTTGAACGAAGCATGAAAGAGCCTTGCCACAGTTAAGACATTGATGTGCAGTATATGTCAAGTCAACATGCTTGGTATCACATTCCCCAAGAAAAGACCAAAAATAGTGATGATGCATGAGAGTGAATAAAATTTACCATAGAAATATCTTTAAGGCACATCTCATATCAACATGTTTTCCACAAAGTGTTTCTTGATATATAGCACAGTGAAGAAACATTGGTTTTGATATTGCTGCATCCTCACAAGCTTTTGTGATTAGTCCAATAGTCAAAGCCATCATTGTGCCTAACATGATTTTTTCTCCAACAATTGTTAGGCACTACAAACAATTCCAATTTAAATTATATTCTGTTAGTGTTTCTGCACTTCTTTGAAAATAATCTCTCCTGTTGTAGTGTCATGCATATTGTGAAGTGACACTAATTCCTGTGTGACATTAAGTTCATCATCGATGCTATGAAAAAATATTAGGAATTGCGAGGTACTACAAACATCAATTGAATCATCCAATACAAAAGAATACTGAATGAAACAGTGTGCTTTGATTATAATTTGCTGGACAACACTATTTCTCATATTTTCCATCCACTATGCAACTATATTTGGTCCAAGACATATTTTAAAAAGATTATGTTTTTCTAGCCATAATTCAGTCACTGCTTCTGTCATACATGCTTTGATGACATTCACATCAGTAAATGGTTTTCCTCTTTTAGACAACACATAAGTCATCTTATAGGTTATCAAAATTAAAGGTTCATTTTCGAATTTGCCTTAGTAAAAAAGACTTGCTCAGATGCATTATCTGAATGCTGCATTCTTTTAAATTGTGAAAATGGTAGAGCATGTTTCTTTTCACAATGACAGTGTATATTGTATTCTTTTACAATAGCAACACCATCTTTACAAATACGACACATGCCTTTATTCTTTGATTTTGATTGTACGAAGTACTTTATGTTCCATACTTCATTGAACACATGACATTCATCATTAATTTTTCTTTTCCCAAATCATGTTAAAACTTAAAAAAAAATTATAAATAATTATGAAGTTATTAAAATTTTAAGTGCTCTGTACGAGTAAATATCTGAATAAGTAAAAACACTGCTTTAAACATAAATTTATGGAATTATAAGTATAACAGTGCATTACTACACTGAATACTGCAAGAAGCATTGTGGTCAATCAGTTGTAATGGGTAACAGCAAAGACAAAATAACTAACGTCTAGCAAAGAATCTATAAATTCAATTTAAAGATTAATTTCACAGTACCAGAGCCATTTACAATGTCATGAATTCATACTAATGATCGAGGCCGACCAAGAATGAAGAAATGTAATGATGTGTATAGTTGTGCTTCAGTAATAATAAATTTGTGAATAGTATTAATTAATCTGGCAATGATGAAAGTCACCATTACAAACAAATATGTATATAAAAACCAAATTAAACACATTTATAGTCTTCTAAAAAGGAAATCAATTAATTTTGCAAGTGAATATTACATAATATTCCGATGAGGAGAAAGTAATTAATCAAAATGTTGGTTTTGCATGCTTTGATGCCATGAAATAATGCTGGTACGAGTAATCAATCATCTAACTTTATTTAGTGCAAAAATGGTGACCTATAACGTGATGTAATGGAAATGAAACAAACACATAAATACCAAATAAAAAAATTCAAATAAACAATTTTCAGTATTTGTAATTCAAAAAAAAAAAAGAGGCAATTGTTTTGAAAACTACAATAAATAGTGAAACTTCTTTGAATTGCCTTTTTGTTTTTTCAAATACAAATACTGAAAATTGTATAAATTTTTCGATTTAAGCATGTGGTCATTTGTTTGAAAAAAAATTGCTTGATAATAAATTAAATTGTTTTTTTTTTCTTTTAAATTGCAACTATTGCATAGCCGATCGTGGCTGCTCGACAAAGTTAATTATGTGTAAAAACACATAAAAATGCCGTTTCCGTGGCTGTTATTATGAGTAATACAATACGGTTGTATTACGCCTTATTTACAGGTAATACAACACCTTTGTTGTATTACCTATTTATACCGCTGTATGGCATTTCACGGTAGTATGTTTCGCGATAGTGTAGGGAAATTTGCACAATTGAATATTGGCTATGTATGGTGTAACGGTGTTTATATTTCAAGTATGCATAATTTTTTAAATATAGAATACATTTTTTTTATTTGTATGTAAATAATCTCGAGTAAATTATTAATAATTTAAAGACAGTCAAAATCCTTCCCTCCACAAAGTTAAATGTTTAAAACAGTGGCAAAGAGTAGGTCCTAACATGATTTCGAAAACACAATTATGTTTCCGCAAGTCAATATATGAGACAAATGAAATGGCTGAACAAAACATTACTATTTATAAATTGTCTGACTTGCCAACCACAGATTCTGACACTATATCATTTTTCCAAAATAAAAATGTTTTACCAAATGAGAAGCACTGCGAGTGCGGGGAAAGAATAAAATTGTATATTTCAAAAAATATATGACAATTTCGATGTTCGTCATGTAATGTAAGATGTTCTATTTGAAAGAACACTTGGTTGGAAGGCTCCAGGATAACATTTTGCAAAGCGCTTCATCTCATCTATTACTGGAGTCGCGATCAACTAACACAGGAAGCCATAAATTCAGAGATGGGTATTAGCAAAAGTGCCATTGTGGAATGAACCACTGGACTATGAGAGTTATTGTCATGAAAGTCAATCATTCCGATCTTGCCATCAAATTGGTGGGTCAGGTTTAATAGTTGAGATGGACGAAATGATGTTCACCCGCAGAAAAAATCATCAGGGAAGAATACTTCCACACCAGTGGATATTTGGTGGGATGTGTAGGAATAGTGGAGAATGCTTCGTGTCTCCCGTTGCTTCCCACTCTGCATTTACCCTTCTGGAGGCCATCAAAGATAACATAATGCCCGGAACGACCATCTTCTCCGACTATTGGAGGGAATATAAAAGTACGAACCTTGAAGCTGCCAATTTTAAACATCTTACAGTCAATCACCGCTACAAACTTTGTAGATCCTACAACAGGCACTCATACCCAAAATGTGAAGCATCTTTGGGGCCTCTTGAAGTGGCATAACAAGAAACAACATGGAACTTCCAGAAAAATGCTTCCAAATTGCCTGGCAGTGTTTATGTGGTGATGTCTGCACAAAAACAAAGACCTGTTCTTGTGCATTCTGTCCGAGATGGCTTTCAACACCAGCCTATGCCAATATAGTGTGTTCTTTTTGTATGATACCAAAACAAGCAAAATAAATAAAGCAGGAGCCATGATCAACACTGTGTTTTTAAAAAAAAGTTGTTTGTTTGTTTTATTAACATTACAGAAGTTTTGTTTGTCAAAATCAAAAAAAAAAAAAGGTGATCAATGTCATATTTAAAAAAGACATTATTCTTTTTTCATATTGTTCCACAAAATTTGATTTGGGGGGGATTTGTTGTTTTTATTAATTGCAAAAAAAAATCTTTTCCCAAAAAATATTGGAAACCCGGTGGGATTGCTGTTAATGTATATAAACAAAAACAAGCAATCAAAATTTGTTTAAAAAAAATTGTTTACTTTTTATTAATTGTAGTCTACTTTTGTTTGTCAAAATTAAATAAAAAAATATAAAAAGCGGCAATCAAAAGACTACCCAAAATATTTATTGTTTTTCTTGTTTGTATTTGAACAAAATTTCATTTTTAAAAAAAGAATTTGTTATTGTTTTTATTATAAATATATATTTTTAAAAAAATATATAAAAATATTTAATGATGTATTCTAAAAATAAAAATCGTGAAATAAGTAAATGTGTGCTCATATGTTTTATTAAATAATAAATTGAAAACACCATCTTCGTTCTGTTATAAAAAAAGAAAACATATTTTTTTAATTAAATTATATAATAATTTAACATATTTTTTAAAAAAATAATTATATCTAATTAAAATAAGAATTATTTTAATCAAATTATATTTAAAACATCGTGATAGCTTTTAATAAGTGTTGGCCCGGTTTCGTAATATTTTATAGTTTTTACACATAATTAATGCCATCAAGCGGCCACAACCAGCTATCACATGACAACTGAAAAATGTTTGATTTTTTCTATTTGGTACTTATATTTGTTTCACTTCCACTAAATAAAGTTATAGATCACCATTTTGCAGTAAATAAACTTAGATGTCACCATTTTTCCAAATTGAATCAATTAACTTTGTCAGAAGCTCCTGTGCAAACACTATTTTTAAAGATCGCAAGATTAGAAAATTATTACCCAACTAATATGTATGTGACATCTTATTGCAGGACTAATATGTAAGTACCATATCAATATAACATAGAATATCAATAAATTTTCAATACAATTTTTAATTAATGCATTTGAAATCTATCAACACATCATACTTTTTGCAGATTCCTATTAGAAAATTAGTTTAATTGGCACATTTTCATAAAATTCTTTTGTGGGCTGGATAAAATCATATTGTACACCATAGTTTGAAGACCCCAGACATAGATTATTAAAACAATAATTTTCCACACAATAGTGTCACCTAGTACAAGCTCTAGTAATTAATAGATGCCAAAAAGTTACATGCATGAATATCCCTATTTAGTCCCTACCCATCCAATATATATAGTAAGACTAGTTTCTAGCTTACGGCTTTCATCAGTGGAGTCTTGAATCTGAAAGCAATACACTGTTCCAGCAACCACTCCTTATCTTTTTGTAAACTATAAATCTATGAGCTTTAACTGAAAACACAATAATGTTTTCAATCCCAACTAATTTACTTGTATAATCATACATATCTGAAAACAGTTCAATATCTATACATTTTAATGTCTTTCACTTTTTAATAACCATAGTCACCAATATTCTTTGACTAAGATTAGTATTAAACTACAATAACATCATATAATTATTTTTTTATGCTTACACAAACTGTTAAAGCAATATCAAGATTTTTATCATACAATATTTTTTAAAAAACCAAAGATACCAAAATATTTAGATATAAAATTGTTTTAGATTTGTATTACTATACAAGCAAATTAGCTTGGATTGAAACATTATTGTGCTTTCAGTTTGGACTCTTGGCTTTAAAGTTAACTAAAAAGATAAAATGTGGTGCTTGGAAGAATGCGTTAGATAAAAAAATCTAGATGCATTGCTCTCAGATCCAAAGCTCCTCATTGCCATAATCCAGAAACTAGTCTGGAGATATTGAATAAAAAAGAAATGGGATAGGGATTATGAAGCACACAATATTCTAACATCCATTGATTAATAGAGCTTGTACTGGGTGCCATTGTTGTGTATGAAAATTTCTTACTGTTCTAACAGCATGTATAAGCACAAAGAAAAAAGTGATCATATAATGCTATAGTGGCTCAAAACAGATCATTTTTAATCTCATAATTTACTTATTTGATGGTATGTCAGTAAACATTATATATTAGAATTTATTATGAAATAGCTAGTGTTTCAAACATTATTAAGTGAAGTTGAAAAAATTCCAGAAACTTTTTTCAAAGCCCCATATAATAACCAACACAGAGAAATAAATTTTTGGATGGGTCAAATGTTTTAACAAACTATTAATTCTATTGATATAATCAAATTGAAAGAGCATGATCTGTTGTCATTAGCTTGCGAAACTTGTAATATTTGTTGCATTGGACTAATTCCATCATCTAATATGAGTATTGAATGTCTTTAGAAAAATTTAACTTTATTTAAATATTCCAAATACATTCAACTTCTAGTAGTAGCACACAGGTTAGAATAAGTACAACGTTTTGAGAGGTATAATTCTTCCCTCTTCTTCAGATGTTGCTGGCCTGACCAGTGACAGTACTAGCATGGGAATCGAACCTCGACCCTTAGATTCTTGAGTATTGAATTTTAAGGTAGAACTCTAATCAACTGGACCATCCTGCCAAAAGGAAACAGTCACTAGAAATTTTTTATACTTATCTATGAGGTTCCTCCTGATTTGTCCACTTTTTTCAAAGAGCAAAGTTGATTAGTGGTTTCCATATATTATGTATAATCACACTTGTTTGCCATTGTCATGTGAGCAGCTTCTTTATACTTTTTCTTCTCTATCCAATGTTTTTGTATTTTCCCAATTGAGCATATGTTCATTGGTACATACATGGTCTGCTACCGTAGACACATCTGTTTTCTCTCTTCTAATTATCAGTTTGTGTTCTTGAAAGTGCTTTTTAATGGGACAACTGATCTCACCAATATACATTCTTCCACATTGACATGGTATTTCATAGATGCAGATTGTTTTCAGCATTTCAAGTTTAGGCTTTGTAGATGTTAGAATTCCTCATAGTGTGATATGGCTCTAGAAAGCTGTTTTGATGTTATACTGATTGCAGATTTTCCTTATTTTGTCTGCTATTTTTGGTACATATGAATATACTATAGTAGCAATAATTGTTTTTTTCTTTTGATAGTTCTTTTTGTTGTCTATTTAAGGTTTTCTTAATAACAGCTGATGGATAACCATTTTTCATAAGTTTGTTCTATGTAGATCTTTTCTTTTTTCAAATCGCTGGTTTCTGAACAAACCACTTTTGCTTTGTTCCATAGTGATAGTATAACTCCATGTTTTATGTTTCTGATGTGATTGGATGTATAGGCTAAGTACTATCCTGTATGTGTGGGTTTCCAGCAAACTGAAAAGCGCTTGCAAAAACACAAACTGATGATTAGAAGACAGAAAATAAATGTGTCTAAGACAGCAGACTATGTTTGTACCAATAAATATATGTTTAATTGGAAAAATACAAAAACAATGGATAGAGAAGAAAAGGTACAAAGAAGAAAATTTAAAAAAGCTGCTCACATAGACAATGGCAAACAATCCCATAAGCCAACCTAGTGTGACTAAAAATAATGTATGGAAAACACTAACCAACTTTGTTCTTAGGAGAAAGTAGATAAATCAGGAGGAACCTCATAGATAAGTATATGAAATTTCTACTGACTGTTACCTTTGGTAGGATGGATCAGTTGGTTAGAGCATTATCATAAAATTCAATAATCAAGTATTTAAGAGTTCAGGTTCAATTTCCATGCTAATACAGTCACTGATCAGACCCGCAACCTGAAGAAGAGGAGAGAATATCTCTCAAAACATTATGCATATTCTAACCTGTGTGCTGTTACTAATAGTTGATATATTTGGAATATTTAAATAAAGTTAAATTTTTCTAAAAGACATTCAATATTCATATTAGATGATGGTAATAGTCTAATATATAAATATAGCTAAAACATCATCATCACAAATCTTCAGGAAAACAGAGTATTTGTATTTTGTAGGTATATAGACATTTATTATCCAGTACTATATATATATTAGTGACGAAGCATGACTTTTTTAGGATCAGAAGCACACATTTTTTTTAATAATGTTTTTATTTTACTTGTCACAACAATTTTCACATATTTAAAAGATCGTATATAATTTAAAATGCGATTTAGTTTAAATTATAAATCAATATTATACTTTATTTTGCTTAGATTATATATATGTAAATTTATAAATAAATATTTGAAAATACAGTATTTAAAAGCAGACATTTTAAAAGTGATAGTTGACAAAGCTACAAGTTAGTTGAAAGCACTTCTAAGTGACTGTTATACATTTATTTTTTATAAACTTTTAAATACTGTATTTTCAAATATTTATTTATAAATTTACGTATATTGTTTTGAAAAAATACAGACATTGATTTGTAATATATATATATTGTAAGGATCGCTATAATTCTTATACCTATCCTTACCAAAATAAGTATTAAACATAAATATATACATGGATGTGTTAAATTATAAGAGTAATATATCTATTGAATTCACGAATTCAATAATATATAACAGTATGAATCAAAATTATATTATTAATGAACTGGAAATGCTTAAAACAAAATCGTAAATTTATTATTAAATTTAATTTTATTAATATTTTAAAATAACAAATTTGACAGAACAATTGAGAAAGTTTTATAAAAAAATAAAACTTATTTTATAACCTAGTGTTATAAAATAGAAAGGAGGAGAGGAAACCTGATGATTACAATGTAACCATAGCAACAATAACAGACAGCTATTTTTTTTTTTTTTTGGTTGTTGTTGTTCTTTTAATGGCTGGAAAGTTTAAAAATATGTATCGAGAAGATTGTACATGAGATTTTCATTTATTTATTCGTTAAGGATGGCAAGACAGTTAATTTAAAATTGTATTTTGGCAAAACGTTTTCAGCATTTGAAAAGAAAGAATTATTGGACAGTAAAGAGGCAAAACTGTAAGTTTTAATTTGATATATATGTGTAAAAAAAAAAAAACTGAAACGAAAGAATATCACTATATATCCATTGTTAATTGAACTTTATAAACTATGAAAATTTAAAAATAAACAAATTATACCCGGTTGATTAAAGCATAAAAGGAACCAAGATATTTTTTCTTTTTATTATTGATAATTCTATTGAACTATTTGCTATAAAAAATATGATAAAATATTCAGTTACATAATCAAGTGTTTAATAAGTCTAGAATTGTTGGAAGTTGTAAATTTAATAATGTTTATCATCAAAAGAAAAAAAACTGACTTTAATCGTATTTCATATTTTGGTATATAGCTATAACATTTCTAATGCTGATATAAGAAAAGAATTTTATGGATATATATGTATAACATAAAAATGATGCAGGTGCGCTAAAAAAAATCGTTGTGAAGGTCAAGGCCACCCAGATGGGTTTTGAAGAAGATGATGAATATAATCCATAGGTGTGAATTCACACCATCACATATATATAAGATGGCAACCAAATATGTGAAATTCTATGAATCAGTGGTGAAAGTGGCTAAATCAAAGATTATCCAAACTATTGGGTCAACTTGTGGTAATTGGATAGATCGTGGAAGACACTACTCCATTTAAAGAAGTGGCTCATGTTTGATCAAAAGGTTTATTAAATCGTTCAGAATTTTATGGTGATATGTAACTGTTTGTTCGTTATTGTTAACATACTGATGCTATAATTTTTTTAAGGTTTTCTCTTCTTCATTTATCTATTTATTTATTTTTTTTTTTTACTTCCACATTGGATTTTTGAGCTGGAAGTACTAAAGAATTTAAATGTATTCATTTCGTAATATAAAATGTATTTTTTGAAATAAAAAAAAAATATATAAATGGTTCTGTTAAAAAAAAGAGAAGGACTAGACTTTGATGAGATGAATATAAATAAAGGTAAGACTTATTTTTGACTCACTAACAACATAACATTAGTAACAAAATTAATTACTAATAAAACCTATATTATCCTTTATTAACAAGACACATTATAAAATCAATTGACGGCAATTCCTGTTCTCATGATTTATAATATTCACATACGGACCCATTGATTCAATTATATTTATAAAATAAAAAAATGGTATATTGATATGATGATACCTTATTTTTTTTAAAAAAATAAAATAAACAATGTCACTTGTTTAGAATGGTATGAACGATCATAAATTTTTTTTTTTCAATATGATGGCATGTATACCAAGAATGACCTATAGTTAACGATATTATTATTTTATGTATTTTTTTTTGTGTTATTATTTTAATGAGATTAAGTGGAAGTGTAACAATCATATTTATATATTTACATATGCTATGTTAACATAAAATAAATTTGTTGATTTTAATTGATTTTATATCAAGGATTATCTATGATTTGTTGAGAATACATCATTGAATTCACGTATCTCTTGATATTAAATATATATATAATATGTATCCAATAAGTGTATTATATAAGCTACAACATCAAGTCATTGCCCACATTGGCTAGATATATTCTTATAATATATACCTGAACAGAGTAAGTACTTAAATTACGACTGAGTTTGAATTCTAGGGAATCTAATGGATTGACGTGAAAATTGGGTGGATCCGGCGCATATTGCCACATGAATGGGGGTTGAATGATAGTAGAGATTCCTATTGGTTGTTGTGTTATTGGATCTTTCCAGTTTTTCCATGGATGGCTGGATTATTGTTTCGGTAAGTGTAATGGGATGGATTTAGGTAAATGGTTGGTTCTACTGCAAGTGTTGATGATGGATCAGGAATTTTCCATTATAATTTTTCAGCATTTATTTATATCCCATTGCATTTTGGTGTCACAATGCGGTCGGCTATATGTTTGTCTATTCGTCGATCCGTTACATTTTTGGCGGCCCAAACGTTTGGGGCTTCGATTAATTAAATCTCACACCCTGTAGACTGCTTACACATTTATGGCGCGCAACTTTTTGGGGGCATGAACAGATATTTAGCCCATATATATATTGAAAGGAAATCTAGTCATTAGACAAATGTGAGCAATCAGAGAGTTAACATCAGTGTTATAGGTTGTGAAGTAGTGATATAGAAAAATTGTATATATAGTGATTAGACATGAGTATCTTGATCATGATAGTTGAACCGATTTGTAGTTAGAAGTAGATTGGGAATGAGTAAGTGTACAAGTGATGGTAGTTTAAATTTTTTTGGGGGGTTTTGTTTCATTGTCTTCAGAGAACCAGAAGGGGAAGCCGAGACCGCACAATGAATATCCATATTGTAAAAAAATATAGTTATTTTGTAGAAGCAATAAATAAGGAAATATTCTGTCTCATAATGATTACATTGACATATCTGCCTTTATGCTATTAAGAAGTGGCCAGATCATTTTAAAAATGGATGAAAGAGTTGATGACACACAAGTAAATCAAAAAGGTGAAAATTTAGATACGGGCACAAGTATAGAAGAAAGGTTGGTGTGCCAACAAGCATTTAAGGAACCTGCAGAAGAAATGCAGCAACATATTCAATCATTAGAAGAGAACCGAACAATGGTTCAAATCCCAGCGACCCCTCACCAAAAAGCGATTCCTATGCTATGGGATCAATTAATGCCATCTAATGAAAATGAATCCATCACAGTACAAATCCTGCGGGAGATGATGCTGAAGATGACTGCTCTGGAAACAAATATGGCTAGCATGGAAACAAGATTCGAGTCTAAATTAGAATCAAATATGGCCAACATGGAATTGAAGTTAGAGTCAAATATGACCAATATGGGAAATGAGATGTATAGACGAATTAATGATCTCAAAGGGGATTTAAATAGTTGGTTGGATAACATGGCAACAAGAGCCGATGTCAACCAAGTTGAGGTTGGTTTAAAAGGAGATATATCTCAATTTCAAGAAGACGTGAGAAAAGGATTAGTCGGAATTGAAGAGAAATTGGAGATGAGGATTCAGGAAGTTGACACCCGACTATCCAATAGAGTGGGACAGTTGCTCCAAGATATGGGAAAAGTGCAAACTGATAATGATAAAGTAAAGCACAAGGTTGAAGAAGAAAGTACGAAGTGTCAAGAGCGTGCCAACAAATTTGCTGAACATATTACTGTTCATATTGACTGAGAGATCAAATAAGTTTATCAGACCCAAGAGGTCATGAATAAAGAGGTGTGGAGTAAGCAGAACATTTTTAGGGAAGAATTACAAACTGAGCTTGAGATGGTCAAAGCAAAGTTGAACTAAAATATTTCTATGACTCACAATGTTGAAAACGAAGGCTGTGAAGAGACTATTGGATCTCTTACCCATTGTTTAGCTCAGTTGGGGGATAAGTTAACTTCCATGGAAATTAATGTTAGATGATCAAGCAAAACAAGTTAATGCAAGCATCCAATGTTCAAAACATAACGTTTGCTCTAAATACAAGGTCCATAAACATAGCATGATCCAAAAAAGGCTATTATATGCTCATAGGCTTTTCAGAGATGAAAATTGTCCCATTAGTGACACCAACATTGAAAGGATAAATGAAGCCAATACACTTGTTCATCTTAAATATGTATTATGGCACAACAAATCTCTTCATAATCAGGAAGATGACCAAGTCATTGAAAGTGGTCATATGATATTGGAGACAACCATACTCCTTGCAAAGAAACAGAAAGGTCACAAGTTCCATAAGCTTTGCAATACTTATGAAGGTCCCTTCACATTTATTGAATATGTGAATGAAAGTCCTTAAAAGAGAAAGGCACAAGTTAAGGGACAGACTTCATGATTGCGACCCTGGAACATAAAAATGGACTTTCTTAAAGAATGAACCCTGTAAATAATGTTGAGTATATATGTATATAAAAAAATGTTATGTTTACTTTTGACTGTTAAATCTTATAAAAATAATAGAGGTTGGGTAAAACAGACTGAGAAAGTAACAAATTACATAAATTGGAGTGTGAATGAATCTACTGGATTCACACTCAGTGAACTTCATTTCAATAAACTTGTACCACTTTTATTTAAAAAATACAAACCCACCGTAGGACTGAACCTACATGAAGAGGAAGCCAATATTTGCTTAGTGCAACAGCGACTAGCACAGCAAGCACATTTAAGGAATAATAAAAATAACAGGAGGAAGGTACATAAATTTGAAGTAGGGAATAGACTTTTTGTGAAGGAGCAGCCTGTTAGTAAACCGACCGAATATAAGTATCATAAATTTTTTCCCAAATATGATAGTCCATTTGTTAGTGTTAAACAAGCTAATTCTAATGCATTTTGGTTGAATATCAATGGAGGAATAAAAGGGACTTATAATCCTAGAAGTCTGAAAACATGTTTCTAGTTAGGAAAGAAATATAGAGGAATTCAATGCAGGTTGGGTATGAAAGGAGTGGAAAGTGGATTTTTGAGGGCACTCATAATTACTATTTATATGTTGTTTGAAAGGAGATAACATCAAAACTAATGAAAATGGAAAAGGCATTTTGTGGTGAGAGTACGTCCGACTGCATAATTGAGCATGTATCAGCTACTTTCAGAACTGACTGAGATATGAGGGTGTATCTTACTTTATATGTATATGGACACTCCGTATTCCGTGCAGATATTCTAGGATCTTGTAACTCTGCGGAGTAAGACAAGAAGCCGACGAGACAAGTTTTTATGCTGCCTAAATAGGAGTATGGAACCGGTCAGATTCTGTTTCAATCCATCATAATACAATTATAAAATAGACAGTACTATTTAAGTAGAAATTAAATAGAGAAAGTAAAATGAATTACTGAATATGAGGGTTAAAAGAGGTCAAATCTAGTACGGACATAAAATGGTAATTTAGCAAACCACCTGACAGAAAGAAAGAGATAGATAATTATAGATAATATTTTATTATATGAAAAAGAAAATAACCCACTATGGTGATGGAACTAGTAAATGTCAAAAGTTTAAAAGGATTAAACTTTTAACCTTTTTGGATTGGGGGAATTGTAAGGATCGCTATAATTCTTATACCTTTCCTTATCAAAATAAGCATTAAACAAAATATATACATGGATGTGTTAATTTATAAGAGTAATACATCTATTGAATTCACGAATTCAATAATATATAACAGTATGAATCAAAATTATATTATTAATGAACTGGAAATGCTTAAAACAAAATCGTAAATTTATTATTAAATTTAATTTTATTAATATTTTAAAATAACAAATTTGACAGAACAATTGAGAAAGGTTTATAAAAAAATAAAACTTATTTTATAACCTAATGTTGTAAAATAGAAAGGGGAAGAGGAAACCTGATGATTACAATGTAACCATAACAACAATAACAAACAGCTATTTTTTTTTTTGGTTGTTGTTGTTCTTTTAATGGCTGGAAAGTTTAAAAATATGTATCGAGAAGATTATACGTGAGATTTTCGTTTATTTATTTGTTAAGGATGGCAAGACAGTTAATTTAAAATTGTATTTTGGCAAAACGTTTTCAGCATTTGGAAAGAAAGAATTATTGGACAGTAAAGAGGCAAAACTGTAAGTTTTAATTTCATATATATGTGTAAAAAAAAAAAAAAACTGAAACGGAAGAATATCACTATATATCCATTGTTAATTGAACTTTATAAACTATGAAAATTTAAAAATAAACAAATTATACCCGGTTGATTAAAGCGTAAAAGGAACCAAGATATTTTTTCTTTTTGTTATTGATAATTCTATTGAAGTATTTGCTATAAAAAATGTGATAAAATATTCAGTTACATAATCAAGCGTTTAATAAGTCTAGAATTGTTGGAAGTTGTAAATTTAATAACGTTTATCATCAAAAAAAAAAAATGACTTTAATCATGTTTCATATTTTGGTATATAGCTATAATATTTCTAATGCTGATATAAGAAAAGAATTTTATGGATATATATAACATAAAAATGATGCAGGTGTGCTAAAAAAAATCGTTGTGAAGGTCAAGGCCACCCAGATGAGTTTTGAAGAAGATGATGAACACAATCCATAGGCGTGCATTCTCACCATCACATATATATATAAAATGGCAACCAAATATGTGAAATTCTATGAATCAGTGGTGAAAGTGGCTAAATCAAAGATTATCCAAACTGCTGGGTCAACTTGTGGTAATTAGATAGATCGTGGAAGACACTACTTTTGGATAATGAAGTGAATAAAAGATACTGAAAATTCTCAATCTACCATGAATTTCCATTTAAAGAAGATGCTCATGTTTGATCAAGAGGTTTATTCAATCGTTCAGAATTTTATGGTGATATGTAACTGTTTGTTCGTTATGGTTAACATACTGATGCTATAATTTTTTTAAGGTTTTCTCTTCTTCATTTATGTATTTATTATTATTATTTTTTTTACTTCCACATTGGATTTTTGAGCTGGAAGTACTAAAGAATTTAGATGTATTCATTTCGTAATATAAAATGTATTTTTTGAAATAAAAAATAATATATATAAATGGTTCTGTTAAAAAAAAAGAGAAGGACTAGAAAGGTAAGACTTATTTTTGACTCACTAACAACATAACATTAGTAACAAAATTAATTACTAATAAAACCTATATTATCCTTTATTAACAAGACACATACTAACAATTACTTATAAAATCAATTGATGGCAATTCCAGTTCTCATGATTTATAATATTCACATACGAACCCATTGATTCAATTATATTTATAAAATAAAAAAATGGTATATTGATATGATGATACCTTATTTTTTTTTTAAAAAAAAACAAAACAACAATGTCACTTGTTTAGATTGGTATAAAAGATCATAAATTTTTTTTTTTCAATATGATGGCATGTATACCAAGAATGACCTATAGTTAATGATATTATTATTTTAATGGGATTAAGTGGAAGTGTAACAATCATATTTATATATTTACATATGCTATGTTAACATAAAATAAATTTGTTGATTTTAATTGATTTTATATCAAGGATTATCTATGATTTGTTGAGAATACATCATTGAATTCATGTATCTCTTGATATTAAATATATATATATAATATGTATCCAATAAGTGTATTATATAAGCTACAACATCAAGTCATTGCCCACATTGGCTAGATATATTCTTATAATATATACCTGAACAGAGTAAATACTTAAACTACGACTGAGTTTGAATTCTAGGGAATCTAATGGATTGACGTGAAAATTGGGTGGATCCGGCGCATATTGCCACATGAATGGGGGTTGAATGATAGTAGAGATTCCTATTGGTTGTTGTGTTATTGGATCTTTCCAGTTTTTCCGTGGATGGTTGGATTATTGTTTCGGTAAGTGTAATGGGATGGATTTAGGTAAATGGTTGGTTCTACTGCAAGTGTTGATGATGGATCAGGAATTTTCCATTATAATTTTTCAGCATTTATTTATATTCCATTGCATTTTGGTGTCACAATGCGGTCGGCTATATGTTTGTCTATTCGTCGATCCATTACATTTTTGGCGAGCCCAAGTGTGTGGCATTGAATCAATGATTTCCAGGCATCAAATATAATTCGGTTCTTTACATATGTTTATTTTCATTTGAGATCATATATGATATGCAGTCTGTTTCATAATTTTATCCATATTTGGAAAACTTGTGTTGTAGAAAATCCATAATTTTAAAGGTTGGATTGGATATTTGATTGTTGAAGTTTGGTTAGTTTTGTTGCAAGTATTGATGTTGGATGGGGGAATTTTCATTGCCTTGAGGATGTGATGTATTCATGTCACTTGTGACTGATTGATCTCATTCACTGCTCCAACCCAAATTGTAATGTTAGTTACTATTTATCATGAAGCAGTTAACAGTAGTCCTGCCACGATTTTACCTCTAAGACTCGAGAGAGAGTAAGGTATAGTTATTTTTGTATATGTATAATATTTGCCTTTAAGACTCCCAAAGATGAGCAAGGCAATATTTTATAAATAATAGCCCCTAAGACTTGGATGTAAGCAGGGCAGTGCAATAGTGTTTGCAGAAAACTATAATGGGTTGTAGTAGCTTAGAGTGACTGAAATGTGATGATCATCCGAATGATCATGAAACGTATACTTTAAGAGCAGTGAGTAGGTTCTTTTATCTATCTCAAAATTGTGATATGCTAATCATTCTTTTGGCTGTCATTATCTGTCAGATCTTTAGAGGAATGGATGAGTATATAACCTAAATATATAGCTTATTCTTAAAGGACTGTTGATAGTATATTTTTCAATCCGTTACAATATATATATATATATAGGTATATTCCATGTACCACTGTCACATATATATATATATATAGCATCTTGTTGTTTAATTGTTTGCTATTTTTTAAATTATTTAAAAATAATCAGTAAAAATTATAACACGCCATACCTGCGTTTAGTATGGTGGGATGATGAAATCAAAATTTTATTAAAGACAATAAATGTTTGTTGAAATATATTTTAAGTTGTAAGCAAGATTTAGCAAACGGTGCCAATCGCTAAAATCTTGTGGGAAAGTAAATGGCCAAATATAAGAAAACATCCTGTTCGCGGATTAAAACAAAAGCTAAAAGTTATTTTGGTCTTTAAAAATATCAAATTTTAAAGGTGTTAATTGTTAACTTCACTGGGAAAATTTTGTTTATTAAAAATGTAATTTCATCATGAGGAAGTGTAAATAGGCTCAGTTTTTTGCTACATATATACTCAGTCCAATTTTAAGAAGGTCTGCAAGCCAAATCCACACCCATTTGAATTTTAAAATGTCCAAATAGTTAAGCAGATTGTGCTGTTCCTCATGACCTGGGAACGATGATCTTCATCTTCATCCTATGTACCGAAATGGTACAAGCCAACATAGCGATGGATAACCTTCCTGATAGAAACCTACTGCAACAATACTTCAAGTAAAGAGCTGTTGCCTATCCAGAGAACAAAGCCAAAAGACAAGCTAATTATTACATTCAAATTAAACACATTGTTGTAATAATTCAAAAATGAGATACATTTATTTATAAATAAGCTTGAGAATAAAATAATGATATTTATAGAGAAGAGTAACAATAATAAATTAAAGTAATTACAAAATTATTTAGGTTGAATGGATTATTAATTTTAAGTAATATATACATTACAGTCACTTCTTCAAATTTATGACTTCATATAGCAATCTTTAAAAGACTGTGTTCATAAATGTAATTGTAAATGGTACACTTTAATTTCAATCAAAATATTATCATCAATCATGTATGCCTTGATTTTATGCAATTCATACCATGCTAACATCTATAAATGAATAATAGTTAATCCCAGGCATTTAAATATATCATAACTAATCTTGGCAATAAAGTTGTAAAATGTACTTAGAATAGATAATACCTGCCAAAACCAATTATTCCATATGTCAATAGTTCAGCTGATAGAGTGGTGAAATATCCCTTGATGGGAATATTTCAAAGAACTTTGTGGAAACTTTTTCAACTAGCTAAGGCTTTTAAAATAAACTAGGCATTTTTTTCCCTAGTTAATCAGTCAATACACAAAGATGCTAATCATTTAAATAAATAGCTAATGTATCATTCTCAATTTAAAAGGAAGAGGAAAGAGGTTACAGGTTTATTTGGATTTGTAAGATGATTGTTAATAAATGAATCAAAAACAAAAATTTGGAGCAGCTTGAAGAGAAAACTATCATACTTTTACAGACACTCAGCTCACAGTTTATCATTATGTCATTCTTTTTTCTATATTTATTTTCTTCTTGATGACAGACATATGATCATTAAACAAACATAAAGTAAAACACCTTGCAATATTAAATCAAGTATAATAAAAAATAAGTATACTTATAAAACTCCAGATAAGTATTTGAAATTGTTATAATAATTATATCATTAAAATTGATTTTCTCTGTATGGCACATAAAATATTGTTGTTCTCAAAAATATAGCTTTCATTTTATTCTTGATATTAAATATAGCTACCAACAAAACATTTCCTGAAATAGATAAATTTGTCCATAACAATCCAAACATGCTTAAAACCCTCTGTCTGTCAATTTCATGTTATTTACCTAGACCAGGGGAAGAGGAAAGACATTTAATTAATATAATATATTCATAATTCTAATTCTGTATTTTTAGAATATATTTAAAATTTAATTCATTCTAGGACAGTAATCATCTATATGAAAATAATGCCAAATTGATAAAGTTAATTCTCTCCAAGTGACAGTTGGAAATGATTTAAGCCCATACAAAAACAATAGTCAGGAGCAGCACTCATTTTATTAGGAAGGTTCCCATATAGCAAATAATAGAAAGACCTTCAAATATGAAAATTAATTATAACTAACTAACAGCAGCACCTAAGTAAGATATTGGTTTATCAAAGGCTACAGATTGTTACAAATACCAATAATCCCTTTCTATTTCTCTCCCTGTGTTTTTTTTTTCTTAATATCTTTAATTATCATAAGCTTCTCACCCAACAGTTAACTATCTGCATTAACTAAAAATGGGAATAGATGTTTATGGAGCATTTCCATATTTTAATTACATGTGCATGCAGCAATTCTGATCCATTTTTTTTCTCTCCATAAAAAGCATAATGATGAGAACAGATTTGGAAGAGGGAGATGACTGGATTTGGTACAGAAGTTTCAATTTAGCAAATAATTGCATTTTTGGACATCTTTATTTAGAAATCTCACTGCATATCATGGAAAATAAAAGAAATAGAAAAGTTTGTCTAAAAATATCCTGTTGCACACAGTTTGTTTATTTTATTATATCTGATGAACTGATCATCAACTTCTTAAAAATAATTGTAAAATCAGCAGTGATGTTAATAAAAGTGTTTTGATTTTCATATTTTCTAAAGATAGGTATAAGAAATATGTGAATTTTACTTGATTAGAACAATTCATTATTGTAATACTGCACTAGTAACTAAAAAGCTATTATAAAGGATTTAGAAATAGTAGAGATCCTCTAAGTGAAACCTGGTCTTCAAGAGTAAGAAAGTTTAATTGAACAGCATGATATCTACAAATCCTTTTTGGAAAAAAAGAACATCGAATAAAAGGAAATTATTGGATTTGTTGTGAAATTTAATTTGATACCTTTTATTCTTAAAATTAAATCAAAGATTACTATTAAAATTGACATCTGTGCCAACTTATCAATGCCTATACTCCAAATTATATTCAGAAATTATATGGAAAGTTTTTATTCCCTGTTGGATACTTAAAAGATTGATTTCTTATTTTAAAAATCTTTAATGCATATATTAACAGAAACATTAAATTTGGATATGAAATTATTAAAAATAATAGTTTGCTATTACATTGACTATTGAGACTATTTTGTTTAGGCAGAATAATTACTACAAAAAAAATAGATGCATCAATGTTCAAAATAATTGTACCTAAGTGTTTATATTGTAATTAGTAATCAGAATGCAAAAGAAAAAAAATCACATTACCCAAGGAATTACAAGTGCAGACTGTTGGTCAGATCATATATTATTACACTCCAAGATTAAAATAATAGTTGTATTAAATGCATCATATTCTAATCATATTGGTAGAAAATTAAATGTAAATATTTAATGGCAGAAATGATAAGAAGACTTAAAAATGGTTGGTAGATTAAAATCTTAAAAAAGATACAATCATTCACTAAGATCATTTTTAATACATTAAAAATAACATATGGATCTAAAAAGCGGAAGCATAATGTTACTAAATCCATAGATGACAGTCTTTTATATGATTATAATGATATTTTAAATAGTTCAAGATAAAATTTTGATCATTTTTTGAATTAAAATAATAACTTTAATTTTATAAGTATTAAAAATTTTAATGAGATTTTCCTCTTTAAAAAAAAAAGAATTAAACTGTGATATAATCAAGCAAGCAACTTATTAATATCTAGACCAGAAAACTGAAATCATGTTTACTTGATTACATCATAGCTAAACCCTATTTTTAAAAAAATATACTGAAACAGTAAGATTTGCTTTACAAATCTTCGTTCCACCTTCTCTCACTTCTTTCTTACCATCATATCCTAATTTAAACCCCAATTTATCGTAGTGTGTCTATTATACTGCCACTTATATGCCGAAATCCCACCTAAATTAGATCACGAATGTATAAATGCTCGTGATATATATAATTTCAAAACCCTAACATTAATAATTTATAAATTGTGAGTATGAGCATGTTTACATATTCATTTTAAAAAATAGTCATATAAATCGTATTTACACACATACTGCGATAATATATTTTAAAACTTAAATAAAAATAATAATTTCATTATTTAAAGTCATTTTGTTTAAATCTATTTATTTTAGAAATATTACATTAGTAATATTTGTTTTCATTTAATAAAATAATATTTAACTTTAAATAGATTTAAACATTTAGAATTTAAAAGTGAAATAATTTTGTTGCTTTTAGATTTATAAAAATCATGCCACAAATTTTATGTCAAAAGTAAATGAGGGTTGGGACGAGAACAATAAACTTAATTAGTTAAATTTTGTATAATTCATTAATTAATGGCTTGAATATTTGGCCATCAAAATAAACAACAGATGTCCATTCAGGTATTTTTAATTAAAATAAGTTAAAACCAAATTCTAATCCGAATATCTTAAAAGTAAAATTTAATTATAAAATCCCTGTTTTCAGATATTCGGATAAGATAAGTGCAGCTTTTATTTTTGCATCTATTTTTGGTTCTAGAGTGACCTCCGCAGGGTAATTCTATTGTGAGCTCTCTTGGTATATATAGAGCCGATTTTATTAATTGATAGGCTATGCTTACGATATGCTTTGCTAAATAGATATCTTATGCTTATGCTTTTCTAAATAGAGATATATGATATGCTTTTCTAAGCTTGTCTACTCTGATGCTGTTTCTATTCTCAGTTAAATTTTTGAGATATTATTTTAAATTTATTCGGTTGAATTAGCAGCTGAATATACTATTTTGAGAGTTTAATACAGCTGAATTTAGTGAAACTATACCATTAGAGAAGTTTGTAAAATACCAGCCTTTGCCTATTGAAAGCAGAATGTCTGAGTAGACGCTGGCAGGAAGGCTTTCTTCGTTTCTCGAAATGGCCATTCCTGTGGCATATACCATCAGATGCCCATACCTATTGTAAACTGCCACTGCTGCTGAAATGTATCTAATTTGATTTTGGACCGAAGAAACTGCCACATCAAGATAAATGCTGTTTAACTTCCATTAAAGCCTTAAATTCAAGTTGGCAGAAGAAAACAAGATATGCACGGACTACCCAATTTATATGAGATAACCTCAATTAACCAAAGAGCTCTTGTGTTGTATATTTCCCTTTAATGCTAGCTAAATTTTAAATGTATTTTTTTTATTATAAAACTGCATTTCTATTTAAAATATTTGTAATGTAATTTGTGTGCTTTTCTCTCTATCATTGTGTTGATATTTTTATATCTTTGCTAATTTATTATGTCTTTCATTATGGTAGTGTGCTTAGCTAGTCATCAAATGAGGAAATTATTTCTTTCCCCTTTTATTAGTATGCCACCATATTAGTGGGGATAAATTGTATAATTGCTCCCCTATTAAATGTATTACAAAATTGCTTGTTCGAGGGCTCCTTTATTTTGTATTTTATTAATTTTTTAAATAATTATGTCTTTCTAGAAAGGTAGATTTCATTCTGTCCTTTTTATATAATGTGAGGATATGTGCGAATTTAATAAGTGGACTACATAAAATAGAGAAATGCATGATTATGTATAATCTTTAATTATGCATTCCCAGATTGTATTTATAACGTAATTCATGAACTGTAAAAGTTGAAGTCGAGAATGTGCGGACCATCTTCAAATTATTAGGTAATTGATTAAGCGCCTTTGCTTGATTAGAGTCACCCTTTCAGGTATTCTTTTATGCTTTATATTATGTTTCACCAGTGTAGGTGTTCTGGTTGTTTTGAGGCCTGCTTTGATTTTCTCCAGGGACATATGGCTAAGATCATTCCCTCTCCTTCTTGCGGTTTCTAGGTAATGTATGCGCTAGAAAGCCAGACCTGGTAATTTTATGCCTAGGTCACTCAGCCACGAAGTTTCATGGTACAATGCTAGACTCTGGCTGATTGTGATTAAACCTTCCACGGGACCCATGGCGAGATGCCATCCCGTCTGCTTTATTTTATTTATCATTTTATTTTACAAAGCAACATGGTTTCAATGTATCACACTCCATCCTGTGCATTAAACCTTCACTAGTACCACCAATCTCTTTTAATATGTTTAATATTTCATTCAATTGCCCGCATCTTAACCACTTCCATGCCTCTAGCTCAGCGAGCTTTTGTCCGCACCATTCTTGAAGTCAATATAAGTTCTTTTATTAAATTTTAATATTGAATTATGGAAACACTTATTGTATTCACTATAGACCTCGTATATCTTTTGAAATTAGCCTTTCTTCACCTAATTGTACTTTTGCTTAAGCACATTATTATAATATATTGCATTAACCCGAGGTATAGAGAATGTATATAATAAATTAATAAGCCATTAATGTAAATCTACATGGCACTTAATTAAATTTATTTCAAATCTATATTCAAAAGTTAACGGCATGGTCTGGCTTATAGAGACAATGCCAACTTTATAATGTTCAATTAATAAACAGTATTTAAATTTTAATCATTCTGATATTATTTATTTATTTTCTGTGATCCACACCATTATTTTGGTCTATATCATATTTTATATATATATATCTTTTGTACCATCCATAGTCGTTAGTTAGTGAACTTAATGATGTATTTTAATACAGAGTCTCTTGCTTCTCCCTGACCACTGGCACCAGCAAGAAACTATGCTATTAGTAGTGTCAGATGCACTATCACATAGGTGGGACTGTGGAGTAAACTTTGAATTTGAACTTGGGATTTCTGAGAGGCAACTCCTAGA
This sequence comes from Epiperipatus broadwayi, assembly GCA_028023455.1. Lineage (NCBI taxonomy): Eukaryota > Metazoa > Onychophora > Udeonychophora > Euonychophora > Peripatidae > Epiperipatus > Epiperipatus broadwayi. Next base: position 12,681,896 of record JAQFVV010000019.1, read on the forward strand.
GTATTGAGTTTCTTATCTGGGGTTTAAATTCTGCAGTGTGTTAACATAGTAGACGATTCTGATTTTTACAATACAAACAAGCTCATTAAAAGTTTCAATATTAATCCCTACAAGTCCATGAAAATCTAACTAATATAAATAACTCTTTATGAGAGAAATTTGTAGTGAATATATTTAAAAAGTTGTGATTCTTCAAACTTTTACACATATAAAGAATTGATATTTGATCTACCTTTTTATTTAAAAACTGGCCAATAAACTAAAAGTGGTTTCATTGTTTCACTTTTAGTTTATATAGGGCCAAATAAATAAATATTATTACTTGATGATATGATTTTGGTTTATGGATCCAGATTTTAATTATTTTCACTATCCTATAGATTTGATAACAGATATTCAACTTAATGCAGTTGAAACTATTCTTACTAATCATTACATCTTGGTAAGATACTAGATAAAGTTTAAAATAAAATGGAGATTTGTTGGTTCAAAAATACTAGAATTTTTTTAAGAATATAAAGATCCAGGATATTATGCCATTTGATGCTTCTATTGTTCCAGTTTACAAAACTAAAAGAAATAATAGAAAAGATGTGGTAATTATTATGGAAATCATTATCTATTATGGCAAAAGTACTTTAAATGATTTGTTGAGCAGATTGGTCTCAGTCACAGATTCAGAAATACAATGAGCATGTCTTTTATTTCCAGGCAAATTAGCAAGTGTCAGGAGTAAAGATTTGATTGATTTTTATAGTGCTTGTGTTGATTTCATTAGGAAATTTAATTCAATACGAAATTTAATTCAATCCATGATTCATGACATTCTTCAAATCAAATTTATTTACACAAATTTTCTTATTTAAAAACTTTTTCAATAATGGTGAATTTTAACTTATGAAGTACAAGTAGAATACTGTTAGTCAAATATCATTAGTTTATGAGACTTTTTAATTAGCAGTTTTTTAGATTAAATGACTATGACTAGTAGAATAAACCATTAAGCATCACATGATCACATTTCCTATACTAGCACATTAATTGTTGATAAACAGAGCAAAACTCTCCATACAGTATTGCCACCTGTGCTAAACAGAGAAATCAATGGATGCCAGAAGGCTTGTGCATAAAATCCCTATCTAAGGCCTACTCATCCAATATCCCCAGACTAGTTTATGCTTAATGGTTTAATACCAATCCTGCCTAATAGGATAGTGGTGGCTATGGTTGTAAAAGAGCCAAAGACACCAAAATGTATTGGTGCTGAACTGAGTTCAGACCCATATGACTATATAAGCTATTGAGCTTAGATTGAAAATATTTTTTGTGTTTTCAATTTCATTCTCATAGTTTTGTAGTTAAGTAGAGATAAAAGGTGGTTGCTAGAGGGTTGCATTAGATCCTAAGATCTAGATGGAGTGCTCTCAGATCCAAAGCTCCTCACTGACGAAGGCCACAAGCCAGAAACTAGTCTGGGGATATTGGATGAGTAGGCATTAGATAGGGATTTTATGCACAAGCCTTCTGGCATTCATTGATTACTCTGTTTAGCACAGGTGGCAATACTGTATGGAGAGTTTTGCTCTGATTATCGACTAGTAGAATAATTTAACAATTCACTTTTTGCTCTCTCATTATAAGCCTTTTAAATTTTTTAATCATTTATAAGCTATTGTAAATGTAAACAAATATTACATTCTTTAAATTGAACTAATCTTTAATAATAATATAAAACTATTTAAAGAATATGCATACTTTTTATCAATACAGAATCAGTTACACAATAGAAATCAAAACAATAAATATTTATCTTCTCCACCCAATTTTTTTATTTAAATATGGATCAGTATATTTAGTTACTCCTCTTCCCTTTGTACTTGATTGTAAAGTTTTATAAGATGTAGCAACTAGCTTTAATCTTTTTATAAAAAACAACTACAGTAAATGTTTTAATAAAAAGTTAGCATTCTGCTAATATTTACTTGGTAAACAGCCACTAAATTACTTTTAAAAAAAGCACGATCATTTACAAGTTGTTGTTTTTTTAAAAAATAGTGTTAAAGATATTTATTTGTTATTTTCTAGAAGAAGAAAGATGAAAAATTATGATTTCTGTAGAAGCATTTAAATAAGATTAAAATAAATAAAAAAATACTAGAAAAAATTATAAATAGATGTTTATGAAATCCTCAAAAATCCATTAAAATCGTTATAATGTATTGTAAAATTATACACTACATTAGATTTTATATCAACAGGAGGTAGAAAATGCTATCATTGTGATTTTTAACTGAAGATTTAAATACTGTAATTAGATTTTTTATTTTTTATGCAAGCAGAATATAAAAAATTAAAAATTAATATTCATTTAAAAAAAGTATAACTTAATTATTGCTAAATATCAATTTTTTTTTACAAAATGATTTTAGCAATTTTTAATTACTACACCCTGCAAATGGATGTACCCAAGCCAAATTGCTAGGCACTAAAACATAGTGATCAAATGGTAACACTTGGCCAACATCAGTGACAATTTGCCATTACTTACCATCTCCTAAACAGAATTTATATAATCTCAAATTCTGAAATTACATTACCAATAATAATTATTAAAAACAATAGTATCTATTATATTAATAATGATATATATTGCAATATCACAACTTTCACTATACTTAGTTTTATTATATAGTCCTAAAATATTTTCTTCCTCCTCTGTTTTTGCTGTCTTCATATATAATATTGAATTTCAAACACCTTACACATTTCACTTTACTGCAAAAAAAACTTATTATTGATTACAGTTTCGACTGTACCATGCAGTCTTCATCAGATCTACAAAATTTGAACACATAAAAATACAACCATTAAAATACATTATTTTATATAAAATTATTAAATTCCTATCAAACTTTTAAATTTTTTAAAAAATATTTCCTAAAAAAAAAAAGATAATATTGTAAATTGGAGGTCTAATATTGATAATAGGTATAAAATTAATTCTATAAATTCAAGAATGCATAGGGCTATTGATTATTGTAATAATAAAGAAGATTGTGATAAGGAGGTAGGGAGGATAGTCGAAAATTTTAAGGATAGTGATTTTCCAGAAGGAGTGTTAAGAAAGAATATAGAAAGAATACAAGAGAAATTTAAAGAGAAAGAAAAAGAAGGTAGAGAAGTTGTAAGGAAGAAAGATAATAGAGAGAAGTATATAGGAATTAAAACTAATGATAATAGAATAGAAAAAGAATGTGATGGATATATTAGATAATAAATATATTAATGAGGAGAGAAATATTAATGGGGTGTAAGAAATAGAATGTAAAATATGTAAAGATAAAAGAATTAGAAATAAGAATGTGGGCAAAACAAAAAATTCTATATATACTAGGTTGGTACAGCATAAATACGATAGGTCACCAATATATATGCATATTATGGAAACAGGTCATAATATTGGGAAAGAGAGCATTAGAATGATTAGTTACAGATAATTAAGGGATAGAAAAATAAAGGAAGCAATATTTATAAAGAAAATTAAACCAAATCTGAATAAAAATGGGGGAGGGGTGAAAACAATAATAGCATAAAAGGAAATAATAGTGTAAGAGAAAAAGAAAGTTTTTTTTGGTTGTGATAGGAGTAATAAAAAATATTAAATTATAAAAAATAGTTAATAGATGGAGCTGTAGGATAGAATATAAAAGAGGTTAAAAAGAAAGTTAAATTACTAGAGTAAGATGGAGGACAGAGAAAGTTAAAAGAATAGAATAAGGTAAGAAAATTTTATATGGAATAATTAAGAAGGTAAACTGAATGGAAATAAGTATTTAGTTAGAATAAAAGATAATGAAAGATTATATTGATAGTGATTAAAATTTTTTTTTTTGGAGTAGTGTAATTAAAATTACTTTATAATATTATATGTATTAAAGTTATATGTATAGGTATATGTTATAGAGAAAGAGGATAAAAAAGATTTTAAAAGAATATAAAATAGGATGGTAAATATGTTAATGATATTATATGAATTGAAAAGGTTAGGAAATATTTTTAAAAAAATTTAAAAGTTTGATAGGAATTTAATAATTTTATATAAAATAATGTATTTTAATGGTTATATTTTTATGTGTTCAATTTTTGTAGATCTGATGAAGATTGCATGGTACAGTCAAAACTGGAATCAATAATAAAAGTTTTTTTGCTCAAAGTGAAATGTGTAAAGTGTTTGAAATTCAATATTATACTCAGTTTCAATATATGATTTCAAGAGCAATTATTTTTATTACACATATTCATCTATTATAAATATGAAAAATCAATGAACATTATATAGTAGTGCTATTTATATCAATATTCTCAGATTAATTTCTGCCTTAGGAGTGGCATTCTTAATATCAAAGATTAGAAGTCATATACTAATCAAAGACATAAATATAATAGTGCCATGTAGTGCCCATAGATTATCAAGCTTAGTGTGAATGCCTCTAAAGTAGATTAAAAAAACTCCTTCTGAAAACACGTTTAATTGTTGATATATGTCATCTTAACCAAAGAATGACAAATCAAGTATATAGATACTAGCTTATCGTCAGATTTATATATCTATACAAATAAATTAATTAGTATTCAAAACCTTAATATTCTTTTGAATTTGATTTATTTTCTTTATAATATAAATAAATTAAAAATTGCTGATATACGCATAAATGAATTATGTCTAACATTAGATCTAAACTCATCACCTCATTATTGACAAGAAACATAAATCCAAACATAATCATAAAGTAACTGTAATAATTCCACCATCTAGTTATCTAATGTCCACTGATTATTCAATCTTACAACAGATTATTTTGGAATTCACTGAAAACAACTGTTCCTGAGAATTTAAACAATCTGTATTGTTTTAAATTTACATGAATTATCTTCTAAAAAATAAATACTAATTTATAATTTGAAATATTCCTCATTTATTTTAATTTTAACAAAAAACAAATCAAGAGATAAGTGATATCAAATGAGAATAAACATTATATATTGTGCCCTTTTCTATAGGTCAGTAATAGTTCATAACAGTCAATTACTAAAAATTTTAAATTTTAGAATATGTTCTTTTAATACACTAATTATAGTTTGAGATTATATTTTTAAAGTACAATTTGAAGCTAAAGAAAATACGTAGTATATAAAATTATAGCGAATCATTTAAAAGTAGTTAAGTAAAGCTTAAAATATTGTTGTATATGGTTGTAAAAGCTGGCCATATTAAATAACTCAGCTATAAATATTAAAAGTATATTTAAAAAGTTCGATTTTAATAGTTTAAAACTTGTAGTAATAAATGTTATATTTTAAATTTATAAAGTCATATTTAATAAGCAAAAATTAATATCGTACATTTTAAAAATAAACTTTATGATGGTGAAAATTGTATTTAATTCTATATTTTCTAAATTGTTCTTCCAAATTTTATAATTATTTTATATAATATAATAAGTGTATCAATTTTATTAGTCTAGGCAGAGAAATAGGTTAAAAATCGTCTGTCAAAGTTATTAATCATGTGACTTATATACTACATACTTTCACATACGTGCTTGTTTGTATTTAAAGTAACGAAGTTTAAAATATTTTAAAAGTTATATTATAGAATTGAATAGAATTATTGCCTATCATAAAAGCAAATAATAATAAATATTAAGTTAACTATCGTATAACATGCTTAAATGATGTAATAAAGATGAATACAGTTAATAAAAAAAAATTAAATATTTTGTTTAAATAAAAATAGATAAATGGAATAGGTTATTAAAATTATTTTAAATGTTAAAATAGTTTTAATAAAATAATAATTGATTTAAAAGTAATATTTTAAATAATATTTTAGGTTCATTACGTCATAGTTTTTTATTTTCAAATATAATTCTGCTATAAACTGAAAATATGTAAATTTGTTCTCAAGTTAAAGTAAGAATCAACCAATCAAATGAGGTATTCTTACAGACTATAAGTATGAATTGCACGGGGGTATAGGAGGAGATTAATAATGTATTGAAACCAGAGAAAGGTAAATTATAACTATCAAAGAGATAGTATTTTTAAATTTTTATTTTAGTCAATTTTTTTTAGTACTTTCTTATAACTTTATCTGCAAAAAACTAATTGATAATTTTAAAGTGTTTTGCAAAAGAAAGTTTAAAAAATAATATATTTGGGAACTTCGTGAAAATGATTTTCTAATTTTTAAAAGTTACTTGCTAGGATTATTTTATCTGAAATTTGACCTAAACTTCGCAATGAAAATGGATATACTACGAAATAAAATATGTTTAAATTATAATACAGCTTTATTTATGCTTAACCGGAGGACTGTTCTAACTCATAAAGAACAATACGGACATTATGCTGAAAGCTTAAACAGAAAACTATTAGCCGTCTAAAAAAATTTGTGACGCATTATTTATAAGCTTATCCAGGAGTTTTTTTTTAAAAAAAAAAAAAAGATATTTATATCGTATGAGTTATCATAAAATATAATGAAAGAAATAGAATGTTTAGTCCTTTTGAAGGAAACATTTTTTTTTAAATATATATTTTACAAGAATTAAAAAAAACTTATTAAGAAATAAAACCTATATTAAAAAAAATGAACATATAGTAGATAAATAAAGGATGGATCCATGAAAATACAAATATTGTGTAAAAGTTTACCGGATAACTTAAGTTAAATTGAACAGAGTGATGCATCAGAGAATATTGAATAAACTCCGTGGGAATAATATTACAGTTTAATAATTTTCATTCTGAACAGTAAAGACCTAGGATTATTTTCTATAAATTTTACTAAATGGATTAATAATTATTTTTTATTTTTAAACTTTAACGCGCTTAGAGGAGAACATTTTAAAACTCTAGAGAAAATAATGAACATTTTTTGGATTTTATCATGAACTATGGTCAAGTGAAGACGTAATTATAGTTTTAAATTTTTATTTTACTAACTTAGTTAAATGTAAATTTTTCTATTTATAAGATTAGGAAAACATAAAACATTAATTTGTTAATAACATAAAATTTATAATATAATCTAATAATTTAGATAAGAATATTTTTAAATGAAACGTATGGATGTGTCTTTTCGTTTATGTATGCAATGTTTTTCTATATCCAGTGGATGGAAGAAGCCTACTAAAAATGATGACCAGATAAAAAGGGTTATTTGGTAATAATAATAACTATTAATAATTTATAATGTATATTTTTGTTTTCTTTAGATCATCTATGAATCTAAGAATGAAGTGTAAAAGTTTTAATTATATGTAACGCATTTTCATACAACATTTTCAAAAAACATTATGAGATAGGATTGATTTGAAAATATGCATACGACGATTATTTTTTTTTATATATTAGTGATATAATCCAACATAATAACAAATAATTATGTGATTCTTTTAGAACTTTCATGTTATTGGATATTCAAATATTGTCTAAGTAGATTGTATATGATTAAACATATAGAATAATGAAGTAAGCAAACTTTTCTTATGGAACAGTGAAATTGTTTTAAACTATCAATGAATTTTATTTATTGTTTTGTAAATGCAGATAGTTATTTATCGATGTAAGATGTAGAAAAATCTTGAGAAATATTGTTGAGATAGTAGCTTGGAAGTACTATAGTTAGCAGGAAACCAAGATGATGTATTTTTTTAAAAAAAAAAGATATGATAAGGAATAGAAATAATATTTAATCTTTATGTGGTTATCAGCATAGTTAACAAAGCCCTATGACTGATACACATTTTATTTGGACAGTGTTTTATATGTCTTTAAATATTTGATGTTTTAAATAAAGCTGAAGAAGTAGTTTTAACATCGTTCATGTATTAGAGGTTATTAGACAGGTAAAGGTCATACCTCTTTGCACTGTGCCATGATTTTTTGAGATATATTAAGAGTGATACTCTAGCTTTCTTCCTTAATCCTATACATCTGTTTCGCTATCTTTATTTCATGTAACTGCATTGTTCAGTAAGATATTTTGAAAAGAAATGATAAATAATTTAGAACTTAGGTTATGCTATCATTTTGTATAAGATTGGTTTATTTGCTTACAAGGAATAGAATTTATAACTTGAAATTGAAGGTCCAAAGTATCCTAAGGAAAGGAAAGAATCAGAATATATTTTGAATTTATTTTCGGAAACGAAATATAAATTTTTAAAATAGAGTATCTAAACAAGATATTTTCTTTAGAATGTTGATTATTTTTGAATGCTTTATTTTTTTTTGAAGAAAAATAAGTATTGCATATTTTTAAAATACAATAGTACAATGTAAATTGTATAAACAATATGCATAGTATATTTTTTTTGTTTATTGAATAACAGGAATATATTAATTATTACACTTATATCATACTAAAGTAAGGCTAAATAGGAATGTATTATGATTAGTAAACATCGTGTGATAAAACACTAAAATCTAGTACTGAATTTTGGATGAATATTTTATGTAACATCTTTGACTTTGCAAGATGAAAATTTTTTTTTAATATTTTGAGAAATCCGTACTCATTATAAAGTTAATTTTTTTTTTTTTCTGTAGAATGTTTTTCTATGAATTTTTTTTTTTTTTAAAAATAAGATAGTTTAATAATATTAAGGATGAAATATTTTGCTAATAAGTAAATATATTTATAATAAGTTAACCATAATGAGAAACCAAATGATAACATTTTTTTTTATTTTGTCTTAAGTATAAATAAAGATATAACTAAACTATAAACTATTTTTTATATAACTTAGTAGATAAAAATGTAAGATTAAAATAAGGATATCCATTGTAAATAGTGTACATAAATTGTTTATTTTATTTGTTGTTGTTAATAAACTTTGTTAAAATTTGTTTTTCAAAATTTTTGTGTCTTGATTGTTTATTTCTCCACTTCACTGCATGAAATCACGATATATTCATAACAATTGAAACAAAAATATAATTTTGCACAAAAAGATAAATAGAGAGTTATATTTAAGAATTTACAATATTTTATTGGTATTCTTTTAATTAAATAATTATAATTTTACATTGTTTTATTGGTCATAAATCAGTTATCACAATAGTATACTGAATTATATGCTATCAGTTGCCATACATCCTTTGTTTATCAGATTATCATATGCTACCACATATTTATTATATCATTACATGAAGATAAAAGATTATATAAAATTATTGTATTATTTTATTATGGTAATAAAATTATAATAAAAGAAAAGATATCCAGTAGTAGTTAAACAATGAAGAATATTATTATTATTATTTATTATTATTAGTTTAAGTGTAGTAGATTATGACATAAAATCCCTTCTCATATTTTACTACTGTATTTTTAAATTAACTTAGAATAAACTTTATGAACCTGAGATTATTTTATTGAGCTAGATTATTATAAATAGAAGATTAAGACTTAATTATTAGTTTAATCTTAGTGAGTAGAAGTTATTAAAGTCGTAAGAATACTATGAGTTTGTTATTTAAAATAGTAATAAGGGGGGATAGTGTTCTTATGCCATTGAGGTAGTATCCTGTGGGATATTGGTTCAATGTAATCTATCTTATCACCTGTATTTTCACTTCAAGTCTCATGAAAATATTAAATATTTATTTAATTTATTTTTATAAACTGAACCTTATTCGTATTTTAAATTTGAGCTAGTGAAACATTTTAATTTTAATGCTGAATATTTTATTTATTAATTATTAACTGAGCTAGAATCCATTTTATTTTATATCATATACTATTCTGAAGTGAAGATCCACAAGTCAAGGTCAGAATATATATATATTATAATAGTAACTTCTTCCAGTTATTATTATTAACCAAATATACTTTTATCTCTAATGAAATAATTTATAAATATAAAATCTATTTGAATATTTTAATATGTATATACATATATACTATTTATATATATATGTGAACTTTAAACAATACATACATTAATGTCAAGCTTTTGAGTAAAATGCCAGATTTGAAGTTGAAAAATAAATAATTTTATATATATTTTATTATTAAATCTTAATGTCTATTGAATAATTAATATTTGAATTAAGCATGAACTTGTAACAAAACACGAGGAGATTCATTCGTTCTCTTGTTATTAAAGAGAAGAAAATCATTTCTCTTTAAAATAACTTTTTCTTTTATAAATATTACTGTTCAATGTTTGGAATTTAAATACTAACTTTTCCAAATTAAGATAACCTATGGATTAAAAAATCTGCCAGAAAAATATTTTAATTTTCTATTAAATCTTAAAGGAATAGCAATATAAAAGAAAAGAACATCTGTTTAAGTTTTTTGGAAACTACGTTATATTAAAACTTCGTTATTCTAAAAATATATATATATTTAAAATAATTATATATATATAAAGAATATTACAATGTGCTTTGAGTAGAACAGCATTATATTGTAAAGGTGTCAAAACCAGCTAACATGCTATTTTGAAATATTAGTTGTAAAGAACATCTAATGATAATAGAAAAATGGAGAATAAGAACATCAACATTCGAAGAATATTTACTTTATTTTATATCAATCAAATCATTGGATATTAACAGTTTATCAATTAAGGATAAATAAAATCATCATTATACCAATGGATTAATAATATACTTTGTTAAAGATCTTCATTAGGATTATAAACTACAGACTTAAATATCTACTCTTAACTCTGGAAAATAAGTTTTTCTTTCTTTATTTATATATATTATAATAATGCTTATATTATTTTAATATGTTTATTATTATTATTATTATTTTTATTTCAAATTTGGCATCGCATCATTATATCTTAATAGGAATATCTAAATTTAATATTAAACATAAATTGAAAGCTTGACATAATTCATTAAAAATTAGATGAAGGATATAAAAATGGTCACTAATTAACAGATATTTAAAATAAGTTTATTATATATATTATATAATATCATCATCATTATCAACCATTATCAATCCACTGCAGGATGAAGGTCTCTCCAAGTTTAATCCAATTATATAATATAATAAACATTATATGTATTTTATTTATTATAAATGCATATAATATATAAGTTGTACAATTGTAAATAGTACTTATATATTAATAATTATAAAATAATGGAAAAAAGATTGTAAATAAATTAATGTTATATAAATTATTAATTTTTGAATCTAGATATTGTTTTATAGTTTACCATAACACAGAATTTTATCATAGTGTATTAAATAGGAATATTATTTATTAATATTTTAATCTCAAAATCTTTTATTTATGAAAAATAATGTTTACATGCTTATAAAAGACAGAAAAAATTATGTTTTACACATCTTCAACAGTCTGGGACCATTTGTATATTGATTATCTTCTGATAAATAATAGTAAACTAATGTAGTTTTGCCATTCACCTATCATCATTAATGCAAATTGAATCTATTATTCATCTTTTGCTTGCTACTACTGATTCGATGGATCTGGTACATCAATTAACTTCCACGTTTCATTATACAAGAATTTTGATGCAATGATAAAATCTCTGTTTTTTACTTTCCTAATAGTGTTCATGAAAAAACTGACTGGATCCGGGACAGGCACTGTGAACAATAGCCTACATCTAACATTCCATATAGCATGTACAATAAAGATGGAAAGTCTAATAATAGGAAACTGTTTAGTTTGTAAGGCTTCCCTTATAGACATGATTTTATAGTAATTCACCTTTAAGATTTGGTATATGGCTAAATTTATTTTACTGAGTCCAGGGCATGAGTAGATTATATGGTTGAATGACTCTTCTTGCCTTTTACATATTTGACAAAAAGGGTCTATCTTATTGTAAAATCTTTTGAAATGAAGGAATTTATTTGTGGGCATGGCTTCTAAGTTTATTTTAATAATGAGATTAAGGTACTTAGGCTCAAGAGTGAGAAATTTAAAAATTGTTGTTAATTTGTAGTTGGTGATGCCAAGATTTGGAGTAATTGTGGGATAATTCGGATTAATTATATTGTACGCCTCCCAGATGGTAATTTTTGATTTTTGTAATTTTTGATCTATAGTTAAATGCTGGTTAAGCGTCCAGAGCAGTTGATCAAGCCAGCACATTTTACTAGGCGGAGGACGGTCTGTAGGCTGAATTGGTTCACTGAAAGTTATTGATTCATGTTTTTTCATCAGGTTAATAATTAATGTAAAAGATTTTTGAAAAAAAATTGCATCAATGGAGTGGAAGGACATCCCATTGAATTTACGATGTACTTGCATTTTGGACATACTAATTGATGCGGTGCTATTCTTCCAGAAAAGCTTGGAGCATAAGCTATTAATCTTTTTGGAAAAGGCTTTTGAAATGGTAATGATCGGCAGATAGTATGCAATTCTCGACATGACCTTCATGTTGAGAAGTGCCACCTTTCCTTGTAATGACAAATAAACTTTTGAGAGAGTTTGAATTATTTTAGATGTAGAATCTATCAGAGTTTGTATCTGTCTTGACATTGATGATTGAGAAAGGTAAATAGGAAACCCTAAAAATTCTTGTGGCTTGGCGAAAAATCTTGAGGTTATTGTTTTTCCTGAAAGAATTTTCCACGCAGAGGATTTCTTGGGGTTGAATTTAAGATGAGATGACAACAAGAAATTGTCAATTATTTGGTAAAGCTTTGGTAGGAATTTTTGGGATAGAAGGACAACCAAGATATCGTCCATATATGCGAATACCTTGAGCTATCTCTTAATTCTGGGTATGAATATTCCTGGGAAAGAATTTTCAATGTTTTTTAGAAGCAGATTTAAATAACAGATGAACAGCAGGGCGCTGAGTGGGGAACCTTGTGGAATGGAAATATTGGGTTGGAAACCATTAGTATAGCATCCATTCAGGGTGATGTGAATTTGTCTATTGTTAAGCAGATTTTCTATGATCTGGATAATTTGAGAGGGAATATTGATTTCACTTAATAGAGCAAGAAGTTTGAAAATGTTGCCAGAGTCGAAAGCCTCTGATATGTCGAGTTGAATTGCAATAGGCTTGGACATTTGCTTGGATCTAACATAATCAAGAAGTGTCCTAACTTCACCAATTGCCATCAAAGATGAAGATCCTTTCTTAGCATATTGGGACTGAACAATGTGGTCAAGAATCACCTGCTGTACTTTTTCCTTTATTACTCCTTCAATTACTTTGATCATAATGGGAGTCATGGAGATAGGTCTTATGTTGTTGATATTGGTAGTCTTTATTTTTTTTTATATATGGTGCTAGTGCTATTGGGTATAGATTGTGTATTTATTTGTCTTTTCCCAGTAGCAAGGTGGTCTACCATACCCATCATAATCGAGATTGCAAAATTACTAAGGTGTGACATTAGGAATTTTGGTATGGCATGCATCCCTGGATGAACACTGACTGGAAGAGCAGAAAGTCTGTTCTGCAGATCAGAAGATGTAATTCCATGGTTAATAGCATCAGAGTGAGTCTGCCAGTTATATTTGGTTGTAGTTAGATTATTTTGAAGACACTTTTTAAAGTGCTGACTTATGTATTCAATCATACATGGACCGGATACGCTGCTTCCATCTATTACCAGTGATGTAGGTGTAAGTTGTTTTTTGATAGCACCCATCACCCACCGCAGATAACCTCTGGTCCAGCAATGCTGGGCTGTGAGATAATTTTGTGCTCGTTTTATGGAAATGTATTCGGCGATGGCAACCTGTTTAACTTTATATTGATGTTTAAGATCCAAAAGACGAGCTGTATGTGCCGGTTCAGCATAGCAGCCTTTTATTTTTAGATGAATATCATCTAGTTCATTAATCAGAGTCAATGGGCCTTTTGTTTTCTTGGTGTGTGCAATCAATGTTTGCAAAATTCCAATGAATGCAAACCAAGCCTCTTCAGGGGGCCTGTTTAACAGGTCAATCTTATGGAAAAGAATGTATGCTTCGGAAGGAATAGCTTCCATGATAGATGCTTTAGTTAGCAATCTGAGTGAATGGTTAAGATTGAATGTAGCATAGTTGCTAAGCTGTATGGTTGAAATAATAGCATGATGGTCTGAGAAGGCAACTGGTTGAAGCATGATCTCCAGGCCATGGTGTAGTTCAGCTGTATAGAAAACCAAATCTATCAGTGTTTGATATTTATGTGTGTAGAATGAATAGGCATTTTGTGGAAGAAATCCACAGCCATTTATAAATTTTCTATTTAGCAAGTGGAGGTATTTAAAAGTAAATTGGTCATATGACATGTTGAAATCTCCCATGAGAATGGTTGGTGCACTATTGTTGGCAGTCACCATGTTAACAGTGTTAATGATTCGGATGAAATTGGAGTGGTTGTTTGCGGAGTATATGTAAATAGCATTGATGTTACTACTTCCATATGTCAGGTTGATGCTTATAATGTTCTTGTCCTGATATGTAATTTTGAATTTATTTGGGGGATGCCTGTCATTAATAAGAACACCAACTCCCTCTGAAGCAGTGAGGTTAGTTGAAAGATATGCATAACCAAGTTTACTAAGCTCTGAAATAATGTGAGGATTGGAGTTCACATGAAATTTAGTTTCTCCAAAGAAACAGATATGTGGAGAAGATGAGAGGAACCAGTGTTTAAGTGCCTGAACTCGAAGCATAGAATTGACTCCCCTTATATTAACCCCAATAATATGGCAAGACAAACTAGACAATAATGGATAATGAATTGGATTCTACCACTAGATGATGGATTTCCGGGTGAATATTGACAGAGTGTGGGTGAAACGGGTTTTTAAAAGGGGGAATAAGGTTGAGATTGCCATCACCATCATGCTCATCAGGATCGAGCGAGGAAAAGGATGACATTATCTTTCGCTTTTTTTTGAGGTTTGCGAGCTTGAGATTGTTTTTGAAGGGGACCCATGATTGGTAGACTGAATAAAGAATGGAGCATTCTTATCTTCTGAATTTGACTCCTTCGTGTGTGAAGACTTTCTTTCCCCTTGAGTGGATGAGCCAATCATCAGCTCCATTCCAGACTCAATATCAGTAGAAACATCCCGAATGATTGGAGAAGGAAGAAAAGCTGGACAAGGTTCCAGACCACAATTCATTATGGAGGCACAAGTTTCAGCCGGGTGAGCATTGTTTGTGCTGTGACTAGATTGATTAAGGAGGCTGAATGTTGGTTGTAAATGTAATATGTTTTTGTGTCATTTTTGTTGAAGAGAGATGCTGGTAGAATTCTCTTTTGATTTGTATTCGATGGAGTAGTTATCCCTTATATCACCCAAGGATGCTTCTGTAGTTTCACTGCCTTCATAACATCTGGAATATGAGTTTATGTCTGAGGATATTCTTTGTTTGTTCATATTACTCAGTGCCAGATTATTCCTCTGTGAAGCACTCCCAAAAGACATATTTGCAAGCCTCAACAGATCAATTTCGGTGTTATTGATGATTTCTTCATCGGGATTCACTGTTGATTTTTTATTATGGACAATGCTGGAATTGTACTGGTTGATTGGTACTTCCTTGCATTTATGTTGTCGGTTTTTGTTTTCCCCACAATGATTGCATATCCTAGCCAGGCATTCTTTTATTAATATTTTATTATGGTAGAATTCATTCTTATTTATTTATTAATATTTTATTTATCTTTTACATTATAATTTTATTGTTTATTAAATATTGAGTTATTAACTGGATCTCTTTGTCTAATCATTATTAAATTATATTATATATGTGCTAGTATTATAAATATCATATGAATATCAATTATTAGTTAATGCTTATATAAAGGCATATTATATAATGACTTGTCTTGAAATTATCCCTGAAAAGAGCTAATTACAAATTCTCCATGAGTTTGAATATCGTGGCATAATGGTGACTGAAAGAGGGATGAAAGATGGATGAATTAGTCTAAATTATATTAAAACTTATTTAAAAATTATTGAGCTAGCATAATAAATATAGATATAATCATGGACTTAGTATTTCATCAATTCATTTCTAGCATTCTACCTGAAGACCCAAAGTCCGATTGTAGTGAAATGCATATCCTCTTTCTAGGGAATTTAATCATCCCATTATATTTAAAAAGTCCAACTTAGACTTTAAATATAATCCATTACGTTATATCTGGCAAACCCAACTGTGAAGCATTAAATTAATGATTTCCAAGCATTAAATATAATCGATTCTGTTATATTTAGCACATCAACTGGGATGATTAAATGTCATTCCGTTATAATATATATATATATGCAGTATGATATCAGTGATATACATGCATGGTTGTGAAAAAATTCTTGAAATATTCTGTAGGATTTCTTAGTAGGTCTGATTCAAACAGTAAGGATTTTCAAACGGGTGTGTTCAAATTCTTTATACTCTGCTTATTATTGCTTTCAAGAAGATATCTGAAAAACAATCACTGAATCCCATTTTAGAGTTCTGACAATGTATATCTACATATCATTAAAATGTATTCAGCAAATATATATTCTTTAAAACATAAGAACTTTAAATTTAGATCAATTGTTTCCTGATTGATTGATTGCTTGTTAAATGTGAATTAAAACAGAATAATTTAAAAATATAAATTCCCATTATTATCTGAAAAAATAATTGCACTTGGAATAATGTAAAAGGTACTACTATTTCCATGATAATATATGTTGATTCATTATAAATTTAATCCAAACAATAAGTCAAAAAAACTTTTTCTAACAATTTATAAAAAATCTACTTCATAAAGACAATTACCTTTAGAATTAATGAATTTAAAACAATAAATGATTAAAAATACTTCAATAATATTTTCTTTAAAAAAATATTAATATAATCTCTATAGCAACTTTCTAACAATATCTGAAAAATAAATGTTTAAATTTAACAGATACATTATTTTTAAAGAATACAATCTCTTTAAAAGCAGTAAAAACTTTATTAATTTATCTATTTTCATACAATCTAAAATTAATAACTCTTCTTATAATTATCTTAAAATAACTATATGAAACAACAATTTTGAAAAATATTGGGAAAGTCCTTCATTAATACCTTTTAAATATTGAATTACCTTTGAAATTTGTCTTTTTGATGAATTCTTACAATACGGTTGTACAATAGGAAAATTCAATGGAGTAATCCATTCAACAGGTTGTCCACAGAAATGAGATATTATTTCAGCACAATCAACAAACCAATCCTATCATAAATAATATAGATTAATAATGTAAAAAATTTAACAAAAATATAAAAATATGTTAAATACTGTATATACAAAAAATTATGAGGCAATCTCAGATTCATTACCAAAAACAAAAAATCAAAGATATTTCTTCTAAAATAAAATTACTCAATGTTGTATACTACATTTCCAAATTTAACTTTTAATTTTTTTCTCAATTTCTTCACTCTTAGTTATAAATTCATACATATAAAATAAATAGATGTTTATTTAAAAACAAATTAATTTACATAATTGTCAACATATATGTGAAGAATGAATGAAAAATAAATTGCCGACATTTTTTTTTCCTGTCGTAATATGTATATATATATATTGTAACCTAAAGAGATGCAAAATAACCAATCTTATGGATTCTGCAGCCTATAAAACAATCTTACACAAAAAGCTAAAATAAAATGAGTGGATAATACTATTGTCTAAGCTCACAGAGTTTCGAATGCCATATGCCATAATAATAAGAGCAATAATAAGGCTAACTAATAATAATAATTATTCAGATAAATGCAATACATTAACAAATTAAGAGGAGACTTCTCATGTTCACTCTTTAAAAATATAATAGCTCTTAATATTTGAAACATATGTCATTAAAAAGTTATGTTACTATAACTTCTATTTACAACACATACTAATGACAATACATTTTATAACCATAATGAGTATCTTCCTGTCATGATCAAACTTACATTAAATTTCTTTATTAAACAGAAGCTAGTACTCTTATGTCTTACTACATTAACATCTTGTTTAAAATAAATTTTGTTCTTAAGTAAAATAATTTCTCTAATAATCTTATATGTATGACTAATCTTTTTAAGAATTATAAATTTTATTCACTTTTCATTTTTGAAAAATCTATCAGATAAAGAATGAGATCCTAGTAAACAAAGCAATGAGACATACTCTTACCCTTAAGATAATGTCTCCATAAAATTACAATAACAATTTTTAAAATTTAAATTAAACATGAAAACTCTTAATTTAGAATAAAGACAATATGATAGGATAGCATTCAGATATAATGAATGGATAACTAATTTTATGGCCTATTAAAATATCACACTAATAAATCTTTAAATATTTTCTGAATTCAAACCAAATAATTTCCATCATTTGAATTTATAATGAATAAACAAAATAATCTTCTAAATGAGACAAAGTGATCTTTTAATAAATGAAATTGGCTAAAGAGATCTTCCAAAAATAAATACATAATTATAATTATTTTTAGAAATAAAATAATCTCTTTCTTGGATATTTTTTTTTTAAATATCAGAGATGCAATATTAATAAAGTGACCCTCATGTCAAATTTTATATAATCATGTACTAAATTTCAGTACATAAAAATAAAAACAATTTATGATAAGCTTAATGATCATTAGATTTCTGAAGATATGCAGATGATGATAAACAAGAAAGAAAATAAGTTAATAAAATAACATTTATTTTGACATGAAACATCAAGATACACTAAGTTAAATTTGACATGGAAAATTATAATTTACAGATTAAAATGAATAAATAGAAAATAATTAATATTGAATGGTAAATGAAACCTTCTACAATATTGATATTTAAATAAATTCTCTCATTTTTACAAAACAATCATTCTATTACAATGCCCCTAACAAATGTATTTAATACCTTTATAAAACATAACTTACCAATTTATTTGGTCATATGAATGCTGAAAATGTATATTCTTTACTAAAGCTATATGTGCAATTGAAAATTTTAATATTAAATATTTATCGGATTTACATCTTGAGATAGTGGTAAGGCACAGCTACAAAACCTACACATCAAGACAAACAACCTACACTCGGATATACTAAGAATGCAACTGAGGGTAAATGTGATGTTCCTCTGTACTTATGAAAATATATCAATTGCCAGAATAAAGTCATGTAATACACTATCCATGGCTTTGTATAAAAATGCATTACAAATAAATCCACATTTGGGACAATATGGCAAAGAAAAGTATAATGATGGCACGAACTCAAGGTAAATGCATCTACATCTGAGGGCAATAAATGAACAAGGACTTTATCACTAGTCATAAAAATAATGAGAATGGATCATCAAGAAAGAACAAAAATACTAAAAATTTTTACCTTAATAAAGCATTATATGCTTGAATATAAGATAAAAAAATAATATAATTCACCAGAAAAATATCACAATATAAGAGTGAGTAATACCCTGGCAAGATAAGCATCAACAAAAGAGACTAATGTCACAATCTCTTTAAAACATACTGACAAAATAAAATAGACTCAATTCAAGAGAAAGACTAATGCTATAATATCTTTTAAAAATAGCAACAACTAAGTGATGTGTAAAACCAATAAATGAATAGTTAGTGCTAAATATAGCTTAATAAAAATAATGGCATAAAAATAGGCAATGAAATATACATCAGTTTCTATCTTTTTCAGCATTTTGCATATATATTTAAAATAAAGAAAAATAAAATACTCCATCTTGGTTCCTACCATTTGACAGAATACAGTTACTAATAAAGTTCTGAAGTATCTTGCAGATTTCCAGCTTTTTGCAATATATTTCACTTAAACATACAATATTTTTTACAATGAGGTTAAGCAAAAATATTTAAAAATTCTAGCACAAATACATATGGCCATTCAAATTGATGAAATATATTTTCATGATAAAGCACAAATACTAATGCATATTTAATATTTCAGTAGAATATCACATTAAACTTTTTATAACTTTTGAAAGCACATATTACAATACACATTAAGGAGCAATCTTTTCAAGACATAATTTTAGAATGGAGCAGAATTCTAATAACAATAATAAAAGAGATGTTTTGGAATACCCAGAAACTAATAACTTCATAGATAAACTTTTATACAAATAATTGAGGAGTATTCACATTTCACAATATGTAGTACTATTTATTCAGGTTGTCTATGAAGAGCAATAATTTATGAAATAATAATTTCAAAAGGACAAATCTCCATTGATATTTCAGGAAGATATATTTTAAAGTACATATTATTAGAATAAACTTCTACAGAACATATACAAGTCAATAAGCTTTAAATTCAATATGGGGAAAATATATTTCCTTATTTTATATTAAGGTGGGCATAAATATAATTTATGAGTAAATCACTTTCATGTTGCTGTTAATAATAATAATAAATGTTATTTTAAAGACAACAGTTTTTACGTAATTTGCCTTTCAAATATCCTGTAAATGTTTCATAATAATAACAATAGTGTCCAAATAATATAAGCTTTATATAAAAACTAAGATGTATGGAAACTTTCAAATAAATTAATTATTTCCTTATAGACACATGGTAAGACATTTATAAAGTATTTCATAATTACAAAACAGGTTCTGCAATTTTGAATTTAAAACGCTTTCATTTAAAATGAATTAATTCCATAGAAAACCTTTTCTTTTTAATAGATGAAAAATTTAAAAAATATTTTTGAAATAAAAGTTGCTTAAGAATAGTTAGAAGAATATAAAGTCATTAAAATTTAATTATGTAATATCATCTACCTACAGTAAGGAACACAGAATTAATACAAGTTCTTATGCAACAGGAATGATAATGACACTTTTCCTCAAAATCCATTAAGTATTTAATTCTAATGAAAATGATTTAATTTTTTCTGAGTAGTCTGTTAATTTTCCCATAATGCACATTCTGTAAAGTAATTTCAAGTGCTGGGAAGTTTAAAAGTTTAAAGGTTGAGTCTGGATGAAGTTAATTTCAAAATTCATTTTTTCTTAAACTTTAATATAAAATAAAATTAATTAAAAATAGTTACAACTTAAACAAAAATAATAATTAGTTGATCTTTTTTGCAAGCAAATAGGTAGGCAAGTGTGGACACATAAACAAAAGTGTGCAGGTGTATTCACCAGCTTTATTTATAATACAAATCATGTGATCAATTTTGATGGCTAGAAATTGACATTTTGATTATATCAAGTTGACTATATTAACAAAAAGGTTCAGATTTTTCTAGAATTTACTAGCAAAAACAGCAATTAATACCATTCTAGAATTTTCTGAAGATAATAATCTAGAATGAAGATTTAAATAACCAATCAATTAACTATTACAACAGTTTTAAATTTTTTTTAAAACAAATTATTTAGCAAAAATTGAAATCTATTATAATAAAATGAACAAAGTTACATAATAAAAGTTACATTATTTTATCAGAATATTAATCTATAATATTCTCTTTAAACATTTTTTTAAAAATTTATTCAAGATCCCACAATATTATAAATTGTATCTTTTTAAAATAAAGACATTTAAGAATAAGCAAAAATCAATAAGGAAATTTCTAAAAAATTAAAGCTTTACCATGCATGCATCCACACTCATATCCCATTTTTTTCATTCTTAGCTTTAGAATTATTTCTTCTTTAATCAACTAAATTTGAGATTACTTAATTAAAATATTCTTATTACAATTAAAATTAAATAAGATATTTTTCCAGTTAACTTAAGCATTAGCAACCTAATCTTAAGGATTTGAACTTGTCTTTAAAGTTTTATTCTAATATTAAAATATGAATAAGCTCTAATAACTAAACTAGGGTGGTTTTAATTTTAGTATTTTAAAATTAAACTCATTACTATTTTATATTAGTAATACCGTTAAGATTAAACATTTAAAAATTATAATAGAGCTACTAAAGGGATTCATGCATTATAAACTGATTCTTAAAATTATCTTTTAAGTCATAAAAATTATAAAAGATCTTCTAAATTGGCTAATCAGATATGTAAACATTTAACTATTAATTAGTAACAACAATTATCGAAAAATTTTTTTAATGCTATTCCACTAAAGAGACAGCTTTAAGACAAAAGCCGAAAGTCACAATATATATTAGCATAATTTAATCCATAATGGCTATAATTTTTGTACTCACACATTTGACAACTTTTTAGATAAAACCATTAATGATTTTTACTAGACATTATAATATTTTAACCCAGATGTAAACTTTAAATTTAATTAAAGATTAATATATTTATTCTTATTAACACAATCAATGATTTGTGAATTTTTAATAGATTATCTAAGTTTGTTTATATTTTTATGTTTTTAAGAGTTGAATTTTAATTTTCATTAAAATCTAACTGTATAATATGTACATCAATTAATTTTATGTTTATTTTTTATATTTTTGATTTTGTATCACTTTCAGCTTAAATGCTTTTTTAGATGTTATCTTTCATCTGGACCACTGTTCTGAAATTGGATATCCCTAAAAATATATATTTCAATAAAAGCTACAACAAACATTTCAACAAATTTAAATCTTTGTCAATTCTTTACAAATTGTTATATATGCTATATAATATTTTATTGATGTATATAAAAATAAATTTTAAACTTTATAAATGCACCTAAATTTCTTCCCTTTAGCATAAGCATCATATTATATTTATTTTTATTTATTTATACAAAAAAAAAAAAACACCACTCAATGAAATAACTGTAGATGGTACTTTATAGTATTTCAAAAAATAATTTTAAAATACGATTTTCTTTATATAAACATTAAAGAAATGAGAAATCAAGTAAAAATAAAAACTCTATAATAAAAACTATTTTATAATATATTGAAGTTGTGCATATATATATACACACAATTATATATATGCTGGCTTCACCATTCACTGTAGACTAGCTAAGACCCTAAGTCCAACTACAGTGAATGTATGTTCTTTTTCTTAAAATAAATGATGACCTGCACAAATAATTTTATAAGTTGAAGAAGGAAATTATTTTTTAAAAAATTAATGAAATAAAAAAAAGTTTAAAATTTTATTTGTACCTAATTTGGAATAAATAATGGCAGTAATAGATAATGTAATTTCTTAATAAATAGAATCCATTAAGAAAAGGAATTAATTTATAAAATACTTTTAATTCGATAAATTAATAGATAACAGGAAAAATTTCAAATAATGGGCATTATTCTCTATTAATGAATAGATTACAATATAATTGAAAAAAGGGTATAAAGAAATTTTCTTTCGTTCTGTCTCTTATGCCTGCTGAAGGTATTACGGAGGGATTTTCATGTTTAAGAATTTCTGAAGAAGTTTGCTGAAAATTATTACAAAAAAAATTTGTGTCGAAATTGTTATAGTCACCCCTTCTCTCAGAAGTGGACTATTCCAGATTCCTTCTTATCTGATCAGATTAAGCATTGTTTGCTGCTGGCCAATAGGATGATGTACAGCTAAACACGTAGACAATGACTACTAGTACACGCCAATAGGCAAGGATGCTTGCTGAATCCGAATATTTTCAGTAGGGTCAGAGATCTGGCTATAAATAGTCAGCCTTTTGTGAGAACTGGGGGTGAATGTTCGTCATACCTACAAAGACAGTATGTGTTTTCCAATGGAAGCTATGCTAACTTGAATAGCAGTAAGCATTTCCGCAATAGCAATACACTATTTGTCCACGCAGCTAGGCAAGTCCACAGAGAAAACAGATGCTGCTAAGACTACAGTTGACCCGAGCCAAGCTGTCTTGTACAGCCAAAGTCATACCCCTAACCGTGAGGCAAGCTATCAGGTATAGTTGGAAGCGGTAGGATCACAAGATGCAGAGCCCAGAGTTTATGTTAATCTACAATATTCAGTATTGTATATATTCTCTTGCAATCATCATCATCATTATCAACCATTATCAATCCACTGCAGGATGAAGGTCTCTCCAAGTTTAATCCATCTTCTCCGATCTTTAGCTTCTCTTCTCCACATCACCCCTACACATTTTCTTATTTCATCCATCCATCTTATATGTGGTCTCCTTCTGGGTCTTTTACAATCTCTTGGAATCCAGTTTAAAATTTCAATTGTCCATCTATTATCATCTCTTCTAGCAATATGTCCAGCCCAACTCCACTTCAATCTTTTAATTTTTTCAATGAGGTCAGTAACACCTGTTTGTTCTCTTACCCATACATTGCGTTTTCGATCTCTTCTTGTTACTCCCAACATACATCTCTCCATACTTCTTTGAGTGGTCTGAAGTCTCTGTATTGATCTTCTATTAAGTGTCCAAGTCTCAGATCCATAAGTAATATATATATATATTTGTAGATATAATAAAGAATATATTAATTGTAACTCGGGTGTTTGTATTATTTTTCTGTAAGTTGGTAATCCAGACCAAACACAACAGAAATCCTGCTTGCGGCTTTTACTCGAAGCCATAGTTTGTTTGTTCTGTGTATATATAGAAAATCCAGAAATGTGTTACCCTGTAAAAATGCGCGAGTAGAACTCTTTGTCTTCGCTCTCCTGTCTGTCTCTGGAACCGGAGTCGTAACCATGTGAGCCAGCCAGAGAACTAGAAAATTGCCTGACCAATGGCTGCCCTGTATTAATGAATACCTACAATCAAAAAATGTGAAACAAAATTGAAGAATTTTTTAGACCTGCTAGCAACATCAAATGAACCCATCTTGACCCACCCGCTCCAGTTACTGGTAACTATCCCCTTATTTAAAAACATATTTGTCTTTCTAAAATTAAATCTAGATTTGTTTTTTTTTGTGTTTTATTTATATTTTGAAATTATATACATGCGCCCTGCAAATAATATTATATATATTTTAATTAGTGTAGGTTTAATATGTATAATGGCGATGGTGAATCTTATTGATGTAAGTGAAAATGTCTCACTGAAATTGATTACTATTATACTTCTATAAGAAAGCAAACACAGAAAGCGAGCCACCCATTTTAAAAATAATGCATTTTCACATTAAATTCCAGTTATTAATAAAAGATGTGATTTTAATTATCAAAGATTTTATTTTTTTTATTTTTATTTTTTTTAAAAAAAGAACTTTACCTATGCTCTATGCTTTTTTTTAAAGTCAATTTAAGGATTACTCATATATATTTCTATTTTTGAAGAATGTAAAATAAAAATAAAATGTTAATAATTATTCTATATGTAAAGAAGAGAGTACAGTACCACCATATATATATTAAAGTTTTTTTTTTTTAAATATATTATAACAATCGAAATGCAAGTGAAGATCGAATCTAACCGCAAACTACAATATCTGCTCTGCAAGGCGCCATCTAGGCATTTAAACCTAGAAAAATTTATAGAGTAGGCAGATACGCGCTGTTAAGATTCCACTTTATTTAAATATTCAGATCATTAGCCCTAGTCACTAGCTCAGTGGAGACGCAGAGATAAAAATCTATATCTTAATTTATATCTTAAATATAAATAAATAAAAGCCACTGCCAGAAATTTACACATAAAAATATTTATTTACGCACATATAAAATAACATTTAAATTTTGAGGAATAAATTCAACATTTTGGATTTTATATTAACTTTTAATTTTACATTTAACTAAGTTTCAATGAGTTTAATATTTTATTTAGATAGTCGAGTATGAATAGACTACATAGATCTGCATTTGAAAAGAAAATATTCTTCCCTGATTTAACCTTAGGCAACAAATTTCGCAATCAAACCGGTGCCAATCCATCTGATACATTATACGACAACACAAAATACTATACTGTCAGGAATGTACATCTGATCAGTAAGTAGAATTAGAGAAGACATTGTCTCTCCACCAACAGGAATGTTACATCTGTTGACAAGTAGAACAATAAACATAAAACTCCATAGGAATAGACTGCGGTCCTTTGCCGTCTTACAAACCCATCCATAGGCAAACAGAAGGTGCGTGGCATATATATATAATCCTGCCCGTAGCGGATCTCATACTACATCTACAATTACACAAATATATCCAATCTATTGAACCAATTCAACTACGAAAAGAATAACCTAAGATTACCCTCCCTTAATATAACTTTACAAAACTATATAGCCATTCACGCCCGACTTAAATTTAACATTTAAATACATTCGCACAGATTATTTTTATAAATTTGTTTTTAAAATGTTGAGTATAGATCGGCTGCACAGATTCCACGGTCAAAAACATCCAAACTAAACACAATCGAGAAAAATACAAAATCATCGATAACGTCAATTGCAAAAGGGAATACACAAGGCCCCATGGCATTCATCATAAGATGCCCGCATTAACATCGTTGACCTATATATTCTAATCAAATGTGAAAACTTCAACATAATCAACCGCTAACGAATCTATGCAATGTCTATACCCAACCTAACTTTCATCATTTAAAATTTAAACAATAAATAATTTATACAATAAGAAAAAAAAATGGAAATGATTTTTATCAATCGGAAAACATATAAAATTAAACATTATTAATTTGATTTTAAACTTAAAAAAGTCAGATAGAAGTTCATAAGCTTGAACGAAAGTTCTTAATTATTTTTTAAATTTAGAGTTCATGTCCATATAGCTTACGGTAGAAGAGTCCAGGTTTCTGCTTTTAATTCCTGCAACGCCTCCATTGGAAGATAATGTTCTGGAGATGGCAATAGCTGGTTCAAGGTATCACAGTCTTTTCATTTTTTTAAATAGAGAGTGTGGTATGTGCGTCCTACCACATCTCTCAAACACAAAGTGCTGGAACTGTCAGAAAAAACTGTATTTCCCTTTTTATATTATCCACACGGATTCAATCAACAAAACGTCACTAATCCATCACTTTCGTTAGGGTCCGAGCCAAGGCTTAGTGCTTCCATTGGTCAAGCTAATTTCTCTTTATTTTCTTATCTATCTTTCATCAGATCATTTTAATTATACAAGAGCCCAAGGCTAGCTTGCTTTTCTAACAATTTATAAACAATCATTTCCATTTACAGATTACAAGAATTAATTAATACCTGTTTTTATTTTTAAATCTTGTACTTTTTTTTTTATTATAAAAAAGTACGTTCAAATACTTATTTATTTGTTTTTTAAAAAAAAATATTTTTAAAGTTTGGCATCTGTGCGAATGTATATAGGTTTAACAAACATTTTAATTTTAGCATTTAGTTTTTTACTTTTATTTGCGAACTTTTAAGTTTTTAATTTAAATTAATGTAACGACATATTTATATATAATTACAATATATTGATTCCAACTCCCAGATTTACTCAACTTAATATCACCAATTTTAGTCTTATCAAAAGGTTTAGAAAATGAAACATTGAGCCCAAGTTTTTTGACTTCGTGGTCAAGCTTAACATGGACACACTACCCACCAACTATTTTCTGGTGGCTCGCAGGGATTTTTCCTCATTGGGACCTATCTATCCACTTTGTAAAAGGGAAGAAGACACTGTCTCTCATATACTTGAACAATGTATAACACTACAAGAATGCAGAAACATAATATAATTAATATACTATCACAAACCACCATTAATTGCTTCACTCAAGCATGGCATAGCAATTGGGGAATTCATGATAGTAAGAAGTGTTACCTTTTTAACATTTAATCTTTGACTCACAGGATGTGATATGATATTCAATTCATTTAATATGGTCCCGTATCAAATCTTTCTTAAAAACCTAAAAAAAAAAAACAAGGGACAGAGATCAGCACATTGCACCACAACTAATCTTCAAATCTACATGGGAAATGACTAACTTAGATAGCTGAACAGATAAAAAAAACTCATGTAATTCTGAAGCTGACAACACACCCATTGTTAGTAACTATGAACTTCTTTAGGTACTTGGTTTTCAGTATTTGCTCAATAATTTATAAATCTTTGTATTCAATACACGATTAACTCGTTCCCCTTTATTATGTAACCTAAAATGCATTAACTATTACAAATTTTTAAACTTGACCACCATGTTATAGATCTTTGTACACCACATTAATTCTTGATAAAAAAAAACTATAACTAATCATTAAAATATCTGCCCTTTTGTATAAGTGATCTCCATTTCATAAAGGAAAAGTAATAATTATTTTATAATGTAATTTTTTTTTTGTTTGGTTAGACTTTCGTAATCTTTTATTGCTTTCATAAATAAGGTTTTTGTTAGATTTAAAAGTCGATTGACCGTATTTGTATTATATTGTGTACTCGGTGATCTGTGGGTGTCCCGGCACATATTCAGAGCTCTCTTCATCAAGTCTTCATAAGCTAACATATCTTTCTTGGGATAACAAATGGATTTATAATTTGGAGCTCATATCTTTTATATATATAAGTATATCTGAACATAAGCAACTAAATTCCGTTCCTGAACTCGGTGCATGCTTTGGCGAATGAGTTCCTTTTTTCTAACTACAGTTTAGAGATGGAGAGATATCCGGCCTCATGTTAGCCTCTTATGGAGCCATCATGTCTTGGGGCTCACTCTTAAACTCGCATTTTTCGATCACCTGAGGTTATAATATTTTATATTTATTTTAAAAACCTTCTTTAAAATATTATTGAAATGTTTCTAACTAAACTGTAAATTATCCATCGGGGTGGAGTCACTATTAATTTTTAGTCATTAGAAGAGAACTGTACTTTAAATGCATCTAAAAATGTGTCTAGTTAGTTTAACCATTTATTTCTTACTATGTGCTCTCACCATAGAGTTATGAAATTCTGTCTCTGTCTTTAAATTGAATAATTTGACCATGGCTAAAAATATTCAAAAAATTATAATATGAATTTGTTTTTTTTTTGTTCTCGTGAAATAAAAGAGATTTACATGTCTGTATACGATTGCAGAAAAAATAGCTTGTAGCACAAATAATTAAGCTTTGTGTACTGCTAATGTAAATAATAAAAGGTTCTTTTGTCTTTCATTCACTATAATTAAAACTCCATAGTATTGTTTTCTTTTTTTGTGATATATGTAAATCTGGTCATTATATTTTAAAATTCCTTTTTGTGATCTCTTCTCTCCCTGACCACTGGCATAAGTAAAGAATTAATTCTTGTGAAGTTTGGAAAGTAAGTCACTTGGTAGTAATCTGGAGGAGTAGGTGAAGTTCAAACCTCCTCTACCTATGTCTCTTGGTTAGATTAAAGCAGCTCTACTTTTCTTACCATTACAATATATATCCTAATTTTAATATTAATGCTAACTATGCATACATATATAAAGGAGTTGATTACATATACGTACATATATTTGCTTTACCCATAAATATTCATATTTATTTAATTACTATGCTGAGGTTCTCTCTAAAAAAAAATAACTATTTTAAAAATCTTATCAATTATGTTTTAGATATTTTAATATGGAATTATAAGTTTTGTTGTAAAACTTTAACTATATTGACATTTGTAAATTATAATAATTCCTATTTCAAAAATGGCAAATTTTTATTAACATTAACTACTTTTAATGTTATGTTAATATCCCATTATAATGTATCAATTATACAATAATTTTTTCTTTGCAACTAATATTTGTTTTGAATTTAATAAAAAATGCATTTTTAAATAAAAAATTAATTTGTATGCAGTTTCTTTTAGAATTCCTTTATCTGTGTCATACTATAAATATATGTAAATGAAATATGCATAATACTAAACTGGAAATAATAGCAATATACCTAACAATTTTATATAAGTCAGCCAATTAATTTGTTGATGCTAATAAATTTTATATATTATTGTATAAATTTAAAAAAAAAAACAACTACATATATATAAATAAAACAATATTTCTAATAAATCACTGGAGAGCAAAGAGCTTTCTTCAGCCTTCATAGAGGAATATTGAAAAAGATATTATTCATGATTTTTGAAAAATGAGTGCTCGAAAATTTCACTAATCTCTCTGTTTTATACACTAATATCAGCGACCTATTTATTTAATGATCAATATTGAATGATTAACAGTTTTGGCTATGGTTATTAAAGAACCAAAGACACCAAAATGTGTAGGTACTGAACTGAATTCAAACCTACATGACTATATAAGCTAATGAGCTTAGATTGAAAATATTATGGTGTTTTCAATTTAAGATTCATAGTTTTGTAGTTAAAATAGAGATAAAAGGTGGCTGCTGGAGGGTTACATTAGATCCTAAGATCTAGGTGCAGTGCTCTCAGATCCAAGGTTCCTCACTGACAAAGGCCACAAGCCAGAAACTAATCTGGGGATATTGGATGAGTAGGCACTAGATGGTGATTTTATGCACAAGCCTTCTGGCATCCATTGATTGCTCTGGCTTGCACTGAATAGCAATATGTATGGAGAGTTTTGCCTGTTTTAATATTTAGTTATTAAAAGTAAATTACAGATTTTTTTTAATAATTCAAATTAAGGTGTAATATTAAAGATTTGATATTATTATTATTCTCTTTCTTTCATTTTAATCAATGTCTGGAAATTTACATGCTTAGAATAACCCAAACATTTATGATCAGCTGTTATTCTGCATTACCATAGCAATGGACATTTTTTCCCCAGAACAACTTAAAAGAAGTAAAGAGTAGTCGGCAATGGTGACTTATTAAAATACTAGCGGACCAGAAATTATAAATATGACCTCTTGTCAAAATTAAATCAGACTTTGTTAAACTATAATGCATCCAAGATCTGGTCGAATTACATTTTAAAATAGCCATTTTGACTGGCTTCTCCAGAATGGCAGAGTAGACAAATTCACTCAGGTTATTTTGTCTCTCTGGCAAAATGCATCTTCGCCTTAAACTAAATAGATAAATTACAATAAGGATTATCACCAAATACTATTTTTAAAGGAAATCCAATTTACTGTCTTCAACTATTAATGGAATTTTGGAAAACTGCTTATGAAATACTCATTGCAACATCAATCAAATCATGTCTCTTCTTTCAAAATAATTTTGAAATAACTTACTTGGAAACTATATTGATTGCCTACATATGGATTAATAAAAGATAAATCTTCAAATAATATGAATCTAAAGCAATGTATAAATTTGCAGTTTTGAAGAAAGTGTTTAATTTTTAATAAAAATCAATGAAATTAATTCAGTCTATGGATTATTATTTATTTGCCAGATCTTATAAATTACTAAAATGGCCTGAACTATATAGAAAAATTAATTGTGTTTAAACCAAAGAATTAGTAATCGATTACCTTTAAAATATATGATAAAACAGCAACTATAAGGATATTATTCTACAAGGTTTTCTAAAGGATTAAACTGCTATCTTTTCATAAGACTACAATTCAACATTAGTCCTATAATAATGGATGTATGATTATGAATGTCATATGAAAATATGATAAACATCATAAATTGATCAATAGACTTTGTAAAATGGATTAATGTGATAACTATGCTATATGAAATAGGAGTATTAAATGTTTTATTAAATTTCTTAAAATCATTATATAAATCCATACCTTGTGCTTCTGATTTAATGTTTAGTACTTATTAAATTATTGGCAGTAAATTACAAATGTATCCATAAAATATTCTCAACCATTTGTGATAGAAGGATTACATATTTGAGAAATTACTTAAATAAACTTTGTTAATAATTGTTGAATTATTTAGTTCATAGTCATTATTAGTGTAATAATCAATTAATAAAGTTTTCAAGATAATACTGAGATATGAAGATACAGATAAAACTTTTATGTTATTATTAATGACATTGGATATGAGTGTAATATATGTGATTTACATTTTATATTGGTGTCAGATAGTATTTAGTTAAGCTAATTTATAAACTTTAGTAAACATTTATGTTTAATTGACTTTATTAGGCCTTGAATTCGGCTTCAAATTAATAGTTAGCTAAACATCCTAAGTAGTTGATTAAGTCAGTAAGAATGTTTTATTTGTATAGTCAAAGTATACTCATAACTAATTATTTAAACTTTGAATAATTATAAGAAGTATTGCAAATCATTCTAGTAAAAGATGTGAACATCAAAATGAATGAAGCTATGTATTTTGTATAGCATTGTTAGGAGTACTAAGTAAATAATTTGTTTGCTTCAAAAGAGTTCAAGAATTTACCAGCTCTTTTAGAATGAGGTTGATAATCTATTAATTATTGTTACAAAGATAATTAAGAACTCTATAAAACATTTTTATCCCCCTGTAAGTCAGATTAGGTTTTGACTTAATGTTGTTCAACCCCCTATCTTTGCAACACTTTGGAATTACACACATAAATCATAACCCAAGATTAGCTTATTTATGGAGAACTAACAATATTTATTAAAATTGTTATAAAATTTTATTATTAAATTATGTTTATTATCCACTTATAATTCTATTATTTTGTTTATATACTTGTTATTTATAATAAAGCAATTGTTATATTTAAATATATCTGTTTGTCATTATTGAAATCATCATCTTTACATATTGTTGAAATAAAAGTTCATATTTCCAAGCTCTTAAATTATATATTCATTTATTAAATTTATATACATCATTTATTATTACTATTACTATCTGAAATGCAAAGTAGTAGGGTAGGGTGATATACAATAAAATCTATACATTTTTAAATTGAATGATTAAGAATTGATTTAGTTAACAACCTTGAGAATTAATTAATTGACCATATTTAATTTACGATTGAGAGAGAATTAATTTGCTGGCCTTATTTAGCAGTACAATGAAACAGTATATTCCTCCTCTCATAACTATTTCACCTATTTTCCCACAACTCCATCTGTGCCAGATAAAAAACCTCTCTGAGTATATGTATATAAATATCAACATAGCTATATAAGTGCTATCGCACATATATAGGCATTACATGACTGTGATATCAATTTATATATATTACAGTGTGTATATTTATTTTAAAATAATTTGTTATATATTTTGTTTTGTTTAAAAAAAGAGTTTGCATTTTAAATTGCATGTAGTCTACACATGACCCTGTTAGATGTAAGGGGGGGGGGTATTGTTAAAAGCTACAACAATTGTCAATTTTAATCTTAAATATATCACAAACAAAACCCAGCTTGACAAGGTAATTTAAGTTGTTTCTAAATAATAGTATTTTTTAAAAGGTTAATTAAAAAAAAAAAAATTATATTAATGAAATGACAAGAAATTTTAAAATGTATTGAGTTATAATATTTCAAAGAGGCATTCGGTGACTCTCAAGAAGTGAATAATCTTGTTGACAGCAGGGCAATCTAAACCTTGAATTAGATATAAATAGGCCCGATTTCATGCTGCAAGAAATCAGTCTATTGTTTTTTGTGAAGCGTTGCCTATCAGAATTCACACCAGTAGTGATGCTAACATGTCTGGCTAGGACCAAACTTAGGTTTTGTTGTCTCCTACCAGAAGATGGCAATTGCTATTCATCCCTGCATGCCTGAGAGCATGATCATCAACCCAGAAAGGGGAAACCGTCCAGCAGCTTGCCGCAAGAAGAGATCTTAAGCCACCTATCCTGAGGAGAATGCCACTATGCCACCATCTGATGTGCCTGCATTACAAACTATCACCAAGAAGACCGATAATATTCTTTTCAAAGACTGCAGACCTCTATAACTTAATATCTTTAAATCTGTAATATGAAGTCAGCTTATTTACTAACACTTTAAATTGAATCATTTATAAAAAACTATGTCAAACTTGCCTGAATTCATCGTTATTCTGTAAAGTGAGTTATTGTTAATCTTATTTATTAAAATCTGTTCAATCATTTCTAAAGTAACTATGTAAACCTGCCTAAATTAATTTTTTTACTGTCAAGTAATTTATTCATCTAATCTAAAAATAACTGCAATCAGTTATATCTTAATTTTCTCAAAACTGCATTCATGCCTAGATTTATTGTTTTAAGTATTTTGTTTAAATTTATTATATATATATATATGTTATAATATGCCCATCTTTCGAAACAATGAATAATAATTATTAATTAACTTTCAACAGAGATAATTAAAACCTCCATTTTAAATGTTTTAAGAATGCTACTTGGCATATTAAATCGCTGTATCGAAATAATACATTGATAGATAATACCAATTGCTACACGCTTGTTATTATCATGATTCTATATATGTTATAAATTGCATTATATTTTGTAAGGTTTGCTTTGTCAATTATTATAATTTGATTTTTCATATCTGTTAGTTAGAAGTGATATGCTAGCTAGAGATGATGTTAAAGTATATTTGTTAATGGTTACTAATGCCCATCAAATATACGTTCCCTCCTTAACTACATATATTGAAGCAGAAAATATGTTATATACATTTTTGCTTCACTGTCAGGTGATTTGAAACCTTAAATCAGAAATTTAAACCCAGGTATATATTGTAAATCACTAGGGAGTGTAAGGACACACATGCAAGTGTTTTAAATCCCTCCTTTTTTTGTACTTTCATAAATTAAATGTTTTATTTTAAGAATATTTATTAATTTTAATTCAGAAGTATTTAAATTTCCATTCCCTTAAATAATCATGTATGTGTGTTCGAGATTGCTAAAAAAAAAGTTGATCATAATTAAATATGAAATATTTTATACATTTATTTTATATTTTATAGTGCATGTATTTTATTTTAGATGATGGAATACCAAAGAAGGTTCTTGAGAGTAATAAAAATAGCTCAGAAACTTATAAACAAAACAATGTTCTTGATTTAATTTAAAAAGGATAACTAATAAATTAAAATTCCTTAGCAAACATAATGTTAATGGAAATTGTATCTTTTGAATCTTTTCCATTCTCGAAATAGATTAAAACAATACTCTCCAGAACTTGTTGCATTGTCATTGTGAATAAAGAATAAATGCATTCAGGCCACTTAATGGATAACCCGGCCTCATCAGCAAAAAGAGAATATTCAAGGTCTTGCTAGCATATAAATAAAACCGAAATTTTAGACTAGAGGTCTCTTTTTGCACTATTTAAGTCAGTATTGCAGAACGAATCCATGTCAGTCAAAATCTTAAAATATGAATTCTGAGTAGAGGGACTAAATTTGCTTCCCCATTAATCTTCAAAATCATTTCCATACTGCTATGCTAATATGCCATCTCCACTTATAGACTGCCTAAATTAAATCCCGAACTAACTATATCAAGATGTCAGCCATTGTTTTTCCAAACTTTGCATTGCTAGCCGTGTTTTCCACATTTTATAGTCTTACATGTATCAATCCATACGGACCTCAAGTCATCAAGTAATGGAAGGTAAATCCTAATAATGCAGCTAATATGAACTCTTTTAAAACTTTCATTTTTAAAATCTAAATTATTTGTAATGTAATTCTCTCCTTATTTAGATGTGGTGTTGTAGCACTAGTTATAACAATTCTGTAAAGTAATGATTTTCTCTTTCTTTTGTAAAATCTAATGCACAAATCTATAACTTTATTTTTTTTATGCATTTCTTTAATGGCTTTCACAATTTCTATTAAATATTTTAAATGCGGCAAATTTTTAATTTCAATATTTAAAATTAAGAGCGTGCTAATAGCTCTAAGCAAGCTTTTTTTTTTTTTTTATTTATGATAAATGCTACTACAAGAGAAGGCATTCAAATCATGGTCCCCATCCCCAGACCGGTTTCGACCTATGGGTCTCTTCAGTGAGGAGTTGGGACATTAGATCTAAAAAACCAACTCAAGCAAAGCATTTATCTAAAAGATAATTGTTGGAAGAAGATCTGAAACTTTTAGACATCTACATGTCTTTAAAGTCAGCTCTCCAACTGAAAAAATCATATGGGCCTGAACTTAATTCAGATACTCCATATATTAGTAGGCTTAGCTCTTTAATTTAGCTAAAGCCACAACAGCAAAATAATAATAGTAATAGTAACAAGTCAGATGTCACATGACTTATATATAGCTTGCACTTACTAATATGTAAAATTAAGAGCGTGCTAATAGCTCTAAGCAAGCTTTTTTTTTTTTTATTTATGATAAATGCTACTACAAGAGAAGGCATTCAAATCATGGTCCCCATCCCCAGACCGGTTTCGACCTATGGGTCTCTTCAGTGAGGAGTTGGGACATTAGATCTAAAAAACCAACTCAAGCAAAGCATTTATCTAAAAGATAATTGTTGGAAGAAGATCTGAAACTTTTAGACATCTACATGTCTTTAAAGTCAGCTCTCCAACTGAAAAAATCATATGGGCCTGAACTTAATTCAGATACTCCATATATTAGTAGGCTTAGCTCTTTAATTTAGCTAAAGCCACAACAACAAAATAATAATAGTAATAGTAACAAGTCAGATGTCACATGACTTATATATAGCTTGCACTTACTAATATGTAAAATTAAGAGCGTGCTAATAGCTCTAAGCAAGCTTTTTTTTTTATTTATGATAAATGCTACTACAAGAGAAGGCATTCAAATCATGGTCCCCATCCCCAGACCGGTTTCGACCTATGGGTCTCTTCAGTGAGGAGTTGGGACATTAGATCTAAAAAACCAACTCAAGCAAAGCATTTATCTAAAAGATAATTGTTGGAAGAAGATCTGAAACTTTTAGACATCTACATGTCTTTAAAGTCAGCTCTCCAACTGAAAAAATCATATGGGCCTGAACTTAATTCAGATACTCCATATATTAGTAGGCTTAGCTCTTTAAAATGTCTAAAAGTTTCAGATCTTCTTCCAACAATTATCTTTTAGATAAATGCTTTGCTTGAGTTGGTTTTTTAGATCTAATGTCCCAACTCCTCACTGAAGAGACCCATAGGTCGAAACCGGTCTGGGGATGGGGACCATGATTTGAATGCCTTCTCTTGTAGTAGCATTTATCATAAATAAAAAAAAAAAAAAGCTTGCTTAGAGCTATTAGCACGCTCTTAATTTTACATATTAGTAAGTGCAAGCTATATATAAGTCATGTGACATCTGACTTGTTACTATTACTATTATTATTTTGCTGTTGTGGCTTTAGCTAAATTAAAGAGCTAAGCCTACTAATATATGGAGTATCTGAATTAAGTTCAGGCCCATATGATTTTTTCAGTTGGAGAGCTGACTTTAAAGACATGTAGATGTCTAAAAGTTTCAGATCTTCTTCCAACAATTATCTTTTAGATAAATGCTTTGCTTGAGTTGGTTTTTTAGATCTAATGTCCCAACTCCTCACTGAAGAGACCCATAGGTCGAAACCGGTCTGGGGA
Source organism: Epiperipatus broadwayi (assembly GCA_028023455.1). Taxonomy (NCBI): domain Eukaryota; kingdom Metazoa; phylum Onychophora; class Udeonychophora; order Euonychophora; family Peripatidae; genus Epiperipatus; species Epiperipatus broadwayi. The sequence goes on from JAQFVV010000019.1 coordinate 12,719,233, forward strand.
TGGGGACCATGATTTGAATGCCTTCTCTTGTAGTAGCATTTATCATAAATAAAAAAAAAAGCTTGCTTAGAGCTATTAGCACGCTCTTAATTTTACATATTAGTAAGTGCAAGCTATATATAAGTCATGTGACATCTGACTTGTTACTATTACAATTTCAATATTATAAATTTTTGTATAATTTAATTTAATATGCTAATAGTTCGATCTAGTGAACTGATCATAAAATTTTTTATTAGATATCCTTGCTATTGTGGGATGTTAAATAGTTAAATGTAAGCTTTCTTACCTAACTAAAAGTTCGCTCGATTGAATAAGATTTTAAGTTGTTCTATTTTGCTTAGTGGCAGATTATCCACTGCTACATTTAAGATATCAATTTATTGCCATGTTCACGCTATTGATTTTATTTTTATACTATATTTTAAAGTAAACTTAATGGCCGTATCTTTTCTGTTTTTATTATTATTATATGGTCAATCATTTGCCCACCCTGCCATCTAGCATGATAATTGTTTTATGGAATTAATTACTAGTTAGTGTACTAATATTTGTTTAATGAAGGGAACAATATTCTCCCTTTTATTGTTTTAACATCTTAACTGATATTAAAGGTTATGTGCGCACCTTTCAAGAGGCATCAAATTATGTCACTACATTAGATTCTATTAAACCACGAGAGCCTTAATTCACATATTACCATCATTAAGAACCTGATTTTTTATCATTAGCATGGCTTGGTTCTAGATAACGTTACAAAAATTTCTTGCATCTTGCTTTGTCAAATTTAAAATCCGGAAGTCCGGGATTACTTACTTATGGCACATCCCTGAATGAAGTTTGGAAACTCCGACTCCAGGATACTGTCAGACTGTAGATAGGCTCTGCATGGGCTAATACCGGAAAATCAGAACCATGGAAATTCCTCTGCAACCATCTTTTCAAATGCCGACCTATCACGTGTACAAGCACATTTCATATACTTACATAATTGATGAAGCGTTCGTCCTAAAATTGACTCAACCATTTCTAGTGTTATCAGTTAGTCAGCACCACAAGTCTTGCTTAATATTCTTATTTTTGCCTGTTTTAAATCTGTAAGAGATAATGCCATGATTTCTAAAATCTGTCCTATATTTCCGTTTATATTATAAGTTAGGAATGTCATTTTAAAGCTTCTTTAAGCTAGTCGCCCTCTAATTGAAACAATGTTTGAGTGCACTAACAATCAATGCTAAATAAATCTTATCAAGTCAAAAAGGACTAGGATAAAATACAAATAACTTTTTCCTTTAAACATTTTGAGGTCTAATGACTGTTTAATTAAATCATGTAAACTATAAAATATTTTCGCGTGTGGTTCAAATAAACCATAGTAAATGCAATTGATGTAACTCAGCCCATTTCTCTCCATCCTTTAAAGCCATGTATTTCTCATAAAATAATCATAGCGTTCCAATTATAATCTGGTAAAATTGGTATCTACCATTAGCATATTTGTATTCAATTACGGATTTGCATATTATTTAATCATTCCCTTATGTTCTACTATTATGTAATTTCTTAGTATATGCAAATCAGCACTCATAATCAGGTGAAATCCAAAATGTTATTAGTTTTATATGTAAATAGATTCACAAATGTTTATTGGGTTAGATAACTATTTGTTTATTCATTATCTCATAATTAATATTAATAAATTGTTAACCATATAATTAGTACTTAATTCTGTTTTGCCTCATGATTTATGCATACACATCGTTAATTAGATTGCATAATATATAACTCATTTCCATTGACTTTAGGTCAACTTCTGAGATTTATTAATGAATTTTGATGAAAAGTATAAATTATAATCTGAAGCTGACTCATTGTGTCGGAGGGAGGGGTTCGAAGCCTAGTAGTATCATCTTTCCCTGTAGATCTCATTCTCCGCTGTGGCTCTGGGACAGAAATGAATAAGATCTCATCTGTCATCATCAGAAATGTTTTTCATGTTATAGATCTGGAAAATGAGCAATAGGGCAGAGTTCATGATTGTTAGTGACTTATGTATCTTGCACATGATTGGACTCGAGGTACTTTTGCCTAGATGCTAGCTTTTGTTAGATGAACATACAATTCTGACCGGTACAATATATATATGCAGATTCAGTATTTTAGCTTGGATTATAATTTAATTTAAGTCCTTTTAGTTTGCATAATTATAATGCTAGTTTAAGAACAGGATTGGGTTAGTTTGGCAGATAGAAGCCATCTTTTTTAGGCACAATTAATTGATTATATCTATACCTATATGTCTTTTGGTATGTACGTTGTGAGTGTCTTTATAAAGTACGCATTCGCGTGTTTACATTTTGCTGCATCTTTTACATGGGTTCATAGTGACAGAAAGCCCCATTCTCTAGTTCAGGTATGGCTATCTTTATTAGAACTGGAACAGGAGGGTCCAGACCAAGTTTATAAAGCCTATCTGAGTTCCTGAACTTATATGTTCACATATTCATGGCAGCAAACCGTCCAGTCTCAGAGCAACCGAGCATTCAATGCTACAGCTCCTGAATAATTACTCATTTGCACCACAAAAGTGTCATAATATATATATGTGAATCTAAAAGTAACCAGTTCTTTTCTTCATTAATTAATTATTCTGCATTAGACTGAAACCCAAATCTTGGTTACCAAGTTAAATCTGCATTATCTTGAGCTTATTTATTTGTTCACACAATTTATATATATATAAATATATATATATATAGCCATATATATATATATAATATATATATATATAGCCATCTTAGAGTTGTATGTATTCATCATCTCTGATAGGCTATTAACTTATATCATTAGCAAACCATGAACAATAGGATGGATATATTACATGATTTTAGACATGATTTATTAACCGCACATATATTTATTTTAATATGTTACGGTGAGACCGCTGTACTGCTAATAGGTTCACCTCTTATGTAAATGCCTGCGGGTATTGACCACACACATTTAATGCTATATAATCCTTGCCATTTTATTACTATATTTTATGTTATTTTGTTATCGTTTTAAAAAACATGTTTAAAATACAAAATTTGTTTCATATCTTTCTTGCTCATAGACCTAATTTAATCCAATCCACATTATCTGATTCCAATTTCTTAATAATTTATATGTTGAACATACATTGTTTTAGTTAAGGTAATTAATGTGTTCTGTTCGATCCATTGAGTTAAATTAATAATTGTCACTTGAGTCCATGTTTCTCCCTGTTCTAAGCCTACTCGCAGATTAAACTGAGACTGAGTGTGAACTCAGAAATGTCACTCATAAAGTGTTAAATCACAAAGTACTAGCAAATGAGTTGAAGTTTGGTCAGATTAAAAGTCTCACCACCTCACTTCGGTCAGCTTTGGTGTACTTTGCCTGGATGCTGGATTTCGTTGCATGAGTGCACAAATTCGACTGATACATAGGTTTCCCCCCCCCCCCCGATTATGGCGCTGCAAGTTAGCAGCTTCAAATAACATACTCACATTCCCTGAGATCATGGGAAGATCTTTAATTTGTCAGTATATATGTGCAACAAAATTTTTTTTTTTCTACATTTATCTATGTAGATTTTTTTACTTCTATTATGGCCTTGCAACTGGGAGACATGATCATAACTATTATGACTATTAGTTTCTTCCATGGAGAAACTAACGATTCATAATTCAGTATAATCTTAATTTTAAATAGTCTCAGAAGAAAAAAATTTTTTTCTCAAAGTTTTTAAGTTAACTAAATGTTTTATATTTTGTTTTAAGAATAAAAAATCTTAGATTCCTAATATATAGCAAATAACTAAAAGTATGTTTGTACTTTTTCAAAATTACAATGTATAAGTATAGAGAGGGAAAGGATATGATCGTCTTGCACGCATCATAAAACTTTAAAACAGTTAATTTAGAAAATAAAAAAAATAAAATTGAATCAACGATATTTTAAAGTGAAAGTTGATATCACTCGCTAATTCTAGCGATTGATTAATATTTAGTTATATGGAGAGATAGCTCTTCAAATTTCAAAAAGATAATAAAATCAGTCTAATGTTAATTAAAGTAACAGCAAGTAGAGTGATAGTAATTCGTATTAATATGTGCGTGCATGCATGTGTGATGAATGTAATTTTAATTATCCAGAAAATCTTAAGGTTTTATACATCATACAGAATACCATTCGATAGTGTCTTGACAGGCGTATTATTTTATCTTACTTTTAAATGAATCCATTATTATTTTCACTAATAGATCTTTAATCGAATTTAGACTATCCATTTTTATTGAAATGATTTTTTTAATAAAATTTTCCACCATTTGTTTTTTTACATTTTTTTGTTCAAAGTGATCTCTCAAGCACATGTTTAAGGGAAGATTTGTGAATAATTAATGTCCAGACAAAAGTTAACAAACCAATTAATAATTAATATTAGGGGTCAAAGTGTAAACAATTAGATCAGATAAATGACTGACAGATAGGTTCAAGAAAACTAAGCTCATATTTGAGCTAGAGGTCTTCTCTAAAAATCTTGTGCTAAGTGAGCACGCAACAATTCCGTTTTCAATCTATCATCTGACTAAAGTTATTAGTTTTTGTTTAAAAAGTGTAAAAATATCTTATTAATGGAGCATTAGAAGAATTATAGGCACACTTATCTCCTTTGTCAAGTCAATTGGTGCCAAAAATTTTACCAATCTACAAGGAAATGAACACACCATGCTAAAGTCAATGCATGCAATTTGGAAGTTTCGATCTACATATCTGAGAATGTCTCAGGTAGACTTTTATTGTCACTTGTCTTTTATTGAATAATTTAATGAATAGATTTGGATGGATCATTGTACTACAAACGTTTCTTAATCTTATATGGAATAAGTCATTTTTAATATTTGAATGTTTAATTTTATTACAAACTTTCGTAATATTTTATACTAATAAACATCACATGATCACCATTTCTTATGCTTGCCTATAACTGTTATTAAAACAGGCAAAATTTCTCTATAAATATTGCCACTCAGTGCAAGACAGAGTAATCAATGGATGCCAGAAGGCTTGTGCATAAAATCCCCATCTAGTGCCTACTCATCCAATATCCCAAGACTAGTTTCTGTCTTGTGGCATTCGTCAGTGAGGAGCCATGGATCTGAGAGCACTGCACCTAGATCTTAGGATCCAATGAAGCCCTCCAGCAGCCACCTTTTATCTCTCCTTAACTACAAAATTATGAGTCTTAAATTAAAAATACTATAATATTTTCAATCCAAGCTCATTACCTTATATAGTCATATAAGCTCTCACTGACAAAGGCTACAAGCCAGAAACTAGTCTGGGGATATTGAATGAGTAGGCACTAAATGGTGATTTTATGCACAAGCTTTCTGGCATCCACTGATTACTCTGACTTGCACTGAGTGGCAATATGTATAGAGTTTTGCCTGTTCTAATAATAGTTATAGGCAAGCATAAGAAATGGTGATCATGTGAAGTTTATTGGCTTAAAACCAATCCTGCCTAATAGGATAGTGGTGGCTATAGTTATTAAAGAACCAAAATGTATAGGTACTGAACTGAGTTCAGGCCTATATGACTATAAAAGCTAATGAGCTTGGATTGAAAATATTAGTGTTTTCAATTTAACACTCATAGTTTTGTAGTTAAGTAGAGATAAAAAGTGGCTGCTGGAGGGTTGCATTAGATCCTAAGATCTAGGTGCAGTGCTCTCAGATCCAAGGCTCCTCCCTGACAAAGGCCAAAAGCCAGAAACTAGTCTGGGGATATTGGATGAGTAGGCACAAGATGGGGATTTTATGCACAAGCCTTCTGGCATCCATTGATTACTCTGTCTTGCACTGAGTGGCAATATGTATAGACAGTTTTGCCTGTTTTAATATTTTATACTACTTCAAATATTTAATGTTAATTCTGGAATAAATGGACAATGAAAGATAACAAAAAGGCTGAAAGAGTAATCATAATAATAAATGCCAATTTAATTTCTACTTTATATTTGATTCAAGACATAATATAGTTAAAAGAATAACTTATAGCTACTGTAATTATTATTCTCAGAGTAAACCTTTGCATTCTCACGGGAGAAAAGATATAAAATAAAGCTTGAAAATTCTAGTCAAAACTATTTTTTATAAATGTGATGAGCAAAGAAGTCTAAATAAAAATTTATTTAAAGTAGTATTAATGCAAATATAATGAGCATCTGGTCTTACAAAAGATTTTCAATGCAATAAATTGTGTATGAATCTTATATAAATGAATTTAAATGTTATTATAAGCATCTATCATAAAAGAAATCCTGAAATAATGGAAACCAATCCAAAGGATAACGTATTGCTTAAATAATTAAAATTAAATTCACATCGGAAAATCCCTTAGGAAAGAAATAATATAATAAATGTGTGAATTACTGTGCTATATTGTAGAAATCCGGATCTTAAAGTAGCTACTATATTAAATGTGTTTTAACTTCGCTGTTGCACCAAATAAATATTAATATTTTGGACAACTTCAATGATATTATACCGTGATCATGGATGCATTTTATTTTTTCTTTTCCATTTAAAAATGTTATATATGTCTTTTCTTCAAATAGTTTACACCCGCAGTGTACCGAGAAAGAGACAATACGTAAATTTTTTATTATTATTATATTTATTATTGCATTACATTATATTTGTGTTAATATGTTAGTTAAGAGTCAAAAAGTTAAAATAAAAAAGTTTTGACCCCATATTCAATCTAAGTTAAAGTTTACAAATAATTTAGTTTACTATAATATTGCTTGAGCCCGTATATATATATTTTTCTTTATTAAATATTCTAGGAAAGTATGATGTATGAAAGGGTTTATAAGATATTGTTATGCTAATAATGTACATCAATATTTTCACCTTTATTTAGTTTTCATATTTTATTGCTATGCCTGGAAGTGTGTGTTATTTAAAATGAAATGATGCCTATTTCTTAGCCTAGAGAATTATTTTAAGCAAAATTTATTCTTAGTCGTATTAGACTAATTGGTTCATACATCAATGATATGATATCCTTTTTTATGCTAAGTGAGAGTGCAAATTACCTCTGTTTGTTGAAGTGAGCAGTTTTACCATCTCAAAGGATTGAGATGGAGCACAGCTCTATCACGATTAAATAATTTTATCTGAAAGTATTTTTAGGAGATCCAGGACTTGATCCCAGCTCCAATCTTGTTTATTGCTTTGTAGGTGAAATATTTCTGGTTGCAGTTTGCGTGGGTCTTAGCATGCATCTTATATATGTGCAAAGACAAGTTCCTCACATACTTTTAGCCCCAGGAAGAAGGCAAATTCTTAGGTCTATGCTAGCACCAAAAGTTATTATTATTAACTTATTCTCTCTTATGAAAGCAATATTTTATCATTACCTAGGAGTGTATGATAATTTCATGTTTATTGCTTGTTAGGTCATTGCATACTAGTGAAAAATAGTTACTTGTTTAGGACTAAATATTATATCATATTCTTAAATTGATGTACCGAGTAGCTAAACTTTGCTTTAGCTTATGTGAGAACCAATCTTTAATCTAAATTTATGTTCACAAATTTAATTAAGGCAAGCAGTACACATCATACCAGGTTCAGGCAGAAGCAAGTCATCGCTGGACTTGTAAGAAAAAGATAATAAACTCATGTAGGACTATAGCAGTAGATACATGTATGTGTGCATTGATATAGTTATTAAACATATCACACAATTATCAGATGTAAACACAAATAGTAGAAGTTAACTTAATTTTTTTTTTTACTACATTTTAAAGTATGAGTTTCTTCAGTAATGTAACTTTAGAATCTTGAAGATTTAAAAGTCTTAATAAACTGAATAAATATTACATCAAAATTTTATGGGCTTTGAGCTAATGAATACGGTTAGCAATAATTATATTTGTACATAATGTTGCTGAAGCACCATTTCAGATCTAACCAAATAAATATGAAACTATGTCAAAATAACTAGAAATTATTTATAATATAAAACAGTAATTAGTCCCAAGTGCTAGTATTAAAGGTCATTACTGGGACAAGCTATGCATTAGTGTCTCTTAGTTTATACTCTGTAATTGTAACCAGTGCAGATTCCCATTGTGAATAATTTTAATTGTATCTCATAGTTTTCTTAATTTGGATTGCTACAACATTGACTTGAATTGTAATTTTTTTTCTCCTTATTTTATATAATTGTTGATATTTGTTGTTTTAAAATTTAAACTTGTGTCTGGTGTCTTAATGTTTTGGGTGTCCAGAGCCACACTATATCAGAACATCACAATACTAGAATTTCATAATATTGGCAGAATTATAATATTTATAAATTTATTATAGTCATTAATATTCAAGATATAACATAAAAGAATTAATAGAAATAACTGATATTTTTAGTACAGATTGGCCATGAAATATTTTATTGCTAAAGTAAAGTAATACATTTTTCACTTGGTAAAATTTAAAAATTTAAATGAATGGCATATATATAAAATTTTTAATAATCACTTGGAAAACAGATGAGAGAATGGTTTAATTATAAAAATTAATATTTAATTGTTCAATTCACTGCATTCTGACTAATATTAAAAGGGGACATAAAATTCTTTCTTCACTCTTGATATTTGGATGCATTCCCAGTTAATCAAACTATATTCAAAACTTATTATAATAATTGTTTTATTAATTAAGTGGTTAACATATCATATTTATTCTTATTCTTATTATTATGAGTTCTATTATTAGCTTTAGTAAGAGTAGACAATAGCTTTGAATAAGCATATGTCTATTCAATTTATATTTGCTGGGATAGTATCCAAAGGTCGGCAATGAATGGAAAAATGATTGAATGTTGCATTTCACCACAAGTCATGACCCTGAGAACAAGAGCATTCATAATTCTAAGAGTTTAAAGAATAAGATTACCATTATTAGAGTGTTAGAGAATACAAAGGGTTGAGTTAAAAACTGGTATATTCCACTTCTGTATGTGCATGTGGTACAGCATTAAAGAGACATAATTTGGGAAATAGGATGGTAGACCTAAACACTAATATTTAAGATTAAAGTAATTTAATATTTATTAAGGTTAAAACCTTAAAAATATGCACCTGAAAAAACAACAATAGGGACCTCTGCAAATCTTTAACACAAGATTTATTTAAAAAACAAGAGATTTGCAGAAGTCCCTACAGTCGTTTTTTCAGGCACATATTCTTAAGGTTTTAGCCTTAAAAAATATTGTCAAGTAACGAGTATGCGCTTTATAAATATAAGTATTACAACTTCAGATTAAAGTAATTGTAACTGAGGAGGATGATCAATGCGGAAAACGAGGAAAAAATTAATTTATCTGTAAAGAAGGGAGAGTGTAAAATTTTCTAATTTGTTTTACTTAAGATTTTAATACTTTTTATTAGTATAAATTTTATGAGTTCTCTGCATGGATTACCTATCCATTTCCATTTGTCATACACCAGAAAAATAGAGAATAACATTATTGTAAGTGCCACTGGAGATCATATAGCTATGTGGGTTTGTGGAGTAAATTTGCTTATCTTGCTAAATAATTTATCGTGAATTTACTTGCGTAGTAATTACAGAGTTCAAACTCAGAACTCAATATATTATTTATAATTTAAAATATTATTAAAATTATATTTTTCTTTTGGAAAAGTTTTAATAACTTGCTTCCTCCACAGACTTCCCCTTCATTAAGTGATGATCTTGGTTGGATGCTATATTTGATGCTACAGTTGCAATTTGGCGCCCGGGTAAAATACCTATACTACATTGTTATTATGGTTAAATGTCTCCATCTTATCTAGTCTGAAGGGAGTTGAGGTTACACTATATACCCACATCACCTGAGTTATATATGTACATTTTTTTTTCTCTTGTCTATTTACCTGAGACTTTTATTTTATTTTGATAAATTTTAAAATTGTCTCTGACTTAATATGCGAACACTCAGATTATATACAGATATAGCATGAATTTATGCAAGATGAGTCAACCAGTTATGATTATATTGCATACAGATTGGAAATTGGGAGTATGCTATTATATATGTAATATTTTTCTAGCTCACTGGTAACTGGCACCCTGGGGTGATTTGAACAGGTTAACAGTCATCCTCATATAAATTTTGTCATCAGGGGTAGAGAAGCTCAAAGATACCTACTATTTTTGTGTTTATTTTAAAATTTGGATTGAATGCAAGCAATGAAACAGGACACGCAAAGTCTATATATATGTACTCAAACTACAAAATCGAACCTGGCACAGAAAACTTTTTTTCTCTTTTCATCATGAATCTATAAGTTTCTTTTATTAGGAGTAACGCAGCTTGAATGAAGAAAGGAATGAGGCACATCAGTAATGTTGATTTTTTTATTAAAATTTCTTTATAAATCTAATTTTAAAATGTTAAGCAGGGACATACTTATGAGTGGCATTTGTTGGAAAGAGGAGTATTAAGGATAGGATAGGTCAATAAAGTATGTGGTAGGCTAGAGGTTATGAACTAGAGAGAGCCATTTTCAGGAAGGGATACAGCAAATAACCATATTATATTGTTATTGGCACATATAAAACCCAGTTTAAGATAAATAGTAGCACAGAAGTTGGGGATAGCAAAGCGAGCAGAGGTCAGTATGTAGAGACAAAACATAAAAAGTCTCATAACACCCAAGGATCCTTACAGGATATGCAAAAGCAAGTGTCAATAACGGTTAAAGAGAGGGATCTACTTGATAAGTTGGAGGCCTGAATAGAAAGGATGATGCAAAACCAGATAGTTATCTACCAACAAAATATGGCCAAGATCCAAAAAATCCAGGAAACATTGGACAGAAGAATGGTGGAAAATAGAATCGCAGCAGCCAGAAGAAATGGAAAGCATTTGACCACCAGGCAGATTAATATTGGAGTAGTAAGGGAGAGGAAGTTTTAGAATTGGAGAATTACTGAAGAAAAATTATAGACCTGGAAAGGTGCGGAAAAATATTTCAGAGATGGAGAGAAAAATTGTAGACCTGGAGGAGTGCTGAAAAATATTTCGGAGATGGAAGAGAAGCTCCAGAGAATCAATGAAGAAGCATGTAGAAGTCTAGAAAGAAAAGAAAGGTTGACTCTACAGGAAACTGAGGGGAGATGTAGGTAAAAAGCCACAGAATTTTAAGGTGGAAGTTAGATTAGGTCTTATGGATTTCCAAATCATTATAAAAGCTACAGAAGAAGACAAGAGTGTTAGTCAGAAACGTAAAGAGGAAAAAGTATTAGGGGTTCCAGAAGAGATTGAGCAAAGAGTAAAGAAAGAAGAAATGGTTGGAGAAGTTGGAGCAGATAGTCTGAGAATAAGCGGGAAGCCATGAGGATGTAGATGCAGAGAAAGAGGCAGGAGGAATTAATGGAGGAAATTTAGAAGATAATGCTAGACAGGATGAATCAGAATCGATGAAAGACGACACAGAGATCTATATGGACATAAAGAAAAAAGGGGGTTTAAAACCAGATGAAGCTTATCTAGTGAAGTTGGGGAGTAGTGTAGGATGCAATAAGTTAGGGTTAGTGTAGTGGAAGGACTGAATGGTAAGGTGGAGTGGAAGCAGACAGGAGTCTACCCTGGAGGAAGAGTATGAAAGCCTTGTGCGCAAACTGGACCTCTGTAAAACAGTGGCCCCTGAAACCATGCACAAGTGAGACAAGCAAGTTGAGCTCCAAGAGTAGGATAGAGAATAAGTCTTGCTGAAGGCCACAAAATTTTGAATTGGTAACATGGGAAGAAGATAGAGGCTAAAGTAGGAGTCAATGCGTAGTGGGAGAAAATGATTTTTGAGGGTGAATAGGCAGAATGGTGCCAGAACCAGAATGGGAAGGGCAGCATGGGAAGCAGGCGCATATGTCTTTGGGACAAGAAATCAGAAAAGGGTTCAACCTCAGGGTCTAAAAAAGGGATATGTCTGGAAATATCTTAAATATTTTCCATTCAGGAAAAAACTATATCGAACCCAGCTGAAATGTGAGAAGCCAGAAACCTCCTAGGGCATGGTAAGCTCCATAGACTAAAGGTATTCCAGAATAAACTCCTAGATCCCACTTAAATAGGATAATATTTGATCATTTGTGGATCTGCACCTTTCCCATCAATATTTAGACAAAAGCAACATTAATATAAATTTTGGGTATGTTTTGTTATATATATATATATATATATTTATCCAGGTAGATTAGTCACTTGATAGACATAGACTTGTTTGTAATCTTAGATTTTAATCATAGTGACAATCTTGAAACAGAAAGTACACAGGCAAGGTAAACAAATTATTTTTCATCTTTGTCTATCTTATTTTACAGGCATGATTGTATTCAGAAGTGTTTTTTTAAAACCTTAAGTAAAATCTTTTTATTGTTTTTTTTGTAAGTTTGGGGATATGAAACAGTATATTCCTTCTCTCATAACTGTTTCACCTATTTTCCCACAACTCCATCTGTGCCAGATTTGAACCCTCTCTGAGTACATGTATATAAGCATCAACAAGGCTATATATGTGTTATCGCACATTTATAGGTAGACATTTAACTGTGATATCAATTTATATATACATATTTGTTATATATTTTGTTTTGTTTAAAAACAGTTTACATTTTAAATTGCATGTGGACTACACATGATCCTGTTATAGGTAAGAGGGGAATATTGTTAAGAGCTAGAACAATTCTCAATTTTAGTCCTAAGTAAATCGCAAACAAAACCCAGCTTGACAAGGTAATTTGTTTCTAAACGATAGTATTTTCTTAAAAGGTCAATTTTAAAGAAAAATATTCGATTAAAAAAATGACAGGAAAATTTAAAATGCATTGAGTTATATTTCAAAGATGCACTCAGTGATTCTCAAGAAATGAATAGTCTTATTGACAGCAGGGCTGTCTAAAGCTTGAATTAGATATAAATAGGCCTGATTTCTTGCTGCAAGGGTTCAGTCTATTATTTTTTATGGAGCATTGCCTACCAGAATTCATGTCAGTAGACATCCTAACATGTCTGGCTAGGCCCTAACTTACATTTAGCTGTTTACTAGCAGAAGATGGCCAACCTGCCATAAGAGATCTTAAGCCACCCATCCTGAAACTGCCACGGTATGCCACTGTCTGATGTGCCTGCATTACAAGCTACCATCAAGAAGACTGATAATATTCTTTTCAAAGTTTACAGAGCTCTATAACTTAATATCTTTAAATCTGTAATATGAAGCTAGCTTATTTATTGTAATAAATGTTCAAACATTATTTCTTAAATAATTAAATCATTTATAAAATAAACTATATCAAACTTGCCTGAATTCATCTTTATTCTGTAAAGTGAGTTATTGTTAATCTTATTTATTAAAATCTGTTAAATCATTTCTAAAGTAACTATGTAAAACTGCTAAATTAATCTTTATACTGTCAAGCAATTTATTCATCTAATTTAGAAATAACTGCAATCAGCGATATCTTAATTTTCTCAAAACTGCGGACATACATAGATTTATTGTTTCAAGTATTTTGTTTAAATTTATTATATATATATATGTTAAAATATGCCCATCTTTCAAAACAGTGAATAATAATTATTAATTAACTTTCAATGGAGATAATTAAAACCTCCACTTTAAATGTTTTAAAAATGTTACTTGACATATTAAATCAGTTTCGAAATAATATATTGATAGATAATAACTGATGGCTACATGCTCATTATTATCATGATTCAATATGTTATAAATTGCATTATATTTTGCAAGGTTTGCTTAATCAATTATTATAATTTATGACTTTTGATATCTGTTAGTTAGAAGTGATATGCTAGCTAGAGATGATGTTAAAGTATATTTGAAAATGTTTATTAATGCCTATCAAATATACATTCCGTCCTTAATTACTAATATATATTGTGACCGTTTTCACACTTACTCTCATTGCTCACCTCAAAATAACAAATTTCTGTTTATTTGATTGGTTGTTTTCTCTTAGCATGTTGAAACCACTTGAGGGTGTAATTTTTATGTAAACAAACAGAATTATAATGTTACCGGGCCATTGTTTTTTTTTTTTTCAACTTTAAAGTGCTTTTTTTGATTTACAATAAAATCATAAATAATGAAATTTATCTACATTGGATAAACCTTTTTTTTTTTATTATTTTTCTAAAATGAACTTTGTTATTTTAACAAGAATAAAAACAAATCAAAACAATATCGTCAAGGTGACGCAAATCAAATTTTAACATGAAGAAAAAGAAATAATTTCTTCAAAACAAAAACATTGTGGCCATGCAAATAAAATAGTTAATTTTAACAAGAATAAAAAGAAATAATTTTCCCCAAAACAACAGTGAGGCCACACAAATATAATTTGTAATTTTAACAAGAATAAAAAGAATTTATTCAAAACATTGTGGGCAGAAATAAAACTGGTATTTTCGATTTGTCTCACGATTTATCTCACGCAAAACATGAATTTTAGCATGATTTTGTAAAAATCACACTTAACCCCCCCTTTGACGATTGATTAGGGTGACCCTTGTCTAGAGAAGCGGGGCAAAGTTTCCACAATTTTTATTACCTCATACTACATCATTGGATTTCAAAAATAATGACTTCGACATGCGAATTTGAAGACTTTTGACAGTCTCAATTACAGACACCCTCACAAAATATCATAGGAAATTTAAAATGGGATTGTTCCTATAAACTGCGTAACACACAGTTTACCGTAAGCGGCAATGGCCACTGCGGCAGATAATAAACATCCGACTTCTGCTGTAAATACATCTACTGTTAAATGTTAATAATGGGATTGTTCATATAAACTGCGGCATCATAATATGTCCTATTTCTGTGCTGTATCATACAAATAGATACCGCAGTAACACAAAGTTCACCGTAAATGACAGCGTCCTTCTGCGGCAGAATAAACGTCTTATTTCTGTGCTGTAGCATAGATAATAGGTGCTGCAGACAAGTAAACAGACTATTTCTATGCTTAACCATTGGAATAGAACGTTATAGGCGCGGCCACTTAAACAGCATATTTCTGTGCATTTGAATAGAAATTATGCCCTCAAGCGGTTTCAACATGCTAAGAGAAAACAACCATTTGATTTTTTTAAAAAATAGCTAACTAATAAATAAAATATGAAATAATGAATAATTTTTGTTGTATAACATTTTAGTACAGCCTGTATAACAAAACAGATGTTTCTTTTGTGTTTACCCTAAGCATAATAGTTTATATTGCTATTAATAATTTCATTCATTAATAAAATAACAATATTGTATTAAAATGTGTGCCAGAAAATAATATTATAATAGTATAGTAATTTAGTTATAAGACAGAAGAGAGTAGAGAATATAAAATTACCTTAAAATTAGTTTTTGTAAATTTTTAGAATAGTAGTATAAAGGTTAAAATATTAGTTTATAATAAGTCAGCCTTAGGTTTATAAAGGTAACTTTAATATTTAATATCTTTAAATATTTTATTTGGTAGTGATAATAAATTACAATTAGTTATTTAAGAAGTAATTAATAAATTAGTTTAAAGTTTGAAACGTCATTTCCTTTGTTCATGAATATGTGTGTGTGCCTGCAAAAATTGAGAAAATTTGTTTCAAAATTAATTAAGTAGTTTTTATTTTGAGTTCTTTAGACTCATTTAAAATATATATATATGAACAAATAATTATATTAGTTTCAGTAATTTAATAAATAAAATAGTTATTAATTTAAATTTTAGTGAATAAATATCCTAAGATGGTTCAATCAGTTGATGAATAAATAATGTGATTATTTATTTTTTTACAAGAAAAGTTTATTAACTTTATTCTAAATTAGGTTCATTATATCACGTGTCATTTTGAAATATCTAGACTAAAATGACGATTGATTGACATATCTTATGATTAGATTTTCAAAAAAAAAGTATTATAAAAAAAACTTTGGTTGTTTTAAATTGTTCATTCCTTGTCTGCTAGTTCTTCTGGTCTGGCTTGAATCCTTGGCATGAGATAAAATTATAAAGTATTAAATTGTTATAATTTTTATTATTTTTCCTAAAAATATTTAATTTAAACATAATTATTAACTAGATTATAATGGACTTTCAGTAAACCTTTCAGGTAGCCCCATTTTTTTGTTACTAAAATGCAGTTAAGCTTTCTTAAATATATAAAGAAATGCGGAGGAATTTTATTTTTAGTATGTCAATTGAATGAGATTAACTTCAAAATGAGTTTAAAAGAAAGGCAGTTATTATATTTATTTATGAACATTATCGAAATTATGCAGAACAATTTTCCAGTGCTTGTTTTATTTAGGTACTTCATAAATAGGAGAAATTTTAAAAGAAAATTGACTTATTAAACTGTATATTTAAAGTTTATAGGAGAAATTTTAAAAGAAAATTGACTTATTAAACTGTATATTTAAAGTTTAAAATGCATTCTATTAATTCGCCTATTTAGTGACTAAAATTATTGATTGCCATTGGAACTGTTTATAGAATAATTTGAAAAATGTTTAAATAATTAACCTGCTTTAAAAACAGTTTTTTGTATATGACAGTTTTTTGTATATGAAAAAGAAACACATACAAAAGGAATTAAAATAGTTTTAAATGTTTTGCTATGCTGGAACTCTTCAATTCAAATTTTTAAAGAAAAATAATTGGCTATTAAAAGAAAATGTGAAAATATTAACTTATCAATCTATACTTTGATGTTGGTAGAAATATTTCTAAAGACATTCTGATATGCTGAAATATACTCTCTACTAACAAAATGCTTTATAATTTATATTATGCAAATGTATTAAGTAATAACCTGGAAACATCTCATTATTTTCCACAAATAAGTTTCAAAATGCTTAAAATGTGTTATTGAACAGAATAAAAATGAAGCTACAGTATTAATTCAATAAACCTGCAGGATCCTGTAAATGTCTATCTGCTGAAAGAATTATTTTATTAGAACATTGTCATTACCCCATCATGACTCATTATTGTTTTATTTTCATTTATTAATATAGGGTATATGAGCACAGACTTTCATACGACCCACCACTCTCCACTCTATCTAATAACACTGATACACTTAAACCCATATATGTTGAAAAGATAAATAATCATCAATATACGTATTTCATGCTAAACCAGCAATCATCAGTGGGTCCAGATTATCATCTCTACACATATATACTATAAGTGCTCAGATATATATTAAGATAGACAATCTTCATACTTTAATGGACAGGCTTCAATCTACTCCACACTCCAACTCTTCAACCGTCCATCCAATTGAAAATCTGATGATGGAACGCTCAAAGGCCACCCTGAGGCCAAGATTCTTGTCACACCCATGTTGACCTAAAGTCAATCTGAACCCCACATGTACAGGACATAATCCATTTAATACATATGCAAGGATGGGCAGACATCTTTATAATGTAATAACTGAAACACAGGCTTATTATATACCTGTGTCTATATATATGTAATATAGGGTATATGAGCACAGACTTTCACACGACCCACCACTCTCCACTCTATCTAATAACACTGATACACTTAAACACATATATGTTGAAAAGATAAATAATCACCAATATACATATTTCATGCTAAACCAGCAATCATCAGTTGGTCCAGATTATCATCTCTACACATATATACTATAAGTGCTCAGATCATCAGATTTTCAATTGGATGGACGGTTGAAAAGTTGGAGTAAGGAGTAGATTAAAGCCTGTCCATTAAAGTATGAAGATTGTCTATCTTAATATATATCTGAGCACTTATAGTATATATGTGTAGAGATGATAATCTGGACCAACTGATGATTGCTGGTTTAGCATGAAATACGTATATTGATGATTATTTATCTTTTCAACATATATGTGTTTAAGTGTATCAGTGTTATTAGATAGAGTGGAGAATGGTGGGTCGTGTGAAAGTCTGTGCTCATATACCCTATATTACATATATATAGACACAGGTATATAATAAGCCTGTGTTTTAGTTATTTCATTTATTTTACTACTTATATTTAGAAGTGCTTATATTTTTAGAACTAAATTAGATATAAGAACTGTTGTATATGTTTTGTTTTGGAAATTCTATTGTCATTTATGGAATAATAGTTTTGACTAGAAGCTTCGCAGAACATTTGCCCATCGAATTAATATTATATGCACTTAACAGACAGGCCAGTGTGAAAAAAGCTGATTTATGAACTAAGGTCTTTTTTTTATTTGGTATAAAAAAAAATATTTTATGCAATATTTTCTTTGGAAATTTGTTACATTTAATGTAATACTGTTTAGTATTATATGTGTGTCAGGTAATTAATTTATATAAGTTTAATCTTAATGGGCTTATTAGAATGTGCAGATATTCTATACATTCTCAGGTAATATTTTATTATGTAATTGAAAGGTGCTTGATAAGCTAATTTATACTTTACTCATTCTGAGTCAGTGGAGTTTTCATTTCTCACTAATAGTTACTTTAAATGTATGGTATTCTACTCAGTTATGTGCTAAAGCAATTATCAGAAGTTTTCTTATATATTTTTGCAAAAGTACTATAGTAATTATAATCACCATTAATATTGTTATGCTCTGAGAATTACTATTTTCATATTTTATTCATATTATTATTCATGTCCACTTGGTACCATAATTTTAAAATTTAATATTTCATACATGTGTGCATTGTTACTTGTGTCTAAAGTTTTCATATGCTATTAATTTTCTGAATTAATTTTTCATAGTCATTTGACTTAAAATTGCATTTGTTGGTTCAGACATTGATTATTTTAATCAAAAATTTTGAATATGACTTTAGTTAGTTATAGTGATGTTTGTATCTTGCTACTGTTAGTCATAGTATTGCTTAGCCTCATAATATAAGGCCCTACTGATATTTATTATTGTGCTTGATGGAGTGGATAAGTGCCCCATCTTTATTATATTCTGTTCCATGAAGTGATAGTGCTTATTTCCAGGGATTAAACAAAGGCAAAACTCTCCATACAGTAGTGCCACCCTGTGCCAAACAGAGTAATCAATGGATCCAGAAGGCTTGTGCATAAAATCTCTATCTAGTGCCTACTCATCCAATATCCCCAGACTAGTTTCTGGCTTGTGGCCATCATCAGTGAGAAGTCTTGGATCTGAGAGCACTGCACCTAGATCTTAGGATCTAATGCAACCCTCCAGCAGCCACCTGTTAACTCTACTTTACTACAAAACTATGAGAATAAAATTGAAAACACAATAATATTTTCAATCTAAGCTCAATAGCTTATATAATCATATGAGTCTGAACTCAATTCAGCACCCATACATTTTGGTGTCTTTGGCTCTTAAACAATCATAGCCACCACTATCCTATTAGGCAGGATTGGTGTTAAACCACTAAACATCACATGATCACCATCTCTATACTAGCACATAATTGTTGTAAACAAAGGCAAAACTCTCCATACAGTAGTGCAGTTCTCTCAGATCCAAGGCTCCTTGCTGATGATGGCCACAAGCCCGAAACTAGTCTGGGGATATTGGATAAGTAGGCACTCGATAGGGATTTTATGACAAGCCTTCTGGCATCCATTGATTACTCTGTTTGGCACAGGGTGGCATTACTGTATGGAGAGTTTTGCCTTTGTTTACAACAATTATGTGCTAGTATAGAGATGGTCATCATGTGATGTTTAGTGGTTTTTCCAGTGATTATTATCACATATTTAGGTTGGTTCTTGGTGTGTCTTTCCATGTTTTCCTGATGCGCTGTGACAAAAGTCCAGGCATCCTCTTTTGCTTCAGAAGTAGGTATTTGGAAGTCACCATTCTTATAAGGTATTTATTGAATATGCTAGTTTGCTCTGCGGAGCCTATGTTGGCCTATCACTCATGATGTATTTAAAGCTATTTTTTCACCATAGTAGGTGAGGTTGTATTGTGTTTTTGATATGTGATGACAAAAAGTTAGTTATTTTTAAATGTTTAACTTGTAAGCAAACGGCCAGTAACTGTAATCCACATATGCTATGTAATTGTTGTATTCATTTAGAACTTTCACCGATGGAAAAGTAAGTCATTTACTTTTAACATTTTAATGTAATTCATATTATGTGGACAGTGATCTCTTAATTTTGTGTGCAAATGGCTTCTGATGAGTGTCCCATAAATTTCAGTCATTTATTTAGTTATTTGTTAGTTCAAAATTCTAAACAATAGGAAAGTCTGTATTTGTAATTTGAGATTTATTTTAGATATGCTAGCTAATGCTTAAACTTATTTAGCTGATAATGTCAAGTATTCGCAAATCAGTCCATTAATCCTGGTTATTAATTTTTATAATGTTTTACTTTAGAATAGATAAATAAAGAGAAATTATGTTAATAAGCTGATGATTAATCCAATATAAAGCATATAAATTTTACAATGCCCAAAATTGTTCGAGGATTACTTGTATTGGGGGTGTATAAGAATTAGCTAGTGTTAACTCTCCATTTGACTAAACTGTTAAATAGGGTAATTTATGTAAAATTATTTATTTTTCAAAAGAAGTATTAGTAGTTTATGTGTAAGACCAAAAGATTTTGTTTAAATACTATGTCAAATGATTATATTTGTTAACAGCGCTATCTTAGTATTTATTTAAAATAAATTTAGTTTCTGCTTACTTTTTATATGTTACTGTCTTGGGTTCACAATATTAATTATTTCATTTAATTAATGTCATACAGAATACTTTTATATTCATAGAAATAAGATAAAGTTATGCATATAATTATGATTTCTGGATGAAATCACTGTAACAGATAATTTTACATTTCCAGATACCAAAAGTAATATTTTGCTTAGGAATTATTTTAGACTGTGTTATCTTCTAAGATAGAAGATGGTGTAATATAAAATAAAAATGGTTTAACATTTTAGAAGGTTATCCATACTATTTTAGACTGCACACTATTGTATTATTTTCATATCAAGGTCCAGTTTACATTTAGTTGCTTATGAAAGTTGTCTGCATAAAAGTGGAGGAACATAAAAAGCACCCTTATCTTTCTTCCATCTTGAATGAAGTCCTGGGTAAAAAGCTATAATTAGTCTACATTTTCAATATTTTAATTATGCAATTAAATAGGTAAGTAAATATCCTTTTAAAAATGTTGATAAATATTGTTGTCCTGTAGTAAGATGGGGTCAATCTAAGTAGTAAATGTTTGCCTCCTATAGCCAGCCAGGATATCATTCAGCTATTCATTTACTTAGTAGGCAACTTCATATTAGTGCTTTTCACAAGAGTACAGTAGAAATCCTGAGATCATTTACTCTTGTTGTTTTTGCATTGATTTATTTAATTTCTATATCTCAATATTAGGTATTATTAGTGTAGGATGGGTATTTATTGTTTGTTCCCTGTGCTAGAAGAGCACATCTTATGGTATTTTCTTTCATTTACATTTATTACAAATTATGCTATTAGAAGCAATGACAAGAATAGTGTTTATTTTGAAATACGAGATAGGAAACTTTAGTAGAAGATTTTTTTTTTTTAGTCACAAGCCTGTTGGGCTCAGAATATATAATTGGATGGAAAATTATGTCTTATAATTACTTGAAAAGTAGAAATTTTTCCTCAATAATCTATTCCAAATTATTACTATTCTGCTCTGATTATTTGGCAGTATTGTATGATTTCTCCTCCATCTTGTTATAGATCTCTGTGTACTATCATCTTTGTAAATTTTATTGTAACCCTGCTGTGTCTAGCTGAAGAATCTTTGATTATTTATTTATTTTATTTTCTCTTCTCCCTTCTCTCTTTCACACTCTCTCTTCCTCTCTTCTGATTTTTCTCTTTCTCTCTATTGTCTCTCTCTTCTTTTCTTTTCTCCATTCTCAACACTCCCTCTCCCTTCTCACTCCCTCTCTTGCTTCCTTTGGGTTACAATTGGTTCATCTTCCTCCTCCTTCCTCTCATCTCTCTCACATTCTGATTTCTCTCTCTCAATCTGAAATCTCCTCCCTCTCCTCTCTCACATTCTGATTTCTCCCTCTCTCTCCTCTCATCTCATTTTTCTCTTTTTATTTAGGTTACAATATATTGAACCAGGTGAGGTGTTTTATATAGATCATTTGCGGAAGGAAACAAAATCTATACATGCACTTTTGATTGTTAAAATAAAATAACTTGTGAAACAATATTGTAAAACTTTTATACAAAAAATTATGATACAATGATTTATTCTTAATATATTTGATCTACACCAAGGCAATTTAAATACTGCACCACCATGGCACCTTAGCCAGAGAAGAATAATGCCCAAAGGGCACCTGTGACCAAGCCAGAGCTACATATAAAAATATATAACTGTGACCACATTTGAAGAACATCGATCTTCTTGCTGTAGAATTCAACACCTATCATTGAAAGCATTTTTTTTGTTTCAGAGTGAATTCTGGGTGCCAGTCAGTTATCCAAAGATAAATGATGGACTTTGAATGATGGCAAACTAATTCAGTGGCTAAGATATCCCAAATAGCTCAATCGAAAGGATTACAATGCATTACTATTTTAATTAGTGGTAAAAGAATTGATCGACACATTAAGTTTAAAGATAATTTATTTTTAAATAAGTACTTATTAGTATAACTTTTAAACCACTTCTAAATTTTCACAATTAAATATAAACAAACATGCGTTCATTTTAATTTACTTTTCATAAGAGTGCAACTAATATCAAAAGTAATTTACATAAAACACACTCATCTCAAATAGTAGTCTTTTGGTCCTATTGATTGTCACTTGAACTTTGGATAAAAATATATATAAATTTTTATAAGACTATAAACAAATAAAATAACAACAATATACCTTATAATTAAGTGATCTGTTGCAAAACATATTTTATGGCTTCAAAAAAAGTTCTTTTCTCAAAGACCACTGCAATCAGATAAATATTGGATCATCCTCATTTTATTTAACAATTAACATTAAGTTTTCATTATAAATCTGCTAATTTAATAGTATTTTTATTTCAGACTGTTTTAATGGAATATTTAAATCAATAAAACCATGATCTGAGACAGATAACATTGTATAAAAATATATATAAAAACATTAAAAAAATTTATTATAAACAAAATATGAATCCCAAATTAAATTGTCAAAAAAGAAAATCACTTTCATCAATATATCTAATTTGATCAATAAAAACAATTAAAACATTTATTTTCCAACATAATTATATAATTACAGAAAATGTTTAATATAACTTAAAATCATTTATATATTATTTTTTGTCTAATATATATTTAGAAACTGCAACCATATAAAATTAGAAAAATTTATATATTAAGCAAAATATTGCACATCTTGCATTTAACATTTGCATTAAAAAGCAGAACTAGTTCAATATGCTCCATTTAGCATACCTTAAATTTTCATATTTACAATAATTGGCTCCATCTAGAGTAGCCAAACTAGTTTACTGATTTTGATGCAAAAAATTTATGCCAGTCTAAACTCACTTTCAATGATATTGATTAATATTTAAATGATGCATTGAATTGATATATTTCTGACTATATTAGCAGTTCAAATAAGATTTTTTTAAAAATCAAAACAAAACAAAATTGTAAAAAAATGTACAAAAAGGTGATAATTACTTTAAATTACAATTCAATAATTGTTTACCTGAATCTGCTTGGTAGCAGTAAACATTTCCTGAAGACTACAAAATGTTTTTGTGGCCAAATACCAAGCTGATCTATTAGCATTTTCTTGTGGAAATTCTGGAATATCTCTCAGTTGCCTTAAAATTTGTAAACGAGCTCCATAGGAAGTAACACCATAAACAGATGTCATAATAGTTTGTTTAACCACCTGAAAGCCAAAAAAGAAACTTAATTTTATACTGTATCCTAAACCATAAAGCTACATTTAGTATTTTTAAAATACCTTTCGTGAGATAAAACCATCTAATGCAAGTGCTATTTTATCTCCTTTGGCTTCATCTTTTATTCGCTCTCTCTCAACCTATGTTAAAAATGAACATATAAATAATGATAAATACAACAAATTATATATTCTTAAATAAAAATTACTTTTATTAATTCTTCCAATATTAATTTTAAAAAAATATCTATTTTATTTATTTTATGCACTGAACAGCAACTTATTTCTAGAAATAATTTTTATAAGCAATTGCATATTAAAATATATAACCAAATTTTATAAAACATCATTAGTAATGAAATGATTTATAATATAAAATAATATTTAATATTTAAAAATTAATTAAAAAATAGTTTTTTTTTGTAATCTCGCAATTATGTAATAAATTTTCTTTTATGTATGAAATTTTTGTTTTTATTTATTTGTTATTTTATCTGAAGGCAAATATAATTTGCCTTCAGAGTTTGATAGAAACATTCATATTATCAATTAATTTTTTTTTAAAAAAAAAAATTTGTTATATACAATTATAAAAAATATGTTGACAGTAAAAAGATAAAAAAAGAAGAATTGTAACTGGTGATGTAAATTCCTAAAAATTCATCACAATGAATTAATCTGCAGGCCTATCTTTTTAGTAATGATACACAATTTTATCTCAAGTTATTTTAATTCAATTGATACTTTTTATATAAAGGAGATTAAATGGCTCAATACTTTTAATATTATGATATCTCCCTCATTAATATTAAAGATCAAATTATATTTTTAGTTTACAGTCAATTCATATACATTCATCTGACAAATCTCGATTAACGTAAGACTTTTGCTCTCTAATTAAAAATAACTAAATTATATTTATCAACTACTATCAGATGACTGATTGAGTTATCATTGAGTTATCATTCAGCCCAAACTTAAATCCCTGGAAATAGCTATGACAAGCAGATGAGCTAATTACTATGCCAAAATATCTTTTTGATTTTTATAACTTTTATTACAAAATAACAATAGTAATAATACACTTATCATAGACATATCAAAAATTTGTTTAAAACAATTATCTTTTAACAGGAGATATGACTTTAGAAGTGGTCTCACAAAATTTTTAACACTTATATCTCTATAAAGTGACTTCTGTAAATTACTCATATATATTAAACAAAAGTATAATGTAATTTTGAAAAAAGAAGAGATTTAAACAATTGCAGTTCAAAATTTTCTTCTTTAAGTAGTAACTATTAATATTGTGAGTAAAATTGTGCATTTGTATAAGATTGTGACAAAATCATTTTTGAGAAACAATGTATTCAGCACTAGAAACTAGAATTGACAGCAAACTAATTTTTTATATGCTAAAGATACACTATAATAATTAAGTACAAGAAAGATTCCTTGTAGATAGGCACTCAAAATATGTTTTGCAAATAATGTAACTTTTTAAAAGGTAACGAAGCGTTGGATCAAATAATTTGATAAAGCTGGAGTTAGGTTGAAAACAGTTACAAAAGATCTGGTAACTATTACTAATTATCATGAAGAATGGCAATATTTTTGCAATTTTTTTTTTTAAAAATGCCATTTAACTTCTTATTTACAACTAACAGATACACTACTAACAATACATTATTTTTATATTTTTATGAAATATAATTTTGTGGACATTTTTTTTAAATATATATATTTTAAATCATAAAATTGTCAATAAATCAATATTGTAACCTAAAAAGGAGACACTACACAAACTACAAGCTAAAACATCTCTCAATAGCTAATTTCGACAAAGCTATGCTCAGCAGATTCATAACATATGCCACAAGACAAAAATATATCAGGGAAGTATTATAATAAAAATATAATAAAATACTAAGTAATTATATTAATAAATGAAGATGAAAAATCTCAGCTCACTCTAGCATAAATAAAAGAATCTTTATGTTGTAAACATATGCCATTAAGGTTACATTTAAATTTCTTTCTTCTACAAAGATCGAATACAACTACCATTTTTTTAAAATCCATCTTCTAAAGATCTTTTAAGCATTTCATTGCTTTGATCAGATAAAACATTAATTCTTATAAAATTCAAAATGTTCTTTGAAAATCTATGCACTTAAGATCAATCTTTGAATGAAAAATTGTAATATTAAAACAATAAATTTAATAATATGGTCCATTAAATTAAATTGGAGTATCTCAAGATAATATGATCTCATAAATTCTACTGACTCTTTAGATTTATTCAATGTTGAAGGTAATCCTAGTTAATAAAATAAATAACACTTATACTTCTCTTAAGCTGATGTCTTATCATAATTATGACAACAACAATATTATTAACTTAAATAAAATATAACATGATCTCTTAAATTTAGAATAAGATAAAGAATAATCTAGGATTGCACTCAGACATTAAGAATGGCTAAGGGATTTTGTAACTATCCTAAACATCCCAGAATAAATCTACTTAAACACCTTTTAAATATAAATTAGGTTCTTGTAAAATTAAATCTTATCATAAAATAAGAAATATGATCTTCAAATATGAAAATACCTTTAGAATAAATATGTACAGTGATTTGAAATAAGCAAATCAAATTAATTAGTGATCCAAATAACAAATCTAATTGTAATACTTTATTAAGCGAATACATCTTTCTTATATGTTATACTAATGCTTAAATAATTCAGAGAAGTGTCTCTTATTAATTTAAATGTCATGTACTCTTTTAGAAAAATATACTTAAATAATTGTATACAATTTTATAAGCATTTAAATTTTAATCAATATGTGGAATCATTTCTTTTTGATAAGTGGAATGATGTGAAGAAACAATTATGAGAGATTTCTTAAATAATAGCAACAAATATTTATTTACAGGATGACAAAACAAATTTACAATTAATCTATATTGGAGTCCACATAGCCAAAGTTTTCTTAATGATACTTCTTTAAAATTTAACAGAAGAATCAAAATAAAATTTTGCATAATGTTTTATTAAATATAAATTCCATTGGATTAAAAAAATAATCCAGTACATTAAAGTAATTTTCTATTATTTAATTATCAAAAAGTTCTCATTTATCAATGCATTCATACAATGATAATAATCTTCATATAAGTGGTGTCCCTTTTATGAATATTTAACAACCTTAATAACAATATTATTAGCTTACCAATCCAACAACGAAGAAATTATAAGACAGATCTATATTGTCTATTTATGCCTAAAATAAACATTAAAATTAATTATTCATCATACTTAGTCCTGATAATTAAACAAAGCAATATAGTATTAACACATTTACAATATGTTATTCACATTTAAGCCAATCAAGAATGCAATAGAGGTAAAGTAGAATTCTTCAACACCTTGATAAAACCACTAAAAATGCTAGATAAAACCATGGTAAAACCTTACACATGCTTTATTAAACATACTTTGAATTACAAACAAGATCCATATTCAAATAATAAAGTAAGGCAAAGTGAAAGTATGATGACATAGCTCATAAGACACACATACATTTAAGGACTAATAGAGGATCTAGAACTTTGTCACTAGTCAGGAAAAATAATCGAATGCACATCAGGGGCAAAATATTAAACCTTAAAAATAGATAGACTAAGCTACAATAACTAAAATATATGCTATTAGCATATAAATGCTAGCAAGACAACAAATAGTAAGAGAGACATTGCTACCATTCCTTTTGAAAGATAAACTAGCAAAATAATTATGCAGACTCACACTACCATCTTTAAATATATTGGCACATAAAAGCACTCCTAAAATAGAGAGAGAATAAATCTAATATCTCTAACAAAAATACAAAAGCTAACAAATGTGAAATATGATAATAATAATTAATGTCAAATATAGCTCCATTAACATTAAACAATAAATAATTATAAAACAAATCATGGACATATTCATCTACTTGTTCAGATTACCACATAACAATATACATTCATAAATAAATTATTCCTATTTTTAAAAAGAAAGATACATACTATTTTAAAATATGTAAATATGATAAAGTACTATTCTAAGAACTTTAATTTCTAATATTTCAAAATATAGCATATAACATGACAATAATATGCACATAAATAAAAAAAAAAGAATGAAAAATCATAATACAAATAAATTCAATCTTTTTCAATCAAATACATAAACTAAATAATATCCTTCTGCTTCCTTCTTGAATTATTCTCCATTAATCTTGAACATGAAGAAAAATGTTGGATAAATCTTGTAGACAGCAAACATATCCATTATATAAGACAACATAACCAATACATCAAAATCTATAGTATAATTATGTAATGTTGAACATATTTCTTTTGGATATCTTTAGTAATTTTAGATATGATGCAATCTATAGTCATTAATTAAATACATTCATGGATTTAAATTATCATAAATGTTTATAATACTGCAGTAAATATATCTTAAGTTCTTGAACTCAGGTTTTAAAATAATTCATTATACAAATTCGTAATAGCAATGCAAATATTGTATAATAATGTATTTCTGATAAATAGCATTTATTAACCTTGTAAATATTTGCACTATAACATATTTAATTCCACGATCTCAGTGGTTTCCATAGCAAAGCAAAGGGAAGAAATAACTAACAACTTTAAGTATTATTGCAGGCATTTATATATCTTTAAATATAGAAAAGTTATTTAAGTTTATTAAATATAAGGTAATTTTGTAGGTAAATTTATATGTCCAAAATTTTTATTATATGAAACATTTTTCAATTCTATAAACCAGGGGTCAGCATCCTTTTAGTAGTGTGGTGCCGAACTTATGTTACAATGTTATTCCGTATGCCGACATCATTTTACCAATCGTATTACATTATATTATCAAAATTGGTTGTTATAATGGGCTTCAAAGTTATATATATTATAGTATATAATATATACTACTATATAATATATACTTTTGAAGTCCATTATAACTGGATCTTATGTTATTGGTCCATTTAAAATACTTAGAATCATGTGAAAAGTACCTTTTTTTGAATTTGTAATTTTTAACATGCTTATTAAAAATTACATTATAAATTGCAACTCTTTACCTATACAAAATATATAATTTAAATAAGAAATCAATATCATGAATTCTAATGTGATTAGCCTTTTTTTTTATTAAAATAAATTAATGTGAACCTTGCCCTTGTACCTCTTTGCTCAATGTCAGGTAAGTAATTAGTCACTTTTAGCTTCACACATGCTTCTGAATGTTCAGGTGTTAGGAAACTTATTTGTGAACTCAAAATATTTTTCATATGTGAAAAAATTTGTTCACATAAGTAAGTTGAACCAAATGCCAAAAGCAGAGCACAAGCAGTTTTTTTCAAAGAATTAAATCTTTCAGGTAATGATATCCAACAATTGAGAATGACAACCGACTTTTCTAGACAGTTCCCTTCAAGAGTTTTCTGCAATTCTACAAATTTAGTTTTCCACAATTCTGATGACAATAATTCCATTAGTTCCATTTCAAAACTATCAATATCCATCCACTCAAAAAGTGATCAATCAAATGGAGTCATCTTTAAATAAATTAAGTCTGGTTTGATAAGGAAAGAAAATATGGGTGTGTATTTGGAAATTTTTACATCGTTTGAAAATTTCTATTCTGAGAGCTTCAACGTATTTTTGAAGTTCATCTTTGTTAATGTTAAATTGATTTGCATGCACCTTTACATTTGGAAAGTATTGTAGGTATTGGTGGTAATATCACACCAAAATATATCTAATTTTGATGCAAATTCTTTCCAATATTCAAAAAGTTCTAGTACTGTTTGACCCTTTCCTTGCAAATACAAGTTTAACTCATTCAGGTGTTGAGTTACATCAGTCAGAAACATCAATTTGCACAAACAGTCTTCATAATGTATTTCTGGATAATGTTGTTTTTTTTTCATCAAGAAACATCTTGATTTTTTCAGACATGATACAAACCTGTTCAAGACATTACCTTGACTACATTGCTGTATAGAGAAAGGTCTATATATGCACTATTCATTTCTTGTAAAAGGAATTTAAATTGCCTATATGTTAATGAGGAATGAAAAACTATGAAATTAATTATTTTAATGACAGTGTCCATTACAGAATTCAAGCATTGTGATGAGATTTTTGCACCTAAATTTTCCTGGTGTATAATACAGTGTAAACTCAATATCCGATGTTTAATATGATTTTCAAGAAGTTTAACAAATCCCTTTTCCTTTCCGACCATTGTACAGCTTGCATCAGTAGTAACACTAAATATTTTATTTGTCAATTTTCTGATTTTCAAAATGCAGTGAAAATATCACTCTTTGTTGTACCAGTAAGAAGATTCAATCAACACAATCCTTCATATGATTGTTGTCACGATATCGTGCAACTACTGCTAGGCACACTACATCATTTACATCAGTGCTTTCATCAACAGTAACACTGAATGCAACAGTTTGTTGTAAACTGGTTTTCTGTTTTGTTGTTACATCTTCAGCCATGTCAGTTATTCTTCTTTGAATTGATCTTGCAGAAGCTGGTATTTCTCGAATTCAAGACAGTATCTTATTTGATAGATCACTGAATAAGATTTCAGCACTTTTCAACAACATTTCTTTGATGAATTGTCCATCTGTGAAAGGTTTGCCTTTCAAAGCCACACAATGAGCAATTGTATAACTACATTCAGTGGCTTTATTTTAGGTTCCAATTATTTGACAAAAATAAGTAGTTTGTTTCTTAAAGGCAGAAACGCTTCACTTTTCTCATCTGAGTTTTTAAACATGAACACATGATTAGTTTGATACTTTTACAGCATAATGTACTCACAGAACAATCTTTTTGCTGTACAAATCTATATTCATTTGTCCAAGAGTTTTGAAAAGAGTGAATATCACGTTTTTGTCTTTGGTGGGACATTTTGGAAATCTCTCATTCAGTATGCCATGAGAATCTCTTTTTTGAAAGAAGCACTACCAATGAGCATCGATTATTTACCATTCTACTACGGAAAATAGCTTTCTAGAATTAATAACTTAATAAGCTTTTTATTTGGATTGTGATCTCATTTTTTAATATTATCAGAAGTAAAATGTGAATATGTACAATTTATTTCGCTTGCAAACAAAAATATCTTTTAAATGAAGTCAAACATATTATTTTCTGATAAATAATGATTTAATCGTAAATTCAATGTTGAATGTAAAAACCAAAAAAAAAAAAAGATGCTGTAATTAAAATATATTTTTTTACTATTTCAATTTATTCCGAGTGCCATTGATAATCGTTGATGTGCCAAGAAATGCACGGGTGCCATAGGTTGCCGTCCCCTGCTATAAACCAATATTTCATTATAAGTTGATTTTCCTCATTACCCACCTGGAGAAAACGGATTTATTTTTCTCTTTCAGGGGGAGAAAATAGAAATAGTTATAATAAATAATGTCTTATTGCTGTTTTTTAAATAATAATAGAATGACTTTATTAAAATACAGTACAATAATTATTTTTGAAGTATAAATTATTATTAGTTAAACTTTTTCTTTTGTAGATTTAAATTATTGTTAAACATCTAAAAATATATTTGCTATATTAATACAGTTATCGTGAATTTTAAAGTCTATTAACTTGGGTAAATATATTAGAGACAATTTGACATAAACGAATATTTTTAAAAAAATATCAAGAAATTATTAATATTTTCTGTTCTTCCCTATAAGATAATTAAATATTCCTTGCAACTTTTTTTTATAACACAGAGGTTCAGTTGGACTTCAAAACTGCCAATTGTTCTTAAGTCATGATAATGGTAACAACAATAATTTTCGATATTTTCCAATGCGGTAAACTTTAAAAATAATATTCTAAACATTGTAATAATGCTGTCAGGTCTGGAGATTTCAGTATGCGCAGATAATTGTCAAGAGAGTTTTAGATTACATTATGATACTAAGCATAAAAGAAAAATTAAAAAAAAAATTATAAATTTTTAGAATTTCAAATACAACTGTTAAAATTAAACAATTGAAGTGAGACAAACGTGTGATAAAAAAGAAAATGAGAAAATAGAAGAGTAAAGAAGAATAATGACAAGTGTTAGTCTCACTGTATTTATATTATTGGTCATATGACCATTTTATCAGAATGTTATTAATCTGTTAACCTATCTCTTTCCTGATTAGTTTGAATCCTTGACTTATTTATCACTAGGGAAGATTGTTAATCAATAAATTATCTAATTAATATTCAATTTTACAATAAAACAATTTTTTTAAATACTTGAAATTAATTAAAAACACTCCCTGGTTGCAAACAAAAATAACCAATTAAAAATGATGCCAGGATATAAAAATAAAATTTTAAATAATTAAAATTTATATTACATTTTTAATAAAACAAATATTACAAATAATATTTAATACAATCATTTATTATTGTTTAAATCTAGTCAAGTATCTCAAAATATTTTAAATTGTTTTTAAAAATATTTTAAAAATAAATAATGTTAAAATTAATATAATATTTATTCATTCATACAATTTTCATTTATTGACTACTTAAAAATTCTAATTTTAATTACTAGCTTTATTAAATTCATTTCTAATTGAATTAGTCCAATATATTTAACTAGAATATTATAGATTAACATTACAGTTTTAGTATTAGGTGCCAGCAAATCAAAAATAGGAGTTGAACCTGGTTTCTTAATTTTAAAAATTAGTACAAACTTTTTGAAACATGTTAACAGTTAAATTAAAATTAAATTAGCATTATTAATTTAAAATTGCACTACTTATCATTACCAGTTATTTAAATATTTAAAAACTTTAAAATATTAAATATTTATTTAAAATTTTTACAATTTAAGCTGTATATAATTATTGTAAAGCAATATAACAAATAAAATATTGATATAGCAGTCCTTATATGTAAAATTTTGATATTATAAAATATTAGCAACAATTTATCCACAACAAAATTAAGCCATATATTTTTTTTAAATGTTTTGGAACAAAACTTTTACTTAACATTTAGCTTCTGCCAAAGCTAAAGGTTACAATATATATATATATTGTGAATGTTCAAATTGATGATCCAGATATATATAAAAAAAAAAAAAAAATAAACAATTCAGTACAATATAAGTTTAACTAAATAGGATCGATATTATTTTAAATATTTCATATATGAATGCAGTCACCATAGTAACATTATTACATACAGTTCAATGTTTTTTATGTTGAGTATATTTGTTTATAAATTAATTAAAAAAAATATTATTATTAAAAAATATAGATATGTGTAAATTATTGATGTTTATCAATAATTTAAAAGGTTATTATATCAATTTTGTATTTTGGTTTGTAAATAATAAAAAAATTGTAATCGAATTTGGATTTAATTTTCATGTATCTTTTTCTCCGAACTTACCCCAAAACCGCGCGAAAACCACTATAAGAAAATTGATAGAATTGAGTTTTTTTTGAGTAATATTGAATGGTCGTCAAGATACGAAAAACGTCAGAAAGAGAACATATAAAAAAGACGCGACAGAATATAAGAGGATCTTCTTCATCATTTTGCTATAGTCAAGGACAGACATATTTTCTGTCTTAACAAATAAAGTTTTTTCAATATTTTTTTTTGTGTGTAAAACCATAAAACATGGAAAAATAGTGGAATTATCTGCCCGTTCAATCATTTAGCGGGCAGTTGCGAAAAGTTTCCGGGGAAAGCGGCAGCAAAGTAAAAAAAAAAACTATGAGGTAAAGGAAAATGCTTTATAAAAAAAAAAATGGATTTGCGTAAACATCGTCTCACGATTAAAAAAACAGGAACCCACTGGATCAATTCACATCATAAAAGGGATAATCAAAGTGCACTCACCTCTTCGGATGGAAAAAGAAAACTTTTAGTGAAGCCTTATAAAGTTTGCGATTATTATTTCTGACAAAGAAACTTCTCTTTACACCATAAGAACTGAAGTCAATCAATGGGCCAATAAATAGTGAACGAACAGACTCATATATATATATGGTATGATTTTTTTTTTTATATAAAATGTGCGTGTATTAATTTTTTTTTTATATGTAATAAAAGGGAATGATTTTTTTTTTATTATCTCTAAAAATAATATAATTTATTAAATGAAGATGATCGGAAAGACTCAAATATATTTATTATTTTGATAAACAAATAGATTTTGATACCCTCCTATTTCACATTTTTTTTTGGTATCGGTTATATGTAAATTTTTTTTTTTAGTAAAATATCCAAAAGCCTTTCCCGTCATTTACTCATTCATTTTTTTTTTTGTCGTAATTGTTATTGCAACATATTCAGAGATACACATAGCAATTTGATCATTTTTATTTAGTCAACCAATCTAAAATATAAGGTCATTTCCGATGTATTTTATCATTAATATTGTCAATTTTCTTTTCTATAATCTAATAAATTCAGTTAATTTAAATATCAAGACTAGGTTAATTATTTTGTTTTATTTGGATTATATAAGACGGCGTAGCTATTTAAGTAACAAGATTCAAACTCAGCTTGGCAAGCGAATTGGAATATAAGATAAGATGTTTTGCTTATTAGCATTTTATTTTGTTTCCATATGAATTTTATATTTATATTTGCATTCGAATATTATATATACATATTCTCATTTATCTTAGTTAATATTACAAAGTCAATCATTTCATGTTTGTCTGATTCCATCATAAAAATCTAAATAGATTATACTTTATCATTTGGTTCAGAATAATTCGTCTTGGATATTTTCCTTAAACTCCTATAAAATGAAGGGAATAAACTTCATTGACCGATTTAATTGAATATTATTTTGATTTGTACAAATATCAATTATAATCATATGTTTTAATTGTTGCCGGTCAATTTTTATTCAATTGTTTAAAATTTCAAACAGGTGAATAAACATCCAATAGAAGCTCGATATGTCTTTTATGTAATGTGGTTGGACATTGTAGAGTTAGAGATGAGCTAATAGAGTGTTGATATTAAACTCCAGTGAAGTATTCTATTTTAAAAACATAAACGAAGCACTAGTTAAGCAGCACTTTATTGGAAGATATTTATAAATTATTTATAAATTATTTTGTAGCTTCTTAGTAAACCATAGACGTATATTAATTTGTTTAAACATTTAAGTGAGTGCATAAATTTTCAAAGTGTTTATAAAATTATAATAAAACCAGTTGATGCCCACAGAAAATTATTAATTAGAGATTGAAGTAGAAAGAAATATATATATCGCTTATTGACACGAGTGTTTATCTTTCTATTTAGCGTTTATTAAAATAGATATATATATTTGGGTTCAAGTATTATTTTGTTTTGATATTTAAATAATGTCTATATGTAAACAAATGTTTTGTGAAGTACTATTACAGGTACCTAGAAGCTTATCCATTAAGTTAAAAAGGCAGCATCTTTAAATAATAAAGTAGATTTAAATTACTATAACAGTAACAGGCTAATAAAATATATATTGGAATCTGTTTTAGTTATTAATTGGATTTGATTTTGATTAGATTGCCAATCAAGTAGTTAGCCTAATCCTATATTATTGTTTAGGGCAATAGTAGTTGGTTTCACTGCTCTTTGCAATTTATGTTGTAATTGTGATGGATTTGTTGATGTCTGAAGCAGATAGTCTCATTATTCCTCCATTTCACTTATAACTTAAGTAAATTAAACTTTAAGAGAGATTATTTGTGCTTTGTGATGGTTTATTATATAACGGCGACCCGATTGAGCTAGACCAGATTAATTTAAATTGGATTTTTAGATTTTTTATCAGATCAGATTGATCATCCTAACCATCACCTTCATCCATCAATTCAATCAGTTACAAAATGGCACCAACATTTTTGGCCTTCTTTCTTCAATTTAAATGGAATACAGCATTCAACAATTCCGACGGTTACAATATATATATATAAACCATTATACAATTACAAATATCCAGTAATGCCCTGTTTAAAAATCTATATCTCAATAATAGCGAACTTCAAAATGAAGTTCACTACTATTGAGATATAGACTTTTAAACAGAGGGCATTACTGGATATTTGTAATTGTATAATGGTTTATATATTTGTATAATTATTTCAGTTAGTGTTAACAGTAATTTTCTTTTCATATATATATATTTATGTGTAATAATATTATAATTCAATGTCTGTACTTCTTCAAAGCAATATATGTAATTACATAATTGAATATTTATAAATACAGTAATCAGATATATTTTAAAAATTTTATCCACTTAGCACTTTTGACTATCCTTGTAATCTTTGTCAACTAACATTTTAAAAGACTAACTTTCCCATAATTCTATGATCTTAACATTTGCTGCCTGCCTATTTATTAAGTCATGTTTGTATTTATATATTAGCACAGCCTCTTTTATTTTTCTTTTATTTTTTTCAATTTACAATATTTTTGACGTTGTTGTAATTGAAGTTAAAACCATAAATACATGAATTATTATGGTCATGAAAAATGAATGCTGAAATATTATTATCTACTTTATAATTTTGATTCAATTTCTGAACCCTTTTTAACAACAGCAAGTGCTCTTTAGTTCATTTTTCCAACGTACATCTTGATTCATGTTACCATTTTTTAAACTTAATGCATTTGAAATAATTTCAATAGACGCTATTCGATCAATTGATGCATACATTTCATTTATACTAGAGTACATATTACATCATTAACATTAATCATAATGTTATAGATTTTACTAACAAAATCAAATGATGGACATATTGTATATTTATCAAAACCAAGAATTTCTTGTAGCATTTTCTCAATTAAATGACACGTTTCATAATAAAACATTCCCCCAAAATCAACCATTAAACATAATGGTTCATTCTCTTTATGCAGTTTTATATTTGAAAAAATCTTGGGACATATTGCAGCAGGAGGATAAATCTTATAGTAAGTACTATTATCAATCACATTATTTTTAGCTTTTCTTAAAATGTTGTTAATAAATTTAATACATAAATTTTCTATATTTATTTTATCAACTTTCATAAAATTAAGATTATTCATTTGAGTAATAACTTTGTCTTCATAATTACATTTTAGTAATAAATGCATTCTTAGTCCTTTATCTTCTTGTATACAAATTAAATTATTATCAGATGTAAATTTTTTAAACTTAGATATTTGCATGTTCCAATCATAATTTGTTTTATAATTAAAATTTTTTCCATTTCCTCTTTTTACTAAAATCTGATTATGAAGACAAAGTTATTACTCAAATGAATAATTTAATTTTATGAAGGATTTTTTGAACATGGGTAACAGCTGGCCAATGGGTTTACCTACTGTTGCTCAAATATGTAATTTTGTAATTTCTATGTATGAAGAAAATACTCTAAAAAGGAACATTATCAAAAAAAACATTACTGTATATTACTGATATGTTGAGGATGTTTTTGTATGTGGAAGGCCAAATACAATTAAAGAGTTGTTCTAAGAATTAAATAATTTAAATCACTTAAAATGTATAAAAACAGATGAACATTTAATGTGCATTCAATTTCTTGATCTTAAAATAACTAGAAATCAATATATGCTGGATTAACGTATGCCCATTAAACTAATAGTAAAAACAGGTTATATTCCATATAAATCAAGAGTGTCAATGTCACATAAAATGGCAGGTTTGAAGTCTTTCTTATTTAGAAAGAATAGTCTTTGCAAATATTTATTGGATAAAGGAAAAATATTGAAATATATTCGAATGAATTGTTAAATGTTGGTTACAATTATAATCATATATATAATGTTATTAAAGATTTTAATATGAGATATAAGAATAAAAATTTTGATAATAATATTGATCTTCCTGCAAATAAAAAAAAATATGGATATCAATACCATACATTTCGAATGATCAAGTAAATTTTATAAGGAAGATTTGTAAAGATACATGTGATATTGCATTTTACACACTTCCTAAATTAAACAAATTAATAAATAATTCTAATGATAAAACCTCATTTATAAATAAAAATTTTATCATTTATAAATGGATATAGAGGTGTAGTAGTGGATATATAGGTGAATCAAGATGTACATTGAAAAAAAAAATTAAAGAGCACTTGCTGTTGTTCAAAATTGCAAAGTAGATAATAATGTTTCAGCATCCATTTTTCACGACCATAATAATTCATAACTGAAATACAGGCTTATTATATACCTGTATCAATATATGTAATATATAGGGTATATGAGCACAGACTTTCACACGACCCACCACTCACCACTCTATCTCATATTACTGATACACTCAACCACATAAATATATTTGAAAAAATAAATGATCATCAATATAGTATTTCATGCTAAACCAGCAATCATCAGTTGGTCCAGATTATCATCTCCATACATATATTCAATAAGTGCTCAGATATATATTAAGATAGCCAATCTTCATACTTTAATGGATAGGCTTCAATCCACTCCACACTCCAACTCTTCAACCATCCATCCAATTAAAAATCTGATGATGGAATGCACAAAGGCCGCCCTGAGGCTGAGATTCTTATCACACCCATGTTGACCTAAAGTCAATCTGATCTTTCATGTACAGAACATAATCCATTTAATACATATATAAGGGATGGGCGGACATCTCTATAATGTAATAACTGAAATACAAGCTTATTATATACCTGTAACAATATATGTAATATATAGGGTACATGAGCACACACTTTCACACGATCCACGGCTCATCTATCTCATATTACTGATACACTCGAATATATATATATGTTGAAAAGATAAATAATCATCAATATTCATATTTCATGTTAAACCAGCAATCATCAGTTGGTACAGATTATCATCTCCACATATATATGCAACAAGTGATCAGATATATATTAAGATAGCCAATCTTCATATTTTAATGGACAGGCTTCAATCCACTCCATATTCCAACTCTTCAATTGTCCATCCAATTGAAAATCTGATGATGGAATGCTCAAAGGTCACCCTGAGGCCGAGATTCTTGTTACACCCATGTTGACCTAAAGTCAATCTGATCCCTCATGTAATAATTCATGTATTTATAGTTTTAACTTCAATTACAACAATGTTATATATATTGCAAATTGAAAAAAAAAAAAAGAAGCTATGCTAATATACAAATATAAATATGACTTAGTTAACAGGCAGGCAGCAAACGTTAAGATCACAGAATTGTGGGAAGGTTAGTCTTTCAAAATGTTAGTTGACAAAGACTACAAGGATAATCGAAAGTGCTAGTAAGTGGAAAAATTTTTTAAAATATATCTGATTACTGTATTTATAAATATTCAATTATATAATTATATATATATATATTGTAATGAAACAGGATTTAAACTGATATGATAATAGCTTAGCTAAGTCATCATAATGAATAAGTCTTTCTTGGATTCTTGTGCCTATATACCTGTATACACTTTAACTTCATTCCTAAGAGATGAGAGGTTAATAATCACAAAAATATTAAACTATATTTATATCCTGCACTCACCTCATCCTTACCATCTTTCAATTCCATTATTCCCAGGCTTCAAACTCATGGAGAATCTGCATAATATCTAGTCCAGACTAAACTAATATCACTTAAAATGCCAATATGCATGAATATGTATAGATGTATAAGGATAGGTATGGATACATAAAAATTTGTGAGTGTAAAAATATATGTAAGTATATGAGAAGATATGACTAATTGAAAATTGAATATAGAAAAATACACAGAGAGTTTTTGGTTTAAACACTTATATATATTTAACAAATATATTTACAATAAGTAACATTTTAATAAAAAAATTTATAACAACATATAAAATATTTAAATTTAACATATATGGTTACTCTTTGATTATAGTTTATTTCAATTATTACACCAAATCCTTATCCCCTACAATAAATAACCATCTGATGTTCATATTAACATAAATAAAATTTATTTTATACTTACGATTGTCTAAATCATTCTTGTTTGCTACATCATTATATTGTAATTATAATTTTATTTTCATTAACTTGATAGGTTAAATTCATATCAGTTATATAAATGATATGGGATCTCCCTGTTATATAATTATAATAGACAGGAAAGACCATTTATAATAAAAAGAGTTAGTCAAGTATACTGAAAACTTTTAATTAACATATTAGTATGAACAAACAAAAAAATATATATAATAGTGTAAATGTATAAATGTTGAGAATATATATTAGGTAAAATCTTATCTTATCCTTGATGGTGATTAAATTTGTAAACATGTAAGTTCTTGTTTGTAACTATAATTTTACTTTACTTACAATAATGGCAATAATAATTATACATTATGTTACATATTAACACTTATTTCTCCCCTTTTTGTATCCATATTAAAGGAAAGATATGAACAAAAACATTGATATAAAATATATAACTAAATAAAATTCATGTCAACCCAAATTTCGTTTTAAAGTTCATAAGAAAAAATGTCCTAGTTAATCATTTTAATAATCCTCATTAATCCATTTCAGATATAGATGATAAAATGTGAGTGTTCTAAAACATCCATTACATTACTTAAATAATAAGTGAAATAATGGTTAAAGCTAAATGGGATAATTAGTAACCATTAGAAAACACCAGTAACCATATAAACATTCACAATAAGGATAGTAATCAATATTTCTCACTGTTGTCAAGGCAACCTTCTCACTTTTAAATAGCAAGAATGGAAATTCACTCTTACTAATGGTCAATTGAATATATATGGACACTTAAAGATTGCTATTTAAACATGGAAAGGTTGCCTTGACAGCAGTGAGAAATATTGATTACTATCCTTATTGTGAATGTTTATGTGGTTACTAATGGTTATTAAGTGACTTGTACTTTCCATCCTTGGAACTTCTGCTTTGGAGTGTGTAATTGTTCAGTACATTTATTAATGGTAAACTTGATATTTCATAGCACAGATATTAAATGCTAGGTTAATTTTCATTCCAGCTCCAACAATTATAGCTTCATGAGCAATGACTTTCTTTCCCCAATGTGATTTTACAATTGGCAATGCATGGTTGTCTGTATTGATATTCATATTTTTATTAAAATATCTTGGATAGAATAACAGTGATGCTTTTTCTATTAGATCTCCTTAATATTGTTTAAAGATTAGAAACACTTTGGAAATTTGAATAATTTTAATTTAATTTTGAAGATTTCACTTTCAAACGCCTCATTTAGCTAATTTTACTTTCTTGAGTATTCAAATAATTATTTCTATTACTATTTCACCTCAGTGGTGAATTTTATTTCTATTGGAATTGCAAGTTCGAATTCTCAGCTTAAATTTATGCAGATTGTTCAGCTGATGGGAAATTTTTCTCTGAATTTGGAGAAACTCGTTGGTTTTTATATTTTCCTATTATTAAAATGAGGATATTCTATTAAAGATAATTTTAGATGACTTTGAATATTAAGTTCGTGATTTTGATTTAGGTTCTTTGTTTACATCATTATTAGTGATTATTATATATAGGTAGTATGTTAATAACAATAAAATTTTTATTTGTTGTTTCTTTCCTTTAAAAGAATTTCATTCCTTGCTTGTGTTTACTCTATCCGATCAGATTTCTTTCATATTGTTGTAGTGTTTCAGAGTTACATCACAATTAATGACATAATTTTAATAAAGGTCAGTTGTCGTATATGTGTTTTATAGTTTAATTCGAATATGTATTTATTGTATGATTTAGTTGGAGTTTAAATGTGTATACCAACTAATGGTTTCATTTTTATTAATGCAGTGTTTAGTAGATATTATTATATCGAGTCTTGGATTGGAATTAGGCCAAAAAGAGGGTGTAAATGATAGTGGAGGGATATATATATACATTGTAAGGTCCTCACCTTACAATTCACTTAATATTTAAATAAAGATAAAATTTTAATGTAGGAAAATAACCACTTAACTAGTGCCCTTTATGTATAACATCAAGCAACTACCACACAATTAAATAAATCAAATATACACTATTAATTGTGTATTAATAACTGTGTAAATCTATCAATTAAAATCATATTTATAACAATACCAACTTTAAAAATCAAACCTATAAATGCAAGCAAGCAAAAATCTCAAAAACCAAAAAAAAGGAATAACAACTAATGTTAAATTTGTTTGTTTATTAATCCAGTATAAAATTTTATAAATAAAAATGATGTCAACAATGAAAATAAAAGCGCAAACCTAAACGAATACATCAAAAAAGCAAATGATACAATATAAAATAACCAGGCTTTTAGAAATGATATAATATAGATATGAATATTTTTTATTCTTCAATTGAGATTTAAACTTGACATCAGCCAGATAATACACATTTGATTAAAATTCAATTTCATAGCAGTCATTCGAAAACATAGATTGGCAGCCATTGGAAAATAGAATATCTCCATAGAGAAAAATGACAACAGAAGAAATCAACAAAACCTAAGACAAATAAATTACATTTTCAAAAGATATTATCTTATAAATTCCTAAATAATAAATTCTTATAAATTATTAACAATCCTCAACATCAAAACTCATAAGCCACTATAATTGCAATGTGAGAAAATTGACCAAAGAAGCCCACCAGTAATTCCATAAAAGTAATATTTCTAATCCAAGTTACAAGCTAGGAAAGAATAAATCATGTGTGGCTAGGAAGTGAGAAAATATTGTGGAGATGGACCTGCTCATCATACAACTATGAGTTTCCCATATAAGTATCAATTAAACTCAACATTCCAACAGCCATGCTAGGGAAAAGATCTACAATGTGCTACAACCAATTGAGGAAATATCTCAACTTAAGAAAGATTACTTATAAAAGAGTCAGAGTCATTATCGCGAATATCCAAATGGCAACGAAATACAATCAGATGAACTATCACCCAGTTAAAGCAAAAAGAACTTTCCTAAAAGCAAAGATACCTGGACATTTTTTAATCTGAACGATGTTTTGAACAGTGGCTAGACTATACTGTAGTAATATCTCATGTTATATTTCTAAATATTTCTAAATTTTTTTTATTATTTTACTTTTGATTTCTTTTTTTTTTTTGAAAACAGATGTTCAACCCATCCAATCATCAATTAGTTTATGGGGGAGGGGAGTCATACAATACTAATATTAAATTTTCATTTAGTAATAAAATATAGGTGCAGATTCCCGAGGTTGCTTGTTAATAGACTCAACAATCTACTGACTTGAG
This sequence comes from Epiperipatus broadwayi, assembly GCA_028023455.1. Lineage (NCBI taxonomy): Eukaryota > Metazoa > Onychophora > Udeonychophora > Euonychophora > Peripatidae > Epiperipatus > Epiperipatus broadwayi. The sequence goes on from JAQFVV010000019.1 coordinate 12,762,645, forward strand.
AGGTGAGACTTTGCTTTTACACAGTATTAAGTGCTCACATTCTGACAGTTACAATATTTAAAGTTAAATTAATTTTATTATTTGGAATGCATGATTGGTCTGTTCTATTATAGATCTATACGACACCAAAATAGGGGGAGTTCAGAATCTAAAAGCAACTTTCAACAAATCACAAAATGCCGACAAATGGATCAGAAATTAATGACCAACTGATGATAGGAAATTTAGTTCGCAAAGATTTAAATATTATCATATAGTTTTAAATTGTCTTCTCTGTTAACTTAAAATTATTAAATTAGAATGGTGAATGACCATCCTTCACAGAGATCAAAGGTTTGGGTGATTCAATTCTTGATGAATGCAAACAAAGGATGATTTTGGCTATACGACCATTATATGATAAACAAGCATTCCATTTTTATTAAAAAACAATCATGAATAAAATTGCCAATAGAATAAATTTGTTAAACATTCAATACTAAACTGATTGTTTGTCATCTTCTTTATCTATTTTCTAATTAATCATGCCATACACATATCTAATTCACATGTTAGATATGAAATAACCATAAAATGTATATTCTTCCTGAGTTTGAACACTGTGGCATAACGAGAATCAAAAAGAGATGAATTAAGGGAAGTTATGCGAGTGCGAATTCGATTTCACACTGTCAATAATCATCATGAAACCATTTCACAAAATTTATGTAAGTCATCAATCAACTGACTTGTCTTATTATGTTTAACATTCTACCTTGAAAGCTCAATCAGCAACCATAGTTAGATGCACATCTCATGGAGAATAAGGCCATCCTGTTACAATATATATATAGTAATAGTAGCTGGGTTCAAACCCTGTTACAAGAAAGTGGAAAAGCAAGTACACATTACCCTAAATACAGGTATTTATTCAAGATGTCGTTAAAGGGTTAAAAATATATATAAAATTAGACATATATATGTGCGTGAATTAAATTTTGAATTCTTTTTTTTTTTTCTCTTTTAAGAAAATAAATGGGGAAGGGATTAATTAGTAATCATTGTTTATTTTAGGATGTTTTATTTTTAAAATATTATAAATTGGCAAAAATACAGTTGTACGCAAATATTTTTATATAGATTGTTTAGGATTGTCTAAAATATTGTTTTTAATTTCTATCATATCTCAAATTAGCGAGAGTAGTGAAAAGAAATATTGTATATGCCTCCAAGCAATTCTGGGTTGTATAACAATCCTTAATTACTTCAAAAAAAAAAAGAAAAATTCCAAGAAAAGCTGAAGAATGTATTGTGAATAAGAAAAGATACCAGGAATTACGGCACCACAAGACAATGGACATGTCAAAGAACTAGATCGAAGATCTGATAAAATTTTTTTTTCTGAGAAAGGACAAAGCAATTAAAAAAAATTAATTAATTAGAAAAAGAGGACAGTTGGGCAGTTAGATTGTAACCGTTGAGAAAGGAGAATCGTAGAGATATATTAATGAAAATGTTTAAAATAATGGGGTAAGCGCCAATACGTGAAGGGCTCTACCATCTGCAGCCGATGTGAACTGACTCTACACCACCTGCCCGCAGAAGAACTTGGAAACCTCGCTAATGATCAGTATTGCTTAACATAAGACGAAATAGGAGTGAATCGTGCATCCAGAATATGAATAAATTCATTGTGATAATTATATACTGTAGAAAACTTCTATTGTGACTCATCCATCACCTACTTAAATCTTAATGTCGGACTTTGCAGAAAGAAACTATATCGAGTTCTCATAAAACAAACTTCAAATGCTACAAGCTCATGGAACTCAACCCGATACACTACGTGATTCATTATATTCTGATCCCACACCCCAGGGTTCGTCAGGTAACGTGAACTATATTTTTTATATATAACTCGGAATTGCTTATGGCTACCCTCGTACTGACTCTATTAAATTAGTTCGTAGCATGAAACTATTGCGTATAACTGTATACTAAATTTTATATATATATATAAATTAATATTTATTTGTTCTAGATTAAATATATTACTACTTCATTTATGGTTTGGGGAATTTATTATATATTTTAACTGGGAATGATATGAGTTGATTTTATATAGATTATGTTCAAATATTAATAATAAAATTTTATATATATCTACCTTGGCGTTAAAGTTAACTATTATTTATCGTTTATATTCTCCTATTATTTTACCTGCCAAATAAAATGGAAATTATTCCAATATGTCCAAAGTGAGCAGATATGTTTATGATTTCATTACATGTCGCATACAAACCCACCTTTTTGTTATTATCTCCATTCATCCGATAGGTTTTCCTCCCAACCCTGGGAAGGAGCTAGCTTGGGTCAGGCACCTCGTTAGTCGGTAAAATATAATTCTCACTATAATAGTGAGTTTGGTGCTTGAGGTCAGCGATCAACTGATGCTCATAAATATATTCTTCCTGTAAATATTTTTTTATTTAGATCTTACTCAAGAGACAAGGGCCACCGGAAAACTTTTTTTTCATTTGTCTTAAATCCTATTCATGCAATATTTAGAAATTGTGTCATATAAATAATACTGATATAAATAATTCATATTAGAATTTTCCTTTGGTAGATAGTATTTAAATGTTATCTACAGGTGTTATGGCGACTAAACAGCCATAGTCATTCCATCTATTCTACGGTATGACTCACGTGTCCATTTCTTAAGATCTATTATATTCTATTTAAGTCTTCAAATATTGGGTATGACGGATAGAAGGGGTGGCCGGTTACAATATATATATATATATATATGCACAAGTAAATACATACAGAGCCAGAATAATAGGAAATACAAACAGAAAAATGCTTAGGATATCAAATGATTTGGGAGGGGGTATAATTCTGCCGTGAAATACTGATGTGAATTGATTTTTATTAATGAACATACAAGATTCATTTGTGATGTTTGAAAGCAGATAGAGGCCCAAATGTTTAATTTGTACAGGACACAAAAAGAATTATTATAGCACTGATGTGCCACAAAGAAGGTGTTTGAACAAATTTTACACAAGATAATAAAAACAAATGGTTTCCCCAAAGTTTTTGAAAATTCAAGAATCTCGGGTAAAAAATTAGCACTTAAGGAAGACCCAAAAATGATCGAAATTGATGACTGTTGTAGTACATGCTTCTGCCACTGAATATCTCATGGGAAACCTTCTGCATCAATCTCACGGGGAACCTTCTGCATCAATCTTCTAAATGATATCACCTTTTTAAATTGTGTTCCCATGTAACACATTTTTTTGTCAAGTACCTTTTGCGTATTTGTCAATTTTTATAATGGCTAAAAAGTTGAATAATATAAAATTCTGTTTTCTTTTAGGTAAAACAGTCATAATGCTTGTACCAGACTACAAACAAAGCAAAAAAAAAAAACTATTCTGGGAAAAATACAAATTTATAAGTGATTTAATGAAAATGCCAAATTCATCATATCCCAAAAAAGCATAGTGAGCAAGGTTCAATATCAAGACAATGCTGATTTTTTTTTTTTTGGATACAAATGATTATTCACTCAGAATTTGTTCTTAATAATCAGGTATTAAAAACCTACAACTTCTGAAAAGTTTGTATGGTGCAGTAAAGTGTAAATGTCCCATTTTGTGGCAAAGTGAGGAGTACAAGCTTCCCCACAAAAATGCAAGGTGAAACACTTTTTAATTAAATTCAGCATAATCCAGCTTATCTATTAGACATATATGTTCGATCTTGCTCTCTGTGACTCTTTTTATTCTCTTGAATGAAAAAATATCTCAAAAAATTTTGTTTTGGGAACTTGTAAGTAGTGAAAAAAAAAATGACGCATGCATTAAAAGGCATCATTTTGCAAGCATTTCTGGACTATTTTGAAAAGTGAAAAACCAAGTCTAGACTGATGCATTGTATTAAATGGATTGTACTTTGAAAAGGATTCAATTTGTAATACCTAAACATGAAATAATTTTTATTACAAAGTTCCGGTTATTTTTGGATACCCCCTCAATTAATGATTTATTATGGGTAAAAACCAAGTTGCAGGCTTTCAGCTGTAAACTTCTGGTATTTGCTTTTGGTGACAGTCATCAAGTCATGATATTACAAAGTCTGACATTATGCTTAAGCTGAGATCTTTATCCAATAGCATTCATCCTGGTTCACATGTGACACTTAAATACCTTTTCTTGCACATTTTTTTTATGGTATCAATTGTTATGAACTTGTTTGACTTTCTAAGCAAATTTATCAGATCGATAGGTTGTATCCAGTTTCCTTAGTTCCATTTATCAAGTAAAATACTCTTCCCTCTTCTCTTAATAACTTTGTTCTATCTCTATGACATCTTTATTTATCAAAGTCATTGAATCCATCATTAAGGAAAAGATATAGTCTATTATTCTGCTTTCCACCTTAAAGTGTCAGTTTGCTAAAAAGGATGCTTCGACCTCTGATGCTACCAACCTCTTAAAACTTGTTATTGACCAAGTTAGAGCCACTAGAACAGCTGCTCCCAAGTAGTACAATGTGATATTTCATCAGCTTTTGATTTTGTCTCTACTGACACTGTCATTGGAATATTACAATTGCATAACACTCCTGTTCCTATTCTCTACATTTTAACTAATCATCTAACTAATAGAAAAAATTTTATCACTCTTAATAGACAAGTTATATCTGGATTTAAACCCCATAACTCTATTCTGCAGGCTTCAGCTTTGAGTGCTTTGTTTTTTTGTTCTTACATAAATCTGCTGCTTTTGAAAATAAAGAGAAAACAGTCTGGCATCTTTATTCTGCTGATAAAGCAAACAAGCATATACCATTCAAGGATGATCTTATATTTTTTTTCCTCTCTAAGAAATACATTCCTTTACTTATTTCTATTTTGGAAAATTATATGGCACACTATAAATTTCAGTTTAACCTTAATAAGTCATTTCCTTACACTGCTCTCCCTCAACTTTCTTGGAGATTTCTCATTCATAAGTCTATGAGAACATCTATTCAGAACTCTATCCTCACATCTTCAAAAAATATAATTAAGTCCTTGTCTAAAGTTTACTTTCCTCTTCATGTAAAATTCTCTTATCAACATCCTGATTTTTTCAAAAATTATTTACTATATGACCATTATTAACTATACTAATGGTTTCAAGATTAATTGCAATTAGTATTAGAAACTTACAGAAGCATGCTGAAGACAATGGTCTCCCTCTTCTTTCAATCCCCAATTTTTATTTTAAGAGATCATGTAATATTATTTTTAAAGTTGTCTCTGCTTATCTTAATACTATGAAATTTGTTCTACTCACCCTTATTGATAAGTCTTAACCCAGTAAAGCTAATTTCTTTCAATCTTTAATTAAATCTATTGCTGCTTATATTGATTTTAATAATCACACTTTCTCTACAAAAATATTCTTTTGGAAGGCTTATAATATGTTTAATAGTGCTAGTCAAACTCTACCATTCCCATCTCTCCATACTATCATCAATAAATAGATATATAATAAAAACATTCAAATTCTGATAACTAGAATCAAAATACCTTGATTTTCTTATCAAAATCCAATTTAGAAGCCCTCCCTATTAGTCATTTATCACAGAGAATGTTGCATGCCAACATTAACCCCCTTTGTTCTCTTTGACATAAGTCTGAAGAAACAATATATATTTTTGTCCCGGTGTCCTGCTTTACTTATCTAAAAAAATATCATTGAGTCAATTACCAAATTGCATACTTCTATTTCTATTCTCATTGATAGCATGATGTGGGCCTTTTCCCTTTAATTAGGATTCCCTTATGTTTACCCTTTAGTTCATAGATGCTACTTTTGCTTCAATCCTACATCTATGAAATTACAATGACTGTTTTCCAATAAAATTTAAAAAATTAAAAAGAGACAGGGCATTTGCCCCTCAAAACATTGTTAATGCTACATGGAGCCTGGGCTCACTTCCGACATTACAAGTAGATAATTTTTTTTACACCTTTGTTACGGAATTTACAAAATGTACCTGTTATAATTTATAAACCACTGAATTTGACTGTTTTGATTATAAACTACAAAATAACTAATTGGAGTTCAAATCATCTTTTTCAAGTTTGTAAAAAAAATTTTTGTCTAATAAAATTGTTTGTAAAAACATGTAATTTGTTATGACAAATTCAAAATATGCCATAAACTTTAGATACCCAATTAAAAAAATAAGTTTAAAATTAAAAAAAAGGTTGTAATGTGATAGCGGGGTGTGGCCGCTTCATGGCGCTAATTATGTGTAAAAACCCATAAAAATGCCATTTCCGTGGCCGTTAATTATGAGTAATACAACACTGTTGTATTACGCCATATTATACAGGTAATACAACACTTTCGTTATATTGCTTATTTATGCCGCTGTATGGCATTCCATGGTAGTGCGGTTCGCGATAGTGTAAGATATTTTGCGCAATTGAATATTGTCTATCATATGCTGTTACGGTGTTTATATTTCAAGTGTGACTAATTTTTTAAATATAGAATACTTTTTTTTTTATTTGTATGTAAATGATGTCATGTAAATTATTAATAATTTAAAAACAGCCAAAATCCTTCCCTCCACAAATTTAAATGTTTAAAACAGTGGCAAAGAGTAGGTCCTAACATGATTTCCAAAACATAACATGTAAAATCACGTTTCCCACGAGTCAATATATGAGATAAGTGGAAATGGCTGAACAAAACATTCCTATTTATAAATTGTCCAACTTGCCAACCACAGATTCTGACGCTGTGTCATTTTTCCAAAATAAAAATGTTTTACCAAATGAGAAGCGCTGCGAAGGTGAGGAAAGAATGAAATTGTATCATTCAAAAAAATATATGGCAATTTCGATGTTCGTCATGTCATGTACAATGTTATATTCGAAAGAGAACTTGGTTGGAAGGCTCCAGAATAACACTGGACTACGAAAGTTATGTTGTGAAAGTCTCTCATCCTGATCTTACCGTCAAATAGGCAAACCAGATTTAATCATTAAGGTGGACAAAATGATGTTCACCCACAGAAAAAATCACCAGGGAAGGATACACCCACAACAGTGGATATTTGGTGGGATGTGTAGGGAGAGTGAAGAATGCTTTGTGTCTCCCGTTGCTTCCCACTGTGTCTACCCTTCTGGAGGTCATCAAAGACAACATTAAAACCAGAACGACCATCTTCTCCGACTGTTGGAGGGGATACAAAAGTAGGGACCTTGAAGCTGCCGGTTTTAAACATCTTACTGTCAATCATCACTACACCTTTGTAGATCCTACAACAGGTGCTCATACCCAAAATGTGGAGCATCTTTGGGACCTCTTGAAGTGGCGAAACAAGAAACAATGCGGAACTTCCAGAAAATTGCTTCCAAATTACCTGGCAGAGTTTATGTGGTGATGTCTGCACAAAAACGAAGATCTGTTCTTGTGCATTTTGTCCAAGATGGCTTTCAACATCCAACCTACGCCAATATAGTGTGTTGTTTTTGTATGATACCAAAACAAATCAAAGTAAAAGAAGCCAGAATCTGTGATCAACATTGTGTTTTAAAAAAAAAAATTGTTTTTTTTTATTAACGTTACTGTATGTCAAAAAAAAAAAAAAAGGCGTTGAATGTCGTATTTAAAAAAGACATTATTGTTTTTGCATGTTGTTCTACAAAATTTGATTGGGGGGGGAGGTAATTTGTTATTGTTTTTATGAATTTGAAAAAGAAAAAAATTTTTTCAACAAAAAATATTGGAAACCCAGTGGGATTGCTGTTAATTAATGTATATAAACAAAAACAAGTGATCAAAATTTGTTTTAAAAAAAAGGACTTTTCCTTTTTATTAATTGTAGTCTACTTTCGTTTGTCAAAATTAAATGTAAATAAAAAAAAATAGTGGCAATCAAAAGACTACCAAAATATTTGTTTTTTCTTGTTTGTATTTGAACAAAATTTTATTTTTTTTAAAAAAAATTGTTATTGTTTTTATTAAAAATATATATATTTAACAAAATATCTAAAAATATTGAATGACGTATTCTAAAAATAAAAGTCATGAAATAAGTAAATGTGTGCTTGTATCTTTTATAGAATAATAAATTGAAAACACCATCTTCGTTTCGTTATAAAAAAAGAAAACAAATTTATTTTAATGAAATTATTTAATAATGTAACATATTTTTTTGTAAAATATTTATATATAATTAAAAGAAGAATTATTTTAGTCAAATTATATTTAAAACATCATGATTGTTTTTAATAAGTGTTGGCCCAGTTTCGTAATATTTTGTTTTTACACATAATTAGCGCCGTGAAGTGGCCACGCCTGGCTATCACATTACAAACAAAAAAAGTAATAATTAATAAATATTTTGCTAAGCATATTATTAATAAAAATAACTCATTAATCTGTACATAAATGTAGTGTATAATAAGCACAATACAGTTGCTATGATTTTTTTTTCATTAAAGCCGAACTTTTGAATATTTTACTTTGAAATCACATAATTAAGACTGATATCCTATTGAATTCCAGTGCAATAAATTTAAATTAAAAAAATTTATAGATATAATAAACACCTCCATTCTTCACCATTCTTTTTAAATTCATATAAATAAAGATACAATAAAAGACAAATGACCCCCATTTTCTCATTTATTTTTGGTGTACTTTACATATGATTTACTTATTATTATTTTTCTATTTACTTAATAAGTGTAATATATGCATTTTAAAATTAATTGTACATATGAAAGTGTCTTATTCTAAAATATTATTTTATTGTAAAATCTTTAAATTTTGCTACTAATATTTTAATCATAGACGTTAATTAGTTATTATCTGATTCGGCTTAAAATGCAATCAATTGTACCAAACTAATTAAACAGATAACGAAGGAATTTAATTAGAAAAACCCAATTTAATTAAATCCCACCTTAATTTATAAGAATAACTCCAGAAAACAAACCAATAAAAGCGGGGCCATTTTGAAATGATCAACAGAGCATTTTCAGTGAATTCGATCAGAGCATCTGTTGCAAGGGAACAGCGTAGGAATTGCGAATTACCCTCATTGAGATAAAAACTATACATTCAGAATTATAGTGGGAGTATCCGTTATCGTGTGTACATAGTGTACTTTTCTAACACAGCTCGGTGTGAATTAGAACTTTGTATAAACTGCAAATTAGTTAGCATTGAACTGTTTTGAGAATTGAACTAACTAGTTCGCAAATTAACTTTGTGTGCTGTAATTGAAGAATCAATACACTGCAAATCTGGTGCAGTTGAATTAGTCAAATCTAAAAACCACAGCGAATAACCAGCTAATAATAATAAAATGTCAGTTTTCGGACAAAACTCTATTGGAGAGTTCGATGTGGAAAATGCGGCCGATTGGCCACTATACCTGTCGCAAATCGAAAATTTCTTCATTTTAAATGGCATTGAAAACAACAAATGAAAGTAGCCACTCTCTTGTTTTTCAGGGAAAAAAATGATTGAAAACACCAATAAATTATACAAAAATCCCGTAGATGAGAATGTACCATTAAAGGAATTATCCCAACGGCTAAACAAATTTTTTAACCCTTGCCCATCCCGCCACATAGCATGCCTACAGTTAAGAAATAGAAAACTAAATAGTGAAAAAATCAAACAATATAATTTAGCTCTCAAGAAGCTAGCGAAAGATTGTGTGTACGGTGATTTCGTAGAAGAAATATTACTAAATCAACTGCTATGGGGAATGTCTGATGACAGGCTCAGACAGCAGCTGTTAACAAAGGAAGACCTAACCTACGAAAGCACTATAAAGAAAGGAATAACATGAGCTAATTCTAAAACAGGCACAGGCCTTCAGAACAAAAGATAAAATTTACGAGCAAGTTTTCAAAACTAATAAAGCAGAAATACGTCCATTTCAACGGGAACCCCAGAGAAATAACAGAATTAAATGTTACTGCTGTGGGAAAACAGGCCACATAGCTAAAGACTGCAAATGGAAACAAGAAATGTGTTTCAAATGCCAAACTAAGGGCCACCTTGCATGTGCATGCAGACAATCACCAGAAAGGGATAGTCGACAAAAGAAATATAGTCCGGACACAGATGGTGAAGCGTATAGTATTAACTATATATCTACCAGTGGGAAAGAGATAGGGCCATTTCGCAAGCACAAACAGAGATCATTAAATTACAAAATCAATTTGAAGAGGAACGGAAAGACTCTGAACAGAAGCAGTATAAAGAGCAAGGTTCTCTGAAGGAGCAACTCCAGATTCACATACAGATGATAGATATTTTGGTCGCAGAAAAAACAGAGCTGCAGTCATTCCTGGCACAAAGTCAGCAGGCCATGAAACAGAAATCAGCTGAACTCGAGGAATTTCGGGGAAGATTGAGGGTTTCTAGACAATGAGTAATAGAACTTGAACAACAAAACTCAGAACTTAGTAAAAAATTGCAAAAAAAACTCGCAATGTCAAAATTATCCGAACAGGTAAAGAGTTGGCAGCTGTATGAAATGAAGCCACAAAAAAAAATGGCCGAAAGTGAAAATGAACTAGACACTTCCAAAGATTTTTTAAAAGAGCGGCAATCTTTAACCAGTGAGCTGCCAATACAAAAACTGTAGAGCATGAAAAAAATCAGACTCTCTCCAAGCAGAAAAAAAGGCACTCAGGGCGGCAAGGAAAAAGAATTTGCAATAATTTCAAGGTTACATCGGTTAATCGTAAGAATAAAGTTTTTCTCCAGTTTGGGAAAAGAAAAAATAAAGCACTGATGAGTCGCAACATGGGGTTTTCTGGAGTAAGGGGAGATACTGTAATATATGCATTTTGAAATTAAACGTACATACGAAAGTGTCTTATTCTAAAATATTATTTTATTGGTATAAATCTTTAAATTTTGCTACTAATATTTTAATCATAGATGTTAACTAGTCACTGTCTGATTCGGCTTAAAATGCAATCAATCGTACCAAACTAATTAAACAGATAACGAAGGAATTTAATTAGCAAAACCCAATTTAATTAAATCCCACTTTAATTTATAAGTTACTCCAGAAAACAAAAGAAAGCAAACCGATAAAAGGGGGGCCATTTTGAAAAGATCAACACAATGAGTACAGAGCATTTTCAGTGAATTCAAGCAGAGCATCTGTTGCAAGAGAACAGTGTGGGAATTGTGAATTACCCTCGTTGAGAAAGAAGAGAAGTTAGATGTAGAAACTATACATTCAGAATTATAGTGCGAGTATTCGTTATCATGTGTACATAGTGTACTTTTCTAACACAGCTCGGAGGGAATCAGAACTTTGTATAAAATGTAAATTAGTTAGCATCAAACTGTTTTGAGAATTAAACTAACTAGTTCGCAAATTAACTTTTGTGTGCTGTAATTGAAGAATCAATACACTGCAATAAGTAATACTAAATATCACATTTTATATAAATTGGTCCATCATTTTGCATTTTGTTTATTACAAAGATGCAATCTAATTAAATAAAAATGAGAATATTAAACATGAAATACAATAATAAACATTATCCCATTTATTTTTGATGCAGTCGATTACTGTAGTTTTAATAATATAAATGAATAAATCTTTTTTCCCAACAAATATTGCTTTCATTTATGTATAAAGTATTTGAATGAATTGACCATTTTACTATGACGATGATACTGAATAAAAATTAATTAAATAATTTATATTTTCAATTTATTTTTAGTCTACTTTACAAGTGTATATGACCAGAGTTATTTTTAATTACATAATGAATAAAACTTGTATTATTTTGCTTTACTTTTTTTTTTTTTTTACCAAGATTGTTTATGATTGCAACAAAAGTTTTCTTAGCCTCAAGTGTATCAGCAATACTAATTATATATAATAATAAAGGGTACTAAAAATAAATCAAAGATGATTTACTTTCATTATCTTTGAAATTCATTCAATAGTAGAATTGCTAACAATAACAAAAAAAGAGGCAAAATGTGTGTTATTCAATATGTAATGAAAAATAAACTCTGATTATATATAATAATCAAGCCATCACAAATATTCACAATATATACATATTTTAAATGAAGATTATATATTATAGAAAAGCACTTTAAAATAATAAAAAAATAGAAACAAAATAATTACAAAATCATATGTCCATAATTTTAAATGATTCATGTTTTTTTAATTCAACCATTAAAAAAATAAAAAATATATACCTAGACATTTAAAATCAGAATTAAGTTTAGATCTTTAATAGAATTAATATATGTCTATATCTTGTTGAAATATGTGGTGCAGTTTAACACGATAAAAAAACCTGATTTAAAAACTAAAAAATATTTATTTGATCAATTGAATAGAATTGTTTTGCTGAACCTGCCATTTTGGTATTCAAACATCACATAATCTTCCCAGCAATTATCTTTATGATTATCTGCATTTTGGTAAAGAGAGAAAAAAGAAAGAATAATATCATATCATATATTTTTTCTTCATGTTTTTTTTTAATTATGCTATATCTAGCGGTGACCTAATTACAGCTGGCTTGCAATTAATAAATAATACTAAATAATAACAGGCTGCCCAGCAATTTGCTTTATAATAACTCTTTTATATATTAATTGTTAGTTATAATGATACACAGTTAGTGCTTAAGTATATATGAACAGGTCGAAGGCAGTAAGTGTAGAGATAAAGTTCTCCAAGAGGCCAGATGGGCAAGGCTGATAGAATTTTGCCAAAGGAAGAAATACTTTTGCTCTTCAGGACATTGAACAAGCTAATGACTCTTTACCCTCTTCTGGTTAAGAACATGGCTCCCAGTTACCATGTTAATATGATTGGTTAATGTCTCAATTGTACCACGTGATAATAACATTGTTATTTCATTCCAATCTGCATTCTAGTTTTCTACACAACTAATTAAACTCTGTTTTCTCTGATAGTTCTTATCAGGAATCTGATCCGTATTTGTAATGGTAATTTAATTAAATTTTCCATCAGGCTATTTTTGATATTTTATCAGACTTGCTGATCTCTTAAATAATTTCATCTAATTAGTTTATAGATTTTCAATATGTCCATTGTGTTTATACATGCACATTTAGTTTAACATTTTCCAGTCTTTTTTCTTTAAATAAAACTATGTTTTTGATTTGAATTTTATATACGCTTATTTAGCACACCTTCCACGGTTCAGAGATCAGAGGGTTTTCATTTTCTGCCCTCTGAATTAAAGGTGTAGTTGCCAAAGTGGGTGTGGATTTTCCTCTCACACCTAGAACATAGTGGGATGTTGGATTCTAATGCTGCGAAATTATCACTATTATGAGGTTTTACTGAGTATTCCAGAGTCTGTAGTTTTTCCATTTCTGCTTTACATATAACTTCGAAAGTGAAATTACTGCTATTCTTTCATAGTTTCTTAATATGCTTACGATTATTCTTCCATCTGCTATCCGGGTGGCAACAACTTGATTACTCAAGTGACATAATACTTTTCTGCTAGTCCACTTTTTATCTTGATTATTTTTGACCCAAACATGGTCATTAGATGAAAATTTAATTTTGATATCTGTGGGTGGTTTAACATCTTCGGTTGGTGCTATTATTTTTAACTTTATCTGCCACTTTCAACATAGATTGAACAGGGGTTTTGCCTTACAAACTTGATTGGGGGGATCTCTAGTTGGAGTTGATTTTACGTGATGGTAGTCCTTTCTCTGATGATTGGTGAGCTGGTATCTGTCTTTGTTTTTGCCAGTATGTATTTTAATTCCCAATTCTCTGAACCATTTGTGGCCAATGAGGGGGACTATATATAATGATAGTTTCTGATTCTTAGTGTTACTAGTCATGACAGAAGCCTGGATTTGGCCTCTAATTTTAAAGGCATTTCCATTGACATCCCGAGTTTTCAGACTTGAATGATGTAGCCTAAGGGGTTGTTTCATCTCAGCTATGATGAATTTCAATCTCTCAGAGCAATGAAAGAGACATCGCTACAGCTATCAATTTCCATCAGCAGGGTTTCCCCGAATATTTTTACTGGCATTCCCATTTTGTGATCCTGATCAGATGACATGTTATTAATTAGTGAAAACTTTTCTTGAGGTTTGTCTTTACTATGGTGCTCCTGGCTGTTTTCACTTGTGTAATCAACAGATTTCTTTTTTTGGCACATTTTGTGGCCTTGTTTCCTACAACAGAAACACTTAATACTGCTTTGACTTTTTTGTGATGTGTTAACTTGCTGGGGAGCACTTTTCTCCAAATTATCAACCTTGGACATTTTATAAGGGTTGCTGTCTGACAATTTGATGGCTGTAAAATTCTTTAGCTTGCATTGCCATGAACTCATGAGCCAACCTATGCTTGATAGCTTCCTTGTAGTTGATGTCAATGTCTGCCAATAACTGTTGTCTTAAGGTGTCACTGGTCATCCTCCAGGTATGATTCATAGATGCAGTTTTTGGCCAATTCCCAAAGGACCATATCATATTCTCGTGTATGCTCATTTTTTCCTTGATGGAGTCTGGCAATGTATCTAGATTCACAAGAGTTGAAGTATTCTGCTAATTTCTCTTTGAGCTGCTGAAACGTTAGTTCTTCGGGGGTTTTCAGCTCAACCAGTCTGTTAGCAATCTGTATAACACTTTTTCCTGCATAGCACAATAATGTTGCAGTTTTGGTTTGTCATCTTTTATTTTATTAATAACTAGGAGTTTTCAATTTTTTGGATGAAGAGAGGCCATTTGCTTGCCTCTGTGATATCAAATTCCGATATTGCCAGTTGCATTACAGTATATATTATTCAACACTTTAACTTTTTCTTGTTTACAAGAAAACTAATAGTTTGCTTACCCGAGTTAATTAAACTAATAATTTTTCTTCTGCCCGTTGCATAACATGATGGGATTTCGACCATCGGGGTTCGTTCACAATGACTGTGCCAGTTGCTATGTCCAGTGGTGATCTAATTACAGCTGGATTGCAATTAATAAATACTAAATAGTAACAGGCTGCTCAGCAATTTACTTTATAATAACCCTTTAATATACCAATTGTTAGTTATAATGATACACAGTTAGTGCTTAAGTATATACAAATGGGTCGAAGGCAATTGATTTATAAGGGTCCAGTGACCTGGTACTGCGGTCCCGTGATATTCATCTAAGTGCAGAGATAAAGTTCTCCAAGAGGCCAGATAGACAAGATTGACAGAATTTTGCAAGAGGAAGAAAAATTTCTGTTCTTCAGGGGCTTCAACAAGCTAATGACTTTTTTTCTTTCTTCTGGTTAAGAACACAGCTCCCAGTTACCATGTTAATAATCTGATTCATTGGTATCTCAACTAGTAGCATTGTTATTTCATTCCAACCTGCAATCTAGTTTTGTACACGACTAATTAAAATGTTTTCTCTGATAGTTCTTATCAGGAATCTAATCGGTATTTGTAATGGTAATTTAATTAAATTTGCCATCGGGCTATTTTTGATATTTTATGAGAAATACTGACTGATCTCTTAAATAATTTTGCCTAATTAGTTTATAGATTTTTAATATGGCCATTGCATTTATACACACACATTTAGTTTAACATTTTCCAGCCTTTTTTCTTTAAATAAAAATATGCGTTTGATTTGAATTTTATATACACCTATTTAGCAAATTAAAAACATTTTTTTAGAAGTATTTTTATTTTCAGATTTCAAAATCTAGAATCTTTTAGATACAAACAAAAAAAAATAAAACAAAATCTTTTAAATACAAAAAGAATTTGATTTAAAAAGATTTTCATGATCAATAATATGAAAAGTTTTAAACAAATCAATATGTACCACATCCAACATATGTCTATTATTTAATAATCTGACATTAATAATATGCTTTTGAAATATTTGAAGAAAAAAAATATATTTTGTAACATACAAGCATAATGCAAGATGTCAATATTACCTGAGCACTTATAAGTACAGATGAATGTACAGAATGTTAATTAGTAGTAATGATGGTTATAAAAAGTAGATCTTACTTCAGTATATTAATAGAAAATGCAATGTGCATTGCATAGGAGAAAATTCTACTCATGCTAATTTTCAATTGCAGTTAAACTTTCAAATTGCCAGTCTGGATTTTCAATAGGTTATCTTAGTGAAGCACGAAATTTTATTTTAAAAAATCTAGTGGACAGAAATAGATTTGTTACTGGGCTCACTAAAAAAATCCTATCAATTTTCAACAATGATTGTATTATTTATGATTTGATTAAAAGAAAATAGATAGCATTATAAAAATTATAAAATCAGAAATTCAACATTTAATAAAAGACTTAGAAGTGATTGGTAGATTTAACCTGTAATAAAAATAAAAACAACTGCAGATTAGAACAATACTTTTTTAATACACTAAAGTAATATATGAACTTGAAAATGATAGCATAATCCCATTAATTAACTCTTTTATACATTAATGGTACAATAGCTGTGCATTTTTGTTTGGATGTAAAACCTGGTAAATGTACTAAATTAAATTAAATTATTATTATTAATAATAACAATAACAATAATAATTATAATGATTCAAAGACTTTATTCAGACAAAAGGGACAAAGTTACAATAATACTTTCTGTATACAAGTTCTTACATTGGTGTTCATGAGGAGTGTGTTGTTTACTGTGTCTAAATACATACTTCATGAGTCTTAACAGATATAAATTGGGTGAGAAATGAATTGTCTGTGAAAGCCTATAATACAAAATTTACATGACTTTGTCTAGGTTTTGTTAGTCCATTGCTTTGATTTAAATTGTTTCTCAAAGTTGTGTTACTTTGTATGTTTGGTTACAACTAATACACATATATACGATACATATTTTTTATTCACTCATATGCTTTAGCCTTCTGATATTGGTTTTTTGGGAGTTGGCATATCGTCCTGCTGGCAACATTGCATATGTTTTATTATTATACATCAATTATTTGTTTTTGTGATGTCCATCTTCTTGCATTCTCTTTTTGAATATAGTAATATTAGGCTTTGGGATTTCAGGCTTTCTATCTTGATTAATTATGTTAAACCGTTATTTGAGTATGTTTTTGTTCAGCCTTTGTGTTTCTGTGTACATTTTCCAATCACGTTTAAAGTGCTTGATTTGAAAAACGACAAGACATTGACTGATTATAAATTTGACCATTGTCTTACAAGTGACCAAATTGCTGTAAAAATATCAGAATGTACTATTTTATTATATTAATTGTGCTAATTTGTTACGAAATGATGATGTATGTTGCCTTGTATTATTGCCAAATGCAAATATGCACTGTGCGCACCAGAACGCATAGAGCATAAAAGTCACCACACAGACTGTAGGGATGGATGGTCTGCAGTATGTGCTGATGATATCCTGCAGAAAGATATTTGGTTGTCTGTACATGTTAATTATTTCATATCCTATATTGTCAAGTGCCAGGCAGTTTTAAGAGAAGCATTGCTGAGTTTCTTCTGCTCAGTGGTATAGTGTGCAGAAGGAGTCTATTTTGATATTTGAAATTTTTAAGCAGCTGTCAGTTGTTCATTCCGAGCACCTGGTGGAAATGTCCTAGTGCATGGCCTGGGTATAACAAAGCATAGATCTGCCAATATAAATACTTTGTTGTTGTTTGCAGTCTATTTGAGTAGGTGTGGTTCTAAACTGGTTGATAAATGATGATAGGTAGCAGTGTGAAGATTTATCTGTAGGTATTATCTGGATTATACATTGGAATTTTGGGAAACATCTGAAGGTGGTTGTTAAAAGGTTTGCAGTTTTCTGTATGTGTAAGATATATATGCTGTGCAGTCCAAAACCATTGTATATTGTTGAGCGGCTAAGGTGACTTGTGGACATTGACCCTGTCTTTCTGCAATACGAAGACTTTTGATGTGAACGCCCTGGAGAATTGTATAATGGGAAAATAAATTATTTTGGTGATCACTAACTGATTGAAGAGTTGTATTTTGGCATATATTGAGAAGTATGATTTAGATAAGAGAAATAGTAATCCATTCTGTTTCATCTTTTAACATGTACTGAATTTTGTATTTTATTGCATTTGTCCCATATAGAAGGGAAAGTCGAGAAAGGAGATAGTTTGCTTGGAATATTTGTGTGCATGGCATACTGGTGTAGAGAAACTAAGTAGCAATTTTATTCTGATTAAACTTAAGATGGTGTGTTGATTCAAAATCTTGAAGTATTTTCTGTAGTATTAGTATCTAGAAGAGAGCAAGACTGTAATGACATCCATATACCCAATTCAGACAAGTATCTGGATGCCTTTGATGTTCTGTTGAATTTTAAGTATGATCGGGTTGATGTAAAAGATAAATAATAGTGAGATAAATGGAGAACCTTGGGAAATGTATTGTATTGGGATGAATGATGGAAAGTTTTTGCCATTGGGTGCGATGTGAATTTCACGATTAAGTAGCAGGTTAGTGAGCAGATACAGATGAGGGCATGAGATTGTGGTGCCAACAAACATGTTAATTAATGTATTAATATTGACTGAGTCGAAAGCCATTTCTATATCAAGTTGAACGGCAATTTGGTGCATACCTTTCTCCGGTCCTGTACCAAGTTTAAGATGGTTTTGAAGATTATATAGCAGCTTATGCAGTAGATGACTGCTTCCTTGCAAACTGGCTGTGTGAGATTAGTGGTATAAGTTATGTTTCTAGGCTATCCTTGAGAACTTTTCGATGATTTTGATGGCAAGAGATCCCATTCAGATGGGAAGGAGGTTGGATAAGGTTGATAGGGAGGCTTGTTTTTTTATTGAAGAGGACTATTGCAATTATGGTAAACTCTGGACGTCATGTAGCTTCTGTGATGGGGTGATTTTCAAGGCCACACATGTTATTGGGTAGTGAACTGACTGAGATGCGCAAAGACAAATTTTGGGATGCCAGGTGTTCCTGGATAACATGCACTAGGTATTGTGCTCAGTTTAAAGGCAAATTTTGTGATGTTAAATGGGGTACTTGTTTCTGGTTTTCCAAAAACATCAGAAGGAAGCTTGAATAAGTGGTATGTTTATAGCTTTTGTTTGAAATAATGGTAAATTGGTCTTAATGTGTTATTGCCTTCATATATGATTCACTCAGCTGTATCATTGGTACTTAGATGGAAGATGGGTAGCCCAGGACCCACCAAATGTATTTCCTTGTTGATGTACGTTGTTGGCTGAGGCAGATTTTACTTTTTCTTATTGCTAGATAGTTTTTTAAGATTGTTACAGACACTATTGTTTGCTTGAATAAGCTTACATATACATTGTTGACTGGTGTGTGTTGGCTTCAACATTGTAATGCATCTATGTATTTCAGCAGCCAAGGCTAGTAATCTGGAGGGTGAGAAGGATTTCCATCCAATATGATTTATATTAAATGATAATTTTTTATAAATTCCATGCAATATGATTTATATTAAATGATAATTTTTTATAAATGCCAGATATCCTTGGATGGGGATAAATTGTTTATTTTTGATTTCCTGAACTAGTAGTTAGAAGCAGAATTCTACCCATGTGTAAGTGCAATAGGCTGAATTTCCACTAGATTAATCATACATTAATTATACTTATACATTTGCCAAAGCAATAAGAAAGAGTAGTTATTAATCAACATGATTTGTGCAGAGTGATCAGAAAAAAGGAAAAAGTTAATGTTTTGGCTGATTAGATGGTGTAACATAAGTAAATAAAAATACAGATCAATCCTTGACATATGATGACCATTGTGAAATGTAATTGTATCTTTTTGCAAAAAAACCTCAGCACTCATAAATGGTTTCGATATTTGATATAGCCACTTGGATAGTCTAGATAATTCATATTGAAATTATCGATTAAAATGGTTAGGTGTGAATATGTTTAGTATTATGTTTGATATAATTACAGAGCCTAGTTGGATGTACACAAATATGATGTTTAGTATGATGAGGGACAGTTACTATTGATAGATTTGCATCTGCATATATGATTTGCATCTGTATATATGATTTTGAAGGACTGAAATGTTATAACCTGATATTATGAGCAAAACAGTGCCCTCTGAGGGGGGTGATGTGTCTCTAGAGCATGCACAGTAACCTTCTCTAGTTAAGTGAGCTAAGGGGTCAATTTGCGAGCCACTAGAGATTTTAGTTTCGAGAAGTTCTAGGATATGAGGTTGTATTATCATTATCCATTGTTTCCACTAATATATTTTTGTGATTGAGTTAAATTATCTAATATTGAATGCTGTTATCTTTAACTTCATTATTGTGATGATTTTCAGGTTGGTTTCACACAGTTGTTGCTGTAATATCAGTGAATCTTCCACATATACTCTTGAGCTTGGTCTATATGCATCGATGGCTTAATCACAGTCAAAATCCATAGATATGAAGTCCTCTGTCAAGTTGTCAATCATTTCTGTTAGAGTACTTTTGGATTGTTTATTTTTCTTAGGATGAGTAGGTCATCTTTTGCTTTCTGTTGATGCAATTTTTATGGGAGAGAGATATGGAGTTAATGACTCAAAGATGTTCGTGGACATTTTATTTATGATTACATGCAGAATGCTTGATTTGATGGAGTAATATGTGTCACTGGTTATATCCAGATTTGAGTATAATTGACTGATACAACTATTGCCTGTGATATATCAGATAAGATGTGTGTTTGATTTTGAGCATTTGATCAGAGCTGGCATTTGTATTATTTGTTATGTATTATAGAGTCAAGTATGTGTGTTTTCTTCTGCATGACTTTGTTCAGAAGCTTCATTTGAGTAGTGGTTGCCTGTCTTTATGTTGATTACTTGAGTTTCTAGTAGTTATCTGCGTATTGATGCTATCTTTAAATTGGCATTAGTTGTGTCAATTGATTATTGGATGAACTTGTAGGACTTGGCTGTTAATGTAATGTGTGGCCAAGTGACCACATTATCCACCTAAGTAGCATTGTGATTTTAAGCCTCTTATATATAGACACAACATAGCTTCCTGGTCTGTAATCTGTGTTAGTATGGATTCTAGATCAATACTTTTGTGTATTTTCAACTTAAAGTCATAACAATTGCTATATATTGGTATTGGTGTTTCTTTGAGCTATATTGGTTGAAATGATACAACTTTGCCAAATGGCTCCATCATTTTTAGAAAATCCTGTAATGTGTATCTAAAGAATATGTTTTTAATTATTCCTGTAATATATTTGATGATCTTGATTGATTATGACAATCGCATAATTACATAAGATTTTGACTTGGTTCTGAAATCAATCCTTTTGGCTAATATCAAAAAACTCAATAGCAAAGTATCTGGAAGTGGGATGGTCTACAATCTGCAAAATCATTTCCCACAGCCTGCATTCAGTTATTGCTTTATATAATAATGATTGTAGAAAACGATAGTGTTATTTTTGTCTGTGGCAGATATTACTATCGAATGAGGAAAAAATCATCTAAATGATGTATATGACCCCCTTGGAATTGTGTCATTAAAGTGCTCATTGATTGTTTCTAGTGCATCATCGATCCAGCATATGAGGGAATCTTGATTCTCTTGAATTTTCCAAGTCTAGCTATCATATGTGGGTCGAATTTTTTTTTCTCTAAATCTTGGGATTATAATTATTTTTTATATTGACTGTTTGCATGCTACTTTTTGTGGCAGTTAACCGGGTTTAAAGTTTGATGCATTGTAGCAACCACATTGATGTCAACCACTATGTCGCTTGGTTTCATTGTCTCCATATATTTTGGCTTTGGTAACATTTAAGGTTTTTTGATAAATTCTCTAATCAGTTTATAATTTTTACTAACTATCATTTCAAAATGTTTATTTTTGGTGTTATTATTATTATTATTATTATTATTATCCCAAGGAGATTATTTGTTTTATTAAATAACAATAACAATAATAATAGCAATAACAATAACAAGAATTATGATGATGTTGATGATAATAATACATGCGGTCCTGCTGCGCAACAGAAACAACACACCAAATGCAGCTCTGATTGCAAATAAAGAAATATTAAAAAAGAAGATGCCAACATGTATTAAAAATATCTAACACCAAGAGAATAATACTCCCAAGCAACAGAAGTGTTTTCATATCATAATAGTAAGTAAAAAATCTAATTTACAGAGAATAAACTTTGACACTACAAGCAAAAACATGGCATCAGCGAAAAAAAAATTTTAAATAGTGCCAAAATAATTAATAATAAACCAAGCAATACTGCCAAAACGTATACAAATGCTGTAAAACTGAATCATCAATCAAGCAATACTGAAAATAACTCAATCTCATCACTAGCTGCAAGATTCAGAAGAGTAAATCAAACAGATATCAATGATTTAAATCTTGAAAATACTGCCAACCTAGAACCTCCACCCCACATTACTTGGATTCAAGAGGAATTGCAAGTAATCAATATCAACTTCAATAACACGATTCCAATGAAACTGTTTAACACTTTAAAAAAATTATTCTCGCCAAAATCAACTGTATCCCTAGAAAAATTATTATACCAAGCACTAACCACAAAGGCAATATGAGATACAATCTCAAGCATCGCAAAACAGCCCAACTTGTGATATCTAGTGATACAATTCTTTGATAAATATCAGAGAGCTAGGTTCCAAACCCAGATCAAGACCCTGAAAACCTATGCCCTGATTACGGTTGACCAAAGTTTACAAAACTATATCACTGGCATATATCAAAAATACATATTTCGGATACAGCATCTAAGACTTCAAAAATTTAATACAATCATTTGGTAAAACAATTTACTTAAAGCAAATATACCTAAACAATACACCCACCCCAGTATGCAGCAATAGTTTCCATTTTAAAATTAAATTAAATGATACCGTCATCCCAAAAAATATTCTAGCACAGAAAATTGATCAAGATACAATATTAACCCTCCACATAAAAGGATAAAGGCTACAATGTCTTTCATGTGGAGACCATGGCCATCTAGTAATCAATTGTAACACAAGACAAAACATGCAAAATTAGGCAAACACAAACCAACATCAAATAACAAAAATCTTAAAATAGGCAATGACACCATCTGATGATGAAGAAACCAGGATTCAAAAGCCAGCAAACCAGCACCAAATCCAGAACAATATGGACAAAAATAATACTGCAAGTGAAGAAGCATATAAGAAATTATGATAGCATATCCAGCCCAAGAGATAGGATCAAATAAGTGAGAATGTAAGTGATAGAGATCCAAACAGAAAAACAAAAGCCCCCAGTAATACTGATAGCACAGCTAACCAACCTTCACTACCCCGAATGCCAGGAATAAAAAAACACACCAAGCACTATAATCCAAATAATCACTCCAAATATGCCTCAGATAATGAAAATAATCCCAAAGCCAAAAAGAAAACCAGGATAGTTGCCAAAGAAAAGTAGAGAGGTCAAGAAGGTCAAAACAAAAGAATTAAATACCCATATCTCTAAACAATCATACTGGTCAAATGACACAACTGATGAAAAACTAGAATTTGATTATGAAGCTACTCAAGACCAACTGCCATTAATTTATAAGAAATAATAACAACCTCAGATGTACGTGCACCATGTAAAAAAACCCATATACCTGACTCTAGAAAGGATAAAGATTTGGACTCATTACACTAATAAAAACTTTATCTTATTACATATTACAATTGTATTATTAATAATAACATTCAACTTAATATTTTTTATATTATTGAAGTATAGTGTTTAACATAAGGACAATCTTTACACAGACATTTGTATATGTTCAGATGTATTTCGATCAATGAACAATGCTTTACTTAGATCATGCCTATCTGTAATGCCTTTACAAAACTAGGCTCTCCAAAGATGAGATTATGCCTCCTCCCCCAAAAGTTCCCTTTTCCTAGGTTTCATTATTATTAACTTAGACAAGTCAAATAAGTTACTTAATTTTAGCATTTTTTAAAAAAAAAAATTATTTATATTAATTATTACGTATTATTCCTCACATTTATTAATACATATGCACAATTTTTCATACTTGCAGTACTTTTTACACACAATCCAAGATTATAACTTTATGTATAATTATAAAAAATATTTCATTTAAAAAAAATGTTACTGGTAAATTTTCAAGGTACTCATTGTTTATTACACATTGCCCCATGTTGGGAACCAATTATAATGGTTGGAGTGAGAGTGAAGTCTTACCATATCTGCTGTACAAGGGTGCCACCTGGCCATTCGAACCTGGAAAATTTATATAGTAGGTAGATATATGCAAGTTAAAGATCCAACTTTATGTTTTATTATTGACCGTTACCCCATGCCACTAGCTCAAGGAGACGCAGAGATTTATAATAAATACTTCTTAAAAATATATTTTTAATATTAACAAAATAAAATAAGCCACTGCCAGTAATAACACACAAAAAAACATTTATTAACGCACATATATAAATATTTGAAATTGAGGAATAAGATTTATCTTGTTTAGATTTTAATATTAATTTTAAATTATTTGGAGTAAGTCTGCACAGATGGACAGTTTATAAAAGTTTGTTTTATAATGTTGAGTATAGATAAGCTACACAGATTCATTTGAAAAAGAAAATATTCTAACCCTTATTTATCCCTAGGCCAAAAGTTCACAGTCAAACTAACGCCAATCTATTTGATACATCGATGTATTCAATGCAGCATGAATATGACAGCACAGTACCATACTGTCAGGAATACACATCTGAACAGCATGGTTATATAGAAGAAATTCTCTCATCCAGTACAGGAATGTTACATCTGAATGGTGAGAAGAACAATAAAATAAATAAATAAAAAACTCCATAGGAAGAAATTGCGGTCCTTTTTACTGATTTACCATCCCATTCCATAGACTAAACGGGTGATTCAAGGAGCAGGGAATACATCTGCTGCCGATGGTCAATAAGAATGGGATTACTTTTCCCAAGTTGCAGTGTAAAGGTGATGCTGCATGTAGCGAATCTTCATACTACATTTACTAATTACACCAATATATCCAATCCATTAACCCAATTTAACTGCAAAACAATTAACCCAAGATTAACCCTCCCTTAAACTAATATAAACTTAATGAATCTATATAGCCTATCCACACCCAACTTAAATTTAAATACATTCAAATAATTTAATTAATATGAAATTATTAAAGAAAAAAATGGAAATCCACACCCAACTTAAATTTAAATACATTCAAATAATTTAATTAATACAAAATTATTAAAGAAAGAAAAATGGAAATGATTATTAACTTAGCCAATTTATACATAAAGTTTGTTTAGAAATTTTCTTTAAGTCAGATATATTCCTTTAAAGTTAAGTTTAATTTATTTTGCTTATAAAAGATATATTAAAACAGTCTATAATGACAAAAGTTCATACTTTCCAAGGTAATTGCCTAGAGTCTGTTTTGTCCATTTTTGTGATCTCTCTTGTAGACTTTGTCCTGTGAAATGGAGCCGCTACTTGCCATTCAGTCGGTCAAGAACTGTCATCTAAGCTGGTTGTCTGGAAATTAAATCTACTGCAGACTTCTATATTGTGCAGCCTACAATATAGCAACAGTTTATAGATAGATTAATAGTCTGCATGTAGATTAATAGTCAGCCTCACAACAACAATTATTTTGCCTTTTATACTTTTGCAGCTTATCAGCATTTTCAGGGATCGATCGAACATGATGTGACTGCTTCTAATGTTCCATCTTTGGTCCATGCTGTGGCTTCATGCTTGCATTGGTCAAGCTAATTTTTTATTCTCTTATCTGACCTTTTAATTATATACGAGCCCCAGGGGCTAGTTTGCTTTTCGTTTAATTAAAAGACCAATCATTTCCATTTTGAGATTACATAGGAATTGATTAATACATGTTTCCATTTTCATTTATGTTACTTTGAAAAAAATATTAATCTTTAAATCTTTACTTTTTTTTTTATAAAAAGTACATTCAATTACTTTTTGTTTTTATTTTAAAAAGTAAAAATATTTTTAAGTTTTCCATCTGTGCAATATATATATATTATACAACTCTTTTTAATTTTAGCTTTTAGTTTTTAATAAATTTATTTTTATTTACAAACTTGTTTTTATTTTAATTTTAAAATAATGTAACGGCATATGTATACCATTACAATATCAACCTCTTTTATTTCTTGAAACTAAATCACTATCATGTAAATGAACAATGTATATATAAACACATACCACAACACAATAAATAATACACAAAAAACAATCAGAATTCTACTACCAGACAACACTATGGGGTCACTCTTGTCCAAAATTTATATAATGATAAAATAAAATAAATCAATTAGAACTAGACCCAATATTGAAACCCACACATACTGTCCTTTAATATAAACAATATAACACAAAAAACAACTCCCCCCCCCTATCAAGAATAATCACATTAGCAGATGAAATGCATAAAAAATTCAGTATGTCTAAACGGTTCAACATAACCAAACAAACATAATAAAACTCACTCAATTCTAAAAACAGACTTGCAATAAGTTAAAACAATATCTAAACATAAAAAGAAAAAAAATTGCCTAGCATAGCCGCACACTTGGACCCACAGATACATTAGGTGGGCTTTGGGATATCCATGCACAAATAAAGTTCCCATGACACCAGAATCAGAAAATAAAATTACAGCAGGATTTAGCATGATGGTATCTATATCTAACCACTTCAAAGCAAAACTAACCAATCATCCACAATCCACACCCTCAGAAGATTTTTTTGGAAAAACTGAAGACAAATGCCATTCAAAATTGAAGATTTTAGGTTAACTTTAGTAGCAATCCCTGCCACATGTCATCCAGGATCTCCAGGCATTTCATAATTCGTACTTGCACATCTCAGCCAATTTACAAAAACATACCTATGCCAATTAGTAAATCACATATCACAAAAAATACATAACATACAGGGATTATATAACATATCAATGGTACTATTCATGAAAAAACAAGAACCTATTACTACGGTCACCAACTTAAGACCTATCTCAATGGAGCCTTTAGGAATTAAAAATTCTAGAAAATGTAATAAAGGTGAAGATTGAACCATACATACTGCCAAAAATATCACAACATCAATATGCAAAAAAAGGTTCAACAGGTCAGGCAGCACTAATCTTTAAAACCTATAATTAACTCGGTTATTAAGACAAAAAAATAGGCTCCAATTGCTGCACAACTAGATTTTGAAAGTGCATTCAACTCAGAAACAATAAAAATATTACTAAACCAGCTAAAACAAAAAGAAATAACAAGATCAATATTATACACAACAGTTAATCTACTCTTAAACAGAGAAATACATATCACCCTTAATGGAAGATCCTCATCATCCTTCTATGCCAC
The DNA here is from genome assembly GCA_028023455.1 of Epiperipatus broadwayi. Classification (NCBI taxonomy): domain Eukaryota; kingdom Metazoa; phylum Onychophora; class Udeonychophora; order Euonychophora; family Peripatidae; genus Epiperipatus; species Epiperipatus broadwayi. The sequence goes on from JAQFVV010000019.1 coordinate 12,790,138, forward strand.
TCAATGAATTCCACAAGTTTCATCACTATACTCTACTCTTCACATTCTACATAAACCCTTTATTAGAAAAAATAGCAGGACTACTAATATCAAATACCAAACAATACATTCCTTGCATAGTTTATATGGACGATATTACTATATTCCTAAAATCAAAAAAGCAACTACAAGAATTATAAAAATTATAGAAACCTATACATAAAGATTCAAACTAAAAATCAATCTTAATAGATCAGCTGCCTGGACAATTTTTACAGGAAAAATAAACAAACAAATTTATCAAGGAAAGGCCAATAGTTTTCTAGGTTTCCCATTTTATCTTGGAATGAATCAGATGAGAACAAAAATACAGAAGAACTCAAAAAGAAAAGAGAAAGAATCATAGATTCATTATCCAGATCCTATCTATCAATATACGCAAATTTTTTATCAGTTTTCAATCAACTCATAATATCAAAAGTCAACTACTACTTACCAATAATTAGTTTCACAAAACCATTTATAGCATCAATCAACTCATTAGGCAATAAACTACTATGAAACAGAAAAGTAGTAGTGTAACGGTCAGAATCGTCTATCTCGCTAACACACTGCATAATTCAAACCCCAGACACTAAACTGAACATTCTAGGAGGGGTTGCCTTCTAGATATATTAAGTTCGAAACTAAAGTCCAAATTTCACAGCGCCACCTGCGTGATAACGCATCTGATGCTACAACTAGTATAACCTTTTACCGGTGCCTGGTGGCCAGGGAGAAACAAAAGACTCTATACTAAGATAAGTTTGGGTGGCTAATTAACGTCTATGGATTTACAAAAGAAATGCAGAAAATATATATATAGACCGAGACAGTGATAGGAATCAAATAAAAAAAAAATAAAAATTAGTTTTAAATAAGTGCACACAATTTATTTATATAAATATATATATAAAACGCCACTGTCTGCTTATATGAGACAGGGACGCGTATTAAATAATTATTGGCATTTATATTTCAGTAATGACAAAAGGGTTTTAAAACAAAGTAATATATTCTATTCCTCGGGCTAATAGCATTACGATAATGTGCTTGACGAGATAGGAATAGGTGCGAGGTGCTTTGAGTAAATAGACAAGTTTAAGAAAAATATTTGAAATGAAATGTTCTAAAATATTTATTGATTTCGAGAATAGTAATGGACTAAAGCTTACTAAGCAAACGTGGGAATGTGATCAAAGCATTTATTTGAGAATAATAATAGATTTGTATTGGGAGGTCAGTATTGCTGACAGTGAATTTATAAAGTTGGAGGGTGTGACTCGTTTAAGTCACGGATGCTTTGTAAAATAAATATAAAATGAAACAATATTGAAAATCCGGAATAATTACGGAGGGCATCTCGCCGCTAACCCGTAGGAAAGTATTTTGACGAAACAGCCGAAACTTAGCGACTGTGTGACGATTGCGTTTAATTCCCAGGGGTGTCATTTGTGAACACCCTCTGCCTGGAAACTTGCAATGAGCGAAAGAACGGACTTTGCCGTGTAAAGAATCCTTGGAAAATAAAAACAAAGCGGTCTCAACAACCAATTCATGTACCAGCAATACGAGACTAGTGTATATAAAAACATACTAAATGGGTTTTACTTGTATTAAGAGAAATGCCCAATCAAATTCCCTGAAATTCATTTAAAAGGGTCCGCACATTCTCGACATCAATGATGAACTTTATAATTAAAATAGAACACGGTAATTAAAATAAGAAAATGCATGCTTGCGGGTTTGAAAAGTAAGTATAGATTTATATACGCAATCATGCATTTGGGGACACATTTAATCATTGACTTCGCACATACTCTTATATTAGATTAAAATCAATAACATGTAGATTTTAAACTATGTGATTATTTTACATTAAAGAAAAGAATCGCCCTCGAACGAGTGATTTGCAAGATAATAAAATTGGAAAATTATAAATTTAAAATATGCCTTAATAGCGGCGTCTTACTTTCAATAGAGGGAATAGTTCACTCGGTCAAAGACGATTCTGACACATTATCATAATAAAATAAAAGAAAGCTTTATAAATAGAAAATATTAACCCAAGGGTAGAGAGCAAAATGTTAAGCATATTTGAATACATGAAAGAAATACATAATGAAGTTGTGAAATATAAGACAACAATGTTAAATAGCTATAGCATGTTAGTTAGTGATCACAAGAGCTCTTGGGTTAATTTAGGTTACCTCTGGAGAACCATTTGCAGGTAGATGTTCGGCAGGTTTTATAATTCAGCATCAAAATCTGGAATGTTCACATTTGGCAACGGCAGCAGCAGTTCCGGGATCCGTGTGATAAATTTTTGATGGTATGGAGCAGCGGCTGGCTATTCCGAGGGGACATAGCCATCTTAAACACCCCTACTCGGACATGTCAAGGTTAGCAAATTATTAGAATTTTAGAACAACTCAGAAACCTTTAGACAACTCAGAATTCTTTAAAAGCTTAAAAACCTTTAAGAGCTTAGAATAGCTTAGAATGGAGAACAAAAGAAAAACATCCTTTTTATAGTAAAATTTAACAATAGATTTGTCCTGGGGCGTACAAAATTATTGGACTTATCTGCTGTAATTAAATCTATCCGAATGTCTAAAGGAATTCAACATTAATTAATTTCTTTTGTTAACTTCCCCGTCGACATTCGAATTACAAACTAGATTTAATTAAAATTACTGCTACTAATTAAAGAAAACTTAAGTGGACAGCTGCTGTTTTTAGATAAACTTATATAATTAAACTATTGTCCCTCATTTATTTTAACAGAAGTATTTGGGATGATTTTTATTAAATAAAACGAAAATTATTTTATTTTAAATTGTAATATTTGAATCTATCTACTAAACGAATATTTACTAAATGAATTTTATTTTAAATCAAAATATATTATGACGGTAATATATTTGTAAATAGATCCAAACAAAATAACTAACAATTTATAATTTTGATATGTTTTAAAATGGATATCATAGTGTGTGCGCAATTACGACTTATATAACTTACTTTTTAATAAATGTAAATTATATGAACAAATACATAATTCATAATATTTTATTTTATTTGGGAATAAGTTATATATATAATACGAGCATTGTGCTCGTGGTTTAAAATTAGGCGGGATTTTCGGTATATAAGTGTATTACAGACACACTACGATAGATTGGGGTTCAAACTAAGGTATGAGGGTAGGAAGTAGGTGAGAAAATGTGAAACGAAGATCTGCAAAGCAGACCTTACTGTTTCAGTAGCCATCTCAATAAACAAAGTTAATCACCCAACAAAATGGAATGGTCTTGGACTTCACTCAATATCCGTGTTTCGGATACAAAAAACAATAAATCTGCTAATAGCCATAGTTAAAAGGTTTCCCAATATTGAATCAATAATAGACATCACACCCACAGATCACCCACAACCCACAAATAATTATATTTTTGCACTATTTGAAAACATTAAAAATATTAAAAAAAGATAATGCTTAAAAGCCCAATAAAATATACATATTGGCAGGTACTCAATCTAATAGCCCAAAGACAACTTGAAAATAAACAGGAATAGATAATAGCCAATTACTTAAAAAATTTACGAAATGGTACCTGGAGGCAAAATTTTACGATTTTATCATTAAAGTCAACTTAAAAGCACTACCAACAACTCACTTTATAAGATACAGAAGATTTTACCTAAATATAGATCCTCTGTGTATGCTGTGGCACAGGGATGAGGAAACAGGACCATTTCATATATAACTGTTCAGGACTTGGAAAAATAAGACAAATGATGATTGGAGAATACAGAAAAAAATAAAACCACAATAGATGAGATACTACAAACTTTCAAAAGAACTGCAATACCATCTATAAGGGCAGCCACATTCAACTTGTATGCATTCTGGTGCATCAGATACACTTTTACCCTAGAAAATAATACAAGAAGACACCCTAACACCTATAAAAACAAATTACAAAAAATAAAAATAAAAAAACAGCCTTCTTGCACTGCCCAATATCTTTGCAGCAACGTGGTTGTGATCTCTTTTTAAAATACTAGCCACATTATAATAAAGACCATAACAAATGATACAAAAAGAATACAGCAAGAAGCAATAAGGTGGAACATTGAAATTCAAAAGTGAAAAACAGGGCAAACAAAAAGAATAAAATACAAAGAGAGTTCTGAAAACATACAAAATGTATAACCTCCAACCAAGGTAACCAATTGTTGTTAATAAAGTTACCTTTGAATCATCATCATCATCATAATCATCACCATAACAACAACAACAATAATAATAATAATAATAATAATAATAATAATAATAATAATAATAATAATAATAATAATAATAATAATAATAATAATAGTGCTACCTGGGTACAAACCAAGTAGCAGGTAAGGAAAAAACCTCTAAACGTTTTGTTATTAAAAGACAATTTTTTTTTTTTTTTTATTGCTAATGGATAATAAAAATGTGTGATAAGGCAGATTAAATCATAAAAATGCTTTCTTTGTTAAAAAAGAAGGGAAACCAGATGGAAAAATTCCAAATGAATTTTTTTTAAAAACAGTACCTAATGCTATAAGGCAAATGCATAGTGAAAAGTTAGCGGATCATAAATTTAACACTAAAAACTCAGCTAAATTAAATTAAGTAAAAAAGGAGAAAAATAATTGAAGCCTACAAAATTCAGTAAAATTGCGGATAATTAATTTGTTTGGTTTTTTTTTTCAGAAAAAAGGAAAAAAAAATTTAAAAGTACCTTTAGAAAAATATTTAAAAAATATAAAATGGCGACTATTCAGCTAATTAACCAAGTGGGTGGTCTATCACAAGGTATGAGAAAAACATATGTTTCAATGGTAAAAAAAACTCAAGATAATGTAAGCCTGAAAAAAGGTCCGAGATTCAGGAAAACAACATCAGATGATCTGAAAAACATGAATCTAATAGATCAGAGTGAAAATGACCCCCCCCCCTGGATAGATGAAATGCTGGAACAAATTGGAGAGAGATTTAACAACACAATTCCTTGATCACTATTTATAAATTTTTTCACCAACAAATCAATGATACTAGTTGTAACAGATAGTCTTTGCATCCTATACAGTTTTCCCAAATCGCTTCTAATTGAGACACTGCAAGAAAATAATATGCTGGAATCAATACAATGCATAGGCAACCACCCAAACAGTAGGTATGTTGCAATTTAGTTTTATGAAAATACATCTGGGTCTCTTTTTATGCGGACTTATTTAACACGATTTTGAAGTTACACGATTTGTGTTTCACCGGAAGCCGAACTCCGATAATGCGCTATTACTTTAAATAATAAATTTCACGCACTTATGTTATATTGAAAGTAATAGCACATTATTAGAATTCAACTTTCATCTTAGTAATTTCAATATTTTCAGTGCTTTATAATAGTAAGATTTTATGAAATAATGAAATTAAAATCATGATTTCCACATTTTATGTATACATACTTTAAATTTTACAAGATTATAATGTAAATTTGTTCAAACATTGTGCGTGTCAATTTTGCATTTTAAATCACATTCTGTTTTTGCTTTTTAAAAAAGAACGTAATCAATTATTAATCATTTAGTGTCTGCAAGCTTATTTTTAAAAGGTGAGTAATAACAATGGGTACAATTAAAATTGAAAATTAAAGACAAAAATAAGAATTTAATTTTTAGTTGTTAGATTAATTACTAATTACATTGACAACAGAAAAACATTAACACAACATGAGAGCGAAGTTGGCACTAGTTGTATTTTCTCTTGTGAAGAATGTTTTTTTACCAGTTTGCAAATGAACCTGTTTAACGGCAAATAGCGATAATAACTAAATGTGTATAAAAAAATGTAAATTACTGTAAATTATGCATAAAAATATATTGTTTTGAATAAAATTAGATATTATAGTTAAAAAAAGTTTGTCTTGTATCAATTTTTTTCAAATTTGAAATTTTTTATTAGTCATATTTTATTTCCATATTTTTTTTTTGCGCAAATTTTAAAGTAATTTTACATTGGTGCTTTGCTTTTACGTGAATTTTGAAAAATCACAGACTGCATCCCCCCTTTTTCAATGTAAGTTACGTCTATTTTTGCGCGATTTCGTTTGTGCGTGTTTTCTGAGGAACCTATCTATCGCGTAAAACGAGACCCAGGTGTACACAAGAAGCACAATTCAAACATTGAATCAAGATGCTAGGAAACTTTGCACTAATGCTAGTAGATGAAAATAAATATAAAAATATCTCCAGAATTTTGAAAAACACTTATTTTGGCTACAGTCTAGATTTCCAAAAAATGATAAACCCATTTGGAAAGGTTACTTTTTTTCAGCAGATACCTAAAAGAAACAGCAATTACTGTACTAACCAAATATAAAATTAAATTGCATAAAGAAATAAGCCTGGAAAATATCCTCACACACATAACCGATGAAGCAGTCACACTATATCTTTACATTAGAGGACTTAAGCCATGATGTTTCGCATGTGGAAGAAAAGGACATATAGCATCGCAATGCGATGAACAAATTCAGCAAAATAAAGTCAACAATTCTTCAAAATTTGGAACACATTACAGAAATCGAAAACACAATTAACCATCCAGATAATTTTAATTACCCTATACTACACAAAACCCAAAATGATTATATATCAAATAAAAATGATATAATTAACAATCCAACAAATAATACATCAACTATAGAAACAAAACAAATCCGATAAAGGAAAACCAAAGCTTTGAACACCCAGCAAAAGTAAATATAAAAAAAATGGATGAAAAATAAAATGAGAGCCTACCAAAAGAGACTTAAAAAAAATGAAAATGACAAGCAATCAGAAAGCACAAGAATAAATAAAACGGCCATGGAAATTATGGATAAAATAACTCAGTATTATCCAATGCTGGAAAGCATACCACTAGAAACCAAAAAAAAAAACAACAACAAAAAAAAAAAACAAGAGAAAGTAAGAGAATTAAAACAAATGAGGAAGAATATAACCAGATAAATTTAGTAAAAGAAACATCAGATGAAGAGATGGAAATACAACTAACAACCCAGAAACATAAAATTTTAGAAAAATCCCACACTATAATATACATATACAAACACATACAGAATCAATATAAGAAAAAACATATAAAGACAAAAGGAAGAAAAGATAAAGGATCAATAAAATATAAAGAATCCCCCTTACAAAAACAAATTAGATTCAATGAAAATTAAATTAGGGGCAATAAATGTTCGAGGATTAAACTCGAAAAAAAAATACAAAAATCAATCACTGGATACAAAAACTCCAATCTACAATATTAGGATTCATAGAAACAAAAATTTATAATGGATCCCAAATAAATCCAGCACAACTAATGAGTAAAATGGGATTCTGTGCATGATAAAGAGACACACTAACACCCTCAAGTGGCACAGGAATATTTATAAGCCAACAAAGCCCCTTCACAACATTTAAAATAGTATATATAGATGCAAATCTCTTATTAACTACGCTTAATAACAAAAATTTCTCAATAAATATTATATTTGTACACATATGACCAGGGCCAACTGTAATTAACAGAATAATTGCAACAATTAACTCAACATTCTCAAACAATCCCTACCCAACTTTTCTTATGGGAGACTTCAAAATGAGTTATAAAAAATTTATTACGAAATGGATACACCAATTAACAATCCTACTCATGAGTGCAGAAAGTTTCCTACCACCCAACTCTATATCCTTTTATAATAATAGGCATGGAACACTATTAGATCTAATGTTCTATTCCTCAATGTTACATCTCTCAATAGAGCTAAGCTACCTTTTTCAGACCATGCAGCACAAATAATAAAACTAAGTATAAACACATACCACAGCGCAATAAATAATATACAAAAAACAATCCGGATTCTACTACCAGACAACACTACTGAATCACTCTTCTCAGAAATTTATATAATGATAAATAAAATAAAGCAATTAGAACTAGACCCAATATCCACATACATAGCTCACACCAAAACACTCTCCTTTAATACAAACCATATTACACAAAACACTTCTCCCCCCCTAAACTAATTACATTAGCAGATTAAATACATAAAAGAATCAGTATGTCTAAATGGGTTCAACATTACAAAACAAACATAATAAAAGTTACTCAACTCTATAAACAAACTTGCAATAAGTTAAAACAATATCTAAATATAAAAAAGAAAAAAAATTTGCTTAGCGCAGCCGCACACTTGGACATGCGCATACATTATGTGGGTTTTGGGATATCCATCCAAAAATAGAGTTCTCATGGCGCTAGAATCAAAAAATAAGATTACAGCAGATTTTAAAAAAAAAATTACACTTATAAATAAATGTTCTGTTTATACTTATGGTTGTAAAGCAAGGGTTCTATAAACTGACCATTCAAGAATGGTGCAGAGTATTGCTTACTATTAGTTAATAATATTCAGAGCTATAATAATATTCAAGGCAACATTAACAAAGGGTTTGAATTTAAACACCTGATTCAAACAGAGAATTATATGTTTCATAAAATAGTAAATTTCAAGTAATAAATGATAAATGCAAGAATACAGATAAATGATCTAGAATAAATTTATTAAGTGATTATATATATATATATAAAACAACATAAGCATTGGATGTCTATACAATTGAGATTACACATCTGATAATAATTTAATTTGCAATTATGCACTTCTGAATTAAGTAAATAGGTCATTCGAGACCATACACAATTAGATAAAAGTTTGTTTAACATGAAAAAATAAGTGAGTGCAATTGCTATACAATTCAACATATATAAATAAGATTGTAGGTGCAGCTCAACATATGGTGGTTGGTGCAATTAATATATAAATATAAAGCAGATTGGTTTAGTTAATATGCCAAGGACATGGAAGAACTTCATTAAATCATTGATAATACATAGTGGCTTACCCCCTCATCTAAAAAATTACAAATGTATAATAATTGGTTTATTATACTAGAATATATAAGTAAGATTTTATAATGCGCGATTCTAATCGCGTATGTGGATACATGTTACTAAATCATGAAGACTGACCAGATGAGCAGGAGTAAGATGGTTCAGCCTAACATAAGCCGCAATTATATAATTTAACCTAAGTCATTAAATAGAATGGGTGGCAAATGGCATGCAATTACAACTGACAGAGAGCATTGCAGGTCTATAAAGAAATGGATAATAATGAAGGCGGTATTCGTTATAGTTTCCCATCGCTCGTAAGAATTAGATCATTTAAGATACTCTGCATGTCTTTGTCAAGTTTGCAAAAAAAAGGCTGGCCCAACAACCAAAATATATCTTTGAAGAATAGTGGCATGATTAGCATGTTGGGATGGTTCATCTGTTTGTTCCCATATACTGATTTATTAGAAGTGCCTGAAATCGAATCCCTAGTAGGAAAAACATCTATTTTGTGAGGGATAATGAGAGTGGGATTGGTCCATTCTGAAGATCCTGAAGTATATAACAAAGCAAGAAAATTAATAAATAAATGATGGCAACTATACACTTATAATGCCTAAGCATAATATAACAGGAACTGGGTTCAAACCCTGTTACAAGGGAAAGAGTAAATCAGGCTATGTATGTATGTATGTGTGTGTTTTGTTTCATGAGTTGTGTATTTGGAAAGGACCATGCAGCCTACACATATATAGTTACGTAAATAATAATAATAGCGGTGATGGGTTACTAATATTAATGTACATATTTTACTTTTTTTCTCTCACTTATTTTATTCTTATTTTGTGGCATATGTGCATATTGATGAATATTGTGTTGAAGGGGGTAAGAAAAAGGAATAAAATCAAGAGATTTTCAAATATTTTAAAATATGAATGAAAAAAGAAAGGAATTTCATTTGGTTTCCATGAATCAATTAGTTGAACAGACTGTATTGTTATTGAAATGGATATAGTTAATAGTTGGATGTTTCATTTAAATTAATAAGATTAATATATTATCAAGCTTCGAAACTTTGTGGAAATGATTTTTGTGTTTGCTAAAAGAAAAGAACAGGCGGAATGTCCATTAAGAAATTAAGTTCTTGAGGATCCTATTGTCTAATTATCAAGGTAAACAACAAAGCGTAGTTACAGGGAGTTTCCAAACATAGCAGAAGTTAAGACCAAGTTGCTAAGTGGTTTTTCTTTTGATCGCATATTGGATTAAAAGACTTGTTAGAGATAAAAAAAAAACTTGATTAAGAGCGAGGACATTTTGCTTTTTAGACAGTTTTTGGCTGGTTATTGAGATTATTGCACAGAGAAGGCAGAAGGCAATATGTGGCAAAAAGAAGAGATTTATAAAAATCATTTTTGACCAGAAAAAAGAAAAGATATAAAGGAAACTCCATGAAAAGCATGGGGTAAAGTTCTCATCGTGCAGGGGATCTATGTTAGATGCCAGCTCCTTCTGTACCTTCGAGGCCACCCAAAATATTAAGAGACAGATTGCCCTAAATATTATATAGAAAAAAAAAAGAAAGAAAACATACGACAAATGAATCCTACGACTGACATCCGCCATTCCACACTTCTGTCATGGAACAATGAACTTATTAATTAGAATCCTGAATTAAAAGACCAAATGGACTCGTGATTTATCCACATTAACCCAAGGAATTGGAGTGAAGGTAAAAGAATTAATAAACACAAAGATTGTACTCAGAAACATTTACTTTAATTCAGAAGACTCGTCAAAACAGTAGTAAATATATTTGCTATTATTTTCAATCTTTAAATACACAAAAATCAAATAGTGTAATAACTTTATATGTATTTTGCTTCATAAATTTTATTCTTTAACTATAACATCCTGTAAACAGAATATTATGTCATATAAATGTGTCTGCCACTTTATAATTTCTTCAAATAAACATAAATAGATTTTAAATTTAACAAAACAAACTTTATCTTTTTTTTGTTTGTTTATTTATCTCTTTTACATTTTATTATATATATATTTTGGAATATGTATTGTATGTTTTAAAATAGATTCCATTATTACTTTCCTAAGGGTGCGTGTTGATATATGTTTAGTAATTCTAAGAAACAAATGTGTTAGATCAAGGAGAAAAAGGGAAAGAGAGATTTTAATTCACTTGCCATTTCTTCTCCGGCGGGTTACGCCACCACCCCTGAGCATAAGCTAGTATAAACCGGGCAAAAGCTTAAAATTTATTGAGTTAGTTGATTATTAGTGAATTCTGTAATTCTTGTTAAATAGCAAGATTGGCACTTGGGCCATAGCTCATAGACGCGAACATTTGCGCAGTGAGGGAGTTAGTTAAGTTTGGGAGGGACCGAATTGGATTGGTTTATGTACATCCATGTTTGTATTCAGCAGCCGAATCCTTTTTCCTCACCCTTTGAATGACCAAATATTAGGAAAACTTCACAAAAAAGGGAAGGATGACTTAGAACATGGGAAAATCTCGTATGGGAGGGGATGATCAGAGCTATAAATGCTATGAATGTGTAGGCATGTCAATTCACCCTCTGGAAAGAAATGCACGATCAGAATAAGGCAAACCTAGATAACCAGCTGATAATAAATATAAAAAAAGTAAATGAGGGAAATAGCGGTTTAGTTACAATAGATAAATTGGTCACTAACGACCATAATAAATTAATTAATACCTGACTTTAACAATCTGCTCTCTAGTATAATGGAATGCTCAACATACCCCCCCCCCAGCAATTAACTAATAATGATCAAAATTATGTGGGCAAGATTCTAAAACTAAAAAGGACTAAATGGCTTTCTCCCACATGCCCCAAAGTGTCTTTGTATATGTTATAACTTATTGGTGAGATTTAACTACTGGACAGGTAAAACAACTTAATACTGAGATGAGGTTAAGAGTAAAATTTTTAGAAACTATCAAACAAATGGTATAAAACTAAGCGAGTTGAATAATTAATTTTAAAGAAATTAATGTTTCCATTGTGTAATAGGAAAAAACTATGAGGAATCAGATATAAATTTACTTGCTGACTTTGATACAAACTTGGCAAATTAACATAAATAAAAATAACATATTAAAGAAACAAAATTGAATCTAAATTGCTGCACACAAATTTAAGAAGAAATTATATAGCATGAGAATAAGTTGTATAAACATTTAACATATATATAACAGTTTTGGGAATTAAATAACAGACATAAAAGGCTTACAAGGTAATTTGTAAATAGAAGCAAACTAATTAATTAAAACTTCATCAACTGGTGGCAATATAGATATTTTACCTTGAGATTGAAAGTGTATAAATAGACATGAATTGGAAACAGGCATTGGTAAAGTGGCATATCTTCATTCAGGCAGACATTTCTTGGAGCAGTTCACATTTTCGGAGTAGATGTTTCAGACTCCGGCATCGCACGTGAGATGAGATTCACAGAGGTCTAAGGGAAAGCAAACGACCTTCTTCTTACCCCGACATGATTTACATTACAATGTAACCTGGCATGAAGTATCCTAACTCTGATATCCAAATAGAACAAGATTCTAATTAATTTTGATAGCCAAAAATTTAGCCATTTATATACAAGGTAAATATTTAAAGAATGTTGTCTTGAGACAAGATTTTTTTTTAATTTCACATATATTTGATAACAGATATAATCTTTTGTTTCTATACATTTTGTTCAGATTTGAATCTGATAAAATTTCTGCTGGCCATTGTTTCAAACTCTTGATGCCAATTTATTCTATACAAAATTATTAGTAATAAAATTAAAAAATATTATACATTTTTACCAAATATTATAAATAAAATCATAAATTAATCAGCCTTACATATAAGTGGCTAGTAAAATTGTTAAAATACAAAATATTAAATGATAAAATGTTGGATAAATATTGTGCGTAAATTATTAGTAAGTTGCTATAAAATATTACAAAATATTATAATTTAGACAAATTATAAATTAGACACATATTATAAATAGATATTTTATATACATTGTTAGTGAATTTATCAAAATATATAAAATATAAAATTCCCAAAGAATTACATAACGGTCAGGGAAAATTAGAGTGTTACCGTATCTGCCATACAGGGCACCACCAGGCCATTTGAACCTGGAATATCTATATAGTAGGCAGATACATATTGTTAAGATCCAATTTTATTTTATTAATGACTTTTAGCCCATGCAGCTAGCTCAAGGACAAGCAGAGATTTAAAATCTAAATTCTTATTATATATTTTTAATAAATAAAAGATTTAAAAAAACAAACTAAACCACTGCCAGTACTAATAACACAAAAATATTTTATTCACACACACATATATATATATATATATGACAACAAACAAATTTAAAAAATAGATTACTTAAAAAATATGCTTTAGGTTTCATTATTTTTAAATTTAATTTTTAATCTTAGAATGTTGAGCATAGATAAGCTACCTAGACTATGCACTTAAAAGATTTTCGAAACATTTAATTTCAGGCTAAAAGTTCACAGCTAAACCAATGCTAGCTTCCAGATATATAGACGCAATCAATGCAATATGAAGATGTTAGCATAAAACCATGCTAACAGGAATGTGCATCTGCAGCATGATATTATTTAAATGAAATGATCCTCGTGCAGTACAGGAATGTGCGTCTGTCTTGCAAAAGAATCATGTATATAAAACATTTATGGAGGGAGAGCGGTTCTTTGCCATCTTATTATTATTCCCTATCCATAGAACTAAAGGAAATCAATGGCAGGTAAGTACTCCACGTCCATTGCAACACAATGATTACACATTTGGGTCATGCATTCAGTTGGACTCGTTGCCCTGTATGCTAACACACTTCATATTCCATTCATATAAACATCTATATATCCCTCCACCAGCATCGACATAACTATGAAACAAATAGTCTGAAATCAAAACCCCCTTATAGTAACATACACTTAAACGAGTCTAAACAGCCAATCTACACCCAACTTAAATTTAAGTCCATTTTAATAATTTAGTTTATTCTTAAAAAAAAAAAATTTAGTTTAAGGTATTTAAATAAGTGTAGGGGATTTGAACTCAGATTTTCAAGCACCCTTCAACTATCTACACTATCTCATACAACTGATACACAAGACCACACACATGTAGAAAAGATAAATAATCACCAATATAGGTATTTCATGCTAAACAGCACTCATCAGTTGGTCCAGATTATCATCTTCCACGCATATAAGGTATTTAACTTATTTTATAATCACATATTGTATTTAACTTATTTTAACATCAAATAATATATTTGACCTATTTTTAAAATCCACTAATGCACAAATAATGATATGTGTTCGATTTTATCTTTAAATTTATGCTTGCAATCGCAAACTCCTGCCCTATTACCAACAGACTTTATACTAAGTATAAAAAAAAATGTAATACGTATTTTAAAAAGATTACGTTTAACTTTTAGATAAGACTTTTAAAATTGCATAGTTTATGAAAATAAAGTTCAGATTTGATCAGGAGAGAAAGTCTATAATTTATATTTAAAGGAAAATAAAGTTCGGAGATTTTAAATTAAAGAAAGTTTATAGTTCATTTTTATCATTAATAATATACTTTCTTTTCTCCAGGCTCATTCCTTCACAATGAAGATCTGAGTTTATGCAAGAGACATTTCTTGTGGACAATGATGCTTTATGAAGACGGTTCTGGTGGCTCGATCTTGGGATATGTGGCGATGAAATCTGTCTTCGGCCAGCCGAATTGAGGGAAGTGCGATTAAACAGATTACATTTTGATAACGGCAACAATAACTCTTAAGTTTCTTTTCTTTTTCAGCAACGACAAAAAAATTCAAAAATTCTCATCCTATTTCTTTTGAATTTTTCATTTTATAGTCCTGAAGCATCTTATATCTATTTCATTGGTTCTGTGGTTAAGTAGATTTTTCCTCTGTGGTCTGTGTGCATATATATCTTGGGTGGGAAAAGCAAGTCTTTTGTTTCTATCTCTTGATTCTTATCTATTTCATAGTAATCTTTATCTTTTTAATGATCATTTTGCCCTAAGGACCTGTTTGTAATTTTATTTTTGTTAAAAACTCTCTAAGGTTTTTATTATTGTTTTATTTTAAGTTTAGAATCTTTGCTTCGATTATATAATTTTTTTAAGATATTTTATTTCAATATTTAAATGAAACTTATTAATAAATTAATAACTCATTATTTGTGCATTTTGAACATCTGTGCATTTAACTTGTTATTAGATATCTACAAATTTTTTTTAAAATATAACATATATATATATATCCCGTTACAATTATAAATTATATAAATATTGATTCTCATACACATGTGCAAGTTGAATGGGTAGACCAGCGGTCCCCAACCTTTTTGCACTTAAGAGCACATTTTATAATACCGGCCAGGTGGCGGGCACTATTTATTTTTTCAATGTAAATTTATAGTTGGATATTATTAATAATAGACTCTTTTACACTGTAAAAGTATAGTATGACCTACAATTTGATTATAATATAATACAATAATTTATAAGAAATCTTAAAAATTAAATTTATTTGTATAGATAAATAATTTATCATGTTCGGGTAGCGGCGGGCACACGTAAAATGGTCTGCGGGCACCATGGTGCCCGCGGGCATAGGGTTGGGGATCCCTGGGGTAGACAAAACTAAATGTTCTTAATAATTGATCAAAATAAGCATTTATTTGATTTATCATTCATTTAACTTTTTAGTAGAGATCCATTTAGAGTCGGTATCCATACATCTTAATATATGTCTATGAAAAGATCGACCGATTGGTCAAGTGAACTTTAATGAAAGAATCTCTGGTATTTATAACATTCCATACACTTTTAGAATAATACAATGGCCCGCAAACTTCGGGATCTGTTGATTACATTGTTTTCTCTTAATGTCGATTTATTCTATATTAGTAAGTCACTATAAAATATTACAAAACATGATAATTTAGACAAATTATAAATTAGACATTATTATAAATTGATTTATATAAATTATTAATAAATTTATCAAAATATATATAATATTATAAAATTCCCACAGTATTATAAATTATACAAATATTGATTTTCATATGCGTATGTGAGTTGAATGAGTAGATGAAATTAAATGTTCTTAATAATTTATCAAAATAAGCATTTATTTGATTTATCATTAATTTAATTTTTAGAAGAGATCCATTTAGAGTCGTATACCCATACATCTCTATATCTATACGACTGTCTAATGCTTAAGGCAAGTGTCCATTACCAATCATTTGGGTTCAAACCCATTCTAGTGCTCTTATAGTAGACACTAGAAGAAGCACAAATAAATATATTTCCAGGTTCACTATATATAACCACTTCAAAACAAAACTAACTAATTATGCAGAATTCATATACTCAGAAGATTTTTTTGGAAAAACTGAAGACGAAACACCATTTAAAATCGAGAATTTTAGGGTAATTTTAGGATCAATCCCTGCCACATCCAGGATCTCCAGGCATTCGCCAATTTGTACTTGCACCCTTAAACACATACCTGTGCCAACTAGCAAATCATCTATCACAAAAAATATATAGCATACAGGGATTATACAAGGTATCAATGGTACCATTCATGAAAAAACAAGAATCATTACCATGGTCACGAATTTAAGACCTATCTCAATGGAGCCATTAGAAATTAAAATTCTAGAAAAAGTAATAAAGGTGATAACTGAACTATACATACTGCCAAAAATATCACAACATCAATATGCAAAGAAAGGCTCGTCCACAGGTCAGGCAGCACTAATATTTAAACTATAATTAACTCGGTTATTAAAAAGAAATATGTTCCAATTACTGTACAACTAGATTTTGAGAGTGCTTTTGACTCAGTACCAATAAAAATATTACTAAACCAGTTAAAAGAAACAGAAATACTACGATCAATATTATACATAATAGCCAATCTACTTTCAAACTGACAAATACATTTCACCCGTAATGGAAGAATCTCATCATCTTTCTATCCCACTCAATCAATATCACAAGGTTCACCACTGAGTACATTACTGTTAAACATTCTACTGAAAAAAAAGATACACGGAGTGCTAATGCCAAATATCAAAAGATACATTCTTTGCATAGCTTATATAGATGATTCTTAAAAACAAAAAAGCAACTACAAGCACTACAAAACATTATAGAAAATTATACAGAAAAGTTCAAACTGAAAATCAATCTTAATAAGTCAGCTGCTTGAACAATTTTTGCAGGAAAAATAAACAAACAAATTTATCAAGGAAAGCCCAGTGGTTTTCTAGGTTTTCCGTTTTACCTGAGAATGAATCACAGAATCATTATCCAGATCCTATCTATCAAAATGTGCAAAAATATCGCTATTCAATCAACTCATAATATCAAAACTCAACTATTACTTACCAATAATTAGTTTCACAAAACCATTTATAGCTTCAATCAATTCATTATGTAATAAACTATTATGAACAGAAAAGTAGTAGCCATCTCAATAAAACAACTTAACCAACCAACAAAATGGAATGGTCTTGGGTTTCACTCAATATCAGTGTTTCAGATACAAAAAAAAAACAAAACAATAAATCTGCTAATAGCTATAATTAAAACATTTCCAGATATTGAATCAAGAATAGAAATCACACCCACAGATCCCCCACCACCCACAAATAATTATATTTTTACATTGCTTGGAAACATTAAAAACAAAATAATGCTTAAAAGCCCTATAAAATATACATATTGGATATACAATCTATTAATCCAAAGACAACCTGAGAATAACCAAATAGATCTGTACTAGGAAAAAATAATAGCCAATTAATTAAAAAATTTAGGAAAGGGTACCTGGAACCAAAATTTTACGATTTTATCATTAAAGTCAACTTAAAAGTATTACCAACAACTCACTTTATAAGATGCAGAAGATTTTACCTAAATATAGATCCTCTGTGTATGCTGTGACACAGGGATGAGGAAACACAGGACCATTCGTATATAACTGTTCAGGGCTTGAAAAAGTAAGACAAATGATGATTGATGAATACAGGAAAAATGGAACAATAATAGATGTGATACTGCAAACTTTCAAACAAAATGCAATACCAACTATAAGGGCAGCCACATTCAGCTTATATGCATTTTAGTGCACCAGATGCACTTTTACCCTAGGAAACAATACAAGAAGACACCCTAACACTTATAAACACAAATTACAAAAACTAAAGGAAAGAGACAACCTTCTTGCACTACCTGACATCTTTGCAGCAGTGTGGTCTCTTTTTAAAATACAAACTGCATTATGATAAAGGCCATAACAGACAATAAAAAAAAATCATGAAACAAAATCACTTGACAAACCAAATAGTAAGAAAAAGAAAAGAAAATAAGAAAAAGATGGAAAAAGGAAGGACAAAAAAACAAGAGCAAACATAAAAATTCAATGTTACAAAAACAATACAAGCAAGAAGCAACAGGGTGGAACAGTGAAATCAAAAGTGAGGAACAGGGTAGACAAAGAAAGATGTGATACAAAAAGACTTTTGGAATCATACAGACTGTAATAAAACAGCTATGTAACACTATGTATAACCTCCAAACAATTTAACCAATTGATGTTTAATAAAGTTATCCTTGAATCATCTTCATCATCATAATAACAATAGTAAGAGCGCCATTTGGTCACACACACAAAGTTGCAGGTAAGCTAAAATCTCCTAGTATTTTAAGATTAACTAGCTACAAAAAGTTTTTTTTTTTCTTTAAAGATTTAAAAAATGTTCAATTCAATGTTAACCCGATTGTTTTAAGAAATGTGGTTTTTCTAAAAAAATTAGTAAACAATGGAAAAAATAAGCAAAAGCTACTAGAATGGCAGATAGTCAACAATTCAAACAAATTTAATTATTAACATTATTTAGGAATAAATAGGTAAAAAGAAAAAATAGTGAAAAAGTTAATGAGTTGCAAAAAAAATAGAGAATGAAGAAAAAAAATAGTAAAAAAAAGATTACCTTGTTGAAAAATTTACTTGCTAAACTATAAAATGGGGAGTGCCCAGTTACTTGATCAGGGAGATGGTCTTTCGCAAAACATAAAGACTTACGCAACAATAGCCGAAACTTACCAAAATAACATAAACCCGGAGAAAAATCCTAGATTTAAAAAACTACATCAGATGACCTTAAAGATTGGATCTAGTAAATCAGACTGAAATTGAGACACCCCCCCACACACACAATGGACAGATGAAATGCTTGAGCAGATTGGGAGAGATTCAATAACACGATACCTAGAACACTTTTTGCAACATTAAGGTTTTTTATTGAGAAATCAATAGTGTTGGCAGTAACATACAATCACTGCACACTCTACCATTTTCGCAAGGCATTCCTAATTGAAGCGCTAAATAAAAATAATTTATTGGAGACAGTACAATGAATAGGTGACCATCCTAATAGCAGATGTGTGGCACTTGAGTTTTATGAAGCTACACAAAGAGATCAATTTAAAAACTACATTAAAACTCTTAGAAATTTTGCCATCATACAAGGTGATGAAAGCAAATACAAGAATATCACCAGTGTTAAAAAATGCCTACTTCCAATATAACTTGGACGATTTCCAAAGAATCATGAACTGCTTTGGAAAGGTTATTTATTTTCAACAAATGTACCTTAAAAAAACAGCAGTACCCATATTCAAAAATAGTTTTGAATATAAGGTCAAGTTACATAAAGAAATAGACCCACAACACATATTCCAACACACATAACAGACCAAGAAACCACATTATGAATATATATATTGTAACCATATATTTTAGTAGAAAATATATTAATTGATGTAACTTATATAAAAATTTCTCTTTCTTCTCTTGGTGATTTGGTTGGCTTGATTCGCACTTGAACAGATTACTTTCTGATATTATTTTAATAATTTTCAATTTGCTACATTCCATATGCTAACTCATATCAGAATGTTTAACTTTTTAAAATTTTTACAACATATTAAAATTTGGTAAAATATTATTAAAAATAATATTTTGTTTTTATTTATTTAAAGTAATCTTAAATTATTATTTCTATTGAATTAAAATAAAACCATTTGTTCAATTAAAATAAATTATTAAATAAATACAATAATTACGTAGGCGTCTCAATGTAATAAAAGAAAAGAGCGCGAATTTCTAGGAGAATATCGTCTGTTAGTTTTGTCTTTTGGGGGGAAGAAGAACAGAAATGGTCAAGGCAAATAGTGTAAATTTGCTGAGCTTATTTTGAAGCCATTAATAAGTGAATAAATTACCACAAAATTTGTTATAAACATAAAATAACTTAGTGGTATCTAATTAAGATGGATCACTAAATTTAAAGATCTTTTCAAGTCGGTCGGCCAACTAAATCAAATCACCGTAGCGTTTTCCAATATCGCATTTTTGAAATGTCGGAGCTTCCCAGTTTGAAAGAATTAAATACAAGAATTTGGTATGTTTTGAAATATTTATTATTCTACAATTTGGAAAATTTGAATCAGTGTTTTAATTACAGAAGTTTTATTAAAATGAAAATTTGTTTTTTAAAAAGAAAAAAGTTTAAGTTAAAATAAAGTAAAGCGTTAAAGCTATCAAAATATTTAATATTTCCGTTTTTTAATTCTGATAAAATATAATATTGATTGATATTTAACTTTACAATGCCATTAATATTTGCTAATTAATGTGTTTAACATTTGGATCATAAACATTCTTTAAATAATTAAACAAAGTTTTTTATAATTGTATCGTCTATTTAAAAATGAATAAATTAATTGCTGTAATTAGTTATTCCTGGATTAACGCAATGGATAAATAAATACTTGCATGGATAGGATAAACTTGGAACACTTTTGATAGAGAGATGTAGGGATTAATAACTTTATGAAAAACATTTTCATTTAAATTCTGTGTATCCTGTTTTAAAATTGTTTCATGTTTGGAGAGCCACGCAAATCGTTAATCTAATATTGCTTTAATAACTAATCAAATGGATATAATTGCATGTATGGAATTTAACTACAGTTATAGCTATTACCTCATATACTTATTATTCTACACATTGTACATGGATTCCACGGATCACATTAGGAGTTACAAAATGCTATACAATCCAATTTGTGATACACATCTGCTAAAATTCATGTATTTGAACTATAAAATGCTTTACATTTAGTTTTATCACACACACACACCGTTAAATGTTATATGTTAATGAATAATACATTTATTTAATTTTATCGTTATATGAACTCGCATATGAAGTTCATCAGTTATATTTGTTAGATTTAAATTAATAAAGGTTGAATAAAATATTTATTCAAAAGAGTAGCGCTAGCGGAGAAAGCTTAAACAGTACTTAATGAATTCATGAGATATACCAATCTTTATGAGATATTTTGTGAGTCTTTCCAGATTTATATTCCCATGCCAATATTATTTACATTATATTATACATGTTTATTTTAAGCAAGATAAGTAGTACATTAGTTGTCCTGATTATTGTAATATTTTACTAAGCAAGAACCCACATTTGCTAAAGTGTCAGCGTATTCTGAATAATCAGAAGAATTGAGGGGGATGATTTGCACTTTAATGTGAAGTAAATTATAATGTTGTTTTAGTATGTTAAAGGCTTTAATCTGTGCTGGTGGTTAATCCGCAGATTATTTTAATTGCCATTTTGTATTTTACACACATTCCTGCGCTGGTGGTTAATCCGCGGAATTGTGTGATTATACGTATGACTTTATGATAGTGTTTAAATACGCAAAACGTTTAGTATTATTTCATTCCTACGTGTAGATGAATACATCCACAGGAATATGTTTGCTTCACAGATATAAGTTGGGCAAAGTATTTTAGTTAATCTGCCAAATCACCTTCTTCATTTGTAAGCATAATTTATCGGTTAGATTGATAAATGGCAACAGGACATTCTATTCAAGTACTTCATGATAATTAACTGTTGGTTAATTATTATCTACCGGAGTGTAAGTTTACATTTTCATTTTAATTAATGATTACATTATAGCTAAAACATACAAACATCATATTATTTATTATATTATTATAGGTATACAGTAGGGATTTATTGAATCTGGAAATGACGTTCAATGTTTCATAAGTTAATGCTGAATTTAATAATTGTCTCAATGTTCATTACATTAGATTGAATAAGGTATGATTAGGTTTTTTAAAACTATACCTATAAATGTATTGAAGAAAGTTAATGGAACTATCATTTATTTATTTATTTGTTTATTTATGTTTTATTTAAAATATTGAAATTAACTATTTATTGTTCATAAAGTTTGTAAATAAAAGTTGATTTATAATTAAACTTACTGTGCCGTTGCTATGAGTCATTCATAACATCAGAAATCATAAACTTTGGATAGAGCATACATTATAGAGCATACATTGAATTACATATTATTGTCT
The DNA here is from genome assembly GCA_028023455.1 of Epiperipatus broadwayi. Lineage (NCBI taxonomy): Eukaryota > Metazoa > Onychophora > Udeonychophora > Euonychophora > Peripatidae > Epiperipatus > Epiperipatus broadwayi. The sequence goes on from JAQFVV010000019.1 coordinate 12,812,735, forward strand.
ACATGATATAAGAATTTATTAATATTTTGAGAAAACATTAAGATGCTTTTCGTCTTTGGTAGTATATGATTGGTAAGGTACAATAAAATCCCATTTACCTTTTCCATCATTGTGGCTTTGCGTAGTTGATTCTAGTATAAAATACAAATTAATTATTAAACTTGTGAACAGATTTATTCAATAATGATATGATTAAATATATTTACCTAACATTTTTAAATTTTCATTCGTCAATACAATAAGAGTCTCAATGATATATTAAATTATAAAAGAACCCAATTATTCATGTTTATTAATTGCAAAGCTTTACCTGGACTAGCATCTGTCTTAGAAATCATATAGATGATTTAAAATTTCATAATTTTATGTGGTTCCACAAATTACGCTATCTTGTACATGGTCGGCCATAGGGTCGCATACCATAAAAATCGCAAATTGAGGTTTAAGAGTGATAAAATTGCACTTATAATTTGTTTAATATGTTTTATAATAATACTATGATAGGTCTTCGCGGTATACCCTGGCTGCGATCAAATAAATTATAAAAAGTTAGGTTAATTCATTAATTTTGTCTGTAGTAAATTGCCCCAGATGTTGATTGTGGTCTTTTGTGCATAAAATAAATAGTATGATATGCTTTTGGATACAGCTCTTAATAGCTGATAATGTGCAATGAGAGTTGATCAGTGACTTAGGTTGTAATTCCTAGTGCAATTACGTTACGTAGTTGAGATTACACAATTTACGGTTACAATTTATAGTGCCGCAACAAGTATGGCATGATGAGGGGTAGTTGGAGGGGTGATGGAAGGTTGGTTACCACCTTTGTGAGCCATCAGGGTGGACGGCTCCGGGGATTTTGGTTACAATATATATATATATGAAGAATAAGCCACGTTGTTTCGCCTGTGGCAGAGGCCACATAGCAACACAATGCAATGAAGTAAATCTAGCGGAAAAGAATAACCACCCATCGCAAAGATTAGAAGAGAATCCAGATAGCACATAAGAACCCAGGAAGCAGGCAAAAATAGATTTCCCCCCACTCAAGGCAATAAAATTTACAATTAAAAGAAATAAAAATGAAACTATAGACCATCCCCCAATTACGCCAATGGAATTGACAATTAAACAAACATGAATGAGGAAGATGAAAACCACAATCCCGGATAAAAACATTTAGTGATATATTTATCACTAATAGAAAATGAAACTGCTTACCTACAAAAAGAAACAAAAGGAATGCCAAATGGAGATAATAATCCAGCAGAGGACACAATTATAAACAAAACGACAATTGAAATAATAAATACCATCACACAGTGATTTCCAGTAATTGAAAACACATCTCTGGAAAGCAAAATAAAACAACCAAAATCAAAGAAAACTACAAAAAATAAAAAGATTAAAACAAATGATCTGGAAAATGGTGCTTGTCTTATAGATAAAGATGCCGTTCAATGGCACCATTTTCATGCTAAAACTATAAAATATGAACATTCATGGGCCATTGATTTTAATCATTTTGATGTGTTTTTTTGTAATGCGAAAATAAAAACAAAACAAATCGTCTTTTTTAAATATTATTTTTTATTAACGTATACAAATTATATGATCAGTCAGACAACGCGAACTGTAATTTAAAGTGAATGATCTATCTTCACGCTTTCTTTGCCAGTACTTAAGATTTGCCCATATGTAAACATATGGGTTCGGAAAGAATAAGTGGATTCATTTTATTCTTTCTTAAATGCTATATCTTGTATTGGTGGTGAAAGTATTCATTTATTATTTAACACTTGTAAAAGCGCATGTATAATAGCTGTAAAAGGCTGATATTTAATGTATGATAATAATAAATGTAAAATAAAATAAACAAATTACAATTTGATTCGTGTTTTTTATTTTGCTTTCTTAGAAAAATCAATTTTCTATCGGAGATTTTTTTACTGGGGTTACGGCTTTTTTTTATTGTTGTTTTAAAACTCATAATCGGAATAAAAAGTAAAATTTCGTAGTCTTCCTTTTAAATTTTATTTCTACAGAGAAACAGATATTATTGTGTTACTGCTATTTTTTACTTTTTTAGTCTTTGTTTTACCTTTTTTTTTTTTTTTTTACCGACAAACAGACATTACCGCTACTTTTTTCCTTCAAATAGAATGACAACAAAAAGTAAAAGTTGTTAGGGTTAGTTTTAGTGTTAGGTTGTGTTAGTGTTCTGTTGTTTGTAATGCTAAAATAAAAAAAATCCAAATCGTAACCGTAGTCAGAGAAAAGAAAGAAAGTAAAAATTTTTTAAACAACAAACACATATAAATGTCTTCTTTACTTATTAACCATGTTTATAATATATGCTTTTTATGAAATTTACAAAAAAATGGGCATAATTGTACTTTTCTTACTGGATATTTTTGTGTTACCGCTCTTTCCTACTTCAAAAATATACACATGGTAGAATCTTGTTTGTCTTGTGGAATGCTACGAACAGTACGTTACTTGACGCGTTACCTAATTCCAACTCACTTTACACATATATCTTGTCAACATTTTCCAAATTAAAAATTCAATACAATATGGTGTAAAATGTCTGATAATTATTACTTTACAAAATCTAAACATTTCAATAATTTAAAATAAAAAAAAATTCAATGAAAACATTTCCATACAATTCAAATACACACACCCTCTCACCAAGCCGTAACCATTTTATAAACTGTGCGAATTCGGAAAATGTATTGGCTGCGTTGCGACATACATGCTGTACTGCGACGTGACATAGTGGCCTGCAATCTGTAGCACAACAAAAAAGTTGTATTATAGAAAACGCGGGTTCGAATGTGTCGGCCGCGGAAACGGCATTTTTATGTGTTTTAGTGCGCTATAAGACTAGTACCTGGAAAATAGTCAATTAAATTAGATAAAACAACTAACAGATGAAAATATGGGAATGGAGTCAGAGTCAACCTCTCAATGTTCAAATGAATTAGAAAACATTAAAGATAGTGACTCAATTAAACGTACATTTACAGAACCAACAACCAGCCCCAACCCTGCTTCAAGCAAGAAAAACTTACAAAAGGAAGAAAGTGAAACTCACATACCTCAGTAATATTGCATACACCTCCGTCTACAACATTAAATAACAGAAAATAAAAATAGTGGCACTTAACGCCCTAGGTTTAAATTCAACAAAACAAATACAACAAATTGATACAGTCAGTACAATCAAGCATATTGGGTCTACTAGAAACAAAAATATTTAATGGATCCCAAATCAACCCAGCTACATATATGAGTAAACTTGGTTTTTGAGCATGCTCGAGGGACACATCAACACCATCTAGTGGTACAGGTATATTTATCAACCAAGCATACCCCTTCACATCATTTAAAATAATTTTAATAGACTCCAATTTGCTGATAACTACAATTAATCACAGAAGTTTTTCAATTAACATTATATTTGTATACATTCCCGCCGGTCCTATTGTTATTAACAGAATAATTTTAATCATTACCTCACTGTTAGCTATCAAAAGTTTGTTGCAAATTGGATAAATCAACTTGCAACACCGCTTAGGAGTGGTGAGGATTTTCTCCCACTGAACTCAGTATCTTTTTATAACAACCACCACAGCACTCTCATAGATCTTATGTTCTATTCTCCAATGTTACATCACTCAATCAAAGTAAGTTTCTCCATCTCCTTGTTTTCTGATCACACAGCACAAATAATAAATTTAAACACATACCACAATGGAATCACTAACATAGAAAAGACAATAAGGATCCTACTACCAGTCAACACTCCAGAGTTCCTCTTCTCCGAAACATACATCACAATAAATAAACTCAATCAAATGTAACTTGACCCATATCAATCATATTATTCAAAAAATCAACCCCCTCCCCCTAAACTAATCACATTAGCAGATAAGCTACACAACAGAATCATCATGTCAAAACAAGTCACTCACAACCAAGCAAACTTAATCAAGCTTTCACAGATATATAATCAACATGCAATAAACTAAAACTTAATCAAGTTTCACAGATATATAATCAAACATGCAATAAACTAAAGCAATATCTAGTAATAAAAAAAAAGAATTTGTCTAACACAACAACACACATGGACTCACGGATACATTCGATGGTTATCCATCCATGAATAGAGTTCCCATGGCACTAGAATGGGATGGAAAAATCACAGCTGGACGTAATACGAAACAACCAATATATCAGCACTTCAAAGAAAAATTAACAAAGCATAACCAATTCAAACCACCAAAAAATTCTTTTGGAAAACCAGAAACAGAGACACCTTTAGAAATAAAAGATTTTGCATTCATTCTAGCATCAACCCCAAGTACATGCCACCCAGGACCACCAGGAATCCCACAATTTGTATTGTCACATCTCAGCCGATTCACAAATACATACCTGTGCCAGTTTGCAAATGAACTATCACAAAAGTTATACAATATACAAAAACTGTATCCAGTTTCAATGGTCCCCTTCATTCAAAAACAAGCACAAATTGCCACAAAAAAATTAAACCATATATAATAAAACTAATATCATAACATCAGTATGCAAAAAAGGGCTCAACATGTCAAGCAGCACTAATATACAAAACGATCATTAACTCAGTAGTTAAAAACAAAAAAATATACCCCAATGGCCATGCAATTAGATTTTGAAAGCACTTTTGATTCAGTGTCAATCAAAACACTGCTAATTCAACTAAAAAAAACCAGAAATACCATGCACAATATTATATACATCGCCAATGTGCTACTAAACAAAGAAATTTACATCACCCTCAATAGTAGATCATTATCATCTTTCTACTCCAGCCAATCAATCCCAGGATCTCAACTCAGCAAACTATTATTTACATTATATTTAAACCCCTTGTTACAGCAAATTAAAAAAAAATCTAAGGAATTCCAATTCCAAACACCAATGCATACATGCTATGTATAGTTTACATGGATGATTTCACAGTATTTCTAAAATCAAAGAAGCAATCACCTATACTGCAGGAAATCATAAAAAAACATACAGCAAGGAAAGTTCAGGCTAAAAGCCAACACCAACAAATCAGCTGCATGGGCAATATTTATAGGTAAATTAAACACACAGATATATCAAGGGAAACCTAGTATGTTTCTGGGTTTCCCTTTCCAATTGAGCATGAATCAAATGAGAAAGAAAATACAAAACAAACTTAAAGCAGAAGCAGAAAGAATCATTGAATCACTCCCCAAATCTATCTTACACTCTAGTCAAAAGTATCTTTATACAATCAGCTTATTATGACAAAAATCACCTACTATCTACCAATAATAAATTTTACAAAATTATTTATTTCAGCAATTAAATCACTGTGCAACAAGCTATTATGGAAAAGAAAAATAGTAGCCATCTCAATAAAACATTTAAACTGACCTACAAAATGTAATGATCTTGGATTTCACACCCAAAAAACAGTAAATCTGCTCATATCCATATTTAGACATTTTTCAGAGATACAGGAAATAATAGAAATCATAGTCACTGATCGGCCTCCTCCCACATATACCTATATCTCTACCCTGCTTGCAAGTTGTGAACCCATAATAAACAATATAACACTAAGAAACACAAATAAATGTACATATTGGCAAATACAAAATCTACTTTTTCCAGACCAACAAGCAAATAACCAGCCCACAGTATTGAGAATAAATAATGGCCAACTGTTAAGAAAGTTCAAAAGATGGTGGTTGGAACCAAAATTTTATGATTTTATTATCAAACTTAACCTGAATGCATTACCAACAACACATTTTATTCAGTTCACGAGATTTTACATGAATGTTGATCCACTGTGTATGCTATGTCACAGAGATGAAGAAACACAAACCCATTTCCTATATGATTGTCTATACCTAGGAAAGGTGCAACAAATGATGCTGAACAACTACAGACAAAATGGAAACACAATTAGTAAAATAGTAGACACATATAAAAGAAATGCAATACCAATAATATGTGCAGCCACATTCAGCTTATATGCATATAGCTGCACCCATTGCACATTCACGCTTGGAAACAATCCAAGAAGACACCCCCAATACACTCCAACAAACTTATGGATAGAGAAAGTATTCTTGCAACACAGGACATTTTCGCAGCAACATGATCGCTCTTCAAAATACACTCAGCATTATAACAAAAACTGGAATTAGTTCTCCAAAAAATAAATTTAAAAAATGAGATAAGCTAACATAACCCCTTTGAGATCAATCATTGTAACAATGAATCTTTATTACCTGGTTAAACAAGATAACTTTCAGAGGCAAGAACTAAATCAAAATTAAAAGAACTTTTTTCATATAAGTACATGTAACCCTACGGTAACCAATTGATACTAAATAAAGTTTGTTTTAAATCATTGCAGCAGCAGTAGTAGGAGTAGTAGTAATAGTAATAATATCTTGCAGAAAATCTCTGCTTAGGCAAGATGCAAATCTAAAATCTCCCCAATGTAAGTAGTTATATTTTTCTTCTTTTCAACTTGATTTTCACAAAACAAATATAATATAGGACAAATCGAATCATATTATAGTTTAATACAGTATTTTTGTAAAAATATTTGTGTGTATTCATAACTTTTTTTAAAAAAAAACCTGACTTGAGTCAGAATCATGGCTACTGCCCAGTCAAGCATATGCGAGTTAGGCATCAAAATGATTTAACAACATCGTTAGTTTTAACAACGTCTACTTCATATGTAAAAATACTTATAAGTAACAGCAATATTGCTGCAACAACCCAAACACTGCATTTCAGAAGAACAAATACAAATGACGTAAAGAATCTTGATGTAAATACTCAAGACAAACAACAACTCCCATCCACAATCTGGATAAAAGTAATGCTTGATAATATAATAGACTGTTTTAATAACACAATTCCTAGAAAGTTATTTGAAACATTTCCCAGGTTTTCCTCGCCAACATCGCTAGTGCTTGCAGTCACCGATAATCAATGCTCACTTTATTGTTTCCGAAAAGCATTACTCTACATGAAGCAATTACACAAAATGCACTATGGGAAACTGTCTTTTGTATCGCAGACCATCTAAACTCTCGCTATATAACCATTAATTTTTATATCCAACAGCAAAAAGAACATTTTCAATCCACTATTTTAGCATTAGATAATTCCCCACTCGTAATCATAGATAAAAACTGGCAAATATTATTACTGAAGTGCTCAAAAATGCTTATCTAAAATACAACTTACAAGAATTTCAAAAAATAATGAACACATTTGAAAAAATAGTTAACCTACAGCCTATATATCTAAAAGACACACCAATAGCTATATGCAGTAATTGTTTTGAATTCCAAAATAAAACTTCATAATAGATGCAGCCATACTCCCAACACAAATTAATGACCAAGAGGTAACCCTGTCTCTTCACATAAGAGGTCTAAGGTCAGTGTTTTAACTGTGGACAGTGAGGCCACCTGGAAACTCAGTGTGATAACATAAAAGATAATCACAGTGAACAAGCCAAATCCCTTGCCCCAGAACAATCCAGTTACGATGAAAATAAAACTTTTAATAATATCACATAAATTGGCAACACAATAATAGAAACCAGCCAAAAACAGGTTCAAACACCCACAAATAAAAATGATAACTGAACAAAATTGCCTGTCTCAAAGATTAACCAAAACAATAAGAACCCAAAAACTAATATACACACCCTAGATTCAAATGAAAATAATTCTCAAAAAACCACAATAGAAAAGACAGCAATTACATCACAGGATCAGCATCTCAGTAAAACAAAAGTTGTTGTACCAAGTACAAATCAACAAACAAAAAATACATGCACACAGCTATATAATGAAAATATAAAAATAAATCTAGGCAATGTAAGGATACCAATAATAAAACAATCTCCAATAATAAATAAAACTGCATCAAATATTATGGATGCAATAGAAACCCCCTTCCACCCATTCAAGAGAATACACCAGAGGAAAAAAGCCCAGTCGACCACCTAAAAAACAGAAATCAAAAAAAAAAACAGAGCAAAAAAAAAAAAGACCAAAAGTACATCTAATCAGACACAAACAACCTAGAAAATGATGAAATAAAAATGGATATAAGCCAACAACAAACAGACAACTTTTCAATTTCAACACCAATTCCCTATATAGAGTCTGAACCAATACTAAATGAAAGAAAAACTGATAATAAACCCTACAAAGTCTTAAATACGCATCAACATTTATCTACTGCAATGTAGACTAAAATCTTTAGAATTCAAAAATAAATAAACATCAACATCCTGTTATAAAATTATACAAAAAATGTGAAGACAAAAATTGGATCTCTCAACATGCCATCAAAAAACTTTTTCAACTCAAAAAATCGATACATGTAATACAACCACAGATACTGGGTCTATTAGAAACAAAAATATACAGCAGCTCTGAAATTGATCTATCAAAATATTTAGCCAGCCAAGGGTTTTGTGCATGATCAAGAGAATCACCATCACCATCAGGTGGCACAGATATAATTGTATCCCACAACTGCTCCTTCAATTCCTTTAAAGTTATATATATATGGTACCATTTTTTATTTATATGGTACAAATTACTATTTAATATTGTGTATCATTTAAATAAAAAAAAAAAAGAACCCGATCTTTAATTTTTTTTTGTAATATAATATTGTTTAAGAAAACGTATAGTGAAAGTTTAATTTTTCTTTTTTTTAATATAAGTTAACTAAAATAAATTAAATGTTGGAAAGTGCATACTGAATAATTGATTCAAATAGTGGAAGAAAAAAGATTGCTATCAGAAAGTCCGACTTTCTGATGGTAATTAAAAATAGCAGAAATTCTTAACGAGAAAACAGACTTTGTAATAAAAAAAAGAAGAATAATGTAGAAGTTTATAAAATAGAAGGAAAGGTAAAAAGGAATATGCGCAGAACTTCTAAAAAGAATCTGGGAATATAAAAAAAGCCTACAGATTTGAAAAGTGTCTTTTGTCTTGTTGTTCCAGAGAGTGTTGAGCAATTTGAAGTGCCTCGTATTTTTTTTTATACAAAAAAAAAATATTAATAAAATGTGTCCACTTAGATACGAACTGAAATCGCTCGCCATGAGTGAGTAGAACTCTATCGTTTGCCGACACTTTCTCTTGAGAAAAGTCATCTAGATCGTCATCTGGCTCTACCTAAATTTGATCGAGATTTGGAAGAAGTGAAACTAAAAAAAACAACTACTGCGGACTACCCACTGACAGAATTGGACGTCAGAGGATCAAAGACCTATTTAAATATCAACTTACTGGTAAGTTCATGGCCATAACTTTTACATAAAGTTTTATGAATAGAGAGTTGAATGAAATGTTATCCCATAATTTTTTTGGATTGAAAGATTTGCGAACTGAGAAGTGAACTAAACTGTTACCACGGAAAAATAAGACACCAACTAGTGATTACTTCAATATTTGAATCAAATTATTAAATTCATATGCACAATACTTTCCATATTATAATTTTGTCTTAATCTTAAATATTAAATGTTTAACGGGCTAGAATAAATCTTTATTATTAGCTTTAACTTTCATTGTACGTGTATAAAATTAATGTTATGATATTTAAGTTTTACATTTAGTTATTTAAATTCAAATTAGTATATAAATTACCTTTGCTAAATAGATTTATTTTTCTTAATTAAGTCAAAAGGGAATATCTTCTAATTAACGGGAATTTTAATCCAGATCGTATAATTATTACTTTACGAGTTACAATATGTTCGACACAGGCTCAGTGGGTCTAATGACTCTGGCGCCCTCATGTAGAAATTAAAAACTGATCCAGCTCACAATTGTACTCGGTAATAATTCTAGGCCGAGCTGATCAGGAAAGGTAGTTATGTTTTTAGAATAAGAATGAAACGTTCTTCTTTTTTTTTAAATAAAATAAATGAACATTTATTTTTCTTTTACATAACTTGATCAACTTGTGCATTTATAATGCATATAGAGGCCTAGGAATACGGTAAACGTTATAATGGCTTGCCCAACCCGGGCTTACGGAAAAAAAAAAAACCACGACCTGAGAAAATTTAAAAACGCCATAAAACTGAGAATATAATGTCCGTAGCCAGAAAATAAATATGACCACAAATAGTGCGCATGTCTAAAAAGTTATTGCATACGATTACGAAAGTTTTTTTTTAAGAATATAAGATTTTAAATAAGTTTATATTGAAACAAAATAATAGCGGATAATTCAAAGACTAGTAATGACAGTAAAGGTAGAGAGGGACGGACGATTATAGGGTGATAAAAGAGAGGAGTGTTGGTGAATGAATTTATTAACAAAGCAAGATAAAATATTGAATTTATATAGTAACAATTGATAAAGTTACTATTTTGTTTACTATAGCAAAAATAAGCAACACGGCCATATATGAAATTGAGAAGTAGTAAAAATATACAAAATAGGGCAGAAGGCGAGAAAGAATTAAAAGAGGGCATGGAACCCTTAATAAGAAAACTATTATACGAATGCATGATGGAATTCAAAGAAGATATAAAAAGAGAAACGGCAGAGATGGTCAGAGAATTAAAAGAAGAAATAAAAGAACCAGTAAAAAAAAAATGAGGAAAAATAAAAGAAATAAAGTGATCAGTAGAACAACAGAAGAAAAGAAAATAGATAATCTTATTTGTGAGTGGGATGGCGAATCGATTAAGTACACGTCTCAAGAATGCCAAAGATTGTTTTGCAAATGAACGATGTCAAGGTAGAGACATTGTGGGATTCTGGCAGCCAGATATCAGTAATGTCAGAAACAACGTATGAACGCATACGGAGCCAACCCATAGAGATATCAACTCTACCAGTGAAAAGCATGCAAATAACATTGGAAAATAACAAAAAGGCACAATTGGGCTCGAAACAAGTTTGGGTGCAAATTAAAATAGGGGATAAAATTATGCCCCACACGCTATTAATTCTAAAAGTGTTGGTACATGAAGCCATATTGGGGTCCGATTTTATGCACAAAACTGGGTGTGTGATCAATTATAAAGATGAAAAGATTATCTGCGATGGGGAAAAAGTGGAGTTTGGGTCGCAGATGAGAATGAACCAGCAAAATGTATGTAATATGGAGGTTGAGATAGAACAGCCTTCAATAGAGGCACGTATTGATGAAATAATAAATGAAGTGAAGGAAGGATGGAAAGAGGACCTAAAAAAAGTTCTAATTGAATATAAATCAAATTTTCCAGATAAACCCGGGGTTATTAAAGGGTATGAACACAGGATCAAGGTCGCTGACAGAACACCATACCAGGCAAGATCATACCCAGTGCCACACCAATATAGAGCTAAGGTAGAGAGAGAATTAGCTAAAATGGAGGAGTGGGATATTATCACTAAGGGTTCGTCAGCATATAATAACCCATTGGTGGTTGTAAAAAAAAAAGATGGAGCCATAAGACTGTGTTTGGATGCCAGGCAATTGAACAAGATTACATGGCCAGATCAAAATGTTTACCAATAAATTCCAGGGAAAAAAGATATTTTCCACATTAGATCTGACTGCCAGCTATTGGCAGACCAAGTTACACCCTGCTGACCGGAAGTACACAGCATTTTGATATAATGGTATATCGTACCAATTTAACAGAATGCCTTTTGGTCTCAAGAATAGTGGAGCAGGCCTGCTAAAATGTCTTGACTGTGTGCTGTCCCCTGAGATCAAAAAGTTAATCACTATCTACATAGATGATGTGATTATTGCATCCAATAACTCTCAGGAGCACTTACAACACCTCAAGTTGTTTCTACAATAGGGCAATATGAAGGATATTCACATTAATTTAAAAAAAAGCTGTTTAGCAGCGGAAGAAGTGAAATTTCTTAGGGCCCTTAATTAATGCTAATGGAATCAGACCACACCCGGACAAAATCCAGGCAATATGAGATTTCCCAGCCCCTCGAACACCAAAACAGGTGAGATCATTTTTGGGGCTGTGTAATTTCTACAATAAATTTTACAAAAACTTTGCTTCAGACATGGAGCCTCTGCTGCAATTATTATGTAAGGGAACGTCATGGAAATGGACGGAAGAGCATGAGACCAATTTTAGGGTTATTAAAGAGAAATTCCTTAGACAAGTGATGTTGGTTTACCCTGACCTAAGGAAACTGTTTATTGTTCAGGTAGACAGTAGTGGATATGGGTTAGGTGCAGCTCTTATGCAAGCTCAAGAGGATGGTACATTGGGCGTAATTTATTTTGTCAGCAGACCATTGAGAGGTGCAGAGATTAATTACTGTGTAACAGAGAAAGAGGCCTTGGCTGTGGTATGGGCATTTCAGAAGTTTCCGCCAATTCTTGATAGGATCGGAAACGATTGTTAGGACAGATCATAAGAGCCTGGAATTCTTAAATCACAGTTATTTAACAAATAGTAGGCTAATCCGATGGAGCCTTTTTCTCCAGGAGTTCAATTATTCCATCCAGTATTGTAAGAACAATGAAAATGTGGTAGCTGACACATTGAGCCGGAATATTGTTCCTGATACCCAGGACCATCTGCAGATGGAAGATATCTTTTTGGCAAGTGTAGAATTAGAAACAGACACTGTAGTAGAAGGATTGAGTCACTTAGGAAAGGTACAACGGCAAAGCCCTACCTACAAAAAAATTATTGACCAACTAGAAGACAAAGATGAAGTGGGAGAAACAGCAGACACTAACACTGGTGAGAGATACTGCCTAAAAGAAGGAATACTGTGGTATATCACTGACCCACAAAAGGATCAGTGGAAAATGATTATACCAGAAAGTTCACAGGAAGGACTTATTAAGTACACCCATCATTTGTATGGGCACTATGGTGTAAATAAAGTGGAAGGCTTATTGAGGACATGGTTCCATTGGCCGAATATGAGAGCACAGGTCACCAGAACAGTAAGCTCAAGCCAAATGTGTCAGAAGACAAAACCAGCAAACAAGTCATATCAAGGTCCATTGAATCCTATCATCCCTAAAGAACCCAATGACCTGGTGGCTATTGATTTCTCTGGACCATTGCCAGCTTTTGGGAAAATGAAATATCTACTAGTAGTATATAACGTTTTTTCAAAATGAGTGTCGGCATATCCGGGGACCCAGGCCAATACTAGGAATGCCATACGAGCCCTTGAGGTATGATATTTTAAAGAGGTAGGTAAACCAAAAGCTATTTTGTCGGACAATGATACGCTTTTCACATCTTATGATTGGCAACAGTGGATAGAGAGGATGGAGGTAAAACACATATTGTCATCCATACGAAATCCGCAATCAAACCCTTGCAAGCGGGTGATGAGAGAGTTAGGATGCCTCTTCAGGGTATATATTGCGTCCAACCATAGAGGATGGGTGAAACAACTCCCAAGGGTGTTAAATTTCATAAATTGGACTCATAATGAATCTACCGGATTTGCACCTGTAAGACTTCAATTCGGACAAGCGGTACCTCGATTGTATAAATGCAGGTTACCCGCTAGTCCAGAAAACATTGAAAAAGGGAGAGATCACGAAGAAGCAAGAAAAAAATTGAAACACTGCGCCAAGCTCCGGACCCGACAGAAAGGAGGCTTGACTGATAAGTTTAAAACAGGAGATACAGTGTGGGTCAAAATGAACCCTGTGAGCCAAACTGGAAAGCATATTTTTAAAAAGTTCCAAAATTTGTACGAGGGACCTTACCAAATCAGCCGACGGGATGGCTCAAATGCTTTCACTTTAGAGAATGGTGAAGGAGCAAGGGGTACCTATAACGCTAGGTCACTGAAACCATATAAGACTAGGACGTGGGTTAGACGTACTCCATAAAGACTTATTAAGAATAAAATTAGTTCAAACCTCTATTTTTATTCTCATTCCCCTGCCCCAGTGGTATTGTACCATTTTTTATGTATATGGTACAAATTACTATTTAATATTGTGTTATCATTTAAATAAAAAAAAGAGAGAACCCGATCTTTAATTTTTTTTTGTAATATAATGTTGTTTTAAGAAAACGTACAGTGAAAGTTTAATTTTTCTTTTTTTTAATATAAGTTAACTAAAATAAATTAAATGTTGGAAAGTGCATACTGAATAATTGATTCAAATAGTGGAAGAAAAAAAGATTGCTATCAGAAAGTCCGCCTTTCTGATGGTAATTAAAAATGGCATAAATTCTTAATGAGAAAACAGACTTTGTAATAAAAAAAAAAAGAATAATGTAGAAGTTTATAAAATAGAACAAAAGGTAAAAAGGAATATGTGCAGAACTTCTAAAAAGAATCTGGGAATATAAAAGGAGCCGACAGATTTGAAAAGTGTCTTTTGTCTTGTTGTTCCAGAGAGTGTTGAGCAATTTGAAGTGCCTCGTATTTTTTTTATACAAAAAAAAAATATTAATAAAATGTGTCCACTTAGATACGAACTGAAATCGCTCGCCATGAGTGAGTAGAACTCTATCGTTTGCCGACACTTTCTCTTGAGAAGAGCCACCTAGATCGTCATCTAGAAGTGAAACTAAAAAAACAACAACTGTGGACTACCCACTGACTGAATTGGACGTTGGAGGATCAATGACCTATTTAAAAATCAACTTACCGGTAAGTTAATGGCCATAACTTTTACATAAAGTTTTATGAATAGAGAGTTGAATGAAATGTTATCCCATAATTTTTTTGGATCGAAAGATTTGCGAACTGAGAAGTGAACTAAACTGTTACCACGGAAAAATAAGACACCAACTAGTGATTAGTTCAATATTTGAATCAAATTATTAAATTCATATGCACAATACTTTCCAATATTATAATTTTGTCTTAATCTTAAATATTAAATGTTTGACGGACTAGAATAAATCTTTATTATTAGCTTAACTTTCATTGTACGTGTATAAAATTAATGTTATGATATTTAAGTTTTATATTTAGTTATTTAAATTCAAATTAGTATACAAATTACCTTTGTTAAATAGATTTATTTTTCTTAATTAAGTCAAAGGGGAATATCTTCTACTTAACGGGAATTTTAATCCAGATCGTATAATTATTACTTTACGAGTTACAATATGTTCAACGCAGGCTCAGTGGGTCTAACGACTCTAGCGCCCTCATGTAGAAATTAAAAACTGATCCAGCTCACAATTGTACTCGGTAATAATTCTAGGCCGAGCTGATCAGGAAAGGTAGTTATGTTTTTAGAATAATAATGAAACTTTTTTTAAATAAAATAAATGAACATTTATTTTTCTTTTACATAACTTGATCAACTCGCGCATTTATAATGCATATAGAGGCCTAGAAATACGGAAAACGTTATAATATATATATATTGACTCTAATCTTATCATAATAACCTTCATAAAAATATCACACTTAACCTAGTATTTATCTACATGCCACCAGGCCCTGTCATCATCTCCAGAATCATAACAACAATAAATTCAATGCTAACATTAACACCTAATCCTATAATACTCTTGGGAAATTTCAACATGACCAATCAAACTTTTGTCACTAAATGGATCCATTAAATAACAATTCCACTTATCAGTGCTGAAAGTTTTCTCCTATCAAACTCAATATCATTTAATAACAATAGATATACATCCTTATAGAGTTGAGCTTCTACTCACCAATGTTACATCATTATTTTAATCTTGAACTCTGTCCATCTATAATCTCAGATCATGCTGCCCAATTCATCACTCTCGACCTAACAAAAATACAGAATTTTCTTCTACTTATTTGCATTGCTTAATTATACATAATATAATACACCATATACTCTTTAAATTACACTCTACAATGCAGCTTAACATATGATTTATTTTATTTTCTTCCTTACAGAATACAACAATACCTTCAAAAGACTATGTGAATACTTCTTCCAGCACAAACAACTGAATTCATATATTCAGAAGCATACATAATGCTCCAAAAACTTCAAAACATGTCACTCGATCCAATACAAAAGTATATAGCATTCAACAATATATTTTCTTTCTACATTAATCATATTACTTGCAATTCAACAGCCCCCACCAGATTATTAGCTTTGGCAATTGAACTACATAAAAGATAACCATCTCCAGACCAACTTAGGATAATCAAACACAAATTAGAAAACTTATAGAAATGTACAACAATACATGCAACACACTAAAGCAACACGTAGCAATAAAAAAGAAAAAAATATACCTCACACAACAACACACCTGGACCACGGCATACATATGGTGGGCACTGGGATACCTTCTACAGTCAAAGTGCCTATGGCACTTGAAATAGATCGCTCCATAACAGCTGGATATAACATGATAAACCCAATATATCAATATTTTAAAAAAAACCTGCAAAAACAAAGAGCATACATACCAAATGAAAACATATTCGGTGATCCTGAAACAGACACATCAATAACAATTGACATTGTTTTTCAACTTGCAACAATAGCAAACACATGTCACCCAGGATCACAAGATATTCCCAAAATTGTGTTCAAACACCTTAGCCACTTCACAGCCAAATACCTATGCGATCATGCCAATTACACATCCCAAAAAATTTACAACATACAAGGTCTATATCAAATTGCAATGATTCCTTTTAACAAAAAGCCAACAGCAATATCATCTTTATCTAATCGACGACCAATCTCAATGGGACCTTTAGGAATAAAAATTCTTGAAAGAGGAATAAAGGAGAAAATAGAACAATATATACTCCCTATGTTATCATCAGCTCAATATGCCAAAAAAGGCTTATCCATTGGCCAGGGTGCCCTAATGTACTAACTATAACCGTCAGGGAAAGATGGAGTCGTACATCTCTGCTGTACAAGGGTGCCACCAGGCCATTTAAACCTGAAAAATTTATATAGTAGGCAGATACCTAAGATCCAATTTTATTTTATTATAGACCATTAGCCCCAGTCACTAGCTAGCGGAGCAGCAGAGATAATATATACTTTATTTTAAAGAAAGAAAGATAATAAAAAGTAAGAATAAGCCACTGCCAGATTAACAATACACAGAAACATTTATTTTGCACATATATAAAATTTAGAATTATTTTAGTATAATGTTCACTTTATAATTTGATTTACATTTTAACTTTTGATTTTATAAGTTTGTACAGATGAATTTATTAATATTTTATTAAAACGTCGAGTATGAATACACTACATAGATTGCACTCGAAAAAGAATATTCTATATCCCTTATTTAACCCTAGGACAAAAGTTTGCAATCAAACTAATGCCAATCTACCTGATATATCGATGTATTCAATGCAGCATGAATACGACAGCACAATACTGCACTGTCAGAAATATACATCTGAACAGCATGATTCTTTAGAAAAAGTATCCCTCGTCCATTACAGGAATGCCACGTCTGTCTGACGAGAAGAATAATATAAAAAAATAAACTCCATAGGAAGGGATTGCAGTCCTTTTTGCTGGCTTATGATCCCATTCCATAGGCTAAAGGGGTGATCCAAAAAGCAGGAATTACTGTCTGCTTAAGATGGTCAGTAAGAAATGGGACTTATTTTGCCCAAGTGTGGCATATAAGGTGATCCTGCACATAGTGAATCTTCATTCTACATTTACTAATTACACCAATACATCCAATCCATTAAGCCAATCTAACTGTGAAACAAATAACCTAAGATTTAACCTCCCTTAAACTAACATAACATTACGAATCTATATAGCCATTCACGCTCAACTTAAATTTAACACGGTTTAATTAAAAGTTTTAGCATAATGTGAAAAAAAACCATAATGAACACTTAAAAGAACGGAAAAAATAAATTAATGGTGTAACAGTAGCTGAGTTCGAATACGGGTTTAATTGCCAGTGTTGTTGCGAAGTAAATAGGTCGAAGTGATAAAATTTACAATAGTCATTCGCAACCTGTTACACAAGAGTATTAATGAGTACGTTAATCAATTAAAGGTATGAATGTATATAAATTTGCTGTATGTGTTAATATAATGGATGAAAATTACTAATATATTTATGTGAGAATGTAGAGAAGCGATTATATGTAGAGTTGCGTTATTTTTTTATTATTATTCATTTGTGTTTTAAATAGATAGTTCGTTATGAATATCGTAAGATAGATTTTAACTGCCAATGATAACATGTGTTTCTTAAGCAAAACCCATTAAACTTATAAGGCTGGAAAATAATCAATAGAATGGAAAGTTGTGCCATGGGCAGTTTCAATTAATGACTGTCCACCGGAATTCTTAGAACTGGTCGAGCGTATTTTTAGAACAATGAAAGAAAAAGCATTCTTGAGATCGGACAATCAGTGTAGGAATAGAAAACAAAAGTGAGGTTAAAGAGTACTAATGAATAGAACTATTTTTGTTCTCGGTGATTTTGGTGGTGATTTTTAATTTTAAAAAAAGGAGTGAAGTGATATAGACAAGCAGAGAAAGACGTATAAACTGATCAACCTAATTATTAATTAAGAATTTTATTCATAATGTACTGTCTACATGCGGGGGTAGAATAATCGTCTACGTTCATCAGACAGCTCAATGGATAGCTATTGTGGAACCCGCCTGAACTTTATTTATGGATTTGCCATTTAGTCAACCAAGCGTAATGGCCACAGAACTCTAACAATCAGAGCCTCTCACAATCAAGCCAAACTCATCTACTTAAATTCTAATAGGGATTGTTTTGTTCAGAATATTTCAGAACTTATCATCATCGTTGTGACCAGCGACTTTTCGTTAAAACCAACATCTTCTCTATGCTGTAAGCTTACAGATTATTAGCTTCAGCCACGTGAACATTCGCTCTTAAGAGGTAACTTTGATCTTTTCTTAATCTGCCTTAAATGAACATTTAATAATGGCTAAAAAAACATGTGTTAATTTCAATTTAAATAAAGTAAATTAATAATTTATTAAATTGTTTAAAAAAATACAACTCTGACATGTAATCGCTCTTTCGTAATATGTGTATTAATTATATATATGTGTGGCGGAATGAATGAATTATATGTTTAAGATATTAATATATGTATGCGCGTGCTAATAAATCTTAGAATTAATTACCACTTATATATATTATTTACATTCTGGGTTTCTGTTAAATGATGGTCTATTGTAATAGGATTGGATTTAGATAGAAATTATAGTTAGAAATAGAAGGCGTCTTGGATTTAGATAGAAATTATAGTTAGAAATAGAAGGCGTCTCTTAGTGAGATCCTCCATAGCTTTGTTCTCCCGATAAACTTTGTTTTCCCAGACCCTCGAGATTGAGCTAGTTCGGATAAAATACCCAAAGAGTATCCATTGGAACTTTTGTTTGCGCTTTCGAGACGTATAATTCTCATTGAATGGATAAGATTGGCGCTTGAGAGGGGCTTCGGCCTTTGCTCATAAATATACGTGCTCGAAGCTTAGAGTAATAACTGATACACACTAAATTCTTTGAACAAGATTGTGGGTAGAATGTTAAAATATGGCTGCCCAGTGTGTAGCGTGATATTCAAATACCACGTAGTTGTTAAAATGGAAATGATTTAATAGAAAAAAATACATTCAATAAAAATAATTATTAATAAATGATTTACTTTGGTCGGATAGGAATTTCTATTTCTATTTAAATACTGGAAAAGTTTATAGTTAAAGTTCATTAGAGTTCATAAAGTTCTTACGGTTTTAAAAAAAAAAGTTCATACTTTCTACTTACTTGTAATTTGGAGATAAATATGCTGTTGCCGTTCTGTTTGTATTTATCGGAGGTCCTTTACTGTTACTGATATAATTGTTTGCAGGATTTTATTGCAGGGTCTTGGTGTACTGGGGTCCGCAATATAGGAAAATGATATTTCACTTTGTCTTTTGGAGGAAGTGAAGGGATTGAAAGTGCATTTTTTCAATCCCTTCTCCTTCAACTCTCCCAGAACTAACACATATAACACACATATCAATTTATTTCCAATCTTTTCCTTTTTACATTAAAATTGCAGATTAACTCAACATGACATCATGATGATGATTATTCTTCACTGAGGTCCATTTTCTGAGGGATTTTTTTTATTGGCTATCCTGTTCCTAATTGTTTTTCTCTCCTATCTGACCTTTAAATATAAATTTTGAGATGCCCAAAGGCTAGTTCACTTTGACTAATTAAAATAATCATTTCCATTTTACACAATATCATTAATTAAATTATTGTACATTCTTAAAGACATATATATTTTTATCTTTATATCTTAAAAAAATTTTTCATAAAATTTAGTTTTAAAACTTTCTTTTTTTTTTTAATAGTTTTCCTTTAATAATTATTCCATCTGTACGATTTTATATATATACGAGTTTAAATGACTTAATTTTCAATTTTTAATTTTTAAACCAAATTTTTATTTGCACACTTTTTATTTTTAATTTCTAATTTTATTTATACAATAATGTAACAGCATGTGTGCCCGTTACAGTGCAAGACAATTATCAAAGCAGTAAAAAAAAGAAAAGAAATATGCAATGATTATACTTGAGTTAAATATTGAGGCAACTTTTGACTCTGTGCCCATCCCTGCTATCTATAATAGCCAATCTACTACTCAGCCGTAAAATTTCACATCACACTGAATGGAAAAAAATTACCAGCTTTCAGACCGAATCAATCCATCCCACAAGGATTTTCCCTCAGTGCTTTGCTCTTCACACTATATATAAATCCTCTATTAATAGAAATACAGAAAAAATAAAAGGTATTCAAATCCCAAACACTGGTTTAAATATATCATGCATAGCCTATGTGAACAATGTAACTGTTTTCCTCCCCTCTAAAAAGAATATCCCCATACTACAAAAGATAATCAAGAATAACACCTCAAATTTCAACTTAAAAATTAACACAAATAAAACTGCTGCATGGACAATATACAGGCAAGCACTGTACAGAGTTTTGCTGGCAAACCGACTGCATTCCTTGGTTTTCCATTCTACCTTGGCACCAATAGAATAAGGCAAAAAATTCAAAATTAATTAAAGAAAGATACCGAAAAAATTACCTTACTTAAAAAGTCATACCTATCAATATATACGAAGATAACACTATATGATCAACTTATAATTACAAAAATTACCTACTACATACTGTACCGGGAGAACCTTCTATCCTGTTCTAACTTTTAAAACTTTTAGCGTACATATCATGCATGAAGTCATTGTAACAACTCAGAGTGAGGTCTCAATAATAATTTCAATAAAAATATGAATTCTATAATTTAATTTATATTAACACATTATTAATTAAGCAAGATATTGAACAATGGTTGATTATTTCATTACCATGCTGACAGATGTCAAGAGGTTAGTCACAGCACATCTTTGAAAGACCGTGATTAATTCACGTCTTACTTTGAAAGACCATGATTAATTCACATCTTTACGCGCCATTCCCAGACAGAAAAAATCCCTGCCTGCAAGAATATACAGCCACCAACTCAACTTACAACACAAATAAATTATATTAATGATATTAATGTAATATCAATGCTCTAATGCCCATTAGAGTAGTATCCCATTAAGTTAAGCTCAGTCCTCTTTTATCTCAATTTAAAAAAAAAATTATTAAAGCCCCTCTCGGAAATATATACTTTGTTATATTAAAGAAAAAATATAAAAAAATAAATGTAACATTCACGGAATGAAATAAGTTGTAAAATATTTATTAAACCCCATTAACCCACTACCAATTACACAAATAAAAGAAAAATTATATATTATTCAATCCATTCTCCCTTAATTCATTGAAATGTTTAGATGAAATGATCTGAGTTCTATACCCACACGTATATATATTAGGCATTATCAGAAATTATATTATATTATTAAATATTCAATCATACATGTATGATCATTCCTACATTCATTACACAATTTAATAAAATTTTAGAATTGTGCATTGACATACCCTCAAACGCATGAAGAAACAAAGTAAAAACATCATTTTATGCACTTTATCTTTATTTAATTTATATGCTTGTGAATGATTTGAACATGAATACAATATAATTTAAGACGCACAGCTAAATGTGGAAAAATGCCTAACTTGAGAGAAACCTGCACGTGGCGGATAAATGATTTAACATACATGCACTATCAAAATATAATTACCTAGCATAATAAAGTTCATAGTGAATGAGTTATATGTGCATAAAAGAGACGTAAATAATATTAAAGAAAACAAGATTAAGTGATTAAAATACATTTTACCTTCCGGTGTCTTGAGACTTCATCCAGACTAGGGGTCCCTGAATGTGCTACACATATCTGGTTATCAGGGCAGTAAGGACTCTCTTCTTAACACTACATCTGTCTGACGATCTTCATAATCATTATTGGCTGGACCTGGCTGGCTACATTTCAACGGCTTGGACAGAGCTGGACAGGCGCACTGAAGCAGGCTTCTACCCCATAATTATCTCGCTGACTGAAGTAGGGATTGTCTTCATTTTCTGTTTGTGTGGCAATCACAAGAAAACTGCTATTTTACTTTATTACATTTTTTCAGTAGACTCGCCTCTCTGCCCTTTTCTTCCTTTTTTTATATTATATAATGTTAACAGTTCATGTCTTCTTTTGAATTGCGACCTGAAAATGATGTCTCCTAAGCATATAACTGGAAGCAACAGGAGCTCGTTAGCACTGCAAGATCTTGGCAACCCCGATCTCTTCTGCACTGACAGCAGCTATAATCATTAAGTTATTAAGTCTAATATTCCATGGCAATGGTAGTCTTCGTAAGTAACCTCTGAATTAATTTGGAGTAATAAATAATTCCGTGACAATAATATAAGATTAGTCGGTCTGCAATGATCGTGCAATATAAATATGATCTAAAAAGTTTAGATCATGCTGAGAATCTCTGGTTATATCTTTGGAATATCTGGGAATATATCTGGAAGTATTCTGAGAATATATGAGAATAATATGCATACTGCACCTGGTGAACAGTATATATAGCACCTCCATTACATAGCAAATTTGGTTACCCCACTTCGAATAATTGCCTCAAGCTTTATCTTGGTGGCTAATTGATTTAAACAATTCATATAACTTTCTTTTAAGAAATTTTATCTTTAATTAATTTTATTTTAATTTTATGGTTTGACTCAGACCATTCTACTGATAAACATCAGTTTAAAATTTGACTACAAGGAAAAATTCTTTTACACTGTTAACAAATTAAAATTTAAAAAAAAACTATACAACAAATAAACAAGATTTTTCTATATCTGCATTGGCATCCAAATTCTTTAAACTCTTTTGTTCCTAAAAATAAGAGCACAAAGCAGGATGATCATTAATCCATTAATGTTTCTTAATATTTAGTGAAACAATGGCCACCTGACTTTTCTTAATGCATTATTGTAGAAAATCTGCTATTTTAACAAAATACAATATAGACACGTTGGAACATTTACTTATTAATTATTTCAGATATTTTTACTTTTTTTATAACATGTTCCAACATGTAAACAAATTTTTACAAAAAAAATAAAAATGATATAAAATTATAAATGTAGGACGTTTACATTTATTAAAATAACAAAATAAAATAAAACAAAAATATTGTATACATATATATAATACAATATTATGCGTCAACTTACAACTTGGGAGTTAATATTGCTTAATTCTGGAGTGGGTGGGGGTATACACAGACCAACTTCATCCATTTTATACAATGTTTATATTATAGCTACATAGATTAATAATCTTGTTTATATAGTATTGTAATATATAACTGAGCTGTAGCTTCAATTACAGCCACCTTGTGCGTGGCCATTTTTAGAATGCCCAGCACAATGCCTAAAATCAAATTTGCTAAAACATTCATATGTAAAATCTCATCGATCTATAACAAACTAACATGGAAGAGAAAAACAGTGGCGATCTTTTTAAAAAACCTGAGCAGATTGCCATTTAGCAATGGACTTGGACTCCATACAATCAATGTTTTTTACACACAGAAATCAATAAATCTACTAACAGCCACCTAAAAAGATTTCCAGACAAGGAGTGTGTGATCAATATAACACCGACAGACAGACCACCCCCTTCATATGGATATCTATCCACACTGATAGAAGAACTCAAGCCAATATATATCTAAATATCACTCAATAATGACAACAAATGTACACACTGGGACATTTATAATATCCTAAACCCCAACAAAACACCTTATCTATATCCATTAGCTCTTGAGGCAGACAACAGGCAATTACTGCAACAATTCAGAAAGTGGTCACTAGAACCAAAGTTATTTGATATTCTTAAGTTTAATCTGAATGCCCTACCCACAACACATTTCTTTAGATTTTGTAGATTCTATACAAATATAGACCCTTTTTGTGGACTAGGTCATAGAGAAGAGACACAGGATCATTTCCTTAATTCCTGCACTGCACTGGAAACAATACATTGCACAATATATACTACATACAGAAAGGCTAATATATCATTTGATGAAATAAATACATTTAAAAAAGGCAACATCCCTACTATTCGTGCAGCAACATACAATCCTCGATGCCACCCAGCAACATACTCAATAAAACTAGAATTGTTCAGAAAAAAAGACAGCATCCTAGCTCAACCAGATGTGTTTGCAGCCATGTGGTTATACTTGAAACCACAATCCAGTCTATCAAAGATAAGTCCAATATGATAGATGGTGACAATTTCAATATCAGCAATTTTCAACTTTAAAAAAATGCAAGCATCAACTGAACTGAACTAATTAAAAAACCAGAAACTAAAACAAACAAAAACTCCAAAAGGCTCAATCTTTGCTACCATTATCTATCAATATAAAACCACAGTACATAATCCAGATCAGTTAATACATAAATATTCATATTGGAAAATCTAAGATTTAGTCGACACTCAAACTGATGTGAATGCTTCCCCTACTATGTTGGAAATTAGCAACAAAAAATTGCTCAAAGAATTTAAGAAATGGAGCATTCAGCCCAAATACTTTGACTTCATAATCAAAATGAATCTAGTTGCAAATGCTGACAACACATTTTCTAAATCACAAAGACTATATCTATCCATTTATTCCTTTCTGTGAGATGTTACCAAGCAGAGGAAACAGTACACCACCTCATATACCAATGCATGGCTCTAACACAACCACAACAGATTATGTGTAATGCCTACAGAAAGCCTGGTACCACAATCAATCAAATACCTGTTGCTTTCCGGGAAAGATCAATACCCTGCATTAGAACAGCTACATCTTATATGCATACTGGAGCACAAAATGCACTTTCTTGATTGGCAAAAACACCAGAAGCCACCCGTTTACATTTAAAAACAAATTAGCACATATTCAAAATAGACAAACTAATAACTAATCCGCATTTATATGCGGCAATTTGGTCTCTGTTAAAGCAGCATCAATGTGCTAATAAATAATGGACAATAATTTTTAAATTGAAACATCTATTTCTGTTACACCTGTTCAATAGCCCCACCCGCCAATAACATATGTAATCACACAAATTAATATATGTAATAATACCAAACAATTCAATGCAAACCTACGTAAAAACCAAAGGCAAACAAAGTAAAATTTCTTTGATTTAATAAAGTGCCTTTTGAAACAACAGCATCATCATCATCATCACAATAATAATAACAACAACAACAGCAGCAGCATGGATAAATATTTATTAATAATAAACAAACTAGGTGATAACTAAATTATAAATCTTTTTATTTCATGCAAACAGGGATAGCAGATTACTGAACTGTTGTTTTTCAAGCAAAAAGTAATATGGTCATTCATAATGAAAAACAAATCCTAACACCATAAGCAAACATGGCATCATGTCAAGAAGAGAATAATATAAATTGCACCAAAACAAAACTGTGACTAATTCCAAAACTTACGTGAACGTAACAAAAATAAACCAGCAGACTCCCAGCATTGAAAAAGTCCAGCACTATCACAGACAACAAGATTTAGGAAGGTAAATCCAGCTGACAAAAATAATTTAAACCTAATAGACAACAATAATGAAGAGCCCTCCCAGCAATAAGGAAACAAGATGAATTACAAAAAATAAGCGTTAGTTTCTACAGCACCATCCCTAAAACACTATTTGCCGCTTTCCAAAACTTTTTTGACTGGAATCATTAGTGTTAGCAGTCACTGATAGAAATTTAACACTTTATAAATTCTCCAGAAAACTTCTTTACGAAGAGCTGACAGAAACAGTGATGTGGGATACAATATCTAGTATTGAAGAGCATTTATGTTGCAATTCAGTTTTTCGATTAACATCAGGGCACAAAGATTTCAAACACAAGAGAAAACATTAGGAAGTTATGCACTAATAATAGTGGACCAAAGTTTACAAATCTATTGCAATGAAATAAATAAAAATACTTATTTAGGATATAACATACAGGATTTTCAAAAATTAATTCAGCCATTTGGCTAAGCTATTTATATAAAACAAATTTACTTATCTGACACTCCTATCCCAGTTTTCAGCAACAATTTTCACTTCAAAATAAAGCTTAATGACAGTGTAAACCCGGAAGATATCCCCACACAAATAGTTGACCAAAATACAATATTCGACAATTCATATAAAAGGATTAAGGCTGAGAAGTTTTGTGTGTAGTGAAACCGGACACTTAGCAACTGACTGCAACACCAGAAAGAACCCGGAAGATAACCCCACACGAATAGTTGACTAAAATACAATTCTGACCATTCACATAAAAGGATTAAGGCTGAGATGCTTTGTGTACAGTGAAACCGGACCCTTAGCAACCGACTGCAACACCAAAAAGAACCTGAAAAACCAACCAAGCATTGAAGATCAACCAACAGAAGCTCACTAACAGGAGTCAAAAAATACAAACAGTTTACAAAGCCAACTAATAAACAAGAAAGAATTAATAAAAATCCACAGCTCAGCAGCAATGGAATAATAAAACAACTACACACACATTGCCAACACCTGAAATTCTAGACGTATCAACAAAAACAAACAATAGAATTCAAACCCTAACTGATAAAAAATCATAAAATCAACAGCCTCAAGAGTTTGCAATGGAAAAAACAGTGTACAATATAACTCAGCCTAGCAAAGGTATTGATGAAAAAGAGTTAGTAAAAGATCAAATAAATTCATAGAGTAATAGTGATCTGATCAAGAAAATATATAACACACCAAACACCCAAAATTAAAAATAACACAAGATGTCCACTGAATGATGCAGCCCTTTGGAAGTCACCTCCTTCCAATCAATCCTTAAAGCCACGTCCATACCCATACCCAGTAAAGCAGTGAATTCAAAATTCAAATGCACACAGACATTGATTCAAATAAAATTCCCATATAAATACTTGGCCAGGAAGCCACATTGTGCCTATTGAAACAATATGATTTATTTATCATCCAGTTTCACCTAATATGTTTCATAGTAGTATATTTTCTCTGGTTTAAACCCATCCAAGTCCACATATATTAGTTAATTTAATACTAAAATATTTATAAAAGCAGTTATAGTGCTGTATGTGTGTGTGTATTTATATAGCACACCTAAATGAATTAAATACATCTGCATGCATATAATGTATATGCAGTTATAATTTTTAGAATTAATAAAATTAAAGTCAGTTGTAAACATCATTGTATGTGTGGGAGCACACCTATGTATATAAACAAAGGGAACTGTAGTGTGATAGATATAGTAAACATTACAGATTTTCTAAATTATTTCTAAGTTACCTTTTAAGTTATTTAATTTATAGATTTTCTGGTATTCGCATATAAATCTTAAATTCAAGGATGTCTATCTTTTGTATATGCTAGAATGTTGACAACTTAAAGCTCTTTAAAAAAAAAAAAAAAAGAATCAAAGGTTATAGATTTCTCAGAAATACTTATTAAATGATAAACTGAGGACCAAAATTTTAAAAATGTTTTAAAAATATGTTAAAAACAAAGACAAAATCATTAACTCGGTCCTGCTTGTCAATAGTTACAGCTGGATCTTTTGTCTTTGCTAAAATTTATGTGTGCCATTAAAATTGAAAATTAAAAGTCATAAACAACTTTTAATGGCTTGTGAGGGGGTAAGAAAGATGTTCTATAAAAACCTCCAGTTTTATAATTCAAAATTAGCTAACTCTTTAATCATGATGAAATATAGCCAGGTGCTATGCCAAAATTGATGATGAAGACCTGAGGTTAGAAGGCCTATTATGCCTTCTTCTCGCAGGAAAATTGGTCTAGGAGATGGAAAGAGTTCAAAACAGCAGCCAGCCAAGAAACCACCAAAAATGAAGCAGCCTGTCAGTGAATGTTAGTGCATATGCCATGCAAGCCACCTCAGCAAAAAGATGATCGGTAATTAATCTCCTGCAGAGCTCTTAAGTTTTAATAAATCATTTCTATAATTTTCTGAAGTTAGCTATACTATAAATGTGCCCAAACTATGAAACTAAAATTATTATTAATAATTAAAACTCTGTAATGAACTTATACTTATTGAATTAAATATCCTAATGTACCCTTATTTAAAAATAATAATGTAACATCTTGCCTAATTAAAAGTTAACTAATAATATTTCTGTAATCGTGATAACTATTTTAGTTATTATTCTTAATTTATCCAATCTACGAATATGCTTTCATTACTTTATTTGATATTTCATTAATTATGCTATGCCATCCCTCAGAGTGGAAATTATTAAATATAACAGTAGAGATAATTAGACCCTCTTAGATAATCTTAAATTGCTTTTTAGCACATAAATCTCTGGTCTGAAACTACTACTATATATGATGAGCTATTATGTTTTAGCTTAGTATAATTCAGGTTTGCATGTTAAATGATTGCATTTAGTTAAATAATAACAAGAATGATATTTTGAAGCACATTATAAGTAACTAGATAAATCCTAAATATGCTTATGCATCTTTAGTTCATTATCAGACTAGACAGATGTAGCTGTAAACTACATCACTTAATTAACCCATTATAGCATGTTTAAGTATGCTAATTTACGAACAGTAGTATACTAATTTTGCAGATTGAAACTGAAGATTTAGCACTTAATTAATTTTAATGTTTGATATTTGGAAAGCATTGCGAATGTGTCTTTATGAAGCACATCTGTGCATTACGCTTTGCTTTATGTATTTATTAGAATGGGCTTTGGTGTAAGGGTCACCCCATTACTCTTAATTCGGACAGCTCTCTTTTAGAAATGGGCTTTGGTTTTAAGGGTCATCCCATTATCTCTTTTTAGAACTGGAACACGAGGGTCCAGATTGCTTTTATAAGCTGCTCCGATCACCCAAACTAAATGTTCATGTATTTTATGTGTTCATGTATTTTATGATAGCAAGTCGTACTGTCCATAGGAACCAATACTTGGTGGTAAATCCCCTAAGTAATTGCACATTCGAGTCGCAAACATTATTTAGTTTATGTAGTGCCATAGTCTCGAAAACTCCGCTGCAAAGCACCAGTTTGTCTTCCATAAAGATTATTCAGTTCACCACTGATCTGACTCCAGTTCTAGTTTATATATATGATCTGCATATGGAGCACACTTATTGCTAATTATGTAATATTAATAAATGTTATACTTAATATTGTTATTCTTGTATGTTTAATCTTAGCAAACCTTGGTATGACATAGCATAAGTCAGGCATATTAACCATAGATAACCAAATTAACAGTGGCAATAATTGATAAAATATAAAGATGAGATTTTGTACCCATCCATTTATTACACACCTGCTATATAATCTCATACACTATTGCCATATTGCTAGTATGGATTTCTTTTAATATATATAAAATGTATTCATGTTCAGTGTCTTACTCATAGCTCATTACCATTCAATTAAATATTCTAAATTATCATGTTAGTTTAAGTCCACACATGTATTATCTAAGTAGCCATAGATGTGTGTGTTTAGTTATTTATATAGTAATTGAGTCATGTATTCCCTGAGTCTCATGTTCCACCCTTTCCTACTACCAGCACATGAATTAAGAAACTCCGAGTGTAGCCTCATATATGTCATTCATAGGATAGTAAGTCATAGAGTGTTGATGGAGGAGCTGAGATGCAATCTGATTCGAGGTCTAAACCCCTCATCTAGATCAGCCTTGGTATAATTTGCCAATGCTCTTGATTTTCTTGTGTGAATGTACAAATCTGACTGTTACATAGAATAGTTTTTTCCAGGGTATGGCGCCCAACATGGGCTTCTAATAACATACCTACACTCTGAGATCATGGGGAGTCCTTTAATTGGTCTATATATGTGTGAAAAAATTTTTGTTTCTCATATATATATGAATATTTTCACCCGGGTATGGACATCCAAGCATGGGGCTATGATTACTTTTCATGGCCCTGAATAGACTGTTTTGATATATATATACATACATAAAAGGGGGATTTCTTTGTTGAAATTTTTTCTTTTCAATAACATTCACATATGAAATGTTTTGATAAGCAGATAAAAAAGGGGATTTTTTTTTGAAAATTTTTCTTTTCAATAACATTTATATATGAAAGTTTTTCTTTCCTGGGTATAGATTTGTTATCAATTATATATATGTGAGGCATAATAATTTGGTTTGAAGTTGGAAAATTTATCAGACTAGCAGATGTGATACATTGTGGCGTAATGGCAAAATTTTTTATGTAGCTTATAATGCATATTGTGAAGTCCAGTATCTCATATATCTATGTGTATAACTCACCTACTGACAACTGGCACCCAAGGTAACTTGGATATATTAGTCATCCTCATATAAATTTGTTGCAGAAAGGAAAGGCAATTTTTTTAAAGAACTCTCACTCTTTGAAATTTTCTTGAGGGACTGAAAGAATGGAATTGAGCTATGAATACACAAATGATTAGGCAAGATTATTATACATATATGTACTTGGAAGTAAAGTCAAGAAAAAAGCAATCAGGGAAATAAAATTATCCAATAACTCTGCAAGAAAAGGAGGTATGAGTAAGACACTTATTATTAACATATATATTAGATTAAAAGCAATAAGGCTAGGAATTTAGTTGTGGACAGATTTAGGTGGTCAGGCGGCTAAGATAGACCATTTCATCATTGGGAAGAGGGCAATTAGCCATCATAAAGAGTATAAATAAATTTTAAAGGATTAAATTTAATTTTTCTTTAAACAAATTAGTTAAACAGAAAGTAGCACAGAAGAGGTGCTAGGAGAGATGAGCAAGAGTAAAAGAAAAGGAAATAAGGAAGTCACAGAGAGAAGTAAAAAGTAAAAGACCTTCACAAACATAGTTTGTGTGCTTACTCTAGGGACATCTCATCACCATTAGCAGGCACTGACCTTATCATCCACTCTGAATGCCCTTTCTCACATTCAAAATATTATACTTATCAATGCCCACTAGAGCAACATTAAATATAGTTTTTGCCTATATCCCCCCTGGTCCTACAATAATCACATATATCATCCAAACCAACAACATGCAATTTAAATCTAGTTCCCACCCAACTATACTAATGGGTAACTTCAACTTAGATTATCTGGTCTTTACTAATAAATGGTTACATCTAAACTTTCCGCTCGCGAGTGCTCAAAACTTTCTAACACTCAATTCAGTCATTTTCAAAATAATTGACATCCCATACTAATTGACCTAGGTTTCTACTCTCCTATGTTGCATCATCTCATAGAACTTAAAATTAATCCTACACCATTCTTTGA
The DNA here is from genome assembly GCA_028023455.1 of Epiperipatus broadwayi. NCBI lineage: Eukaryota > Metazoa > Onychophora > Udeonychophora > Euonychophora > Peripatidae > Epiperipatus > Epiperipatus broadwayi. The sequence goes on from JAQFVV010000019.1 coordinate 12,844,636, forward strand.
TCAGTCAGCCCAAATGCTCACACTTAATCTCAATCAACTTCATGAAACATCTACAATTATATAAAACAATTCACATGATTCTCCAGCCACTACTGAGTTCATTTTTTCTGACACATACACGTTACAGACCCAATTCAAAGGTACTTTTGCTTTCATCCAGACTGTCATTTAATATAAAACACCTTACCCACCACTCATCTCCATGTTCTCAGCTTTTGGAAATGGCTGATGATTTACACAAGAGAACTGTCAATACCAAACCTACTTATTAATCTCATCAGTAGTTACACAGGCTGGCTCAAACGTATCACCACACTTGTAACCAATTAAAAGACTATCTTATCATCAAAAAAAGAAACATCTGCCTAACCCAATAACATACATGGGTAAGAGCATACATACACTGGGCATTAAGCCACTCATTCACATCAAAGGTTCCCATGGTACTTCAAATAGACAGGAATATATGTACTGGACAAAACATGAGTCACTCTATATATCTTTACTTCAAAAATAAACTCCAAAACCACAGAACATTCAAACTATCCATACACATCTTTTGACCACCAGAAAGTGCCATGCCTTTTCAGACCAGACAGTTCATTGACAAACTTGTCAGCATTCACAACTCATGTTATCCTGGGCTTTATGGACTTCTTGCCTTTATCTTTAGTCATGTCAGCCATTTCACCACTCTATATATATGCGATCTTTCCAATTTCTTATCCCCAAAAATATAAGATGTCAGAAGTTCATACCCCATAGCAATAGTGATTTTCATTAAAAAACCTCATTCCATTCCTAACCTATCCAATCTTAGGCTCATTAGCCATAAAATTGCTTGATAAAGTCATTAAAGATGAAATTAAGCCTCACATCCCTAATATCACCCCTCCAATTTGCCAAAAAAGGCTCATCCACTACATGGCAGCACTTATTTTTACAACAATCCTCAATTCAGATCAACAAAAAAAAATGGTCCCATTGTAATTCAGCTAGATATACAAGCAGCGTTCAATTCATCCCCGTCAACATATTTATTCAGATGCTTGCTAATACTCAACTATACCTAATTATCAATCTGCTGCTGAGTCATGAGGTCCACATCATCATCAACAGCCTTCATTTCCACCCAGTCCATTCCACAGGGATCACCACTCAAATCATTACATTCTAAACTGTATATAAACTCGCTTTTGCAACAAATACAGAGCAAAATCACCAGAATCCAAATACTATGCACATAGCAGTACATTCTTTGCATAGATAGCCTACATGGATGATGTTACCACCTTCTTGGCCTCCTGTAAACAATTATCCATACTGCAAAGCACTCATAGTGATTACTAGTTTGCTTAATTCAATCTCATTAAAACTGCCACTTGGTTTCTATTCACCAAAAAAACATGCTATACATGTTCTACCCCCCTCCCACCAATTCCCTTCTTAGACTTACCATTCCACAAAGGCACATTTGGTATGAGACACACAATACAAATCAGGCTCCAAGATAGTGCATTCAAAATTGCCAATTCACTTTCTAAGGTGTATTTCTCCTTCTATTCTAAAATCTATCTATTTAATATTCTTATTGTTACAAAATACTCTCCAATTATTAAATTAACAAAGGCATTCATTTCTACCATCAACTCCATCTGCAATAAATTGCTCTGAAACCGGAAAACAGTATCGATCTCTGTCAAACAGGTTAGCCGGCAGCCCATTCATAATGGTCACAGCAATTGGGTGTTCCACATGCAGAAAGCCATCAACTTAAAAACAGAAATCATCAAAAAATTCTAATCCCTCCACTGCCTGCTTAAAGTCCCCCTACCAATAAACCTAATTCCCTCAACCCCATACCTCATAGCTCTTATTTCCTCAACACTAACTAAAGCCAATCAAATCAGCTTTTCCAACAACTCCAAGAACACCTACTGACAAATATATAAACAGCTTCACCCACTTCTTTGCAATAACCATGCAACTCCCATGCTCGATATCAATAATCACCATCTTCCCTATTAGTTTAAAGAATGGTTCCTGGAGCCAAAGTTTTTTGACTTCCTCATCTGTCTCAATCTTTCTGCCCTCTCCGTATCTGATTTTCTATGCTATTATCACCCCTACAAAAATGTCAATCCATTCTGTGAATTATGCCAAGCAGCTGAAAAGACTCAACATCTCTTCAATGACTCCCATGCACTCAACTCCACAAATCATGTTAAACATATAACAGCATACCACATATAACTCAGTCCTTCCAAAATTCACACATACCTTGGTGTGTGCAGCCACATTTCTTCTATTTACCTTCTGGTACATCTGTTGTTAATTTTTGCTGTTAGCAGCTATATTGTATTTTTGGAAACTTGGACTTAATACATATTTTTTATGATAATTTCACTTTGCATTATGCAGAAATCAAGTGATGTATGTTATCAGAAAAGAGATACACCAAGGAATGTAATAAACTGAAAGAATAGACATTATATATTCAAAATAGTAAAAAGAAAAAAGATTTTTATGATTTTAAAATGATTATTTTTATATTGCTTCTAAATACCAAAATTTAATAGATAAATTTTAAAATTATACTTTTAATAATAGGCTCATTAGATTCCTTACAAAACTTTCCAATAAAATAGTTTATCCCATGATTTACCTAAGATAGACCATCATTCCAAAATATCCAAAAATAAAGATAGTGATATTTTTCATTTTTCTAGAAATGCCATACCTATTTCTTCCTTGTTGGGTATCTGTATAATCAATGAAGAGAAAGTAATAGAAAAGAACAAGTAAATGGCTCAGATACAATACATGCTGATGTAACTTATCTACTGGAACTATTTATGATTCCTCATCTGATCCCAAAGTCAAATCAACAATGTAGAAAGAGGTTGCAAAAACTGGCATATCAGGTAGCACTCCTAAAAATAAAGATAAGTAAGGTGAAGTTTGTAGAGTACTGTATATATTTCAATTGATAAACAATAAAGCAGTCTCTCTGAACACTTGGTTTGTGTCTAATCAGCACTCTATAGTCAATAAAACATTCATGCCTTTTTTCTAGACATACAACACAGTACTTTCTTTTTGAATAATATGAAACTACTAAAAGCACAACTTGAGGAATGAGATATCAAAAGTTCGTATTTTTATCTATGAAAAACTATATGGTACAGATGGACATTATGGCTATCTGCACAGATCCATAATTTGAACCCAGTTCGTAATAGCTATCTGCTACAGAGCTATCATTTGAAATCTCTTTACAGGTTTTGAATATTATGAAATGTTACTGTATTTGGTATATTTCTTAATAGTTTTATCAACTATACCTCTATATGTATCTGATAACAGCTCTAAAGTTTACATCGCAATGGTCATGTTTACATATATAACTGTGGCCACACATATATATTTAATTGGGCTAAATTTTGCTGCAATTTTTACTTTTAATATTTGGCTTTTTTTTTATTGTTAAAATGTAGACAAAGGAATATCATAAATTATTTTTTCCATCTATTTTTCTATGAAATAATAACTAAAAAAAAAATGCTTGCAAAAATGCCTAATAATAAGCTAATTCATCATCACAAAAAAAGATTGTTCAGTACAGGCTTCAATCTACTCCACACTCCACCAACTCTTCAACTGTCCATCCAATTGAAAATCTGATGATGGAATGCTCAAAGGCCCCCCTGAGGCTGATATTCTTGGCTATCTTAATATATATCTGAGCATTTATAGCATATATGTGTAGAGCTGGTAATCTGGACCAACTGCTGATTGAGCATGAAATATGTATATTGGTGATTATTTATCTTTTCAGCATATATGTGTTCAAGTGTATTAGTGTATGAGATAGTGTGGAGAGTGGTGTGTCGTGTGAAAGTCTATGCTTATATACCCTATATATTACTTAATAAATAATGCAAGATATAAAAAAAAACCTGCACATTCTATTGTATTTTTATAATATAATAAATACTGTAAGTATAAAAATAATTAATTGTTTGCAGCTTATTTAATAATTTTATAAATTAAAGTAGTTTTCTACTTTTTTAATAAAAGTGCAAGAAACTAAAATAATTTTTAAAAATATTAAATAATCTATGTTTGAACTTATTAGGAAACATATTAAGATTTAAATCATTTAAAATATATAAAGTTTAATTTTTTTTTTTAAAAAAAGTCAAAAACTTAGATAATGTAATGGCTTAATTTATACTGAAGAAGGTACTATAACCAGAAATATAAATCAAATTTATATAATAATCAATAATCATTATACTTAAAATGCCTTTGTAATCACAGCAAAATCTTTGTAAAACATTTGTAAACCTATGTAACACATATTTTGATCAATAAAATTTATTGTTGATCTGCCATCACTGCAGCAGCAGCAACAGCAACAACAACAACAACAGCAGCAGCAGCAGCAGCAGCAGCAGCAGCAGCAGCAGCAGCAGCAGCAGTAGTAGTAGTAGTAGTAGTAGTAGTAAATCTATGTTAAAAATACCTTAGTAAATAATGCTAGATATAAAAAAAAAATCCTACACATTCTATTGTATTTTTATGATATAAAAAATGCTGTAAGTATAAAAATATTATTTGAATGCAGCTTATTTAGTAATTGTATAAATTACAGTAGTTTTCTACTCTTTTAATAAAAGCACAAACTAATATAATTTTTAAAATTATTAAATAATCTATGTTTGAATTTATTAGGAAACATAATAAGATTTAAATCATTTAAAATATATAAAAGCTAAATAATTTTTGTTTTAAAAAAGTCACTAATTTTGATAAGGCAGTGGCTAAATTTTTACCAAAGAAGCTACCCCAGAATAAACATCTTGTGGTTGACTAGAAGGATGCAAATTAACTTGTTCTGCTCCTTCTTGATCTCTTCCCAGAGCAGCATAGTGCTGAAGGCCATTGCAAGATCCATCCTAAAATGTATTAAAATAAAACTGATATCAGATAACAAAAAGAATTAGCAGAAGAAATATTACATTGCTAAAGATCAATATTTCATATACATAATAAAAGTTTCTAATTACATAGTTTATTATTTCAAGTTGTCTCATCAAAATGCATATATGTATTGTATTGTGCACCAGAACAACTGACCATGTAAATAACAACAAATATTAAACTCTTAACTCAGCCAAGTTAAAAAAAAATTTCTTATACATAAAATTCTAATAAAACACATCTATTTATTTCATATCTAATATATTGTATTAGTCTTAATAAATTATTTAATAATAAAATATTACTAATAATGATCCTTGCTATTTAAATCATCCAGTAAAATATCCTTTTTTAACATTATGCATATACCAAAAAGTAAACCCTCAATAATATAGGAATATCACCAAACACTACACTAAATATTAAAGATACTCCCATGACACAATTAATATAAATAAATTATATTTAACATTAAAATCTAAATTATATTTAACTATAACACCATATTATAATCATTTACCTAATAAAATAATAATATCTCTCCTTCACTAATATTTTATGTCAATTAATTTCTCAGTAATTATTATTAAATCTTAAAATAATAAATTAATTTACATAACTAAATGTAAAGAAGGATTTTGCATACATCTAGCTACATTTAAAATAATAATTAATACACAAATCAATTATTCCCTTTCAAAATCATTAACTACTTTTCTTATAAAATTTGACTAAAACTAAGTGAAATTGTGAACTAATACTGATCATTATTAACTATCATCAACAAATTTAACATAATTTCTTATCACCATGTATTATTAATCTAATTATTTTATTTTTTATATGGCATACTGGTTATCAATCTTCATTATAATTCCTGAGTAAGATAAAAAAAATTTAAATTACTTAATATTTTAGATTCAATATCAAATATCTTTAACAATTATAATATTTTTCTTATTTCATATCTTATTTAGATTATGTGCAATAGTACCAGATATCTTCAATTATTACAATAAATGTGTGGTTAGAATGATGTATAATGACTTGGAAAAAAACAAAAAAGAGACTCTCAACACTTTGTTAATTTTAAAAAACAACATCAACATTTTTATTACAATAGTAGTACAAAATTTAAGAAAAAATCCCAAATATTACATTTACTTAAAAGAAATATTTAACATATTGCACAAAACTTACAATTAATATTTAAAAAAAAAATACTTATAAGAAATATATAATTTTCACTTCGCTTTACAATTATTTACATTTAACTGTGTGAATATTAAGATACTCCTTAATATTTCCATATAAAAAAATAATATAAATAACATCAACAACTTATACATTATCACACTCTAAATACTTAAAAAAAAAATTTTTTTATCATCATTACTTTATCTTTAATCTTTTAAAATATTATGATATATTTATAATTCTACAACTTGTTATACTTTTATATGTTTATTCTTAATTATAAAATAAACATTCAATTATCCAAACATTTGTTAAGATATGGTATGTTAGTATATTGTTGACTAAAAATATAAATCATTATCGGATGTTCTTTTAATCATCACATCTCCTATAATTCCAACATTTATTCTGTAATTTGATCTCTAAAGTTTAGTATAAAAAACATACTTAAAATCTTTACCTTTATATACTTACAACATTTTATTTGTTCCATATTTAATTCTTCTTGCATTATATGAATTATCTTGTCATCATTTGAATTTTTAGTTATTATCATTGCTCAAATGCATGATTCCTAATATGATATATATACTAGTGTGATTTTCTTGATTATAAGTGTGAGATGGATACCTTATAAAAATATAAGAAATAACGATATCTTGGATTATGTAACTTAAGGCTAAATTTTCTTGAGTCTATATTAATTTCTATCTGGACTTCTCTTTTAAGCTCTTACAGATTTTCAAAAAAAGCTACTATCCATGTATCACAAATATTTTTATGTTGAATATACTATACTTAATATTATTAGCACATCCCTACCATTACAGGACTTCCCAATGAGACTATTTTCTTGAATCACTACCTTTTTTTTCCCTCAACACTTCATATAAATTCTAAACATCATAAATAAATATTATTCATCCTTTCTTTAAATAATATCCAAACTTATTATTAACATTTCATTTCATACTTTGAACATACCAAGAAGATTAAAATAAAAACAAACAAATTAGTTTATGATACACAACTTATCACAAATATACTAAGTTAGTTACTTTTAACTTATTCAGAGATCAATTATGCATATGCCTTTATAATCATATTCTAATTATAATAAATACATTCACCCCTCTATCATTTACTTTACATGAATATATGCATAATAAATATACATATTTATTTTACCTGATTTCAACAATATCAATATCTTATGCTAAAAAATAGTAAATTAAGGTTACCTTAATCATAACATTTTTATGCTTATTGTCGATGACAAGGTGGTTCATATAACTTCTTGACTTTATAGAATCATAATTAAAATTAAGATAAATTTTAATTTTTCTTTTCTTTTATTACCCAAAAATTCTAAAATATTTAAATCTAAATAATTATGAATAATTAATACTATCTTAAAAACTATAGTTCATATACTAAAGTAATAAAACAAAAAGTTTTCTTCAATTCTTTGTACTGAATAAAATATTTTCAAGAGGAAGCATTGTTGTTATGATAACAACTAAATGTTACTTGAACAGAAATATTTTTTTCTCCCCTCTATGCTTTCTCCATTGTTTGCAATATAAATGTCAACATGAAGAAAATCCAAATAAATGTTAATTATCAATAATACTTCTTATATCATTGATAAAATTCCTTCATGTTTAACAAATATGAAATTTATTATTTAATAAAGACATTTATTATTTTTAAAAATTCCTTTTCTTTCAGCATTAAAATATTTACTGTAGAAGTTTTAAAATTCTCCAAATGATTCTCATTTAACATGTTAATAATTCCAATAATAGTTGCTAGTAGAATTATAAAGTTCTAAATTGTTCTCCTAAATAATCCATATTTATCATGTTAATATTTACTAATATTAACATGAAATTATAATGAGTAGGTAAACTTTTCATAAAATTATTCTGCACTATATCATTTTCCTTTTCAAGTTATTATCATTCTGCTAAAATCACCAATAATTTTATATCAGGAAATTTTAATAGTTTCACTAAATAAGTCACTTTTTATCATTGCTAATAGTTAGTAGAAAATATTATTTATTATCCTGCATATGAAAATTAATAAAATAAATTCCTTATGTATCCTTTGTGTTGTTCTATAGGCAAAACAGTTTGAAACTTCTTTTATTCAAATACATATTATCATTTTAAATATTTTATTTCCTTCCTATTACCATAAATTTCTAGTCAGCTCCTGTAGTATACCAATGAGGATAGTTTGACTTTTTATTCCATAGTTAATACTTAGTATATAAACTTCTTAAGATATATTCCATATTTTTACAAGTTATTACTTTTACTTTTTAAAGTCAAAATAATAAGATAATAAATTTATATTAAAATTTTTAAAACAAAAGGAATACAGTTCTATTCCTTAAAATTTTCTTAATTTCACCCCCCTCTCATTTGCTCAACTTATATTTATAGAAAAAATTGTCCAACACCTGATTGGTTAATTATTTTGAGACACATAACAAAATTTGAATATTAATTATTTTGTCTAGACTTTTAAAATAATTTTATAACTGATATCAAATAATACTTTCCTAAATTTTATTAATGTAACATTTAAATGTATCTCAATAAACACTTTTTGTTTAAACTTAAATTTTTGATAAAATTTATAATTTATGTTATTATGATAATTATTAATTTTAGACTTTTTTATGAAATTGATACAATTAAAATATAACATTTATTACAACATCTAGATATGTACCAGGAAGGAAAATTTAATTTATTATTAAAGGAATGCATATATGCATGCCTATTAACACACACCTCACTTATGTTTTATTTCATTATTAATTAAATAATTTAACACAATAAATAGCATTTTTTTTAAATTTGACCATTCATAATTATATAAAATATTAACTTTTAATAATCATAACTAATGATTCAAAACTCTTATATGATTTTAATTATTATTCACTTTTATTTTTAAATAAATAGCATTTTATATTCCAAATTTATAACTTAAATAAATTATATTGTTTTAGAAAATTACTTAAATTTAATATTACAAAAATCCTAATTTTAGCCACTTCTATAAATTAAATAATAAGTTTTTACTAAACATTATATAAAATTTAAATTTTTTATTAAAATTGACCATTATTTACAACCATATAATGATGTAGCAAAATAGATAGCAGTTAAAAATTGTTGATTGTTATCTATATTTGAATTGTTTTTAATGGTTACTTATAAACCCATTTAGCCTTGACAATGATTACACATATCATTTAAGTAATACTTTGGATGCAATTTGAAATTTATATTTCAATTTGAAATGTTAAAACTATTTATTAGTCTGCATTCAAAATAGGTTATATTTATCTATTTAAAGAGGTTTATTTAAACTTCTTTGTATCAATAATTTCAATCTCTGTGATAATGTTGCAATCTTTAATGTCTACACAAGGATATTAGGGTATTAATAAAGATGGGATTCCATCTTTATGTTAAAAGAAGGTTGCCTTGACAGCAGTTAAAAATTATTGATTGTTATCTATTGTAACATCATCTTCTGGTTTAATCAATAAATGTAAATAATAAATATATGTAAAGAATAATAACGCTCTGGCTAAGACTCTAAATCTTAATATAATAGAAACTGGTATTATTAATATCCTAAGATAATTTTTAACATTTAGACTACATCAAAATTTATTTAATAGAAGAATATATGGTTTGATTAAATAAATAATATACTAATAATAATCATGAGCCATTTAGTGTTGGACTACAATTGAGAACATTTCCCTAAGAACATAATCTCAATAGCATAAGAATACTATCCCCCACTTTTATTCAAATAATAATATAAACCCATAGCATTCTTAAGACTTTAAAAATATTATAATCTAATATAATATTAATAGATTATAATTTTTACTATTAAAAAATATATCATCTCAGATTCTTTAAATAAAATCATTAAATTATTTTTTTTTAAAATCTTGTAGCCAAGTATGATGAGGGATTTTGCATCATTGCTAACTACACCTTAACAACAACAATAATAATAAATAATACTCCTATACTTAACCTAACTAATGATTGGTTCTATATTTACTATTCAAAATCAAGTCACTAGCAGCAGCAGCAGCAATAGTAGTAGTATTAATAATAATAATAATAATAATAATTCTTTTATTTCTTATGTGGTACATTAAAAGTATGGTATAATGTGAATATGTGGCAAAAGGAAAGACACTTAATCATATAGCAGTAATTTAAGTAATAAATCATGACTAAAATAATATTATACTATGTGATATTTCAGTACCATACTTTGAACAATAATTATAATTTAATAAACTATTTTTATTTATAATGTGCAAAATATGTTATGGGTTCAATTTTAAATTTTCAGTTCTCCTTCTGGCCATGTAATACGTCTGCCTGATGGTGCTGTTGCTTGCAAAAATAATGAAATGTAATGTTACTGGGTTGATAATTTTTGCCTTTCTGCTCTCCGCCAATTTTTAAAATTATTTTTACAAAATTTACGATGGGAAATTATGTTTACAACATTTACGATGGTATTTAATATTTTAAAAATATATAAAACAAAGACTTTGAAAATGTGTCTTATATTTTAAATAAAAATTAAAAAAAAAAAGCTGTCAGCACATAGTGCTGGAGTATGTGAAGGGGTGGGCTCTGATGGTTTTGCCCTAATCTGAGAGAACATAGATGCCAGCGCGTAGCACTGGAATGTGTGGGGAAGGGCCTCCAATGGTTTTGCTGACAAGACCTATATGATTTCCAAAACAACAGAAGCCATGCATTACTCTCGTAGCTGTTCCCCCGCAAATGTGCCTTTTTGCGTGACTTATGTGAAATGCTTCAACAATGTACATTTTTGCAATTATTTTCAACTTCAAATATGTTAAGGGAAAAAGGGCGACGGACTTACAATTATTAGTATGTAATAGGACATCAGATAATGTGCAAAATACTTAATGCGAATGCACATAAAAACACTTATGGCTGGTTGAATTCCATACATCCTAGCATACTACAGTAACGATATATGAAGTGCATGCTATTTCCATAGTGATGCGAAGCACAGCGTGTATGCCTAATATGAACAAAACTGTTCTAGAGGCTTAAGTTGGGCAGCGTAAATGCATATTTCTATGCTTTTGCAAGCAACAGCGCCGTCAGGCGGACACATTACACAGTCGGAAAAAGTACCAAAATTTCTGTGGATCAAATCTTGTGAAAGTGAATAGATCAATAATAACACTGACAAAAATTTTTATAAAACAAAATTAACAAATCTTTTCTATTTAACAAATCAACTTTATACAATAAATTTACAATCTTCAATAAAAAAACTAACAAATATGATATTAAAATTAAAACAAAATATATACAAAATTAAACAAAAAAAAAATATTATTAGGTTAGATTACCAATATAAAAATCATCAACATGTAAGCCTTCACTCCGGCTTATGAGCTTTTATTTAGGAATACTTATCATGTATGAATATTCAAACTCTATCATTTACTTTACAATATTATTATGTTTATTACTAGTTAAATAAACAAGAAAATATTATTTCCAGTAAACAAAAATACTTAACATAATATTTTATCAATCAAAATATATTTTAGGTTCCTTCTAGGTTAATAAAATATAAAATAACAAAAACAATGTTTGTTCATGTATTAAAATAATTTGCCTGGTACCACTTTAAGTTTTATTATATGTTTCATGTTCAAAAAACAAATACACTTCACATTCCTTGTTTTGATGTTTCTTTGTAAAATATGCATTATTTCAAAAAATATTGATTTATGAAAAATCGAAATATATAAAAAAAAAAACATGAAAAAAAAATTAGGAATAGTTATGATTTCTTCATTATGTACATCATCAGTGTTAAAACATTCAAGATCATTTGCATTTCTACTTAATTCAAAACCTATCTTGCTTTCTTTGAAAACAATTCATTATTCTACTTTCAGAATACTCAACTCCATGATGCATTGCTAATGAAATTAAGATAGCGATATAATGCATAGGATATGAAAGAATAACTAGAGTAAAGACTCAATAGTATAAAATAATTCATTATTCCACATGGAAAGCAGTGTAAAGCAAGAAGTACGACTTAATTTAATACACATAGGAAATAATGTCTTGGCTTTCTTTCAGCACTTACAGAACATCTAAATACAAATATCAAACACTGTCCCTGGAAATAAATACAATAATACAGGGTTACATTAACTGTATTTGTATAACTACTTCAACATAATATAGGCTAATTCTCCTAACGTCTTAACACATCCTACAAATGTAAACACCCAGGGATTCATTTTCTACTCCCCTGTTCACTATCATCTAAATATTCCAAATAGATTTAACCAATCTACATCGTAAAGTAAACTAAGCAATTTTCCCAATAATAAACAAAGTTAACACATTAATTTATCTAACCATCAATACTATAAGAAGTGGTTTCACACACTTAAGCTTAGCCACAAATACAAATGACTTTGATTAAAATATTCGATCAATATTCATATACTTGAAATAAATATAACATGGTTTTACTTAGCAAAAATCATACAAAATTATGGTAATTAATTAAGTCATATCAAACTTTATAATATAAAAACAAAATATATGCATATTTTTATTCATAACTTATATCTCTTAATAAAAGAAAAATCTGTATGTGTTATTAATTCACACATCCGTATATTCATTTACTTTTAATATTTATATGAATATTTTAAATTCCAAGCAATTCTTAAAAAATATATATCATATGTTAATTAAAGCAATTTAAATTATCTATGTGATTAAACCACTTGTAACCACATTTTCCATGTCTTCTGGTCCAATTACAAAATAATATTAAAAAATCATAAAATTCCATTTACACAACGCTCATTATAAAATATCATACTTTAAAAGAAATGTGTTCCATAAAATTTTAAAAATTGTTAAATGATTTTAAAATTAATATTATAATGATTAAAAGTGTCTAATAATGCAGCTTCTATTGTAACCCAAAATAAATTGTAATTTCAATGTTAGTATTTTTAAAATAATAAATAAGAACTAATAGTAAAATTTAAAGTTATGTATTCCTCATCTTCAAGCAAGCCCTTATTTAAAAGTTATGCTAATAACTGGGGGGGGGGGGTTGCGCAATTGCTAGGCGCCAAGTATTGTCCAAAGCTTTTTTTTATCTTTCAAACTTTCCTCTCCAGCGCGTAAAAAAACAATCATAAAAAAAAAAATCGTCAACTTTTAAAATCTGCAAAAATCATTGAAAATATTGCTCATTCTGTCATTAAAAGATACTTAATACAGTCCATTTCTGAAAATCTTTTCAGGATAACAATTATTTATTCACTAATATTTAAAAATCTATTTTGAAAGGTAAGTCATTTTTCTCCATGTACGTACATAGATTCTAATTTGTTCAGGAACAGATGCATCATTCATGGTCATATCTAATGAGCTCATAGTATAAGATGAACAAATATATTCACATTTCTGCATTTTAATCCAACAAGACACATAATAAGGCAATAGATGAATCCAGGTTTTAAACATTAAAAGCCTGTTTATTTTCGATAAAATATACTTTACTTTCATTAACCAATTTTTCTTCTTTAAAATCAAATCATAGCAATTAGAACAGCAGGTAATTATATTTTAATGTTCGCTCATTTAATATAACTTTTTTTAGCAATTATATTCTTTATAGCACTTATCTTTAAAATTCTTTACTCCAAAAGTCCAAATACATATTTTGTCTCAAAGATAAATATTTTTAAAAACTATAATCCTTCACAATAATGTCATAAATATTATTGAGAGAGCAATATACTTTATAGCTCATCTTGAATGTCTTATAAATTACAGAGATAAATTGCATTTCAGTCTTTTCCAATAATTTCTCCTGAAATAATGTTTTTTAAAAGTTTTAAACCCTATAAACACAAACATATTCACTATATGTAGCATACCTCTGGATAATATTCGTTTGCAACTTTGAAATATTCTGCAGATATAAATATATAATTTTTCATATAGCACTGGAAAACCGTACTTCTATAAAATCTTTGGTCTTTCATTGCTAATCTCCCCATATACGAGACCATAGGTTCCTATTCCATAATTTACCAACAAATTTCAATTAAGCTTTAGAATAGTAACCGTACTTCTATAAAATCTTTGGTCTTTCATTGCTAATCTCCCCATATACGAGATCATAGGTTCCTATTCCATAATTTACCAACAAATTTCAATTAAGCTTTAGAATAGTCCACTGATAGGAAATTTAATGGGTTTGTTCGCACATTTTTATTGAACTAAATATTAGTTTTCTAAATCCTTTTGATTTTTTTTAAAAATAAAAATATATTAAAAATTTAGATAATTGACAGTTAGCTTAAATATATTACTAGCCTATAGTAATATAACTTGATACTATTTATCACAATAATAATTTTCAAACACAATTACTAAAATATTCTTCTCTAAAACTAAATTACACACAATATTCACACCTGTTTTTTTTTTAAATCTTTTAATTGGATGAAAAATAATCAGACTACAGACTCATTTACATATTTGCCAATTATGAAATTTTTAAAAATGGGAAATAAAATTATGACTCATCATTTTAAATAATAAATATTTAATACAAGTAATTTATTTTATAACAAAACAAAAATATTTAAAATGGTATGTTTTATTATTCTTTACTAATTTATGGAATTATAAAAATATTTAGTTTAAATGTAGCAATTTTTAGTCTACACTTATAGTTTAAAATATCTTTAACACTTAAATACGATTTATTTAGATTTATCTTATCATGTATAAAATGTTTCCATTTATGAATAATTTTAGAAAATAATTAAAAACTTTCTCTAAATCATTGCAAGCATAATACATATTGTAACGGAAATGGTTATTTGAATGGATTGATTTTATTAATTTTATTTCTATTATTTTATTTTATATTATACTTATTTATTATACTTTTTTTTTTTTTCATCTTTGATTCTTCCTTTCATTTATTTATTCTTATCAATATTGCTAACCGAAATATCCCGGCTTAGCCTCCAACTGTAATGCATAGTGTTTATTTAGTTTAGTTTTACTACAAATTTATCAATCATCAATTATTTATTTAACCAACGCCGTTACAATGCAAGCAGAGAGCTAATACGGATAGAAATTTAACTTCATATCTATACCCTTGACCGAACCCCATGGCAATACGTACATATTATCTTGGCGTTATTTTTTCCCGATCAAGAACCCTCAGCTGCTGAACAAAGCAAACTATTTCAAAAAATTTAACGAATGTCCAGCGCTTGCTATTTATTTTTTATAATTGGGAAATTCTCACAAACAAGCAGCACACGAATACCTTTTAAAATCAGCCTTACCCTTTAATCACTAAATTACAGTTTTCCCCCCTGTCGTAGCTTGGTGATAAGAGAATAAAGCAAGTACATGCAATTTAAAAATAAATATGTTTACTAACACTCACACATATATAAAAAAATACATGATAACAACAAAAAAAACCACACACTTATATAAATACGTGGCTATAATAAAACATAGTAAAACAGATCAAATATTAAAGTTATCTTGAAGTCCTATTGGGTAGAGTTCTAAATCTATCAAGATTGTTCGTTCTTTATTTATTTACAAATATTAAAATAAAATGCACGCATGCTTTAATTACCTAGGTTTTCGTTGTAGTTGTTTCCATGGGCATTCTTTTTGAGCGCTCTTTACCGTCCAGTGGGGGATCATCCCTTTTTTTGTAGAGATGGTATGTCCTTCACTGTTAGCTGGATTGATTTTCTCTCTGTTTGATTTGGTTATTTCTCGTTCCAGTTTTTTATTTCTTGTCGATTCTTTAGGTAGATTTTAAGTTGTTCAGTCACAGAAGAGGCGGTCTCTCTAGCAGGTCAGGCATAGATCTTATACATTGTGAGTCAGTGGTGAGACGTATTGAGTACGAACCATGTCCCTTTAACGCCACTAGCCGTGCACTTCTTTCATTTTCTTTTAGCTGTTGCTTCTTCAAAATCTCTACTCGTAATAATCAGATAATAATTGTAATTCTGGTCTTACTGTCCTTTCTTTTGTTCATTGTTCTTTTGTAAAATTTAATTAATGCTTAGATTTCCAACAAATGCTTATCATCATATTTCTTTAATTAGTGGCTGGAATGTAGGTTTTAATTAATCGAGCTGTAATTATAAGCTTTTCCTTGTTATACATTTTTCTTTGTCCGAGGAATTCAATTAGTCCAACAGACTTTCACACCTCTAATTTATACGGCCATATTGTTTTTATATTACATATTACATTTAATTTTTACTTAAAAGTTTATAATTCATTTTTTCAAGTTTATGTTTATAATTTATTTTAACTTGCTACAATATAGTTTTTAAAAGAGAGAAAAAGACGCATTTCTTTATGCATCCCCTTCCCCTCTCCCACAATAACAGAAATAACTTTCAAGCATTTGACTTACTCGTTGTTTTTAAAAGAGAGAAAGAGACACATTTCTTTATGCACCCCCTCCCCTTCTCTTACTATTACAAAAATCCAAAGTAATTTCGACATTCTGAATCTCAACTTTATTTCTTTTCCTTTTTTTTTTTAATTTCTAGTAGCTAATCCATTTACCTTTATTAATTTCTAGTAGCTGACTGGTCTACCTTTAGTAATAAATATATACGTGTGACGACGACTTTACGTGGTCGTCACATTATATATTGCCTGTCATGTGATCTGCTACTCCAGAGATATATGTTGCAATTTTTGAAACTTAGTATTTGCAATAAAACCAAATGAATATTTAATTACAAAAATAATACATATTAAAAAATATTAAATATAATAAAATTTAGAATAGTAAATTTTGACATTTTTAATAATAATAATTAAAATTGAAACATTTAATACACCATAAAATATGAAGAACTTTAAGAAATAATTATTACACAATTTTCATTTATTTTTAGCATTATATTAAAAATAAGTGTTTTCTAAATGTTTATTTAGCAGGGTATAAAATATATTCTTTAAGTATAACTAATACCATTTATTTTAGCCATACAACATAAAATTATTCTTTCTTGTTACAATTATAACATTTAAAACAGCTTTAAAATATTTTTTAACTTTCTATGTATTTATTTTAATAAGTTTTAACTCTATTTAGATATTATTATTACAATTATAATACCTATACTTCTCCTAATTTAAATTTTTTAATGAAATTGGGTTTTTCAACATATCTGACCTTAACAAAAAGGCACACTATATTGGGATTGTCTAAATGTTGCCTAGTTTCTAATGGTTATATATATATATATATATATTGTACCAAAGTACATTGATATTAAAGTAATTGGTATGAGTCCCATGTTTTAAAAATATAAAAATTTAATATTAAGAGAATAAAATGTAAAAACTAAAGAGTAGGGGGGGATTTGGTATTGAATAAAATAAACTGTAAACGCCGTTTAAAATAATAAGTTGTTTAAAATAAAAAAAATTTTTTGTGTTTAAAAGAAGAAAAAATCTTGTAATAAATAAATGATTTAATATTCTTTAAATGAATTTTTAATAAAATAATAGAGATTTCGTTTTATTTTATAATAAAATAAATAAATATATGTGCGTGTGTGTATGCAATTTTTAATAAAAAGTAGACGCTAGAAGCTGATTTTATTTTCACAAAACGAACGCTGCTGCTAAAAATAATGTTTTCCATTGTTTAAAACTGTATAAATAGCTCAATTTTTGTTCATTCTTAGTTCGGACTTTCTCATTTTAATAAAATATTTTTGAAGTAATATTTCCAAAAATGATGCATCGTTAAAAAAACCAACGTATTTGCAGTTAACCGATAGCCGCTCTCTTCACATTTAAGATCTGCGATTAGTTCAGAAAGTAATCATGTTGAAATAGACTACACGGACAGTAGAGTGCAGGGAACGCCAAACCAGCCACGAAAATCATAACGAGTCACAGGATCCCCAAAGGAATCATTTACCGGATGTCGATGAATTAAGGAATAATTCCATTATACTGTTTCTGTCGTATTTAAAAACCTAGGTAATTATTTGACTTTGATATATAAACATTCCGATTTCCTTTAAAAAATAAAGATAGACTTTATTTTAAAAAAACTTTAAGCTTTTTGAATTAAACTTTAAAAAAAAGAATAAACTTTAAACTTCAAAAAATTAATATTTGCAATGATAAATAAGTAAAAGCAGCTTCTATGAAATAATATTTTTGGCATGCACGTATGTGTGATTTGATTTTTAATTTTGTAACTTAAAAAAAAATAATAATAATAAAATATGATGTAAAGTGTATAATTTATTTGCATAAGTAATATATTAAAATGCTTATTTTAATCTTTAAAAAAAGAAGTGTATGTGTGTTTCATTATAAGATAAAACGATTCATTTATTTTAAAATAAAGTAAACATTTAAATTATTTTTTCTTAAAAATATTTATGTTTATCTCTGATACGTGCAGGTAAGTATAGATATTTATTTTCTTAATAGGAATAGGAGGGAAAAATCCAATCATTAATAATAGTATTTTAGAAAAAATTTGCCAAGTTAAATCTATAAATGTTTAGCATTCAGTATAATGTTGTTATTATTAGTTTTAAAGGAGCGAAGTATTTATTTTAATGGTTCGGGGGAAAATTATTTTAGTTTTAGAAAATAATAGCAGTTTAGAACAGGCACGCATTTAAGATACCTTTTGTTTGTTTGTTAGTGGGTGATTGGAACAACTGAGCTAGCGGACGATTCAGGCACCGGATTATGCTGATCAGATGGACATGCTAATTATATGTAATTAGCTGGCACCTAAAGGATTTTCTTTCTTCTTTAAAAATAATAATAATAAAGTGTTTATTTGATCGGTATATATTTGGTAGACGAGTGTTGAATGTTATTAATAGCTCGCTATTGATAATAGTTGACACTTTGCCTGAAAACCAACCATTTCTGTAAGGGAAATTTAGGAGGTCAAAGTATCATAAAATATTAGTTAATATTTTATTTGTCGATGTTTAGTATTTGTTATTTCCCGTAAGTTTAAGTTGAAGATTTTAAATCGTAAGTTTTATAGCGGTAAGAGAAGTGAAGGTAGAAATAAGTGTTAAATAATATAAATAGAAGTAGTAGTAGTTAGTCGCTTTTTTGTTGTTTGTTGTTCGGAGTAGGTTGTTTTCTAATTAGTAGGTTGGGTCAATTTTATCGGTTGGTTTAATATATAATTACCTTTATTAGAAAATATAATTGAAATATAGACATATATAATGATACAATTGTTATTCTGGCTATGATACAATTGTTATTCTGGCTAACTAATAATTTATATCCACTAAAATAAAGATAAATGTTTCACTGTTGAGCAAAAGGTCTATTCAAAATAATACTTCATGACTTTTTAACTTACTGCATCATTTTTTTCACTGTTTACCAAATGATGTCAATGTCTCTATCAATAGAAAATAGAACAATCATAGAGGCATCAATATTAATAATATGTGAAATATTTGATGGACATAAATAATAATCATTCAGTTTGTTATTGGAAAAGCACGTCATATTCAAATCTTCATATAATAGGTTAAAATTAACAGTATAATCCAATGAAACACTTTTTTTTGCTTTACTCAGATGAGAATCAATCAGTAATATTTAGATCTTATATTTTGCTCTGCAACATATTTTAAGAAAATTTATATATGAACTGATGATTTTTCAATCTCGGAAAAAATACCTTCAATAAATATGATGAGAATGTTCTAATAGCATAAAAATGTTAATAAATTTATTGATAACATAAGATCTAGATTAGATGATACCAGAATAATTGATAAAAAACTGAAAAATACAACATGCATTCTCTAGAAAAATAGACTAGCTATGAAAAACTATGTTATATCTCACAACATGAATGCTGAAAAGAAAACTAAAAATATTAAATTGCCATTGCCTAAGGAAAACCTGAGTGCAAATGTATCAAACATTATTTCTGAACATTTCATCTGAGCATGAAACTATGTTGATAGTCAGTGATAATCCTAATATACTAATAATCATGAACATTCATTCCTAATATACACATGTAAGTATTTAAGCCCCAATATGTGTTATAAAATATTAGAACTTCAATGATTGTTACACAATCTTCTTAAACCTATTTGCAATGAGAATTTGAAGAATTTAAACAATAGTTTTAGCATTTCTGAAGTTGCCTTTTTATACCACTGGTCTGATTCCAATGTGCAAATACCTATTCACATTTTTCTTTATTTCTTCAGGAATTTAGTTTCCCCACAAAGCTTATCTTCATTGTAATTGATTTACAATATTAATCACAACATAAATACTTAGTTTTGTATTACTCTTAATATAGCATTCATTTCTGGCTTTGAACTAACATAACTTTATCAGTCAAAATGAAGAAATACTTTATAAAAATTTAACAGTATTTAATTATATAAAACCTCTAACTTTCAGTTTATGAATTTTTTTTAATTTTTTATTCACAAAGTTTATATTGGCAATTGACATTCTAATTGGCCATATTTAATTAGGGAAAGTGGAAATACAACACCTACCCCTCTCTTTAATTATTGTTAATTGCACTTGTCGTTATCTTAGAAAATCTAACATGTACATTTTCTTTTCTTTGATTATCAGGATAATTATAATAATAAATATTATTTATTAAAAAACTATATCTGCATTTTTATATTTTATACTAATATATCCCACCTTTTTATATATACTTTTCTCTATGCAACCTTCTCTCATGCTAGAATGCTAAACACGTGTTGTACCAAAATAAAGGTACAATATGGATACACTCCAGTACCAATAATTATTTAAATTTTAATGTTTCTATTTCTTGTCTATTTAAATTTTTTTTTAATGACAGCTGATAGAATGTTTTCTTTTTCCATATCACTGGTTTATGAACAAACTTCTTTTTCTCTATTCCATAGAAATAATACAATACCATGCTTTGTGTTTCTAATGCTATTTTGAAAAAGAAAACCTCTACATAGAACAAACTTTCATAAAGAATGGTTATCCATCAGCTCATTAAAAAATCTTAAATAGACAATACAAAAAAACATCAAAAGAAAAAACAATTATTGATACTGTAGTGTATCCATTCATACCAGAAAGAGCAGACAAACTAAAGAAAATCTGCAATCAATATAGCATGAGAACAGCTTTCTAGAGCCATACAACACTAGTAGGAATTCTAATAGCTACAAAGCCTAAAATTAAAATGCTGAAAAACAAAAACAGCATCAATGAAATACAATATAAAATGTACATTGATAAGACCAGTCACAAATTGAAAAGCAATTGAAAGAGCAAAAAGTCTAAAGTAGCAGACAATGTATATACTAATGAACATATGTTAAATTGGGAAAATACAAAAATTTTTGATAGAATGAAAAAGATACAAAGAAGAAAATTCTGAGAAGATGCTCACGTGATAACGGCAAATTATGCCAAAAGTCAATCAAGTGAAGCCACTAATTAACTTAGCTCTTAAGAAAAAAATGAGAAATCAAAAGAAACCTAAATAACAAAATAATTAAATAATTAAATGAAATATCTATTGACTGTTGCCTTTGGCAAAATAGCTCAATTGGTTACAGCTTTCCTTTAAAATTCAATATTTAAGAATCTAAATGTCCAGGCTCAATTCCCATGCTAATACTATCATCAGTTAGGCTGGCAATCCTTGAAGAAGAGAAAAGAAGAATACCACTCATCAAGTTGTGTATATACTAACCTGTGAGCTTTTACTAATAGTTGAATGTAATTGGAAAATTCAATTAAAGTTTAAAAAATTTTGTTAAAAGTATTCATGATTTAATTTAGATGATGGAAATAGCTCAACAGAAAAATATATCTAAAATGCCATCATCATGAACCATCAGACAAACATATCAAGAGTTAGAATTTCAAAGAAATTACATTATAAGAGCATTTATATATACATAGATAGATCATAGATTAGTACACTAAAAAGTTAAAATTATAGTTTCATTAAAATATGGATTTTGCTTTAAACATATTATTAAAATATTAGAGATTCATTCTTTAAAAGCAACTACTATATATGCTAAATTTCAACACCTATTAAATTGCAAAACTGTCAGTTTGATTTTCAAGCACAGTAAAATTCTCTTAAGAACTATGTTGTGGATACTAGTAAGTCTATTCTTGGATTCACTAAAAAGATGAATCATGACGACTTCTCTAAAAGTGATTGTATTATTAGGAAAAAAAATTAAAAGTAAAACAAGTGCTCTCTGAATGGCAAAATAATAAATTAGAGAGGAGTTTCAAAGGCAAAGTAAGATTTAGAAATTCAACAAATGATAGAATAATTTAAAATTGGTAGATTAAAATTGCAAAGAAAATACAACCATTTGCTGATTATAATCAGCACTAAAAGTAACATATAAAACTAAAAAACAATATGATAATCTCATTAAATCTATCATTGATATTCTTATATGATAATAATGATATTTTAAAATCATGAAAGAAGTATGACACCTTGTGAATAATGATACAAGAATTCAGATGATGGCTTTTAATGATGTATTTATCCTATCATATTTAGCTTAATAAAATTAAAACAACTATTTATAATCTTAAAAATTACAACATATTTTAATGATAAAATACATCATGATAAGTTAGTTTCAAAACAATTGAAATTTTTAGAAATTTACAAACCATGAGGTTGTGCTGGTGAATTTTTAAGAATATCAATGTTGATCTGAGTCCATTAGATGGAGCCAAGGACTCCATTCTGCTACTGGCTCCCCGATTTTTAGTCACCTTAGTTATAGTTTAGGGAACGATATTTCCCTAAACCAAGAGTTATCTCTCAGCTCTCTTTTCATACAAGAATTATGACACCAACTGAATAACAAGTAAAAAAATATTACAACTTTTCTTTAACACGCTATTAGAAGCAAATAGCAGCCATTCAGGTTTCTAAAAAATTCTATGGAAAAATTCCTTTTTCAAAAATTTTGATTTAGTGCTGCTTTGCTGACAGAATGAGTGTCTGGTCCCTGGAGGTCTGAACCCTAGTTCTTTCATGGGCCAGAGCTGGGAGGAGGGTGCTGTGGGGATCATTATCAGAATTGGATAGCTTGTTCATTTGTTGGCAAAGGCAGCATTATTCATTGTGATTTGAGTACTTGCGTTACAAAACAGAGAGTTTACCTAATTTAAGGAAAACTTTGCCCAACTTTGATTTGTCTTTTCGACTGGATCTAAACATTATTTTCAAGTTTTCTCTAATTTTCACCCATACATCCTGTATTAAATCTATTAAGTTATCTTTTAGAACGTTATTCTTTTTTAAAATCTGGACACCAAAATTAGCGCTAATTTTAACAAGTAAGTTTCTACAGAAGTCTATTGGAGAATTCATTTTGAAGAAAAATTTTGATTCAATTCAACCTTGCTGACTGAATGACATTGTCCGGTCATAGTGGAAGACCATGGGGGTCTAAATCAAAGTCCCTATACGGTATGAGGCTGGGAGGAGGGCCTATGAAGATCATTGCTGGATTTGGATAACTCATTCATTTGTTAGCAATAATAAAGTTATATATTGCAGTTTAGTTATTGTGCTGCAAGCCAGTGATTTTATCTAATAAATTAATAATTTTTTGTTCAACAGTGAATGTTATCCAAACTTTATTTTAACATTAAATTTCAAGTGTTGCCCTAGTTTTCACACATACATAATATATTGAATCTCTTATAAAGTCTCTCATAATGTTGTTTATTAGCAAAGTGGAGCCTCGCAGATAGATCATCACCAATTTTCACATTTGATTAGTAACAATAGCTAAGCACTTCATGCATTGGGGCTTCCAGTTTTCATAATTTATCAGAGTGCTGAAACATGATGGATGAAGTTACATTACTCTTTGTAGATCAGCAACTGCCTTGAGAAAATAATAATATGTAGTTACCATGTCAATTAATCTTCAAACCATGATTTGTACTCTATGTTTTCCAAGATCATAAAAAAAAATTAAAATAGAGACCGAATAGTAAACGCTATGAGAATATTTAAAGACACCTGGGCAATCTATCAGTTGCCTGAAACCTAAATATTCCACCCCTAAACAACCCAAGAACTCTCAATTCTGAACAATCCCTCACAGTTTCAAGCTCGGCCAGACATCTTGAAAGTTTTAACACAAGATAAATCATAGATGGCAATGCCTAACGACCAGAAAAATATTGTATTCATCTTGTAATTCTATTTGACCAATAAATTCTAATTTTATCAATATTGTTCTAATTTATAAAAATAAAATTGACAGAAAAGACTGCAATAATTATTATAAAATATCACTGTTATCTACTTCATTAAAAATACCTTAAAAAGATTTTGTTGAATAAGTTGTTTCTAATCATAGGTAAGTAGTTACCTTATAATCAATAGCATTTAGAGAATCAAGAACATTACATAAACTTTGTTGCTAGACAAATATAATAAAAGTGTTAGGAACAAAAGTGCAATGTACATATTGCTTTTGACTTAGTTAATTGAAATTAGGTGGTTGCCTATTTAAGTTTACTCATATAATATAAAAAATATTTGATAGAATAAAATAGAAAATTAGAAATATTGGAAATAATAACTAATGTTAAACAGAGATGTGCACAAGCTTCAACTTTGTTTTTTAGACAGACATTGTTGGAATAGTATTTAGATGGCTTCATAAGTAAGTATTTAGATATATTATATTTTTAATTTTAAATGATTAAAAACTTAAAACAAACATTTCATTTTCTTCATTTCTAGACTTATAGTATATTGATAATTTTGCTATTCTAACCATTTCAAAAGATGATCTGTGCTGTGTCCCCAACTATGACTGGGCAACTAGCAAACAAATATACAATAAAACTCGACAAAATAACAGCACATATATTCAGCAATAGTAATTTATTAACAATTTGGAAAAATAATTACTATACTGATTTTTAACACTAATATAAAGTCTGCATTTGAGCAAGCTTAATTCAGTGGTTAATTATTGAATAGTGGATACTGTTTATACAATTAATGAAAAGCTATTAACTTTATATTCACTACTGTCTATAGACTTTATAATACAACCCTCAACAAGCCTCTTAAGGCATTTCAAAATAATAATAAGACTGAGATGGTCTGTTAAAAGCACTAGTTGGCTTAGTGACCTATAGGAGCCGAGATCCTGGAAAAGAAATTCTCTGATGATGATCTACTCTCGTCAACTCGCGGATGCACTAACAGTAGCAGCTACCAAAGAAAGAAAAGCAAGCAGTCCTTTTTCTCTACCATTTTAAATAATTTCTTCCTGTGATTCTCTTATCTTTTCTGGAGTAAATTCTTTGGCTTTAATCAGTTCATATTATTTAGTTTGTTATCACACAATGAAATTCCTTAGTTTTTTAATTATATAATTAATTACTCTCTTAGAAATTTATTTCCATATATGGTAAGTTTATAAGGTCTATAATATTAATTAATCTTAGGAATTTATTTCTGTATCTGTAAGGTTTTACAATTAATTTAATGTTTTAGAAACTCCTTTCCATATAAGGTAATTTATAAGCTCAGTTCCATTAATCAATATATAGATACATCTATGTTTAATTGAAAACATTTCTTTTCAACGATTTATTTATTTAAGTTTAAATATTCTGTAATATTTTGCACTCCTTCCCTTACGCCAGAAAATAGATTATGTTTACATATAATGGTTGAATCTGGCTGGTCTTCATATCTGACATCTGGGTCTAGGTGATCTAGTTGTTAATCCACTTGAATACGGTGTTGATTACAATTCTTGTTCCATTGTTCTGGGTTCCATGATGCAGCTTCCTGGTTTTTCTTTTTCATCTAGATCCATGATGTTGTCTCCACTGTGTCTTGTATTTCTTCATTTTTTCAGCCAGCTACGTGTATTTTACTAATAATTTCTTCTTGTACAGATTTTGTTCTTAGTTTATAAGTTTCTAGTTCTTTTCTTAAAACTGTAATGTCTTTTTGAAATGATTCAATTCTTCTCAGCAGCTCTCTTCTTATTGCCGATGCAGGTGGCTTAATACATGGCTCCACATTCACAGAGTTACAATGCCTTTTGTTGACACTATCTGTCATTTCTACTTTTTTGAATGAAGAGACATTTACTAGTTTTATAGACGAATGGTTGCGCATATTCTCGCAACTTTTTATTAAAGAAATCTGGTGTTTTATATGCCATTTCTCAATCAATAGGGATTTTTTTAATAATTTTAATTTGGATTCCTAGATCATGGAACCACTCCCTTAAAAGAATAGGGTTCATCTTCCCTTTTACTGTATAGTGGTAGATTCATTTTTTTACTGCAATTGTTGATGGGCGCTGTCACACGGCCTACTAATCTTAGTGCATTTACATCATGTGCTCTAATGTTAATTTTCTTCAATTTATTTCCTGCATTACCAGATGACAGCAACATCCAATCTGATAGTGACATCAGAGAAATACCTCACCTACTATCTATCTCCATTAACAGTTCTTTGCTGCAAAGTCACAGTTTCATCATAAACAGATTTAGAACATGAGTGCCCATGTTTTTAATTGTATGGTACCTTCCCCTATTTCTTTGCATAGGCAATTTATTTTTGCCCTTCCAATTACGTTTCTGTTTGCAAATACATGCTAAATTCCCCTTTTGTCAGCATTTAAAACATGACTGTTTACACCACCTATATTCTTTTGATATGTGGCCTCTTTTACCACAACAAAAACATACTACACTAATATTCTTACTTTTTTCAGCAGCACGGACTTTTCCTGCTCTGTTTTAAACACCCATATAGGGTTTTTATCCCTCTTAGTGCTAAACACCTGAGCCTGTTCAAGTGTTATCTCTTATGCGATGCCTTTCTTAATGGCCATCTCATATGTAATCTCAGGTTCAGTAAGAAATTGTTGTCTGAGCCTATCATCAGACATTCCCCATAGTAACCGATCCATGAGTATTTCATCCACGAACTCACCATAACCACAATCTTTGGTCAATTCCCTAAGAGCTGTATTAAACTCTTTAATTTTCTCACTCTCTAGCTGCTTCCTTCTTCGCAAGGTTAAACAAACTAAACAAACTATGTGTCATGACAAATGAAAACTGAGATGATTGCCTAATTTCTCTATTAGATCCTCATACTTTACTTTCTCAGTAAAAGGTATATCAAATAATCTATTTACGACTTCTATTACTTTAATACCCGCAAAACATATAAGTGCAGCTACTTTTCTTTTATCTTCAATGCCATTCAAGGTAAAAAAAGTTTTGTAACTGCGTAATATACAACGGCCATTCAGATGCATTGCTAACCTTGAATTCAGATATATTATTCTGGCCAAAAGCAATCATGACTAATTACTGAACAATAGCCTTACTACTAATTTTAATTACTATTTGTACTTTTCTATCTAAGTTCAAAAACTAAAATGCCAGAAGCTTACTATTTGTACTTTTCTATCTAAGTTCAAAAACTAAAATGCCAGAAGCTTACTAAGGGCTTCAACTCTTTCCTACTTCCCTAGGTTCGAACAAAAGCAACTACCAATAATTTGGCTTTTTAACTTATCCACTATGCCAATAATTTGCTGTGTCTCCAACTATGACTGGGTGACCAGCAAACAAATATACAATAAAACTTGACAGAATAACAGCACATATATTTAGCAATAGTAATTTATTAACAATTTGGAAAAATAATTACTATACTGATCTTAAACATTAATACAAAGTCTGCATTTGAGCAAGCTTAATTCACTGGTTAATTATTAAATAGCAAATACTGTTTATACAATTAACAAAAAACTAATTAACTTAACCCTTAACCTTCACTACCCTCTATAAGCCTTATAATATAACCCTCAACGAGCCTCTTGAGGCATTTCAAAATAATAATAAGACCGAGTTGAACTGTTAAAAGCACTAGTCGGCTTAGTGACCTATAGGAGCCAAGATCCTGGGAAAAGAAATCCCCTGATGATGTCTACTGCTCTTCAACTTGCGGATGCACTAACAATAGCAGCTACCACAGAAAAAGCAAGCCATCCCTTTTCTCTAGCTTTTTAAATCATTTCTTCTTTTGTTTCTCTTATCTTTTCTGGATTAAATTCTTTGGCTTTAATCAGTTCGTATTATTTAGTTTGTTATCTTACAATGAAATTCCTTGGCTTTTTAATTATACAATTAATTACTCTCTTAGGAATTTATTTCCATATATGGTAAGTTTATAAGGTCTATAATATTAATTAATCTTAGGAATTTATTTCCGTATCTGTAAGGTTCTACAATTAAATTAATGTTTTAGGAATTCCTTTCCATAATAATATAATTTAAGCCAATAAACATCACATGACCACCACCACTTATAGTGAGTTTTGCCTGTTTTAATAATGTAATTTATAAGCTTGGGTCTATTAATCAATATATAGATGCATCTACGTTTCTTTAAACTACGTTTAATTGAAAACATTTCTTTTCACCAATTTATTTATTTCAATTTAAACATTCTTTAATAATTTGCAATCTGCAAAATACTTTTAATGTTTTGAATGCAACTTATAAAGACTTTGGGTTTAGTAATTAATCTTCAAAAAACACAAATCTTAAAATCTTCAGCAACTTTTTTGCTGGACAATTATTAACTTGAGAATTCAAATCAATTTAAACATTTTGATAACTTTTTATGAAAAAAGGCAAACTTGAACATTGAAATAAAACACAAATTTCAATTAACAAATTAAAAGATAGGACATTTAAACAAAATAATATAATTACCTCAACTAAAGATTGTATATACCCCTGGGTCTCTTTGTGCGGATTTTTTTAATGCGATTTTGAAGTTATGCAATTCATGTTTGTTTTTAATATCTTTTTATACAGTTTTCTTTTATGTGATAAAGAAGTTCATATTTCACTTAAAATGGGATTTCCCCATTTTATATACATGCATTAAATATTACATATTTTAAATGCCTTTCGGAAAAAGGTTTGGCAATAAATTTAGATACTGTAGAAGATTTAGAAAAAGATAATGAAACAGAAGTGGAACCTGCTTCGTTTCACAGCAAAAATGATTCGAGAAAGTTTTCAACATTTTAATCAATTGGAAAATCATTTTCTTGTTAATGACACGAATTATAAATGAACTCTTAAATTCCAACGAGAGCTAAATGTTGTATGTCTGTATATATTTATATTTTCTTAATACACCTATATAAATGGAAAAACTTTTAGACAGAAAAAAGTTACAAGTAAAAATATTTAAGAACTTTTAATTTCTACTTAAAAAGAATGTATCTTTAAAAGCTTTTAAATATTTTTACTTGTAACTTTTTTCTTGTAAAAGTTTCTCCATATATATATATATGTGGGTATAAAAGAAAATTTAAACATTAGTCATTCTTAACACACTCATGGAAGCGTGCTATATATATATAGTTGCACTCATGGAAGTGCATTCTCTAACAGATAGACATAGCAGTCTGGATATCGCGAGCTTCATAAACAATTAGTAAAATCATCATCTCAAAGTTTAATTACCGATTACATTATCGACAGAAAACCATTAACATAACACGAGAATGAAGTTGGCGCTAATTGTATTTCCTCTTGTGATGAATCTGATGTCTTACCAGTTCACAAACGAACCACATATTGTCAAATAATGATAATGATTAATATATGTATAAAAAAATGTAAAATTAATTACACATAAAAATATATTGTTTTGAATAAAATTAAATAGTTAATAAAAATAGTAAAAAAAAGTTTGTCTTGTATCAATTTTTTTCAAATATTTGAAATTTTTTATTAGTCATACTTTATTTCCTTACTTTTTTTTTTATGTGAATTTTAAAGTAATTTTACCTCATTGCTTTGGTTTAATGCAATTTTTGAAAATTACAAGACGTATCCCACATTTTTCAAGGTAACTTAAGTCTATTTTTGTGCGATTTTTTTTAATGCGGGTTTTCTGTAGAATCTATCTACCACATAAAAAAAACCCAGGTGTATTGTGCTGGGCACTTCTTGAGTGGCCACGCACAAAGTGGCTGTAGTCAAAGCTACAATTTATATATATATAATAAAAGTATTAGTTTAGGTTTACGTATCATTATATATTTGCAATAATTAAACAGGTACGGACTATAAACGTACTATAAAATGGATGAGGTTGGTATGTGTATATATTTCTTACTCACATACACAAAGGAAACTAAATATTAAAGCTAAAACCTGTAATTTTACACATATGATTGTATTATATACATGTATAATATTTTTTTAATTTTAATTCTTTTTATATAAACGCAAATGTCTCACATTTGTAATTTTATTCTTAAATTTGTATACGTGTTAGGACATGTTATAAAGAAGAAAAAAAAAGAAGATAAAATGATTAAAAGTAACTATAAATGTTCCAACGTGTCTATATTTTATTTTTAAGTTTTATCAGTTATTTTCTCTGCTAATGCATTAAGCAAAATCAGGTGGCCATTGTCTTTCCAAATGTTAAAATGCCCTAATGTATTAATGGTCACTCTGTTTTGTATTTTTATTTTTTACAAACAAAAGAGTTTGAGGACATCGGACACCAATACTTGCAGAGAAAAATCTGATTTATTTGTTGAATTGGTATTTCTTTAGTTTCAAGCCTTTGTAATAAAAAGTTGCCTTTGAATTCAAGTTTTAAATTGATGTGTATCAGTTAAAGTGATCTGAGTTAACCTAGGATAAAAATTAAAGATAAAATTCTTTAAACATGTAATAGGCAATAATAATAGAAAAATTTAAAAAAGTTATGTATATTATCTAAATTCATTAGTCATCAAGTTTAAAGCTGGCTGAATTCTTTAAAGATGTAATCGGCAATAATAATAGAAAAATGGAAAAAAGTTATGTGTATTGTCTGAATTCAGTAGCCATCAAATTAAAAGTTGGTTGACACAATAGTTTCAAGGAGGGTACCCATATTCATAATATAATGAGTGTGCTATATAAGCTGTTTACCAGATGCTGGAGGGACTTAATATCTTGTTTTCTCATTGTGATCACTTGTCACTCTCTAAATTTTGCTTGTATGCCAATGTTACTCATTAAGATTATGATTCTTACGTATTAATATATCTAGTACTTTGATGGTTGTTGCTGTGGTCATTGCGGAAAAATTCAAGGTTGCAGAAGTCTTGGTGTGCTATAATGAGCGTGTGTTGTTTGTCTGATGATTACCAGCAATTGCTGCCGAGGCCATATATCCTGACCGCAATTAAGAAGACATTGACTGTATATTCCTATACAAACTAAGAAGAAAGGATACAAAACCAAACCGAGTCTACAGTAAAAGTCCCTTCGAGTTAAACTAATATAAGAGCAGTTTTATTGATACTGCCATAATAGAGAAAGTATTGGATACAAACTTCAAAATGAAGAAAACATATATATCAGCTAATGAGATGGTTACGGGATAGAAGACCGCTCCAGTGCACCCGTCCAACTCCGTTCCAGCCGTTAACATGTAGTCACATAAGATCCAGCTAATGATGATGATGAAGATCGCCAGACCAACACCTTGTTGATGTGAAGTTCCTGCCGCCCTATTGATCAGATGTATAGGGCACTCAGACACCCAAGTCCAGATGAAATCTGAAGACACCGGAGGGTATAATTTTTCTTATTTATTTAATATTTTTTTGTATTCAATATTATTTATATAATTCTTAAAATTAACGGTTTTGATACAGAGATTTTATTTCTTGGTTTAGTACATGTATGTCAGATCATTTATCCACCTAGTGCAGGATTTTTTTCATGCCAGACATCCTTTCACATTAAACTCAAGATATAAGTACATTATACAGACACATGTGCATGCTCTATCATATTTTACTCATCTTTAATCTATACATATGCATATAGATTCAAGAAAGATCAAACACACTAAAATAACTTTACTTTGTCTCTATGTGTGCTTGATGTGTATATCAGTGCAAGTCGATAGAAATGTTATTAAGTAGTGGAATGGATGTACATATGGACATACATGTATGACTGATTTTCCCCAACTAAATAACTCTATGTATATTATGAAGAGGGTAGGAGATTAAAGAATGTATTTTCTTAATTGATACTTGTATAATTGGTGATGGGTTATTTGGGGGTTAATAAATATTTACTCATTTATTTTTTAAAATAATTTCGTTGCATGAGTGTTTTATTTATTTTATTTTCCCAATGATTTAATGAAGTGCATATTTGCGAAAGCAGCTTGATCCAAATAATATAACCTGAGATAAAGAGAAGACTGAGCTTAGCCTAATGGGATACTGCTTTATTGGAGGTTAAATATTTGATGTCATGGAGGTATGTGTTATATAACATGATTACTATTTTTTATGCTTGCTCTTAACTGTTATTAAGACAGGCAAAACTCTCTATACGTATTGCCACTCAGTGCAAGACAGAGTAATCAATGGATGCCAGAAAGCTTGTGCATAAAATCCCTATCTAGTGCCTACTCATCCAATATCCCCAGACTAGTTTCTGGCTTGTGGCCTTTGTCTGTGAGGAACCTTGGATCTGAGAGCACTGCACCCGGATCTTAGGATCCAATGCAACCCTCCAGCAGCCATTTTTTATTTCTATTTAACTACAAAACTATGAGACTTAAATTGAAAACACTATAATATTTGCAATCCAAGCGCATCAGCTTATATAGTCATATAGATCTGAACTCAGTTCAGTATCTATACATTTTGGTGTCTTTGGTTCTTTAGTAACCATAGTCACCACTATCCTATTAGGCAGGATTGGTTTTAAACCAATAAACAGAACATGATCACTATTTCTTATGCTTGCTCTTAATTGTTATTAAAACAGGCAAAACTCTCTATACATATTGCCTGTTTTAATAACAATTAAGAGCAAGCATAAGAAATAGTGATCATGTGATGTTTGTTGGCTTAAAACCAATCCTGTTTAGTAGGATAATGGTGGCTATAGTTATTAAAGAACCAAAGTTACTAAAATATATAGGTACTGAACTGAATTCAGACCTAAATGACTATATAAGCTGATGAGTTTGGATTGAAAATATTATAGTGTTTTCAATTTAAGTTTCATAGTTTTGTAGTTAAGTAGAGATAAAAGGTGGCTGCTGGAGGGTTGTATTAGACCCTCAGATCTAGGTGCAGTACTCTCAGATCCA
Organism: Epiperipatus broadwayi; assembly: GCA_028023455.1. Lineage (NCBI taxonomy): Eukaryota > Metazoa > Onychophora > Udeonychophora > Euonychophora > Peripatidae > Epiperipatus > Epiperipatus broadwayi. The sequence goes on from JAQFVV010000019.1 coordinate 12,878,236, forward strand.
AGGCTCCTCACTGACAAAGCCACAAGCCAGAAACTAACCTGGGAATATTGGATGATTAGGCATTAGATGGGGATTTTATGCACAAGCCTTCTGGCATCCATTTATTACTCTGGCTTGCACTGAGTGGCAATACGTATAGAGAGTTTTGTCTGTTTAATATATGTTACATAATTGGTTGGTAGCTGCATATTCTTTCGGGCGGGGATTTTCTCTTTCTGGGAGTGGCACATAAAGGCCTGGTTTAAATACGGTCTTTCAAAGGCATGCAGCGGACAACACCTTGATATCTGTGGGCATGGCAATGAAGTTTTAACAAGGGAGAGATTAGAATAACCAGCTTGGGTTCAATCTCTTGCTCAATTAACAATCCACTTGGGTGATTTAAAAATATGAAATATATATATCTAACTGAATTATTATCGATGCCTTACTCTGATGCATAACATTTATTTCTATGTATGCATAGAAAGGATGCTCGGGGTTGAGTGGGTCGCCCGGTACAATATACAATTACTTTGCTCAATTTATTGTATAAAAGTGAAATATGAATTCTATTAAAGTAACATAATAGCACTAAAAAAATATCCATAAAAATATGTTTCAGAAGATTCTAAAAATATGATTCATAAGACTAATTGTCAAATATATTTGTGTTGAATTGGTATGTAAAGTGAATTAGCAATAAGAGACTTTCCAGTATAGCATTTAATGATGATTATGAGCATAGTTTTGATGGGAAAAGCAGACAATATTTTCATTAACAAGTGATGTCAAAGATATACATAAAAAAAATTCAATATTGTTTTCATTGAAAATATTTAGGTGATGATAAAATGCATTAAGATCTACAATTAGGCATGATATCAAATGAATAAACTAAAGGGGCTAGTGTTCAATTTGTATACATCTATTTCTGACCACCCTTTTTTTATTTTTTCCTATATTTGTTTTTTTTTTTTTTTTCAGAGTTATACTGGAGATATTTATAATAATATATAAGTGATTGTTAATAATGAATAATCTGTAGATAAAATATAGACAATCAAGAAAATATCTATATAAAAATGCAGTTAAGTGGAGAGTGATCAATAATTGTTAGATAGATCATCTAGTAAGTGCATATATCAATCTACTTTTGCAAGTTCAATCATAACTCAGTTAACAAAATAAATAAAATTTTTAAGACCTATGGACATATTCTACTATAGACATTTGTAACAGACAATGAACATAAAAAAAAAACACACACACACAAAGACTTCTTGACTCTCTGGTAAACCGTTCATGTGATGCAATTTTTGCTATGAACTTACTGGTATAAATTCAAAAACATTACATGACCTAGCTCACACAATGCTTCATAAGAGCAAACTTATTTATTGTACCACTGCTGACATCTATTGTAACATTGAGTAATAAACAGAGACTAGATAGTAATAATGAGCAACCTCCAAAATCTTGATGATTACTTGTGCTATTAAGTAGTAGAGCAGGTTTGATATTTTATGCTCAATTACTTAACAAATTATCTACTATTATACTATCTTTATTAAAAAATGTATATATTATCTAGCCAGAGAAAATCGCAAAAATTGATGCAAGACTTCTTGCCTTTAATCTTATCATTAATTATATATAAACATTGTATGTTATTGTTTTCTCTTTTAATTATTTATATATAAAAAACAAAAATGATGTTACATAACAACAATTTAGCTCAATGAATATTCTATTCTACTTTATTTCTTTTTAAAAAATAATTTTTCACAATTTAATTTTCTGCCAAGGTAATTATTATCAATATTACTTTTTTTTAGGCATAATACTATATATCTAAAGATTTTCAAGAAAGCTTTCTTTGTCAAAAAAGTCAGAAATACCTTTTTTCCTGTTGATTGTTTGGTTTTGGTTTCAAAATGAAAAGTTTTCTTGACTTATTGTACTGAAGTGAATAAATTGCAAAAAAAACACTTTATAAATAACACAATAAAGTATTTAAACAATGACAAACATGGACAATGATTATCATATAATTGTGTATAAGTTTAGTACTGTCATGGAATTTGAATATTATCATATTTCACAATTCATGATAAAGAATTTTCATCTTCAGATGATTCAATACTAAAAATATGATTGCAGTCAAAATAAAACTATTTATTACCATTCATCAAGCAAAATCTTAAAAGTTTTACATTATCAAAAATTTTATTAATAAAAAGAAGCACTAAAAATGTTTGTGGGTGCTAAAAATAAATGTATTGATTTACCTGGTGAACTGGAAAATGGCAAATATATGATGATGGACCTCCTGAGTTCAATACTTTTTCAATTTCCATACAACAGGCTAATGTTTGCCAGGGTTTATCTGAATTCATCCACCATTTCTTTCCCTTTATATAAAAATCAGTTTAAAAATTCCTAATTAAAGCAAATGATATTGACTCATTATAAAAATGAATTTCAAAATAACACAAATATTAATTTTGATCATGAAAAATATCATTCCCAGTTTTTTGTCTTTAATTCTTACTCCCAATAGTTAACATTAGAACTTTGCCAACTGATACCCTTAGTTAAATGTGGTAATACTCTACTTCTGATCATTTTTATTAGTTTAGCAGACATACAGCAACTTAATCATTCTAATTATAATATCTGTGGTGAAAGTACTTAAAAATAGTTTTAAAAGCAGCAGTAATTTACAGTACATATTATAATTTAATAATAAAAAAAAGATCTATTTTACAATTATACATAGTACAATATTTAATATATATATATGTTAAAACGAAGATTTGCACGGGTTAAATATATAAAATACATATTTTGCAGGTTCATCCGTGTTAAAAACTTTTAATATCAATATACTGACGTTTCGACTTGGTCACACAAGCCATCCACAGAGTTATAAAAAGGTAGAAAGACGGTTGTAGAGGCGCTACAATCACTGGTTTGAATAAAACATTAAAAATCCCACCAATAGCAAAAATGTTAAATTTAAGAATGTTTTTTAAAGAAATCTTTCCAAATAGGAGGAAGTTTGCACGTATCATCTCGCTTATTGATACAATCTGGCCTTTTAAGTATCTCAATGGCTTCTCTGATTTTGCAATGGTAGAGATTATCACATCTGGATATGATCCTGGTACTAGAAAAATCTATTTTATGACCTGAATCTATAGTATGGAGTGGGTGCTGATGATGATGAGTGTTGTTTAACTGCATTAGCATGCTCATCTCTCCTAACACTGATGCGACAATTACTCATACCTATGTAAGAAGCTTTACAATTTTTACATGAGATTTGATAGACACCATGAGATTCAAGAGGGATTGAATCCTTAGGCTTGGTTATTATATTGCTGATCTTTTGATGAGCAGAAAATGCTGTATCTATATTATAGCGTTTTAATATACGTCCGATACTGTCTGTAGTTCCTTTTACATATGGAAAAATCCTAATAGCTGACTTATCATCTTTTTGTTTCCTATTTTGTCTATTTTGGGCTTGAAATAAGGCTTTTTTTATAAATTTGTAATTATAACTATTTGCTAATAAAACACTATTAATATGATTTATTTCTTCTTTCAGATGTGTGTCATCTGAAAGGTTAATTGCTCTATTTAAAAGAGTTTTGGCTACAGAAACTATCTGAGTTGGGTGATGATGAGAATGGAAATGTAAATATCTGTCTGTGTGTGTATCCTTTCTGTAAATAGAAAAAGATAAACTATTTGGTGTTCTGGTGACTAGAACATCAAGAAAAGGGAGTTTTCCATCAGACTCTGTCTCCATTGTAAATTTAATATGAGGATGCATATTATTTAAATGTAAGAAAAAATCATCTAATGTATTTTTTCCATGTTGCCATATGACAAAAGTGTCATCTATGTATCTGAGCCAAATGAGAGGTTTTAAAGATGATGATTCTAAAACACGAGTTTCTATATATTCCATGAATAAATCAGCTATTACTCCTGAGATAGCTGAGCCCATAGGAGTACCAAAAACTTGTCTGTAATGCTGTCCATTGTATACAAAATATGTATTTAAGAGACAATGTTTAATCAAAGCAATAAATATGGTCTGGTAAATTGCAACGTTGTGAGATTATATTTAAAGCTTCATCAATTGGAATGTTTGTAAACAAAGACACGACATCAAAACTGACCAGAATGTCACTAGCATTAATTTTTAAACTTTTTAAAACAGAAATAAAACGGATACCTTTTGAGAAAATTGTCTGTAATGTTGAATCAGCTCTTGATAAAATTGATTCTACATCGGCTGATTTAGCTAGAGCTGAGATTTGTAATATTTTAAAAAAAGCTAAGCTTCCTAAAAATAATTTTTCAAAGAAAGAAAGACAAGCATTAAATAATACAAAATCGGACAAATCAATTGTTGTACTTCCAGCTGATAAAGGTAATGCCACAGTTGTAATGGATCGTGACATTTACCATAATAAAATTTTAGATCTGCTTAGTGATAAAACTTATAAACTATCAAAAAAAGATCATACTACATATTTGGAAAAAACGACAAAAGCTATTATTAATAAATCACCTATTGAAACAGAGATAAAAAATAAAATAATCCCTCATGAAAAATCTTGTGTCTGTCCAAAATTTTATGGACTTCCAAAAATTCACAAACCAGATACCCCTCTTCGTCCAATAGTAAGTGCAATAGGTTCTCCAACTCATATTTTAGCTAGATACTTATCGGATTTCATTAAACCTACAATCCCATCTATTAAATCATATATTAAAAACTCTCTTCATTTTATTTCTGTTTTAAAAAGTTTAAAAATTAATGCTAGTGACATTCTGGTCAGTTTTGATGTCGTGTCTTTGTTTACAAACATTCCAATTGATGAAGCTTTAAATATAATCTCACAACGTTGCAATTTACCAGACCATATTTATTGCTTTGATTAAACATTGTCTCTTAAATACATATTTTGTATACAATGGACAGCATTACAGACAAGTTTTTGGTACTCCTATGGGCTCACCTATCTCAGGAGTAATAGCTGATTTATTCATGGAATATATAGAAACTCGTGTTTTAGAATCATCATCTTTAAAACTCTCATTTGGCTCAGATACATAGATGACACTTTTGTCATATGGCAACATGGAAAAAATACATTAGATGATTTTTTTCTTACATTTAAATAATATGCATCCTCATATTAAATTTACAATGGAGACAGAGTCTGATGGAAAACTCCCTTTTCTTGATGTTCTAGTCACCAGAACACCAAATAGTTTATCTTTTTCTATTTACAGAAAGGATACACACACAGACAGATATTTACATTTCCATTCTCATCATCACCCAACTCAGATAGTTTCTGTAGCCAAAACTCTTTTAAATAGAGCAATTAACCTTTCAGATGACACACATCTGAAAGAAGAAATAAATCATATTAATAGTGTTTTATTAGCAAATAGTTATAATTACAAATTTATAAAAAAAGCCTTATTTCAAGCCCAAAATAGACAAAATAGGAAACAAAAAGATGATAAGTCAGCTATTAGGATTTGTGTTCCATATGTAAAAGGAACTACAGACAGTATCGGACGTATATTAAAACGCTATAATATAGATACAGCATTTTCTGCTCATCAAAAGATCAGCAATATAATAACCAAGCCTAAGGATTCAATCCCTCTTGAATCTCATGGTGTCTATCAAATCTCATGTAAAAATTGTAAAGCTTCTTACATAGGTATGAGTAATCGTCGCATCAGTGTTAGGAGAGATGAGCATGCTAATGCAGTTAAACAACACTCATCATCATCAGCACTCTCACTCCATACTATAGATTCAGGTCATAAAATAGATTTTTCTAGTACCAGGATCATATCCAGATGTGATAATCTCTACCATTGCAAAATCAGAGAAGCCATTGAGATACTTAAAAGGCCAGATTGTATCAATTGTATCAATAAGCGAGATGATACGTGCAAACTTCCTCCTATTTGGAAAGATTTCTTTAAAAAACATTCTTAAATTTAACATTTTTGCTATTGGTGGGATTTTTAATGTTTTATTCAAACCAGTGATTGTAGCGCCTCTACAACCGTCTTTCTACCTTTTTATAACTCTGTGGATGGCTTGTGTGACCAAGTCGAAACGTCAGTATATTGATATTAAAAGTTTTTAACACGGATGAACCCGCAAAATATGTATTTTATATATATATTTAAAATAAAAATATACCAAAATACTTACAGTTAATGGATTTTTAGCTGAATCTAAAATGTCTGGCATTATTTCATTAGCAAACTGTAATCTTTCATCAAGGGAACCTCTAAAACATTTATAAAAATGAATTTGTAAAATGGACTTTTTGATTTAATGTTTCATTAATAAAAAAATAAATTCTCTCTCCATCTATTTTCTGCAAATTATTCACTGTACTTCAAATACTTTTTACAAAAACCTTTTACTGTAGATATATGCATACACAATCTTATGTTTCGACGATCCTGTGAGCTGAAGAAGACTGCAGAACAGTCAAAACATAAGATTGTGTATGCATATATGAACAATAAAAGATTTTTACTAAAAAGTATTTAAAGTACAGTGAATAATTTGCATTTATATAAGATATTATAGCAAAATAAAGAAAGTGATGACTTGGGTAACATTTCATCTATTTCCTATTGCAAAAAAAGTATAACATAAAAAATAATTAATTGATCAATATCTATTTTATCAACTAATTATACTCTTCTTACGATCAATTACAATATTTTTGAATTTCTATTTAATTACTTAAACACTGACAAAAAATTAAGTATTTGTTATTTCTATTAGATATCAGATTAATTTTCCTTCAGAATTTAATGATTTAACAATTATAAAATAATTTAATAATTTTGCTTGATTCCACCATTAACAATTAAAAAGATTTAAGAATTTAACAATTTCTTAAAAACTATAAAAAAATTGTTTGTAATATATAATTCAATAAAATAATAATTAAAATATTTAAGTTAAAAATAATTTTTAAATTAATAATTGGACATTAATGAATCCTTTGTCACAAATAATGGATAGGGAATAGTTAATGTTATTTTAAAGACAGATAAACATTTCGTATAGAGTCAATATTTAAATTACATCATATATTTATAAAATATATGAAAATTTCCTCATTTCCTTTCAGATAATAAATAGATAAGAAATATATATATATATATGTGTGTGAATCTGAAACATGTATTGGAGAGATTTGTATAACGGAACTTTGAAAAATTGGTATTAGGTTCAATTTAATAAATATATATTTATATTTTCATTAATATTTGTAAAAATTTATAAAATATGATATTTTTGTGGTAATTAATTTCTTCATAATTATAATCAATTTATCTGAGTTTAATCCAATTTTTCCTGTCCCATAGCTTTTCCACATTATTCCATAAATTTTTTTTTATCTCGACCATCTATTTTATATGCAGTTGCTTTCTAGAACTTACAATTTCTTGCATTTTAATTTAGGATAAAAGCTCCATTTCAGCCTTTTAATTCTTTCAATAATATTGATGATTATTGCTTTTTTCTTACTCATGTATTTTACTTTCTTATTACAAAATACACTTTTCCCATATTTCATTGTGTGATTATCTTCTTAATATTATTATTAAGTGTCCAAGTTTCTAATCCATGAGCAAATAAAAGTTTTAACATACTTATCAAAAACCTTCCATTTTAAGCTCAGATATATTTCCTCTCAAGTTATTTCTAACAAAAGTACTCTGTCCAAGTTTAATTTTATGATTAATTTCATCCATTAAGTTTCTAATTCCTAATTACTTCCAATCTTTATTTTTCATGTTTTGAAAAGCTACTGGATATTATTTTAATCTTTCTGATAAACAAAACAAAAAAAAACAAAAAACAATGAATAACAAGACAATAAAACCCAGACTATCTTGTTATTTTAAAAATCATCACAGCAGCTTCCAAAAACAATTAGTCTTGAGAAGAATAAATAAGACTTCATCAAAATATGAGCTATTGCCTTCTGTAAAAAATGTTTTTATATGGATCAGAATCCTCCTAAAGATTTATAAGTATCTGATAACAGTAACTTAATGCTATAATAAACATGTATTGCAGGGGTGGTCAAGATGTTGACCACAAGGACTCTGGAAGTTGACTGCAAAGCTGATGTCAACATTGACAAATTATAGAGATAAATTCATAGCTGATTTGAATATAAAAAATGAAAAAAAATAAAAATTCAAAATTATTCTCATTTAAAAATAATTAAATTTAAAATAACACCTGTTGTTATTGTAAATTTCAAAAATAAACCCAGATTGGAAGAAGCTAATAAGAATTAGATTATTTTTGTGTAACGTTAAACCTAAAATTCTTAGAAATATTTAATTGTCATTTTCCTGAAGAGAAATGAAAATAACTTGTCCTGGAGAAACAAGAATTTTAGTGACCTGATTTTAAAACAAAGAAGTTGTGAACTTTTTAAAACACTTCGTCTAGCTAGCAAACAATCCCCAAGGAGATTTAAAAAGAAAACAGAACTTTTTCCTATCTACGAAAGAAAATAGGTGTCAAAGCAAGAAAGTAACTTTTTTACTAATTATTGTAAAGACTGTTCGCAGAGAAAATGTGGGGATTTTCCAAGGCACAGAAATAAAGGACTTTTGTAAAATATTATTTTTATTGTAATTATGTATTTTTTTTTTCTCTCTAACAAATTTTTGACATCATACTAGGAGGAAAAGTTTTAAATTTCCTTACTCATATTTATTTATTAATTATACAAGTGAATCAAAAAATAGAAAAAACAAAAAATAAATTCAGGATTTGTTATACTTTGGTAAAAATATTGATTGATTAACTTTAATTTTGTATAAGTTAAATATAGAAAAGTATTTTAATAAGTAAAGAGCAATGAACAAAGACTGCTGAAGGATAAAATAAAATGAGAATGATAATTCAGTAAATGTCTGTTAGATTAATTGTAGATAAAAGATAGCATTGTTTAATTAGAACAGAAAACTATTTGTAAAATGAATTAAACAAAAGAGTAAGGAAGAATAAACTAATTATGGTGAAAGAAATGTGCACGTATGCAATTAAAATTTAATGGATAATTTGGGTAAAATGTTTAATTCTATCGTAGGATATTCCAAAGAAAAATAGTGATCATCAATTATAATATTAATACAAGAAATGAAACAATGATAGGCATAAATAGTATGTGCAGAAAAGAGCGGTGTGCTTTTTTACTCTTCATAAATAGTGCTGGCTGCTGTTGCGTATATTGGACTTTTGAAAAAGAGTGAAAGTTGTCCAGAAAGTTATAACAATTTTCTGCCATGAAGGATTTGCTACCAGAGGTTATGTGTCTGTAGGTACCAATAGCTGAATAAGATCACAGATCTTTTCATTTGTGTAAGTCTGACGGACTCCAGTAGGACTATGCAGAGAAAAACTGTGAGTAAAAGTAACCTATAATTATTTTAACTCAGGACTAAGAATAGTGATGACTGATGTTTTATTATCAGTGGTGAATATTATTATTTATGGAAAATAATTAAAGTCAAAGAGTTATTGATCACGTTTGTAAATGCCGAACTTTTAGAGATCTGTGTTTTTATCTTTTCATCTTTACTATAATAATTTTCTTTAGACTTACATTATTATTATTTTTTTTTGTTATTTGTTGGCAAGTGAATACACAATAGGATTACAATGAATAAACCAAGTATAAGTGTGAAAAAAATATAAACTTTTCACTATCATAAAGAATAGGAATATTATTTTTTTTATTGTGATGAAGAGAAAATATGTATGTATTATTAGTGGCATGCATATGGCTTTACCAAAGAAAGCCAATGTTGAAAGACATTTTCGCACTATGAAGATGATTATCCACGAGCACTGCATTAAGTAAAGCTAAAATACAATAGCTAAAGACACAACTCACTACACAACAAAATTTTTTGTCAAATACAATACAAGCCCAAAAACTACTATGATTGCATCATTCAAAGTTGCTGAAACTTCAATTAAACACAATAAGCCCTTTCAAAATGGATAAATATGGAAAGAAGCCTTCATCAGAGAGCTTGGTGCATATTATTTAAAAATTTTAATAGTAAATTTGAAATAATGACTTCTATCAACAATATGCCATTGTCAGAAACACAATCATGCATACGACAGAAAAAACTAGTCAAAATCTTGAAGAGATTTTACACAAAATCATTAACAATTGTAACTTTTTATCACTATAGTTTGACTAATCTACTGATTATACAGGTATGCACAATTGGGTATTTTTATTTGCATGGTTTTTGATGATATGTCAGCCATAGAAGAATTATTAACAATTATTCCAATTCAAGGAAGAACAAGAGTTCAAGATATCTATGATTTATTCAAGAATTCCATTGTACAAACAAATTTTCCAATTCACGGATTAGTATCAGAGCTCCTGCAATGATTGGCAATAAAAATTGGTTTTGTTACTCTGTGTAAAAACGATAATGATATACTTAGTTTTATAGACTATGATTGTATTATACGTCAGCATGCCTTGTATTCAAAAGTTTTGAAATTTAGTGATATCATGAGTGTTGCCTTCAAAATTGTTAATAAAATAAGATCAAAAAGCTTGTTACATCATCTATTCTGAGATTTGCTAAATATATGTGAGAGTGAACATAGTGAATTGATATTACATACTGATGTACTGTGGTTAAGTTGAGCAAAATTTTTCATCAGATTCAAAGAACTTCTACTACAAATAAGATCTTTTTGGAAACTAAGGAGAATTCATATCCAGAATTGAAATGACAAAAAATGGCTTCTAGACCTCATCTTTTTCTGTGATATTATAGAAAAACAAAATAACTTAAATGTAGAACTACAAGGAAAAGATAAACCACTAATAGTTATGATAAGCATTTTGAAGTCATCATGAATTAAAACATTTCAAAAATATGGTTGACGAGTCTAAAGATAGAAAGAATCTAATCTATAACAAATATGTTGAAAATATAATATTCCACATAAAGGAATTTGAAGGAAGATTCATGGAATTTGACAAACTTGAAGATATTGCTAGTTTTTTATCGTATTCATTTAATGTTAACATCAATATTGAAGAAATTAAATTAATTTGTACATACAGATTCAGCAGGCTTCAAAGAAGAAATAGTAAATATTAGATGTGATATACATTTAAAATCAATGACTTCAAAGTGAGAGCTTCTGGATATTAATAAGCAGGGATAAATATCCAAATATTTGGAGAGTTGTTACATATTTCAATGCATTTTTTGATTCAACATACTTGTGTGAATCAGTATTTTCCTGCATGAATGCGATAAAAACTAAACATAGGTCACAATTATCTAATCTACATTTGGAATCATGTTTAAGAATAAGAGTTCATACGAGCCAAATTTTGACAAACTTGTCGAAACTATGCAATGCCAAGTCTCATCAAAATAAAATAAAAATTATTATTTTTTTTTTTTGTAAAATTTGCATTTAATTTATTTTAATACAATTCTAAAACAATAATTTTCTTTTTGTTTTCTCTATATTTTCTTGAATTTTTTAAAAATTATTTATAGAAAATTTAATAATTGTAATTTAATAAATATTTTATAAAATGACATGGACAAATTGTAATACTAGAGGAAGCTGGGGTAATTTAATAGTAATCATAGTAAAATGTCTTCAACAGTTCATATCTTATATAAAAAAAATTCATCAGTTCGTATCTTCTAAAAACGTCAAAATATTTGTGAGTGCCTAAAAACCCCTTATAAAAAAAAAAAACAACATCAATTCATAAGTACATTCTAAAAAAAATCAGGACTTTGAACCATTATTTTTTTCCATTCTGGCAAAAATAATGTTTTTTTTCTGGTTTCCGGTTTGAAGCCCTGAAAAAAACATAGTCTCCTTCAGGTACACTTTCAAAAAAGTCGCCCCCAATGCCTAAAAGATTGGCTGTCCCTGATGTAGTTTTCATCTTATGACTTTTTACTATAAACCAAGCTTTTAAAATATATCTGCATATGCTCTTCAATAATATGAAATTAAGATACAAATGTAAAAATTACACTGAATGCCTTTTTCTTTTCAGTGTCATTCATCTATCGATTTAGCAAACTTTATAAAGTTATTATATGTTTAAACAACAAGAATATAACATAACTTTCTCATATAATTCCAGAGCAGTTTTTTTTGTCATTCCACTCTAGACATCTACTTTGAATAATCAATAGATGTCATTATGACAAAGTGCTATAATATTCATATCCACTCAATGTTTACTGGCTTTTGCTTTATCAGTGAGGATTAAGATGCAAAGCTAGAAGTAATGCACTTATGCATCAAGCAGCTATCTTTTGCTCTTACTATCCAAGCAAATAATCTGAAATTATGTATCAAATTATTATATAATGTTTTTGTGATAATTAATTTATATATATTGTAACAGTAGCCAGGTTCAAACCCTGTTACAAGGGAATTACCTAATATCCCTCAATGGCCAAGATAAGCGTAAGGCCAATAAATTGGCTTCAATGTGCGAGTATGTATATAAAGAATCATATAGATATATGTCAAAGAGAGAGATAAAGTTCGAAAGTTTTATTTTATTAAAAAAATAAAAAGAGAAAAAGATGTATATAGTTATAGTTGTTTATTTTAGAATACATTCAGAAAAAAAATGTGTTAATAAATTGTGGGAATGCAGTTATACACAAATATATAATTTTTTTTGTATTATTACTTATTTCAAATGTATATTTTCCTTTAGTTTTATCGTACATAGTATTTTAATGAGAGTGACGAAAGAACTTTGATATATCTACCTTGAGGCAATTTTGTGTCTTTTGTTCCATTACTTAGCCACTCTAAATTCCAGGAAATCTTAAATAAATGTACGGCTAAAAAAAAGAAAAGAAACCTAAAAGAAAAATGTTAAAAGCATACCTGAGAAATAGAGATCTCAATGCTGATAAACTATTTTGGGAAATAAAAGAATTGAATTAATTAGTATGTAAAAAGGACATGGAGAGCAAGAGTGTTTTTTGAACAGAAATGTATTAATATTTTTTTCTTTTTGCTAAGTTTACGGGTATGGCAATGCTCGCATTATAAAAAAATAAAATATTAAAAGTCCTTCAATCAACCATCTCGAGAAGAAAATGTATTTAGCAATATCAACTTGTACAATCACTTCAATTGTAAAGCAGGGGTAGAACAAATACGTGTAAGGCAATCACGCTAAGCTCCAAATATATATAGCGTTTCCTGTTCAATGTCTGCCCGTCCAAGAACCCAAAGGACCCTACTGATATGTCGCTAAAATAATCCAGGAAGGAATGAATCTTGAACTGTATACACTAAGAAAGCTTCTAATAAGATGTCATTATTTTCTATATCCAAGCAATCCCACAAAATGGATGGTCGTGCCCGACTTTTATCATTAACAGAAATTTTTTCCATTCGTCAGCAATAAAGAATCCATAGATTTCGTTTGGATCATTGAAACAAGCTTACGTGGAAATAAATTTATACCTAATCAAAATAAAACCCCAGGGACTCCAAGGTAAATATGACCAATTTTTATTGTCTTAAGTGAACTGAAAATTGCCTATCGTTACTCTCTAAAGGTTTAATCATGGTTAAAACTATATAATTTAATTTGTAACATATAAATGCATTCTTACATATGCTATTTAATTATATGTTCATTTATATTTAACAAATTTCATTTTTTTCTTTTTATGTTATCATTTGATACATAAATTATATATATTTTTCTCTTTTCTCAATATTTAATTAGACAGAATAGTAATAAAATTGTATACTTACTTTAAAACAAATTATTTGTCTATCATTAATGAACATATTTATCACTTATATTGGCCTAGTTCCCTTTCTAGCAGTATATCTCTCAGAATGAATTGAATATGCTTTTCCGAGTAAGCAATTATATTAAACGTACTTTTAAATTCCAAACCATAAATTTGATAAAGAAATAGATTGTGTATTGAGGGAGTGAATGTTTAGAAGTAGGGAGTTCAAAGTAGCTAATTTTAAACAGCACACGATCTAATTTGAGAAGCATAGAAATCAGGGAAAGATCGTTCCAATTATGCAAATTTATCCATTTACCTCCGTTCAGCCTGATAGGTATTGTTACCTCCCAGCCCTGGGATTTTAGCTAGCTAGAGGGTCGGGCACCTAATTAGTGATAGTTCTAAGATTACTTAGATAGAAAAAGTATAATTCTTACGATATTAGTGAGATTGGCGCTTGGGGTCAGATTAACTGACGCTCATAAATATACTTTTTCCGAAGAAATTGTTGTTCGTCTTTTTAATGAGACGGCCACTAGGTAGATTTTTTTTGGATTTTTTTGTTAACTTACATCCTTATATAGGATTTGTAGATTTTATTTCTTAAGATTTCTTTAAGAAAGTGGATTCGTATTTGAACCCAAAATGGTAGATAGTATTCAAATTCTATCTGCAGGTGTTATGGTGACTAGATAGCCATAGCTTTGCATTTACTACCCTACATGGTCAACAGATCAAATTTTTTTTTTTAGATATTTATACAAACAACAAAATTGATACCGAGGTTGCCTGTTAAAATATATATATATATTGAGAAGATAATGGTCTATCTCATTCTATAATTTATATTTAAAATATAGTAGTTTGCACTTATAAATCAAATTCAGGTTTCATAAATTGGATGGTTTTTTTTGTATATATATGCACACACACATTAATAAAGGTCTGTATTTAAAATCAAATTAAGATAATTTTATTTTAATTTTAAAAAGATAAATACACTAATTTATTTTAATTAAATTTATTTCAAATAAATCTCTTTTAAAATTTATGTTATAAAAAACAATGCTTAATTAAATACTAATCTATAAAATTTTTGCTCAATTATCTTGCAAAACCAATGCCTTTTAAGCCTTGTTTCAGGTTTTGAAAATATTTTAAAATATTAATTAGAACATATTTTTTAGAGATTAAGATGGCTAAGTGTCATCTATAAACATACAGGCTTGTTTAATTAAAGAATTTTGTGAATATGGGTAATTAATATAATTACTGACTTATTTAATTAAAATTTTTTATAAACATGGGTAATTAAATTAATTATTGGCTTGTTGAATTAATGAATTCTGAAAACATAGGTAATTAAAATAATTTCTGGCTTGTTAATCTAAAAAAAAGTGTTTTGCAAAGTTGGTGATAGTATAGAAAAAGGTCAACTTGAAAAATAATTTTGTCTTTTGGTCTGCCTTTGTCTGCTTAACATGGAGAATATAGAACCTTTACAAGTAACTGAAAAAAATCAAGATGCATTGCTAATCACAAGAAAAGGAACTTCATTCTAACATGAAGCATATAACCATCAGGATATCCAATTCTGCTGGCTGAATTTGATCTAACACTGTGCCAACTATTTTCATATATGCAGACTATCTGATATACTTCTCAACAGTAAACAAAAAATTCATACCAACTTTACATTGAAGATTTTATATCAACTCTATATGGAAATATAGCCTGATTGTAATTAAGATTTGAAGCTGATAGAAAGACTTTGCAAATAAACTACAAAAGAGTTCTTTCAAACACATACATTCATAAATCTAATTCCACTTTAATAGGAAAATAATATCTACTTGGATATATTTTGAATTTAAAGATAACCTGTTTATTTATTTTATAAACTATTCAAAAAACTTTTGAACTTTTGTTACTAGCAAGATGATTTTATGTATTTATCCTTTATATTGACTTATTTATAATATTTATATTTTATAACACTTGATTTAACTATTTGATATACCAACATATGTTTTAAATATTTTAATAATTTTATTTTTGTAAATGTTAGAATTGTTTACATTTTTAATTATTCCAGATATATTAAAAAAATCAGTCTTGTTTCTTATAATGTTTTTTACATTTAAAGTTTTTAAAATCACTTATGTAATTTTAGGAATCAAAATTTAGTTTTAAAATAATCAATATTTAGTTATAGATGAATCTTTCTCCTAAAAAAAATTTTTTTTTTTTATAAAAAAAAGAATATAAGAAAGATTTGATTATTTTATTTCATTAATGTAAGTTCAGATATGTGTGTGTCCAACATAATGTTCACATATCATATAAATAATTCAGGCAGTTGATTTTATTACGCTTAAATTTCAAAGCAGTTTGCCTTATTAACTTGATTTGCTTCACATAAATTAAACATTGATATATATATATATATTGAACCAACCTCCTCTTATAACCAATAAACGAAAACAACAACTACTACTATTTATATTTAACACTTTCTACCTTCACTTCTCTTAACACTATAAAACTTACGATTTAGGATTTACTACTTAAACTTACGGGAAACAACAAACACCAAGCATTGACAAATAAAATATTAACTAATATTTTTTTATATTTTGTCCTCCTAAATTTCCCTTTCAGAAAAATGGTTGGTTTTCAGATAAAGTGTCAAATATTATCAATAGCGAACTATCAATAACATTCAACACTTGACTACCAAATAAATACCGATCAAATAAACACTTTATTATTATTTTTTTAAAGAAAGAAAAATCCCATAGGCGGCAGCTAATTACATTAGAATTAGCATGTTTATCTGATCAGCGCAACTTGGCATCTGAAATCCCTGCTAGTTCAATTGGTTCCAACCATCCACTAAATATACAAAACAAAAGGTATATCTTAAACACTGCCTCTTCTAAGCTACTACTATTTTTTCTTAAACACTAAAATAATTTTCCCTGAACCATTCTAAATAATACTTCAATCCTTTAAAACTATTAATACAACATTATACTAACTGCCAAAACATTTATAGATTTAAATCAGCGAATCTTTTCTAAATATGATTAATGATTAGATTTTTTCCCTCCTACTCTTATTAAGAAAATGAATATTTATACTTACCCGCACGTATCAGAAATAAACATAAATGTTTTAAGAAAAATAATTTAAGTGTTTCTTTATATTATTTTAAAATAAATAAATCGTTTTATCTTATAATGAGACACACACACTTCTTTTTTTAAAGATTAAAATAAGCATTTTAATATATTACTTTAGCAAATAAATTATACACGTTATACCATATTTTATTTTTATCTTTTTTTTTAAGTTTAAATAAATTAAATCACACATACGTGCATGCCATTGTTTCAAAAAATATTATTATTTAATAGAAGCTGCTTTTATTTATTTTATCATTGCAAATATTAATTTTTTGAAGTTTTAAAGTTTACCCTTTTTTAAGTTTAATTCAAAAAGTTCAAAGTTTTTTTTAATAGTCTATCTTTGTTTTAAGAAGAAATCGGAAATATTTAGATATCAAAGTCAAATAATTACCTAGGTTTTATATACGACATAAACAGTATAATGGAAATATTTCTTAATTCATCGACGACCAGTAAATGATTCCTTCGTGGATCCTGTGACTTATGATTTTCGTGGCTGGTTTGGCGTTCCCCACACTCCGCTGTCCGTTTAGTCTATTTCAACAAGATTACTTTCCGAACAACTCACTGATCTTAAATGCATAGAGAGCGGCTTTCGTCAACTGCAAATATGTTGGTTTAACAAAGCAACATTTTGGGAAAAATTACTTCAAGAAATATTTTATTAAAATGAGAAAGTCAGAGCCAAGAATGAACAAAAGTTGAGCTATTTATACTGTTTCAAACAATGGAAAACTTTATTTACAGCAGCGTTCTTCGTCTCGTGAAATAAAATCAGCTTCTGGCATCTACTTTTTATTAAAAATTGCATACACACACGCACATATATTTATTTATTTTATTATAACATAAAACAAAATCTATTTATTATTTTATTAAAAATTCATTTAAAGAATATTAAATCATTTATTTATTACAAGACTTTTTTTACTTCTTTTAAACAAAAACAAATCTTTTATTTTAAATAGCGTTTACAGTTTACTTTATTTAATACAAAAATTCCCCCCCCCCTGCTCTTTAATTTTTACATTTTATTCTCTTAATATTAAATTTTTATATTTAAAAACATGGGATTCATAATAAATTAATTACATATCAATGTACTTTGATACAATATATAGGAGTGCATTTTCATATGGCAATCCTTAAATATTTTATCCACCATCCTTGAATTAAGTATATGTTTACTTACCTCCCTGTGAACTATATTATTGCATCTTGAGGTACTTGTGATTGATTTTGATATTGCTTGGGTTTAGAAACATTTCTTCCTATGAATTTTATTTTGCTTTATACTCCAGATTAAATGCTATTTATTCTTGTTTTGCTTTTAAAGTAGTAGTGTGGGATCAAATGCATAATACATAAGCCTAATTTTGTAATGGCCTGCACATTTATAGTTAATACTATTTTGTTATTGCTTGTTCTTCAATGCAAAAGTGGAATATATATGTGCACACATCTTATCTTAGAACTCTTCAGAAATGATAGATTATTATAAAGTTTGTAAATTTTAATATTTAATCCTGCCAGATATCAACATAATAGGGGTAATTTTGGTTTGAATTTGAACTGAACTACATTGAACAGTTAATAGATTTTGTTTTCTATATTGTTAGATCAGTTTTAGCATTTGTTTACTGTTGTCTGTTCTGCCAATTGACATTTCTAAACAATCTCTATTCTCCACAATCTAGAGGTAATTTTAAATATCTATGAGTAATGGTATAGCTGTGTAGACATTGATACTTAAAATTCTCACCAGTGTAACGGAATATATGCCGTTACATTATTTTAAAATGAAAATAAAAAGATCGTAAATAAAAATTGATTTATTAAAAAGAAAAAAACTTAAAAACTGAAAATTAAAAGTTATTTAATATATATAGATCGCATGATGGACAACTTTAAAAACTTAAAAAAAATAAAAATATTTGAAAGTAATTTTTTTGTAAAAAAGTAAAGATATAAAGATTTGATATTTTTGAAAATAGAAATAATGTTGATTTCTATAATCTTAGAAAATGGAAATGATCGTCTTATTAATTAAATGATTGTTCAAAATCAAACTGGCCCTTGAGGCATTTAAAATTAATTAAAGGGTCAGATAAGAGAGTACAAAGAAATTAAATGACCAATGCAAACACCAGAAATGTCAGCACGGACCGTAATTGAAACACCAGAGGATTAGTGACATTTTGCCGTTTGAATCTCAAGATCTAATGATAAGAGACTAATAAAAATATAAAAGCCAAATTATTATTATAATTGTTATCTTAGAGCTGACTATGAATAGATCGTTATAACTAGCTATATTGCAGATTTTCACGATGTGGAAGTCTGCAATAAATTTAATTTTCCGGACAAACCAGCTGAGGCCTCTGGATGACAGTTCCTGACCAAATGCATGGCAAGTCGCAGTTTCATTTCAAAGAAGGACAAAATCTACGAAAGTGATCACGAAGATGGACTTCTCAATCTATTAAAACCGTAAAGTATGAACTATTGTGTCTATCTAATAACTTTCCTAAAATTGCAAGTAATTAATAACTGAAAATAAAACTCTTATCTGACTTAAAGAATGCAAATTCAATTATTGATATTTTTTTATGTAGATGTTTAAGCAATCATTTCCATTTCATTTTTTTTGTGTGTGTATTATGTTTTAACTAAAATGTATTAAATTTAAAGTTGGGTGTAGATAGCTGCATGGTTAAAGATTAATAACTATGTTTAATTTCGTTTATGTTTAATTTAAGGGATTTTAATTTCAGGCTATTTGTTTCGTGGTTGTGTCAGTGCTAGTGGAGAGATATATAGACGTTTATATTAATGTAATGTGAAGCGTGTTTAGCATACAGGGCAACGTGCCCACCTGAATGCATGACCCCAAAGAGGCAGTCATACCGTTGCAATGGTTGCAGATGTATTTCCTGCACCATTAACCCCTTCTAGCTCTATGGACAGGGATTTATAAGTCGGCAGAAAGACCGCTCTCCCCCATACGTAGCACTCTTTAAAAATATATATATATACATGATTCCTTAGTCTGACAGATGCACTTTCCTGTTCTAGACACGAATCATTTCCTTCAAATAATATCATGCTGTCAGATGCACATTTCTGTCTGCGTGATTTTATGCTAGCATCTTCATATTGCATTGATTGCTACTATATATCTGGAAGCAGGCATTGGGTTGACTACGAACTTTTAGTCTGAGATTGAATGAATGTTTTGATAAGTTTTTAAGTGAAAAAAATCTATGTAGACTATCTACGCTCGACATGCTAAAGTAAAATATAATTTAAATATACATCTGTGCAATCTATTTAAAATAGTAATTTAAATTTAAAAAAAAAATATTAATGTTAAAACCTAAAAATAAATTTATTCCTCAATTTTAAATGTGCGTTAATAAAAATCTATTTGTGTGTTAATTACTGGCAGTGGCTTCTTTTATTTTATTGTTCTAAATATTTAATATATACTTTGAGAATAGAAATCTATTGAAACTTATAAATGTTTAAAATCTCTGCTACTCTATGAGCTAGTGACCTTGGGCAAACAGTCAGAATAATATATATATAAGAAAATTTTTTGAATCTTAACTTACGTATCTGCCTACTATATAAATTTTTCTAGGTTCAAATGCCTAGATGGCGCCCGTGTAGTGCGGATACGTTTAAGGCTTTTTCATTGACCGTTAAACCAGTAAACTCATATTCTAAGGTGATGTCCTCTGGTTATGGATATTGCCGTGGCTATTGACCATTACAATATAATAAGATTTAAAAAAAACTTCAAATATTTTCAATTATACTACTTTTTTTATAATTAACATTGTAACAATAAAAATTATAACATTTTTACAGTATTTATAATATATATTAAATGGCACCTATTAATGTTAAAAACTCTGATCAAATAGTAGGATTTATTAAAAAAAAAAAAATCTAGTCACCATATCAATGCAAATAATAATAAAAATAAACATCTTTCCACAACCAAGTATTTAACCTCAGAAACAAGAACTTGGTCAAGTAATCATTAAAAATTTACAATGACAAAATGATAAATATTTAAGTCAGATGCAAAATAATTTAAATTTTATTCTTGTAAAACAGAAATTACATTTTCTTATAATTTAAAATAAAAGCTAAAAAAAAAAAAATCCATAAGTAAACTACATTAATAACCATCACATGACCACCACTTAGGCACTAGATAGGGATTTTATGCACAAGCCTTCTGGCATCCATTGATTACTCTAGCTTGCTATGTGTGGCAATACGTATAGTGAGTTTTGCCTGTTTTATATTAATAACCCTACAATAATATAAAATTAAGCGCATAATGCTAAACAAGAAAATATAATAAATGAATTCACAATGTCAAACATAGCAAGTAACTAGTTACTATTAAAATGAAGATCACAATCAACTGTTTATCTAACTTTATCTCTAAAACATTTGTCAAAGACTTAAAAAAAGTTGTTTTTTTTTTTTGTTCATAGTAAAATAAAAAATGAAGAAAGAGAAAGAAGTATTTAAAGAGATCAAATGTAAAGTAAATGAATAAAAAAATATTCATATGATTAGTCAACTCTAACCTTTTCTTTAAGCCTGTCAGATTAACTAAATGTAGTTTTAGCCAATCAAATCCTTTTTCTCCTAACTGTCTTCCTTCCGCAAACAATAAAATGGAACGAGCAACATCACTACCTAAAAAAAAAAGCAAAACAGCCCAATAAAATTTATAAATATACAAATATTACTTCACAAACTTTCTAATGATTTTAACAGGTCATTGGCTAGATATATCATTAATCCTTTAATTGTCAAATTTATACATACTTTTTTTTAAAAATTCAAATGTAAATAATGTATATATATTTGTATTGTCTGATGTAGATATCTTGATATATTAACAGATATCTGTATGTGTACAAGTATTAGTTAAATTTCAATATTCCTTTATTTGTAATTTCAAAGATAAAAAAAAATGAGATATTAAACTCCGATTATCTGATCCAAACCAAATCATTTCTCATCAAATGAGATAGTTTGAAACATAAAAATCATCACTATTTCACAAACAAGAAAATTCTTATTTATTTATAATAGTTTCACTACTATTATAACACATAAAAACTTGACTTACACAATTATTCAAGATAATGATAAACAGACATAATAAGTCATTAATAACTTTAAAATAAAGGTTACCTAAATGATTAAAATAGGGAGGAACTGGATAAACTCGGCTTCGGAAATCCATGTTATGTGGAAACCAAAATACTTTATCTCGATACTAAAAAAATTTATATAAAGCTAATAAATAAACATGTAATAAATAATCATTAATGCAATAAAAACTTTATTACCCTAGTTTTATTATTGGTATATATATATTTTCATAATTACAATATAATAAATTAAAAACAAACAATATTAATTTCAAAAATATTTCATGCGAAAAGTAACAAAACGGTGTACAATACATTAATCACTTAATATAGTAATAACAAAATTTTATATTCATTAACAAAATTTCATTCCAACTAATGAATTACTGAAATATATACATATATAGGATATGCACAGCAAATACATTATAAAATTTAAATAGTAAATAATTTTTATCATTATTGATAGCTCATTAAAAAAAAAAAAGTCCACACTCACAAGCAATCCAATATATATAATTTTGTTTTGGGTATGATTTATAATAGTATATTTGTAAAAGTTATAATACCATTCTAAGTTTTATTAAATTTAATATCAATATTGTTGAGAATCTTTACATACAAGAACTTTGCTTCTATAAGCATGATTATATTCAATTTGATCATTATCTTCAAGAAGAAATTTATTAAATATAGCTGTTAAACAATTTCTTAATATCTTTTTTTAAGCAGTTATAGTTTCTAAATTTCTTTTAAATATAAAATTACTTATATAATCAAATCTATTTCATTTCTGATTTTTTCCACCAATATATAGCTCAATTTTTTTGCCATTTAAAAAAGTAAAATGTGCTATCTCTGATTAAAAGTGCTACCAGAAATATATTTTTATACAATTTACAAAATATATTTTGAATTATTACACTTGGTATTGGGTTATCTTATTTCATTATTTTATCTAATACTATGAAACAATACATCCAATCTTAAACCTGTTGTTTTGCTAACTCATGTCACAAAAAAATATAATAATTAAAAAAAAAAATAGAAATTTGTAAAAAAAAAAAGTGAATTTTTAAAATTTCTTAATTCACATACTGTTTGGTGATGTGACAGCAAAACATGGCATTACAAAATATGGTTTATCTGTATACAGGCAATTGTGCCTGAAATTACAAATATTTTTTGTGATTAGTTATAAATCTTTAATACAAAAAGAATAAAAAAAAAAGCTTAATAACTTTATTTGGGGGGAATATATCTTAATGTATTGCAGGAGACCTTACAATCCTAAAAAAAAAAAACTTACATTAAACCACATCACTGGTCAAGCTTATCAAAACCTTATGCTTAACCATTAAGTCCTTGAATATATGCTAATTTTTTTTTCTTTTTGCGTACATATTTACGCTATCAGTATTTGTGTCATTAAATCATGAGATAATAAATATCACAACAAACTAATTTTCTTTTTAAAGAAATCCAATTTAAAAGCCTAGAAATAAACACTTTAAAGAATCATATAAATGTATATGTATACTAATAACAAACTAACAGTCAGTGTATTGTATGGCGTAAATTAAGCAATACAATAGCACGAACAGACAAAGCAAGTATAGTGATGACCCAATGTCAAGTTAACCACTAGGTAACCAAGTGTAGAAAATAAAATTAAAATTCCATTACACAATAGTTCTAATCAACTACTATGCGTGCAATTTATGTAACAACAAATACTACAGCAGAGTAGGATGAAATGCAAGATAAAATATGCCAAGTACCGGAAACAATCTGACCTTGTTTTAAAAAAAAGTAAGTTTTCTACAAAGGCAAAAGGAGTGTATATCTGTTGTGTTTTAAAATAATGCATTAGCAATAGAAAGTCAATATTGTGAGAGGGAATTTTCGAATGATAGAGAAAATGGATGACTTGTTCTAAAATACTCACTTTTCTTTGTGAATTCGATAGCATAAGATGAGAAGGAAGTACCAACAGCGACTGAATTAAAAATAAACGAATAAATCAGTGCAGTTTGACAAAATAATTATATTGTTTTCGAGCTGATTAAAAAGAAATAACTAAGTCATTCGTGCATAAGCAGAAAAGAATAAAACATCACCAGCTGATAAAAAAAAAAAAATGAAGTAATTTGTTTTGCATATAAAGCTACCAAATGCTAAACTGCAACGGAATAAAATTTATAAATATTAGACAGTGCTGTACGATGTATTCTGGCAAAATTATCGATGCCATAGGGATCGAATACCACTAATTCTAACCATGGAAGCGTGATAACCTCATTCGCCAATTCCTATAAAACCTAAAGAAACATCCATTGTCCTACATCAAACGTTTACATGTGAATCAAGAGATATAATGATGGGAGAAGATCAGAGCAGTATTGTTACAAGCATGTTTATGAACAATTCCAGCGAAGGTTCAATTTTTATCTAAGAAGATTTGTATAGAAATTATACACTGTACGTATGAAAGACATTGTTTCTAAACTCATGGATAGCAACAATCAAGATGATTTAATGGAAATCTTAATTTTATTGTTTTATTACTATGTATATATTTGTTTAATTTTATTTCCATGCTTGGAAGTCAAAACAGCTACATTTTGGAAGAGTCAATTATAAGTGTAAGCAGAAACAAGAAGGGAGTAGGGAAATTTAGATCAGCTTATCCTCCTTAACAACTTGACAATGATCATCATGACGTGGAATAAAATGTAAGATTTTTAATATTATCCCATATTAAATGCTCACACTTATTACAGGACAGAGTTTATGTTATTTGTTTATTGTTAATTTATAACCATTATAGGTTCTTTTTTTTTTTCCGGTATAAATTAATCTTCTTGTGTGGACGATCTTTCTATCTATATTACGGATTTACATATGGATGGGGTGGTGTCCCAAAAGAATTGAGTATCATTAACCTGGATTGGACGACAATGCCATGGCAAATGTACCAGCATAATAATTTAAATTAGCTAGTTAGCTTCGCGGTCATTTAAAAACTCAAAATAATTTTTTTTTGCTTTGTAAATAATTGATGCCAAGTCTTGATCTTCTACTATTGGGTCAGGCATGGGAATTTTAATTATATTCAGTATCAATATGGTAGAAATCCAACCTTGACACAGCCAATTAAATTTCTTACTATTGTTAAAATGTTTTGAAATATTTTCTTTTGTTATTTTGTTTCGTTACAAAATAAAATGTTATAGCACCTATCTATATCGAATTGTTCTCAAGTTTATTCAAACAACCCTGAAATCATTAATTAACATGTAGTAGGAAATACATTTGCACATATCTCATTCTATATATAATAATGGTGGAAAATATTGAATGGGTATATAAATAAATTGTAACCTATATAG
Organism: Epiperipatus broadwayi; assembly: GCA_028023455.1. Classification (NCBI taxonomy): domain Eukaryota; kingdom Metazoa; phylum Onychophora; class Udeonychophora; order Euonychophora; family Peripatidae; genus Epiperipatus; species Epiperipatus broadwayi. The sequence continues at coordinate 12,903,886 of JAQFVV010000019.1, forward strand.
AGGTACAGTAGTTGTTGGCTTGTGCAGTTTCATCCCTGAAGAGAGTCAAAGGCAAAATTACCCATGAGTTTGAATATCGAGACATAATGGAACCAAAAAGGGGGGCGAGATGTGGATGAATTAGCCCAAATTGTATCTAGGTTTAATGAGTAGACATATAACTAACCCATTGGAGGTAGATACAATCATAGGTTATGCATTTCGTCACACCAGCGATGGCATCCTACCAGAAGACCATAGGCTGACCATAGTAAAAAGAACTCCCCTTACTCTTGTGGAAGTGTCCGACCCATTACATGTTGGACATGATCACATATACACTTCACAAAGAGAACAGCCCTGGCCCGTTACATGTTGGACATGAACACATATACACCTCACAAGGAGAACAGTCTGGCCTGCTATAGTATATACATAATTTGGACAAATTTTAATATTAAATATATTTTATCTTTTTCTATTAATTTTCTTTTAAAATATAATCCAGAAATTTATTGATATAACATTAATGTGGAATTTTAAAATAAACAAGCAATGTCAAGCCCTTCCATGCAAGAGAAGTACATGATCATATAATTTGAGAATTGTTGAAAATTAAAGCATTAGATGCATTATGCCACCATAAAATTTACATATTCGTAGACTAAACAATATTTAAAAATACTAATATAGCAAACACAATAAGCTTAAAAATTATTCTCTCCATATATTTAAAAAACAACAACAAGTAATTATATGAAAAAAAAATATCAATTTTAAATATCACTTCAAAATTGGTTGAGAATAAATCAAGATTAGAATGTTAAGCAAGTGATATGTCATCATATTTTTATCAAGGGATTAGTTATCAAAGCCAATAATATTCATTTAAATGAAACAATTTATGTCAAATTTAACTTCTACATTTTCCATTTCTTAAACTTTCAAGTGTTGTTCTTTTATCTTTTTCTACTACCACTATCATCATCATTACTTCTACCTATGCCATAAAGTTGTCAATGACTTTTGGGTGATATAAAAAAACATTTCTCCAGATTTATATATCATTGGTTTAATTTTTCAAATTGCTCAAATGCAGATTTATAATTGTAATTATAGAATCTAACCATGTCATTCCTGGCTATCTTTTTCTTTCACAATTTTTCTTAGTATTACAGACTTTTTTAACGAATTAGATCATCTTATATTCAAAAAACAGGATAATTTGAACCTAGTCATTTGTTTTTCAAGTTATCTATTTTAAAAAATGTAATGTTCAAGTTTTTGGAAATAAAAAGCACTTTTGATTAGAATAGTAAATATATTAATACCTTTTGCAACTAAAATGAAAACAAAGTTAGAAATATTCCATTAGTTATAATAAAAAAAATTTAAAATTAATTATTAAATTTTAGTTATTATTGATTTTGCAGCTAGTCATTTATATAATATTGCCATTATAAATTTTGTGTGTGTGTGTGTGTGTGTAAATAAAATCATTTAATAAATAATTTTCATGGTTTTAAAAAAATAAGATAATCTTAATGGTAATTATGGCCGTTTCAATACAAAAATTGCTTTGAAGCGATGGAGAATAATGTAATGTCTGAGCATGTTGTATGGATATCATGCTAAATAATCAGTGAAAATAAACATTGCAGACAACATGTTTTGATACAAAAAAAATTAAAGTGTTTAAAGCACTGGAAATATCTATGAGATTTCACATCCATTATGTATGACATTTGGCTGCCATAAAGTATTAATGTAATGGATTTCAAGGCAATTCACAGCTATTCTCCACAAAACTAATTCTAGTTTTATTGTAAAGATTTTAAAAAGAATGCAATAGCATAACAATTACTTTTGTGTTGAAAGAATGTAAATCTTTCTTTACTTTATAAAGTCACATTAGTTTTAGATTCTTAAAATCATTACTCAAAGATCCTCATATAAAAGTGAATAAATTACATTTTTCCCATTAATAAAATAAATGATCTCAAGATAATAAATAATTCATTAATTCTCATTTCAATAACAGATTTTTTTTTTTTAACTGAAAAAAAAAAATATACCATTAAAAATAATTATTTTAAGAATTAAAATGGAAAAAAAAAGAATAATGAAAATGTCAACATACAGCATTAGCAATAGATAGCATGAAGTTCTGAGAACACCATAAGCTGTATAGATCTTGATTATGTTGTTTTAACTGATTACGTTTTTTATACAATTTTATTCGTTCCTCTTTGGAGATATTCATATTCCTATAAACATATATTATATCAAAAATTAGTTGTTAAAAGTAATCATCAAACATTCATTCTTCCAGGCTTCCTCTTTCAATCTCAGCTCATCAACTTCGTATTCTTTTTTTTTTTTTATAAAAATGACTATTTCTTTGTTATTTTCTCAATAAAGATCTTCACATACTCTTTTCTCAATAATTTAATATTTATTTTTCATGACAATTCTATTTTGAAAAACATCAATCAACTTTTAACTTTAATTCTTTTTGATATTTTACATTTTACAATTCTCTCAACTATCTTTATCTCTCTTATCAATAATATGGCTTATTCAATCAAAATAAAAGAACAATTCCCTGAAACAGAGTAGTTCTTTAATATTTTTCTCATTATTTATCCAACTTTCCAAATATTTAAATCAAATTACTTGTTATCCAACAAGATATCCTTCAATTGTTTGACTTGTCATCAACTTAATATTTTTTTATTCTCAATCCTGCACAGTTAAATGCAATAGTAGAATTGTAGACTAAAAAAAAATAAACATTTTCGAATAGATTCTGAGCTGATAAAGTGGAAACAAAAAAAATCAAATAAAAAAAATATGCTTAAGCACATGATCTTCTATATGATTACTTTATTTACTTTCATATATTAAAATTGTTATTTTTCAATGTTTTTTTGAATTCACTTTTATTAATTTGATAAACCTAAATTCTTAAATCTTATGTTTGTCACATACTGAGTAAAGCTGTTTAGGTCTTATTTAATATATGGTGAACAGAATATATAATATGAATTAATCTTTTTTTCATATTTTTTCTTAGCAAATATGTGTCAATGAAATTTCAATTTATGTTTTCAAAGTTTTAAAAAAAACCTATAAAATGAATACTAATATATTTTCTTTTTACTTTCAATAATAAACTATATTATGCCAAAACTATTTATTTTAAATTCAAATTATTATTAGTAAATATCAGCATATTAGTGATTATTCAAAACACTTGTATAAAGTAGATGAATGCTAAAAACTGCCAATAGTCTCTACTTTTATTTATAAAATATGCTGTTCATTACACATAATCATGACTAGATTTTAGAATAAGTAAGACCATGGTATTTCCATTGGTAGTCATCTTTATATTTACGCTCCCTCTCCCACACACTTAGCCCCAATTTTTTTCTATCTACATTTATTTTCAAATTGTTTAATTTTATAATTTCCTTAAAATTCCTCATATTTCAAGCTCACAACTTCAAAATATTAAGATAATAGTTTTTCTGACAAATAAGTTCTCAATCTTGCCAATATGCACTTATATTAGTACTATGTAAATAAACTGATAAGGTATCATTAACTTGGTACATCAGTATCTCGTTACTGCATTCATGTCATGTGGGGGTGTCTTGCTGAGTGGCATTTATTATTGTTGTTGCATGTTTTAATATGCCATCATGAAAATATCAGCGCTTAAATTAAACTTGGCAAGAATGGAAATGAAATCAAAGACAAGTTAGTTCAAATTTATGGGGATAACTCCATGAAGACAACAGAAGTGTTATAAATAGATGAAATGTTTTTATGAGGAGAAAGGAAGCGGCTCTGATGAAAAGAGTTGGGGAGGCCAATAATGAGCAAAACTGATAGAACATTGCAAAATATTCATCAAATTGTACATCAAAATTGTAGGCTGAATGTGAGAAGCATAGAAGAATAAATAACCAGAGAAAATCTTAACTGAAAATCTTGGCATGAGAAAGGTGCATGCAAAAATGATCCCAAAAGAGTTCATCAGTGAACAAGAGCTAAGGAGAGTCAAAATGATGTTTTGGGCTGTGATATTACTAGTGATAAAATATGGATATACCAATGCAATCATAAAACAAAGTATCAAAATGCACAAAATGCAATCATAAAACAAAGTATCAAATTGCACAATGGAAGTAAGCCAAATTTTCCACAACCAAAAAAGCTCCATCAATCCAAATCAAGAGTCAAAATCTTTTTTGATATCAGAGGGACTGTTCATTAAAAATTATATCAACTGGACAAACAGTAATCTTTGAAAATGCAGAGAAGGCTTGTAAAAAAGTTTAACCATCTGAACTTATTGTTAACAACTTATGGTTTTCACATCAGGACAATGAACTAACTCACATGACACTGTCTGTGGGAGGATTTATAGCCAGTACTTTTAGAACACTTTCCCTACTCACTTGATCTGGCTACCAATGAGTTTTTTCTTTATTTAAAAATAAAGGATAGATTGAAAGGAAGACATTTTGATGACCTTCAAAATATCAAGAGTAACACTACGATAGCTCTGGGAGCCATTCCAGAAAGAGTTTCAAAATTGTTTTGAAGACTGGACTAAACACTGGCATGTTACACTTTTTCTGGGATGAGTTTGAAAACTTTGTCAGATCTCACAAATGCTTGAAAAAATAGCCTGCATAAAAATTAAGCAACATTACTGAATAATATAATACATCTAACACATCTAAATAGATAAACAAAGGCAAAACTCTCCATACAGTAGTGCCACCCTGTGCCAACCAGAATAATCAATGGATGCCAGAAGGCTTGTGCATAAATTCCCTTTCTAGTGCCTACTCATCCAATATCTCCAAACTAGTTTCTGGTTTGTGGCCATCATCAGTGAGGAGCCTTGGATCTGAGAGCACTGCACCTAGATCTTAGGATCTAATGCAACCTTCCAGCAGCCACCTTTTAACTCTACTTTACTACAAAACTATGAGAATGAAATTGAAAACACAATAATATTTTCAATCTAAGCTCAATAGCTTATATAGTCATATGGGTCTGAACTCAATTCAGTACCCATACCTTTTGGTGTCTTTGGCTCTTAAACAACCATAGCCACCTCTATCCTATTAGGCAGGATTGGTGTTAAACCACTAAACATCACATGATCACCACCTTACTAGCACATAATTGGTTGGCACAGGGTGGCACTACTGTATGGAGAGTTTTGCCTTTGTTTACAACAATTATGTACTAGTAAGATGATGATCATGTGATGTTTAGTGGTTTAACACCAATCCTGTGCTAGTAAGATGGTAATCATGTGATGTTTAGTGGTTTAACACCAATCCTGCCTAATAGGATAGTGGTGGCTATGGTTGTTTAAGAGCCAAGGAGACCAAAATGTATGGGTGCTGAATTGAATTCAGACCCATATGACTATATAAGTTATTGAGCTTGGATTGAAAATATTGTGTTTTCAATTTCATTCTCATAGTTTTGTAGTAAAGTAGAGTTAAAAGGTGGCCATTGGAGGGTTGCATTAGATCCTAAGATCTAGGTGCAGTGCTCTCAGATCCAAGGCTCCTCACTGATGATGGCCACATCTGGGGATATTGGATGAGTAGGCACTAGATAGGGATTTTATGTACAAGCCTTCTGGCATCCATTGATTACTCTGGTTGGCAGAGGGTGGCACTACTGTATGGAGAGTTTTGCCTTTGTTTACAACAATTATGTGCTAGTAAAATGGTGATCATGTGACATCTAAATAGATAAGACTATATTTACACACACACATATATATAGTGGTAAATTAAATAAATCTATATGCATAAAAACAATGTAGTAGTATAAAATAATTATATTAAATAAATGCATTTTATTAAGAATGCTAATCATGCAGGCTAGAAAAAATTCTAAGATTAAAATAAAAAACCATTATTATGATTTTCTTTGCTTACTTTCAATTATCAGCCTTAAAAAGTACTTATTCCTCTATTTACTCAAGAATCATCTATTATAAACTTGGGTAATCAATGGATTCCAAATGGTTAATCAGATACTAATCTCAGAATGTGCATTCAGCACTACTATCTGATTATTGATTGCTCAAGCTTGTAATATTGTTCTGGAATAAAGTGAATGATCGCAACTAACGCAAATTAAAATTTAACAACTATATATTAAATTATAAATTTTAAATCATAAACATTTTTCTCATATTAAAAATACATATATTGTTATACTTACGGACTAATTTTAGGACAAACTGGCCACTCTGAACGAGGTGGAATTATATCTAAAACCATGTTTCCTTTATCATTAAACATGGAAATCAGAATATCAAGAATCTTAAAAAAAAGAGAGATAAATTTAATAAAAAAAGGGTGACAAAAAAAAATCAAGCATTGGTGGTCGAGAGGTCAGCACAGCTGCCTTACAAGCAGTTGTCCCGGGTTAGCGGGTTCGCTTCCCAACCGATGCTATGACCCATGAATAAAAAAAACAAATGTGTGTGTATATGTATATATGAAGGATTTGTGGCATAGCGATTAGCACATTCAACTACCAAATCTACAATCTGGGGTTCAAATTTAAAACCATTTCATATTCCGCCATAAGACTTTAATTTTGGTCATGCAAAAAACTCAGCTAGCCATCCAATTATCGATCAGTAAATTAATATTAAGCAATACTTAGCTAAAAAGTGAAAATATCTAGCACCTTCACCTGCTGGCAATGGACAAGTCTGTTAACTAAAATTTTCTCTTTACTGATCTCTTTTTGCAAAAGAATTAAATTACTATACAATGAGATATTAAAAATTGTTTTTGGATTTTTTAATTTGTGTGTGTGTATATATATATATTGTAACAGTCAAAACATGTCTATCTCGCTAACACACTGCAGAATTTAAACCCAGTACATAGAACTCAACACTAGGGGAGTTACCTCCCAGAAATCCCAAGTTCGAATCCAAAATCCAAACTCCACAACGCCCTCTACGTGATAACACATTTGATGCTACTAATAATATAATTTCATGCCAGTGCCGGTGATCAGGGAGAAAACAAAAGACTCTAAATCTAAAATAGCCCTAGATTAATTTAACAATAACTTATAGATGTGCCAAAGATAAGTTTAATGTGCTATGTAATTTAGATTGCACCCGGAATAAATAAAAAAAGAAATAAATTTATAAATAAGATTTTTAATAATTTGATAATAAAATAGTTTAGCGATATAAATTGGATAGCTATATAATAAACAACAAGATGGCTGATACCTCGTACTTGGGTTCATTTAGATAACGTGTCTAAAATATAGTGACACGGTAGGCATATGCGAGTCACATAAAGTCTAACAGAGATTGAAATATTCTAAAACATTTATAATTGGGAACTTAAATGGAGAGTGAGAGTCGCTCGTGAAGTGATTAAATAGATTATAAGATCGAGCTATACTGAACAGATTTGAAATTCATTTAAATAGAATTCTTTTAATAATTAATAAGGGAAATATACGGTGGTGCCAGCGAATATATGCCAAGGAGCGGTGCAGTTTATGAGTATGCAACTTTAAAATATGACGAAGGTCTTGGCATTGGACAAGCATTTCGCCTTTTATTTGGGACATCTCTAGCCCACTCACAGCTCAAGCCTGGCCTGCACCCAGGAGCTTCGTAACTGTGGGGACGTACGCGAAATAATTCCCAGGTGCCATTGTAGCACTGTACTGGGAACCACGGAGTAAAATAAGGGGAACGGATGTGAATGATGATGATCTTTGCCAACAGTAGGATTCCAGCACCCATGCATATTTACCAGCAACACAGTTTAATTTTAAAAGACTTAATAAAATAAAGGGCAATTTATTAAGGAATAGAAATTGCTCACTCTCAACTTCATATTCTAAATGCCAGCAGACTCTCAACAAACTTAAGATAAATAAATCTTTATTCTAACAAAGTTATACTTATTAACAAACTTATTTTACGCAAAATATTTTAAAACATATTTAAGAGAAGGGAGGGGGAAAATGCGTATTTGCGGTTTACAAACTAAGATGGCAATCACACATTATTTAACTTCCTTATGTAACTCGTATTTGCCTATAAAAATTAATTAAATATTTCATTATATTACACTTAAATAAGACATTGATAAATATAATATAAAATCAAACCCAAGTACAAGTTCAGCATGCATTAATAAGAAAATAACACTCGAATAAATACATTTAAAGAATATACAAAAATTATTAGCTATATAGCTTGGAAGTTTTCCAAGATCTTGGGTTGATTTTAATTACCTTGTTCTTTCAAATCTGTCCGTGGGCATTTCCAAATTGGTAACTAAGTTCTTGAGTAAAATTATGAGTTTCCTTGGTTCATTTTCCGCAGCAGCAGTTAATAGATTTCAGGGCAGCATTTTTTTGGACTGGTTCAGTTGGATTTGATGATACGGTGACAGGACATCGGATTTTGAATGATGGACGGTCGAGGCACAGGGCTCCCGAGGGAAAACAGTCTACTGCCCCATTACCCCAACATTCTAAGGTTAAACGATCTTAAAACTGGATTTACTGTCAAAGCAAGCCGGTCGGTCCGATGATGCGAATAAACAAGCAATCGGTAAAATAGTTTCAAAATTACAGAAAATATAACTTCTGCTGTCACAATCAGGTAGGTTAATTAATAACTCTGTCTAATCATAATAATTACAATCAATCAGCCCGATTTATATGTTCTCTCTGATTACAATCTAACCCTGCGGTAGTAAAATCCATTCATAAGTTATTAATATCTTTGAAAACATGGACTGCATTTTCTAATTAAAATCTATTCGTAAACACTGTTTTTATCTTATCAAATCTACTAGTAAAACTGGCGCCAATATGGTTAAAATTAGCCACTATTGTTCTTTCCCTTCCCTCACAGATTTAAAGAAAATGGCATGTTTTTGAATAACATTTTATTTTATAAAACTCTCTTTTGAATTTAATTTCTAGAATATATTTATTGGTGATATTATTTGATTAAATGCAAATAATTATAGCGAAATAACATCACAAAATAAACAGATTAAACAGATTCAAAACAACAACTTTTAACTAAAATATTTTTATAAATTTTAAATGTTATCGCAGTATGTGTGTAGATGAGAATATGTGACCTATTTTACTGTACAAGCATATACGTAATATATACTCGACGGTTTGAAAATAAAACCGTTTAAAAACAATTTTTAATTATTATAAAATCCCGGGCACCCCATTAGATATATAAATTTTAGGCGGGATTTCAGTAAATATACCCAGTACACACACAATACGATAAAATTAGAGTTTTAAATAAGGCATGAGGGTAGGAAACAGGAAGGCAAGGTGAAACTAAGATTGGTAGGGCATATCTTACTGTTTCAATATATATATAATTAGTTTTAATTGTAGAATGTCATAGAGTACACAAATTTAAAGTCTATGATATAAAATATAAAAATAAGCTTCTCCTATCCCTAAGCTCTTTTCTCCAAATCATACTAGAAAACTTCCTTACTTCATTCATCTATCTCATATGTGAATCTCTTTCTAGGTCTTTTATAATTTCCTAGAACTGTTCATCTATTATCCTCTCTTTTAACAATATGTTCAGACCAGCTCCATTTCAGTCTTCTAATTCTTTCAATGATTCAGCAAACCTTCTTTTTCACACAAGTACTTCATTTTCAATCTCTTGTTATGCCTAATCTATATCTCAACATATTTTATTGAAAGCTCTGAAGTGTTTGTATTGTTCTTTTGTTAAATAGCCAAGTTTCAAATCCATAAGTAAATACCGGTAACACATATATTAAAAACTTTCCATTTCAAACATAGGAATATTTGTTTTTAATATTAAGTTATTTATAACAAAAGCATTCCATTCAAGTTTAATGCTATAATTAATTTAATCCATTACGTTTATATCTGTATTAATAATCTAAGACAAAATATTCTAATTCAATATTTTCATTAAATATTATACTTTTTAGCATTTATTTTTATTGCTACTTTCTTACTTATATCTAGTAACTCTTGCAACATTTCTTGATGCTCTGAAGCATTATTTTCAAAAACAGCAGCACGATCTGCAAAATCTAGATGACTTAAATAATCTCAATTTACTTTTATTTCTTAAGCTCCCCATTTTAATTAACAAAATACTTTTTGTAAAATTGCTGTAAAAAGTTTTGGGAATATGGGAGTGACATTAACATACAACTACTTCAATGTTAATGTTCTTGGTATAACTATATAATCAAATCACTACTATGACAATATGCTTTGATGATCCAAAACTTTAATAACTTTTTTCAATACTCAGATGTGATCAATTGTGCTAAAACCACTTTTAAATCCACCTTGCCCTTTTAATTGGTAAGAATTCAAAGTTTGCTATATTTGATTTGTAATTATTTTTATAAAGATTTTTTTATAGAATTGATAGATCTGTAATATCTTTATCTTCTTTATCAGATTTTTAAAATATCAATATCATTGCATTCTTCCACTCATCTGATAAATTTTTATCATTTAAACTTTTGGTGTACAGCTTTGCCAACAATTATTCTATTTCTTCATCTGCTTCTTTTAAAATATCAATAATAATTTTATCATTTCTGGAGTTTTCTCTTTTTTTGTATAGATTTAATTGCACATCTCATTTGTCATTTAAAATACTTGGCGATTCAGAAGCTGTAATTATAGAAAATACTTTATTTACTAATCTACTATTCTTCACAAAACATCCACACATTTCATGGGGGCATCCCTCTTTTTAGTAATAATTCTATCTTTTTTACTTTTATTGTTTTTTTATTATATAATTGTTTATAAAACTCTTCCATACATTTCAAGATGTCATTCATCTTTTTAGTAATAGTTCAATCTTTTCTTCTTATTGCAGAAACAACTTTCCATTCAAGACCAAAATATTGTGTTTCACACTTTTGTGATTTTAATTTTGTTCCATAGCTTTCGTTCAAACTCATAATTATATTTTCTTCTATATTATTAATTTTTTCTCATATTTTACAAAATTCTACATATTTAATTCTTCTTACTGTATCATTTAAAAAATTTCATATTCCTGTTTTTCTTAATATATTGTCTTCTTTCAGTATAAAATTTCCTGGTAAATTGTTGCCATTTTATACCAGCTATCTTTTTTACAGAACCTAAAAGAATATCAGTTATCTTATTAATTTCAGTCAAGTCTAAATCATCTTTAGTCTATTAATATTTTCAAATGATATGCAAGCTCTAATTTAAATTAAGTGGCTTGTTTCTGAAGATTCCAAATATCAAATGTTAATACGGTCCTTTTTAACAGTTTCCTCTCTTTCATTTTGCATTAACATATATCTTATATTTCATTAATAAATGAGCACTTCCATGTTTGTCTGAAAGTTTATGATGATGGCACTTTGATATTAATTGTTTGCTAGACTATTTCTATCATCTAATAGTAAGAACTGAATGTCTTTAGAAAAATTTAAACTTTATTTAAACTTTCTAAATACCTTCTACTATTAGGAATAACATACAGGCTAATATATATATATATACAATATTTCGAGTATGGGAATTGAATCTGGATCTTTAGACTCTTAAATATTGAATTTCAACATCAAAAGAATAAACCATTATTGGTACTGCAATATACTAGGAATATCAGACAAACTACAGAAAATCTGCAATAACTAGTATTCCAAAGCCATAACATGCTAAAAAGAATTTTAGCATCTACAAACCTAAAAACAAAAACTGCATCTATGGAATACCATTTTTGATGTGAGCGAATGTATATTAGTGATACCAATTGTCTCACTGAAAAGCAATTGAAAGAGCATAAAGTAATGATTATAAAAGAAAAAAACAGATATATCCAAAGTAGCAGACCATAGATATATCAATAAACATATATCCGATTGGGAAAATACAAAAATATTAAATAAAGAAAAAAGGCCAAAGAAAAATACCCAAAGAAGCTTTTCACATGACTATGGCAAATAATCCCATCAGTCAACTCAGTGTGATTATACATAGTGTGTGAAAGCCATTAATTAATCTTGCTCTTAAGAAAGAAGGGAAGAAATCAGTAGAAACTATCATAGATAAGTAAATGAAATTTCTAGTGACTGTTGCCTTTTGCAGAATAACTTAATTGATTAGAGTGTTACCATTAAATTCAATATTCAAGAATTTAAAAGTCCAGGTCAATTCCCATGATAGTGCTGTCACTGTTCAGGCCAACAACATCTGAAAAAGAGAGGAGAATAATACCACTGAAATGAGTTAATACTAACTTGTGTGCTATTAATATAATACTAAATCATCTATGCACTTTAATATTGTTTTACTATGCTTTAATTACCACTCTCTTTGATAGTTTTGACCGCCCCAGCAATCTTCTTCAGAACTTTCATTTATATTCCCAAATCTATTACTAATAATTGAATGTATTTAGAAAGTTTAATATTTACTGAGGCTATAACCTCGATAATATACGTATAAAATGCGATAGTAGGGACCTCTACAGGTGTTTTAACCACAAGCTTATGCTATGGAAAAAAAGAGGGAAACCCAAGGGGAACCCTTCTTTACTTCAACCTACTTTCTATTTAAATAGGTGAAGCTGAAGCGGTTAGATCTGCGAGCGTGAAGCTATTCAATACTTCACTGATTAAGTCCACATTTCTTATTACACATTAATACTCACGAAATCTTTCGATTTACGAGTCAATGGAAAGATTTTATATTTAGAAATCTATTACAGTAATTTAAAGTTATAATTATAAATTTATTAAACACCTGTACAGGTCCCTACTATCGCATTTTATACGCATATTATCGAGGTTATAGCCTCAGTAAATATTACTTACGTAATCAATGTGCGTTTAATAAATTTATAATTACAACTTTAGAAAGTTTAAGTAGAATTTATATTTTGTTAAAGACATTCAATTCTTAATATTAAATAATGGCAATAGTCCAACAAATAATTAACACTTGCAATGTTGAATCTGTTAACATTACAATCTTATTTTCTATTAAGCAAAATGCAAATCAATTCTGGCTTACCATTATTTGGATGTATCCATGTTCATGCTTGTTTAGCTTTTTTTTTTTCAAAGAAAGAGAGCATAATATAGTTTTTTTTCCTGTGAATTTTACAAGTTTGTACCCTCTCTCATTTCTATCCTATAATCAAATTTATCTCTGGCAATTTCATATTTCAATCATTTCCAAATATAGTATTTAAGTATTCCATATTAATTTTAAAATGTTTGCTCTAAAGTATTTGTATATCCATATAAAAATTCTCTATATCTTTATCACAATGACAAAAGATCTGAGTTATCTGCATTTTGTACCTTTCATTAAGTTGAATAACTAATCTTGCCATTCTGTCTAATATATCATAAATATTCACAATGCTATAATTACATTTTTTATTTATAATGAATCCCACTTCATATATGTTTCCAAAATTTGGGCATTTGTAATAAAGTTTATATCCACTTTATAAAGTCCAACAATGTCCCATTTAATATTATTAACTATTCTTCCAATTCATGCAATCTTTCTTCATTTGGAAGTGATCTGCAATTGTAAGTACTTAAATAAAAGTTTGTTATCAAATGGCAGTTTGAATCCACAATCAGGAAATTTGTAGCATCTTCTGCCTTTAGCCATTAATTACTGCCTTAGCAGAATAATTTTGCAGCCTCTTGGAAATAAAAACTATAGTTTAGTTATAATTGTGAATATGTATTAAAAAAAAATCATTCACACATACAATAATCTTGCCTTTAAAAAAACTTAACTGATGTTTCAGGTAATAACTATCAGACAACTGAGAAGAAAGATAATAGTATTTCTCAATCTTAAATTTAGATTCTGGTTTATACACACTGGTAAGCAGTTCATTTGTTTGTTTCCTACATAAATAATCATATACTAATAAATAGTTATAATGATAAGAATGTATGCATTGGTCATTAAAAATTTGCCTTTTTTCAGTTCTTTTAAGACCTCAACGAAGAATCAATTGTCTCCTTTTAGTTATAAATCCCTTTTTGCAACCAATAATAAAATTATTAATAATAACTCACTTCTTTCCAAGTGTCACAATAAAAATAAAATAATCCTTCATTAAGAAGTAACCATGAATAGAAATTAAATTTATAACTATTAATTTTAAAAAATATTAAGATATTTAAAAAAAGCAATTCTAAAGAATATATATCATTTAATTTATTTCTGATGTAAATATTCATTTCTAAACCAATATGTGAACTTATTGCTTTCATACTTATGCACTGTTTAAAGTCTTCTTTGACAAAATAAACAATCTGTCTGTGAAATAGATTGCGACAATGACATATGAATATGAAGAAAGGAATGAGAATGAACATTTAATACATCAGTGTTTTTACATTAAAATAAGATTAACAGCCTCCATATTGTTCATTTCCTAGATAAAATACTATATTAAAAATGTATACTGTACGTTTTCCAAATTTTTAGTATCAGCTTGAAGCTTCTATTTATTATTAATCATTACTTCTAAAACGGGGATAAATCCAATATTTAAATATAACAATCATTAGGGATCACTCCATTGCTCACTCACTATAAACTAATGATTGTTACAGATTAAAACATAGCACTATATAAATAACTAACTCATTATATATATATGGGTAATATTTAGATACATAAAAAAATCATACAGCATAACAAAAAAATTCTTGTAATAAGCACCAATAATTTTCTTTATAAAAAATTGATAATTCAGAAGCATAAAAATGCTGAAAAAATATTTAAAATTATTATAGCCTTACTATAAAGCTACATATATATATTGCAACAGAGCAGGCATAATCAAACCCTGTTGCGATAATTAGACAAATACATATTCATATACCTAACGCATTATTAATATATATATATATATCTTATTACTAACATATTATTAAAAATATATATATTACTTTACTAACAAAATTAATATTTATCAGTTGATGTACAATCAACGGTCATTTGTGTGGTCGTATTGAATTGATTTAGTAATTTTAATTAAAAAAGAACTCATAAAAGAGGTATGAAGGGGGGATATACACTTGCTCTGATTTTTTTCTTTCTTTTACCAAACCCAGCTATACACATCGCTATGTATATGTGTGAGTGCATTTTTTTTTTTTTGCGTTTTTGAACCATTAAAAGTGAAAAATTCACAAAATATAAATAAAAAAAGAAAGAAACATTTTGTTTGATAAACTTTTTTAAATATATACATATTAAGTCAACAAAAGAACTATAAATGTCAAGATGGAAGACTGATTTTGCAGAACAATGGAAGTAATTATTATAAAAATCATGGAATGTCTAATTCTAATTAAATATTACTTGGAAAGAAATAGGTGTAAAACGCTTTTGTGGTGCATTCAAACAAAGGCATACGGAATGTGAATGGAAATATAATTGAAAATGAATGAAAAGAAAGATAAATTTGATAATAATAAAAAAAAGAATTAAGATGAGTATAAGTTTGGAGGTAGAAGAAAGTGGTTGGTAGACTGAAAAACAGAAATAAAAATCCAGAAATCAACATCATATACATTGATAAAATATGGTCAGGCTGGGGTAGAGACTTCAACGTGTGGGTTGTCCGAATCCTTTCCCCCCCGAATGTATAGCAGCTGCCGATATCGGAGAAGGGACGTCAAGC
Source organism: Epiperipatus broadwayi (assembly GCA_028023455.1). NCBI lineage: Eukaryota > Metazoa > Onychophora > Udeonychophora > Euonychophora > Peripatidae > Epiperipatus > Epiperipatus broadwayi. The sequence goes on from JAQFVV010000019.1 coordinate 12,919,661, forward strand.
CCGGAGAATTCGCCTCAATAAGCAACAATGTTGAATCACCATAAGATGAAGAAAATAAATAAATAGACTTTAGCCATGGAATCCGAACTTCAATAAAAGTTTGTTCACTGACAAAGGACCGGAGATTCCCTTTTCACCAGGTGAATTCAATCAATTCCCCAGGGAAATTCAGGTACATTTTCCCCTATTTGCATACATATGTCACTTTTAGTAAGCTTACTCCACGAAATTGAGAAAACTGTTATTTGACACAATTGCGAACTTAAAATTTCTTTTCTTTTGCATGGAGAGGTCAAACTATTTCCTACGGAATTTATTAGTGTATAAATTAGTCCATAATTAAATCTTCGGTGCAAAATACATATTATAGCGTATTTGTGTGCGTGGGAGTCTTGGCAAAGAGAGAAAAGAGCAAACAAAAAAAAGAAAAAACTGATATGAATCTTTGATTAAAAAAAAGAGAGAAAAAGAGACACTAATTTAACTTACGTAAATAATATATCTTTTTTTTGATAGATAAGTAAATATCATTGCTAATAAATATGTATAAAATGAATAGTTTTTGTTTTGTGTTGTGAGTTTTTTTTGTCTTAAATAAAAAGAAAAAAAGGAGGGTTAGACCTACTGCCGGTAATTTTTTTACCACCCGGCCCGAGCAGAGCTAATCCAGGGCATTTCCATATTGGTATTCCAGCTCTCCCAGCATAATTCTTATAAAAATATAGGATTGGCACTTGAGGTCATAAATTGATGCTCATAAATATGCTGGGCGATAAAATGGAATAATTTTCGAATTTTCTTTTAAACAATTACGCGTATACGTGTATCGTTATATACATACACGCAATCTTACAAATGATTATATATATGCGTAAGATATATATGAAAAAGGGCACATCATGTTACAATGGCAAACCAATGAAAGGGCATCCAAGAGAAGTAGGTCAATGAGGAAAAGAAAAATATAAAAGAAATTAGCATGAATTTTTTTTTTTTGAGAAAACAAATAAATATATACCTATCGGTTTTGTCAGATCATTATTGTTTAGCTAAAGGAAGCAATTAGGAAAACGGAAGTTATATTATATTGGCAGAGTTGGATGTAGTTAATATTAAGTTTATAAGAATAAAAAAAATGAAACTTTTTAGACTATATGAAAAATACCAACTGAGTGCAGAATATAAAAGTGTTTCATAAAGTAATCAGTTTAGGTTAGACTGGTTTTTAAAGAACTTTCAGTTTGTTATGAATTTTTTTTTTTTGTAAATAACGAACGTAAATGTTTTTTTTGTTTGCGATTAATTTTTTTTTTTGAAAAAAAAAAAAGTAATACAGATATTTTAAAAGAAAAAAAGAAACCTTTATAATTAATCCATTTTAATTAGATACAAAATAATTATTTGGATTTCTGTCACTTATTACTAAAAGATGTGTTGTTTTAAAAGGAATTCGAGTAATGAATTATATTTAATTTACACCCACACAGTAGCTATGATTTTTAATATATTTTACACTTTTTGCTTGTATAATCATTTTGACAATTTCTGAATTTGAAACTAACTTTGAAATGAAGGTTTTGAAATAACAATAGTCTATCTGTACTAGTTTTCAAAATGAGGTTTTATAAAAGTGGAAAACGAGAGTAAGTCGAAATAACAGTGGAATATCGATCGGTCCACGGTAAAATTATAAATATATATACTTAAGAAATATTGAAGGTGTAAGAAAGTCCAGGAAGGGGGCAGCACTGTGCTTTGGGGGTTTGTAGTTTCGAAACCTAGCACGTAGAGAATGAAAAGAAAGGGAAGAAATATACTATATATCACAAAAAATGAAGGGGAATTTAACAAAATTTCATGAAAACAAGATCCCAAAATAAAATGGAGGAACAAGGGAAAGAAAAGGGAGAGGAACGTAAGATGTTGGAGTCAATTCTAAAAAAATTAGAAAATATAGAACCGATGTTTCAGAAATTTGAAGAAGGACTGGAAAGTTTGGAACGTAAGGTGAGAATAACAAAGGAGAATAGCGATGGAGATGGGGAAGAAGAGGCAAACATAGACAAAGAAGAACCATGAGAGAAGGAAATAAATGACAATATGGGGGAAAGACAAGTGAAAAGGGTTCAGGTAAAATGAAAAGATGCCACGAAAAAATCCGATGAGGTGGTAAAATACGCGGCAGAACCAGCTAATATAAACCAATTTTTAACGGTTCGGCAGTTTGCTGAACAGATGGAAGAGGCACCCATAGAACATTTTCAAAGCCTGAGGAGATACTTCAGCATTAACCTCATGTCAGAAGAGTGTAAAATTGCGATAGCATGCGGTAACCTTACAGGAAGTGCTCAATCTTGATGGAACTCACTTCTTCGGCAGCCTACAAACTTTGAGGACTATCAGCAAGAGATAAGGAATGCTTTTTGGTCTGAGGAGCATCAGGAATTGATACGGTATCGGATCATGCAAAAGAAATACGCCGAAGAGGATCAGCAAAGCTATTTAGTTACGCCATCAGCAGGTGGCGAGGTTACAAACGCTGGACACTTGTAATCTGTCAGAAAAGAATATAATAGTATTGTAAGGCAGAACATGCCAATGGAGGTAGAATAGATGATGCTGGGGTTGAGAAGGACGTCTATTGAGGAAGTGGCCAAATTGCTAACTGCCATAGATATGAGTACTCATGATTATGGGGAACAAATAGACAGAACGGAAGAAGGCAGGAAAACATAAGATAGTGAGACTAAGCCAAAGTGGAAATATCCATATGAAAGATGTCGACCGCCAGAGAAACCGAATCCTGAACAGGGAATGAAACCAAGGGAAATGGATAAGAAAATATATCAGACTTAGTGAGTGAATATTGTTTTATGTGTGTGTATTTCAGTGATAGATTTTGACACTTATATAAGTACATACATATTGAATAATCGTATAAAATTATTAAAATATTGTAATATTCGCAGGTGTAGGACAGGTATTTAGGAGCCATTCAAATACATAGACCGTATTTGAAGGCTTCCGGGAGGGGGTATTGCAACAGGGCAGGCATAATCAAACCCTGTTGCGATAATTAGACAAATACGTATTCGTATACTTAACGCATTATTAAAAAATATATATATCTTATTACTAACGTATTATTAAAAATATATATTACTTTACTAACAAAACTAATATTTACCTGTTGATATACAATCAATGGACATTTGCGTGGTCGTATTGAATTGATTTAGTTATTTTAATTAAAAAAGAACTCATAAAAGAGGTATGGGGGGGGGATATACACTTGCTCTGATTTTTCTTTCTTTTGCCAAACCCAGCTATACACATCGCTATGTATATGTGTGAGTGCGTTTTTGAACCATTAAAAATGAAAAATTCACAAAATATAAATTAAAAAAAAAGAATCATTTTGTTTGATAAACTTTTTAAATATATACATGTTAAGTCAACAAAAGAACTATAAATGTCAAGATGGAAGACAGATTTTGCAGAACAATGGAAGTAATTATTATAAAAATCATGGAATGTTTAATTCTAATTAAATATTAATTGGAAATAGGTGTAAAAAGCTTTTGTGGTGCATTCCAACAAAGGCATACGGAATGTGAATGGAAATATAATTGAAAATGAATGAAAAGAAAGATAAATTTGATAATAATAATAAAAAAAGAATTAAGATTAGTATAAGTTTGGAGGTAGAAGAAAGCGGACTGTAGACTGAAAAACAGAAATAAGAAACCAGAGATCAACGTGATATACATTGAAAAAATATGGTCAGGCTGGGATAGACTTAAACGTGCAGGGTGTCCGAATCCTTCCCCCCCCCCCCGAATGTATAGCAGCTGCTGATATTGGAGAAGAAACGTCAAGCCCGGAGAATTCACCTCAATAAGCAACAATGTTGAATCACCATAAGATGAAGAAAATAAATAAATAAATAGACTTTAGCCATGGAATCCGAACTTCAAAAAGTGAATTCGATCAATTCCCCGGGGAAACGCAGGTACTTTTTTTTCCTATTTGCATACATATGTCACTTTTAGTAAGCTTACTTCACGAAATTGAGAAAACTATTATGTGACACAATTGCAAACTTAAAATTTCTTTTCTTTTGCATGGAGAGGTCAAACTATTTCCTACGGAATTTATTAGTGTATAAATTAGTCCACAATTAAATCTTCGGTGCAAAATACATATTATAGCGTATTTGTGTGTGTGGGAATCTTGGCAAAGAGAGAAAAGAGCAAACAAAAAAAAGGGGAAAACTGATATGAATCTTTGATTAAAAAAAAAGAGACACTAATTTAACTTACGTAAATAATATATCTTTTTTTTTTATAGATACGTAAATATCATTGCTAATAAATATGTATAAAATGAATAGTTTTTGTTTTGTGTTGTGAGTTTTTTTTGTCTTAAATAAAAAGAAAAAAAAAAGGGTTAGATCTACTGCCGGTAATTTTTTTACCACCCGCCCTGAGCAGAGCTAGTCCAGGGCATTTCCATATTGGTATTCCAGCTCTCCCAGCATAATTCTTATAGAAATATAGGATTGGTGCTTGAGGTCATAAATTGATGCTCATAAATATGCTGGGCGATAAAATGGAATAATTTTCGAATTTTCTTTTAAACAATTACGCATATACGTGTATCGTTATATACATATACGCAATCTTACAAATGATTATATATATGCGTAAGATATATATGGAAAACGGCACATCACGTTACAATATATTGTAGCCTTTCTATATATTACATTGTATGGACGTTGTTAAAGATCAATTTTAGTAAAAATTTTAAATTTTATGTAATGAATGATAAAAAAAATCTATTATTTAATTTACAGAAGTTAAATTGTTTCATAAGTATTACATTTTAGTTAATTTTCTTTAGATAATCATAATATATATAAGTTATAATTTTGGGCTACAAATTGTATTATTTATTTTAAAATAAAAAAGGAAATAATAGTTAAAATAATTTAAAGTATTTTTAATCAGTAATTATAATGATTAAAATTAATATTTCTCATAGTTATTACTAATAAATTTGAAAATTATTATTTTGTTATTTTAAACTTATTTAAAATAAATGGGGAGTGAGATGTGTACTAATAAATGTGCACACATATTGACTTAATAATAAAGAAATTTACTTCCTGTTAAAATAATTAATTTGTTAATTATATAAATAATAAATGTTATTTTTAATTATATAAATGTCATAAAAGTACATAAAATCAATAATTAGAATACTTAGGTGTTAAAATTTGATTTTAAATAAAGATTATTTTCTTACTAAAATATAATTTAAATTTTGCATTATTAAAAGTGATGAATATTGATTTAATATTAGTTTTAATTCATTTTAAAATTGTAGAAAGTAATTAATATTCACTTTAGCTAGATGTCTGAAGATAATTAACCAATCAAATATTGTAAAATTTTACTTATAAATAGGTATAAGCAGGTGATAAAAATAATGATAATCAAGAAATCATTGGAGGAGGAAACTGTATTTTATTTTCCTAAAAATTTGACTGTAAATTTATAAAAATGTCATTATTTTTAATAGTAAAAATTAAATAATAATAATTCTAAATATGTTGTAATTAATTTTAAGTAAGTTTGTTAATAAATTTCATCATGGAGTAAGAAGTAAACTATCCTCCTTGGTGCTCTATATATGCTGACTACAAACTTATGATAATGGTCGGAACAGAACTTCATTCACTTGGATAAAATGTACTTTAATAAAAGAAACTGCCTATTACTAAAACGTTTTTGTTTAAAATGAAAGCAAGATGTAAGAAACTTATTTAATAATTTGGTACTAATTACTTAGCTGAGCTTGGTTGCTTTATGGCATTGTTGCCAGTCAAAAACAATACAATGCAATGTTACAGGCTGCAATTTTTAAAAATAGGGTGACTTGTTTTGACTATGCAGCGATTTTGCAACTTTATTTTTGGCTATATGGCTATTTTTTATTAGATTAATTGTGACTCTTTTTTTGCCTATACAGCAATTTTTTTTTTTTTGGTTATTCAGCGATTTTTGCCTATATGGGTTTGTTTTTTTTTTATTTGGCTACATGGCGATTTTTTTTTGCCTTTATTTGTATTATGTGATTACATTATTTTATCCTATGTTTTTAATTTTTTTATTTTTAGGGTTTTAAAAAACCTTACTACTAACAAATTACAATAATAAAAATAATACACAAACACATTTTTACCATTGATACAGTAAAACTTTTATTTTTAAAACCAATTTCTATTACGTTTTTTTAAAAAAAAAAAAACCAAAAATAACTTTTGGCTCAGTGATGACAAAGTACTTCTCAACCCACCAACCCCCCCTCCCCCATTGATATAGTAATGAATACCTATATGCCATATAATAAAAAATATTTTCTGCTAAATCTTATATCTATTAGTGATAAAAAAAATGGTACTCATCTTATAGCTAAAGACGCCGCTCTATGGCGCCGTTTTCGTGCTAAAACACATAAAAATGCAATATCTGCAGCCGACACGTTTGAACCCGCATTATCTATAATACAACTTTTTTGTTGTGCTACAGATTGCAGGCCACTATGACATGTCTCAGTACAGCATGTATGTCGCATCGCAGCAAATAAATTTTCCGAATTTGCACAGTTTATAAAATTGTTACGGCTTGGTGAGAGGGCGTGTATTTGAATTGGATGGAAATGTTGTTTTCATTGGATTTTTTTTTATTTTAAATTATTGAAATATTCAGATTTTGTAAAGTAATAATTATCAGACTTTTTACAACGTATTATATTGGAGTTTTAATTGGGAAAATGTTGACAAGATATATGTGTAAAGTGAGTTGCAATTAGGTAACGCATCAAGTAATGTACTGTTCATAACATTCCACGAGAAAAACAAGATTCTACCGTGTGTATATTTTTGAAGTAAAAAAGAGCGGTAAGACAAAAATATCCAGTAAGAAAAGTACAATTCTGCATGATTTTTTGTAAATTTCATAAAAAGCAAATATTATAAACATGGTTAATAAGTAAAGAAGACATTTATACGTGTTTGTTGTTGTTTAAAAAAGTTTTACTTTCTTTCTTTTCTCTGACTAAGGTTACAATTTTGATATTTTTTATTTTAGCATTACAAACAACAGAACACTAACCCTAAATCTAACCCTAAAACTAACCATAAACCTAACCCTAAAACTAACCGTAACAACTTTTAATTTTTGTTGTCATTCTACTTGAATTTAAAAATAGTGGTAAAACGAAGAATAAAAAAGTTTTTAAACAACAACAAAAAAAAAAGCCATAACCCCAGTAAAAAAATATCCGATAGAAAATTGATTTTTCTAATAAAGCAAAATAAAAACACGAATCAAATTATAATTTATTTTATTTTACATTTATTATTATCATTTAATTTGTATAAGTTAATAAAAAATAATATTTAAAAAAGACAATTTTGTTTTGTTTTTATTTTCGCATTACAAAAAAACACATCAAAATAATTGAAATCAACGGCCTGTGAATGTTCATATTTTATAGTTTTAGCATGAAATCGGCGCCATCGAATGGTGACTTTAGCTATAAGATGAGAACCAAAATAATTATTTGTATTCATTAAGACTATTAATATTTAAAGATATGAATTTATTTATGACATTACACAGACTAAGTTTTATTGAAAAGTGAATAGTTAGTGACTTTAACATAATTTAGATATTTATAATTTATTAACTATTTAAAATATTGATTATTGAACAAAGTAATATAAGAATTTCTAATTCTAGAAGTATATGTTTTAAAATATAAAGGAAGAAATAAAACTTTTTTTAAAAAAAGGAAATATAGTAAAATGTATTTACTAAATTGTGAAATAATCATATAAATTATATAGAACGGATGAAGTTATGCTACAAGAAACCATATTTGCAAATAATGCTATATAAGTAATGGTGAAAAACAAGGAGAGAAAATCAGGAAATTTCTCATCTTTCAATCAACAGTTGGTCATGATGTTATCATGGAAACCATATTCCCAACTATGTGTTGTAATTTTTTATTTATTTCAAGAAGTTGAAGAAAACTTTTTGTTTCTATTACTTTATTTCGATTGACTATAATATTATTAAGTATTTAAAATTATTTATTTTATATGTCATTTTTAGATTTAAGTATTTAAATTTTTTTCTATAAAAAAAATTGTCTTGATTATAATTCATTTAATATTGGTGTAATAATATATTAGATATAAAATAATTCCAATTGTTATTGTTAGAATTCTTATATAAAAGAAAGAAATGTGATAAGACTGACCTAGAAGTTTTTTTGTTTATATCTATCATTATGTTAGTTGGTTAGTTGTCCCGTTAGGTCATAATATATTATAATGGTATATTTGTAACTTACAAATGGTGATACAACTGTAGGCCTAATGATGAATAACTTCGAGTGATCCATTTATAAAATGACTACATAATATGAAGCTGAATCATAACTACACCTGAGAAAGAAAAGGAAATTTTGATGCAGAATAGAAAATATATATATATATTACTGTGAAATATGTGACAAGAGTATAGATGTTGATTAAATCATAACTGATTATAAAAACAATGAAGTTAATTTATATATAAAGAGAATTCATATTTAATGTACAATATGTCATTGGCTTATGGATGGAGTGTTTTGTCTCAGATACTGACCAACCCACTGTCAAGTTTTTATATTTCCAGTTGTATATCATGGACAGTTAACATAGTTCTGTGCCATGAACCCAAGCTTATAAGTCTCAAAAAAAAAAAAACAAGGTTTTGCAAAAAATTTTGCATTATTATTTCTATTTAGGCTTGCAAGTAGTTTATAGTGTTTGAGATAGCCATTATGACGTTCATGCTGCATTGGGTACTTATAGTCTGGTGGTGGAATTTTGCATTTATCCAAGAATTTCAGATCACTATTCATTCTTTTGCTAGAAGATGCCAAGCATATCTCTGAATAAAAGGTCTTGAGCAAATGGTTAGATGTAGGAACATTATTTATGCATGCACATGTATGTAAAATATATATGCATGAGCAGAATAAAAATGAAGCATAATTAGACTAGACAAATTAAATCAGATACTGATACAGTCAAGTTCAAGACAGATTATGAATAGTAAGCAATAGTGAAAGGTTGCATGGAAGGGAGGTAATATGAAGCTCATTTTATGAAATATTTTAAAAGTTTAAATTATTCTTTAAGGATTAAAAGTAATCAAATATTAGAATATATTTGTTATTGTAAAAATATTCAAATGATTCCTCTAGGACATTAAAATAATTTTCATATAAACATATATTCTGACAAGAGCAAAATTTAAAAAAAATGGAGAAAGTAGAAATGAAGTTAATACCTTAGTTACAGGCTACTAGCCAACAAGGGTAAAAAAGGCAAGAAATGAAAGTTAACTCTAATAATACTAAAGAATTTACTATTGGCTTCCGTATTTCTGCCAACACCAATAGACTCATAAACAATTCAAAAGATAAACTAGATCTCAAATCAACACCTCAAGTGGTATATCAAATATAATGCCCCCAGTCTGGGTGCAGAGCCTCGTATTATGGTGAAAGCAAAGATAACCATCACAAACAGAAGATCCAAGCATATATATATATGTATAAAAGGGCACTGAATAATAAAGAGTCTACATCAGCATTCTTGGAGCATGAAAAGATTACTGGACACAGATTCGAACCCACCAACCCCAGAATAGTATGCAGAGAGAGAAATGATCATAGGCATAAAATAAAAGAGGTCTACTTCATAAACAATGACACTCAATCAATCAATAGAAAAGACACCTGTTTCACCATTTCAAAAAGATGGACAAACTAATCTAAACAAAATGACAAAACAGACAACACAATCAGCAGCTAATTAATTAGCATAAATTAGAATACTCCCCCTCATTACTATCAACTGCACTCAGCTATGAATATGAAGCCTAGGAGCTTTGAAAGCGCTAAGCATAAATAAACATTAACAAATGAAACTTCTCTAACAAGCGTAGAAATGCAGAATTATTAGTATTAAATAATACTAAAGATAAATACTGGAGAGCATTACTGAGGAAGAGTTAAGATAGTAGCTTTAAAAGCATGGATGAAGATAAAAGAAGTATGCAAGATATAGAACACAAAGAAATGGATAATTCAAATAGTTTTAATATAAAACGCTTGTGAAAATGATGGAGGAAATGATAAAAGAGATGAAAGAAAATAAAGGATGTCAGCAAGCAATCGAAAAAAAGGATAAACAAAAAGGCAGAGAAAATGTTAAGTGAAAATAAAGCAAGTCAGCAAGAAAAACAGAACACAAAGAAATGGATAATCCAAATGTTGGTTTTAATATGGAAAGACTTATAAAAATGATGGAGATAATTATGAAAGAGATGGAAAAAAAAATATTAGCAAGCAATGGAAAGAAGGAGAAATGAAAATGCAGAGAAAATGTTAAAAGAAAATAGAAGAAAATCAGCAAATAATGGTGGTAAGGATAAATAAAACATAGATAAAAATAATAAAAATATAAACAAAATGATAAAAGAAAATAAAGAAAGTCAGCAGACAATGATAACAGTTTTAAAAGAAAATAAAGAAGTGTTAAAAGAAAAGAAAATGAAAAAATGTTAATAGAGAATGCAGAAGATGCCAAAGCAAATGAGGAGTTAGAGACAGCTAAAGTTGATGTATGTCATTATCACATTAGCTAGAAGTCAACTGTCATTTGGATAAGATAAATAAAATTACAGATCATTACCGGAGTTCAGTAGTTAGGGATCATGATGAAACTGCTCATTAATATGGATGAAAATGATGGTATAAAGTGTGATGATGAGGATAAATTTAGTACACAAGAAATGAATAAAATAAATGTTGATAGTAATGCTACAGATAAATATAGAATGAATACTGATGCCATAAATAGTAATAATAGAAATATTGTATGCATGATCATTTGAATGAAAATACAAATAAAGAAAAATGTGATAAACAAAATTAGAAAATTGATGCAAAATGTAATGATAAAGAAGGATTAAATGAATTCTTCAATGAAATAAATGTTAATATAGAGGTTGAAAATTATATAAACGAGTAAAACTAAAAAAAAAATTATGATAGAAAATGAATTTTGTAGCCCAAGTGTTAAAAAAAATGTATAATGAAGCAAGACATATGAAGAAAGCTAGGGAGAGAGTGATTTTCAATCAACTTACAAATGAAAAAGGAAAATTGCAAAGAACCCACGGAGATCAAAAATAATGAGATTATCAGATAGCAGCCTAGGTTCAAAACATCCCATTATTCTGAAACAATCACCTGCAGGAGCATTACGATCAAATACTAGTGCTGTGATAGCAGAAGATATAAAAATGGAGAGCAGAATATCTGGGAATATTGAGTAGAGATCATAAAATTGGTAGATTTTTCAGATCATCTCAGATGAGAAAGCCAATAATTCTGAAAAATTATCTGGAAAGAGGTGAGGTTTAGTCCTGATATGGATAAAGATGGTTTTCTATACTTTGATGACCATGGATCAGCTTTAAGATAAGTGATTTTAGAAATGATGAATTATACAAATTCATTTGGTAAATTTAAAAAAAGACACAAACACTGAAATAATACCAGTTTGTTATTAAAAAAAATTGCAAAAGTGACCTCACTAAAAGATGAATATTAAAGTGTAAATAATAAAATGGTTCAAAGACAATGATATCAGGCAAGAGTTAAATAAAATAAAAATTAAATGCACTGTAGCATCTTGAGAAAAGCAACCTCGATGCGTAATAGGGTCTGCTAATATATTATCAATCTATTCCTCTAAATAACCAGATATAAATTACTTAAAAATAAAAATAAAATATTAAACCTTTCCTCTACTGAAAGACAAATAAAGTAATGAAACAAATAATGCATTTCTCGAGATTGGTGAGATTGAGGAATACTTATATAGCCTTATGATTTATTATGATAACATATGGAGATATGGTCTTTCATTTCTTGGATAGAATCTCAGATAAGATTTCCTGGGGCTATCTGCATACCAATTGAGTATTCCTGGTATATTGGTTCATTAAAGCTACATCTGTGACAGAAGACCCATTATATAGCAACAATTTATTTGTTTCTTGTCTGGTAGTATTAAATGTTCGTGTCAGTATTGTAATGCTGATTCTCAATTCCCATGCATAGTAGATAGCTTGTAGGAATGTATTACAGCATAACTTATACATGCAATTGACTAATGGTATGGGGATGATAATGCACCAGCAATAAGGTGACTATTAGGAATATAAATTTTAAATAATGTTCAATGAAAAGTTCATCCCCATTTCAATTTCTCATCATTTTAAAGGAGGAGTATTTTAATATTGAAGACACTACAATTCTGGCAATGTCAGACAGTACAAGCTTATTAAAACAAATAAATTTAGAATGGGAAAATGAAAAGAATTATTTATTCTGTTTTTTAGAATAACAATTGTTAATTTATTAAAAGAATTACATTCATTAAATGATATGATAAATTCTAGACATTTTTAAACAATGAGAATATGAATATTTATAGTTTGTTAGCAGAAGAGAAAAATATATGAAAAATAAAATGAATATTAATAATTTTTTCCCTCTCTCTTCGGTAATTTTATTTATCAACTAGTTTATAACTTTTCTAAAAATGAAAAAAAAAAATCAGGCATTAACATTTTTTAAGAATGCTTTTTTTAATTGATTAATTATTTTCTTTTCTCTCTTTTTAAAACAAAATGTAATGTTTTTCAAATTAATGTATAATCAAACGATTATCTATTTCTAATAATTCAAAAAAAAAAAATAACTAGAGGAATTTTTTAATTATTAAAGTATGATTGGTATTTTTTAATTAATAAAAAAGAGAAATAACTATTATGTAAAAAGAAAATCAATTGGTCTGAGTTTAATGGTGTTATGTGTGAAATACTATGTGACTGGATTAATAACAAAATTGTTCCAAAAAATAAAATAAGAGAGCAGTTAAAGCAGTAGATATCAGTATCTAGTTAGTAAGTTATTCTTAATCTAGCTGCTAAGAACCTGTTTTTCTAATGTAGAATACCCCTAGGAGAAATTTGCAATAAGTCTTGTACATCCATCCATAATCATTATTGTCTCTCCCTGGGATAATCTGATCTGGAAATCTTTAATATTGAAATTTTATATTGTATAATGGATAAATTCAACCAGTGCTATCCTGACCTGAAAGTTATTATACTGTAAAATGAATAAATTTAACATGTTACCCTATTCTGGAAATCTGTGTTAATTTGGAAGTTATCATCATAATAAATATTTAAAGCTATTAAAAGAAAACATTAATGAAAGAGGTTATAATGGAAATCATGAATATCAACTTGTGTTAACCTGCACTGGAAAATAATATAATTTTAAACTGAACATTTGAAGAAACAAAAAGAAAAAAACTGACATAAAAAGAAACTGAAAATTGTAACTAAAAAAAAACAAAAATAATAAAATCCATGGTAATAAAGTATTGTAGTGTGCATATTTGCAAATAATTTTTAATACAAGTAATAATTGATAACAATGATTAATTCTGATTTAAAAGTTTCCTTTTGTTGAAATAGGTTGTTTTTCACTTTACTTCCCAAAATGTAATTTTATAGGATCTCCCCATTTTCATAAGAAAAGTAAAAAATGTATTTTTTTATCTTTTATTGTAAAATGTTGTTTTTCAGTTTTAATCAGTAAAGAAATAACTTATTTAAAGTACATGTTAATTAATTTGGTTATAAGAACCAATAGGTTAATCTTATTTCCTACAGGAAATTATATTTAATACTTATGTATTATTAGTAACTCAGAAGCAAGCCAGGTGTTTTTGTTTTAATTATCCATTTTCAGGTGACTCAAATAAATCTTGCAAACATATATGGATGACTATAAGCTCTTGTATTTAATTATTTCCTTTCATTTACTTTTTAATATGATTATAAAAACAAAAAATTACATTTTAAATATGCCAATTGATTGTAACTAAAATAAATATGGATCCACAAACTTACATCTGATTTACTTTAAAATGTTCAAATCCTGCACTATGTAATTCCTGTTTTATGGTCCTTTCAACAATCCAAATAAATGGTAGATTCCTGAGCAACATTTTCTTTGATTGCATTCATAAGAATAAGTGCTGTTCTATGTGCAACAGTTACAATTAAGCACCTGGCATTGAAGTGTCTTCCTGATGTTTTATTTCCCCACTGAAAAGTTTTTCAGTAAATGACTGTATGTTTAAAAAACATTAACATTTGTACATTATAACATACATAAAAAACAAGAAATTAAATTTGTGAAGGAAATTTATGAGATTTATTAAGATTTTATAACACTTATGATGAATTTCTAATCAATTTGTTAATATTTTTTAAAGTTAACAAGTAATACATGTTTGGTAAAAAAAGCTGAGGAAAAAAAACAAACTAAATACTTTGATGCCCTGAAAATGAATAATTAAAACAAAAATGCCAAGCAAGCTTCTGGCTTGTGCATAATACATAAGTACTTTACCCTTTTTTTAATAGAAATGTGTTAGTTTTGGAATTGGTATATTTTTATTTATTATTCATTGCTTAACTTTATTAAATAATTGTAAAAAAAAATAGTGCTAAAGTCTTTATTCCTTCAGCTATCTTTTCTATGAATTGGCAACATATGTGACATGAGTTCATTATAGCATTGTGCTATAAGGAATTTGTAGATAATCTCAGTAAAAGTATTTAAAGTAGATTAAGCACATACATTTATATTTTCTCTTAGGTTCCTGTGAACCTGAGCTAACTCTAGAGCAATAATGGTTAATGTATGTAGATATTGGGTATATGTTTGTGTTTGCATATCCAGATAGTTCTATGGATGGTGCAAAGATAAAGATCACTTTTAATGTTCATTGACATGTTGAAATTTAATTTATAGTTGGCCTGAATCCCAGCATTTTTTATAATAAAGACTTTAGAACTTATTGTTTTTACATTATGCCCTGGCTTACATCTTGATAGTGAATCTCTTTTAGATCCAGTCACAAGCTATGACTGCTGAATATTCATGTTTAATGCTGATAATGTAACTTATAATTGTTGTAAATGCTTATTTTATTGTCTGTTGATTCTCTCATGCTCATTGACTATGATATTTGAAATTAATGATTTCCCATCTCCTAATATTACCCCAAGTTCATACCCATTACAATATAGATATAATCGCTTAAAGTAAAGGTAATAACAATTATCTAAATATACATGTAATTTTATTTATAGATAATGATCAAAATATCCAAAGAACCAATATAAGGAATTGTTTAAAGTAACATCCAATAGCATTTATAAAATATTTTGAAATGTATGATAAAATAATTTTTCAAGATCCATTAGAATATATAAATTAAAAAAAAACAAAAAAAAACAAGTTGATATGAAACTAAATTAGAATTGTAGATATACTAGATGAAAATAAATGGATAACTGAAGTCTTAAATTGAGATTCCAGAAAATTCTAAAAGATATAGAAAATGATATGTGAAATGGATTAATAAGGTAAAAAAAAAATTGCGAGGAAAAGCTTTGGATGAAAGAAAAATTAACTAAACTTAGAAAGACTACATCCAGCAGAAGGTGGATAATAATTAAAATGATGATATTAAACAAATAAAAGAATAACTATAACCATGCATTACTTTTGATTATCACTCCTGATAATTTATCATTCCATTCTAATATTTTATGAAATTTATTATGATTATGATTTACATTATAATAATAATAATAATAAAAAAAGCAAACTTCTTGATAAGTTTATATGAATGCCTTAGGCAGTATATATTGCAATACTATAATAAAATATTTGTACTAAAATATATAATAAACAACATATCATTTTATGATTAAATCTTAGAATATATAAAAACATACAAAAAAAATTGATACACATACAGGTTTATTAATGATCCATGGGCATGCACTGAGATAATTTAAAGAATCGAATATCGGATTTAATTTAGATTGACACATATTTTGTAAAACTAACTGCTGCCGGGTAGATGAATCTGGATATCGGACAAAAATGGCTGCAAAAAATCAAAGTAAAAGTTTAAAAATTAGAAAAAAAAATTTATAAATATAAAGTAAAAAAAAATTTGAGCAAATAAAAACATAATAAATTAAATAATAAAATTATATAAATTTTTAAGTTTCTAAAATATACATTTTCAGAACCTAAATTAATTAACATGTTGTATAAAAATATTTTCCTTTTTTTTTGACTTTCAATAAAAATAAATAAAAAAATTGTATTATTAATAAGTGCTACACAAACATTACATTTAGCATTTCATCAATAAAACAAATCAATAATCAAATGCCTTGTATGGTTTAGTGTTATGGTAAAGTAACAAACTCAAAAGATAAAGAGCTACTCATGGCACAATGTTATGATTCCATTGTTTGAACATTTATGATCTCCCAAATAATAAATGATATATTCTATAATAATCAAAATTATATAAACTCTGAAGTATGGATGACTGATTCTGAATTAAAATAAACATTTTATACAAAATAAGGAGAGAAAATGATTTAAAAATTTATCAGAAATTATTAATTATCTTTTTTTTTTACTTCAGATTCAGTTTCAGGGATAATCTGTTTTTTGTCTTGCTTGCAATTTCTTGGAAAATA
The DNA here is from genome assembly GCA_028023455.1 of Epiperipatus broadwayi. NCBI lineage: Eukaryota > Metazoa > Onychophora > Udeonychophora > Euonychophora > Peripatidae > Epiperipatus > Epiperipatus broadwayi. Next base: position 12,936,457 of record JAQFVV010000019.1, read on the forward strand.
ATCTGATAATTCCATCAGTCTATCTAAAACTGGGCAAACTGCTTTTGTAGTTTATATTATGATTTTCTTAAAAAATGATTTAAAACATTTTTTTTAACTGTCACTACCAACATTATATAAAAATTTTAATAGCTTTTGTGTCCTTATACATCATTATTAAACATCATCCAATTTTTACTTCTCTAATTATCTTTTTTAATTGTTATTTTTTCTATTTAATTGTCTCTCTTCTTAAACTCAATTCCTGATTCCATCTTTTCTTACTCTAATAATTTATTAAAATGACTTTTCTATTGTCTGCACCACATATTTGATTCAATATTAATCATTTTGCTTTTGAAACTCTTCATTCTCTTTCAATGATTCCATCTTCATTTTTAGACAATAGTTATTATATTGATTCTTGATACCTATTATTTTATATATGGACAATTATCAGTTTTCACTATTTGAATCTTCTCTATCATTTGCCTAAATCTAAAAAATTTTCTCTCAATATTTTTAATAACAATCATTGAACACTAATTTTATATAAGCAAATCATTTTTTCTTTTAAATTAGTAACATAAAATAACAAAAATAAATCATATCTCTTAAATGTCATCTTTTCTTTATTAAGTTATGTATTAATTTTCAACAACTATTGTTATCTTTTTCTATAATTCATAATTTTTCTCACAAGTCACTTTTTTCTATTACAGCTTCTCTGGACATATATTTATATCACTTCTTTTACTCACATTTGTCTTTCATGAATCTCATTAACAACTTGTATTTTTTTTTATGTATCTTCTAATTATTAAGTTCCATTTATTTCTTCCTTCCTTCCTTATTTCTTTTTCTATAATTATTATTATTACAATCTCAATAACTCAATCACTTCTCCCAAAAAGCTCTAGCATTTTCAAATTATTCTTGACAAATAATCGAGCTGAATAATCAACTTATTCATTACTTTCATAAAAGGAATATTACTCAAGAAAAGATATTTCTTTTGGTTTAATCCCTATTACATCTCATATTTTGACTAGTCATTGCCAAATGATATATATGTTATGTGACGATCTGATGAAAAAAATCGCTCAGGAAGATTTTTTTTTTGTTATTTTATTTCCCTTGACTGAGAAATAATTTACAAAGTTTTAGCACTTGACACTAACATTCTCTACCATTAGATCAAATCACATAAGACATCATAGCTAATGGAAGTCTGTTGTAACTATCTATTTAACTAACTCTTAAAAGCAATTATTGGTACTTTGTATTAGGTCTGCAACGTAGAGGAGATAGAAGCCCTTTTCACATCTACAATAAATATGTAATCTTGCACTGATATCAAATTGAAAGAAAATAATTCCTGCGATGTTATTCGATCTCGTGTGGAAATAATGTTTATCTTTATCAACAGGTCTTTTTTTTTTTGTAATATTTCAACATTTTCAGTTATTGTCCAATTTCTTTCTGACAACAGGATAAATATTTAATAAAAGTCATAATAATTTATATTTCTTTCTTTTTGTGGATTTTTTTCTTTCTTTAAAAAAAAATTGTTTATTAATATTTCTGTGGTTAATCCCAGCATACTCTGTGCAATCACATGTTCATAAACTTCCATTTTGGGAGTAAATTTTTCAATTCAAATCACCATTTTATGTGTGTTAGAAATAAATATCAAATTTGTGGCTTCAATGCAACAATTCCTGTTATATATTACACGATGTGCCAGGCATTATCAAATGCCCATGCACAAAGTCTGCTGTAATGAACATTAGAGCAGATACACATGTAAATTGGTATATATTAAGCGCAACAAATATACAAATGTGCTACAATAAAAAGTGGAAGTTGGGTCTGAGCATAGAATACCCACACACACAAATGTAAAGTAAACATTTAATTGACAGAAAAATATTGTACACAAATACATGTATAATAAACTCATGTATATATATTTTTTTATTTTTCATTTTTGTATATTTTCAATATATGTCATTTTATGTTTATGTATTTTGCTTTTCTCAGAAAAACTCAACTGGAGAAAAGCAAACTTTATTGATCAAATGGATCAGGTGTTGGAACATATTCGTAAAATAAATAATTAAATTAATTACTATTCTAAAAACTGTAATTTGTTTTAATCAAAGAATGTTAAATGCTTTGGCAAAAATCTAATTGAAAGCAAAATATTTGATAATGAATATTATAATTAAATTGTTATTTTTTTTATTATATAAAATAAAAATTCTTTCGAAGTATTATCTGTTAATCAAGCAGTCTGAGTATTCAAGATGGAAACTAAACATTGTATCAAACCCTAATATGTAAAATTTAATCGGAAAAATAGAAAAAAATGTTTATAATCTAAATGATAAGCTAAAATAAAAGGTTTGGCTGATTCATACTTCTCAGGGGGGTATCTGAATTGGTTCTGTATGAGTGTGGTTAATAGGTTTTAGTCAGTGCTGTGGGATTCATTTTTTCTTTGGCATTCCTTCTGGACAAGTTGTTTATTACTTTGGTTCCGGAATTCTCCAATCATCTAGCCACTTAGAGATTAATTTGCAGACTAGACTATTGCTGATATTTCCTAAGAAGAAATCCATTACGCAGTTCTTTTAAGAACTCTTGTTTTCTTGTGGATTCAACTAACCATTCAAGATAGCGGATAAAAATTTAATAATAATTATTGCATTATACCAGAAAAAAAATGGAGAAATCTACCAGAACTTCCAGTAAAATGACCATAGGGTAGACAACAAGCCGGTGCACCCGACCTTGCTCTGCCCAAATCATCAAGATGTGATCATGCCAGTTTCAGCCAGCCATGATGATGATAAAAGCCACCTTGCCTACAACTTAATGATATGAAATCCTCACCGCACAGCCAGTTGGCTTGAAGCCCATTCAGAAGCCCAGTCAGGATTAGATGAAGACGCCTATATAAGTTTATTTTAAAAATATTTTATTAATATTGAATTAATTAACTCTGATATTTCCGATAGTTAGAAATATATTGTGCCCTTATCTATAGGTCATAATAAGGTAGAATGGTCAATTACTAAAAAAATTTAAATTTTAAGATATGTTTGTATGACATGTAAATAATAGTAGGATAATTAGATTTTATAGTACAATTTAAGGCTGAAAATACCTGGTATATAAAAGTGTAATGGATTATTTTAAAAGAAAACAGTTAAATAAAGCTTAAAAATATCCTTGCTTATGGTTGTAAAAGCTGGCCATATAAAATAACACAGCTATAAATAGTTAAAAGTATATTAATAATTCGAGTATAATATTTTAAAACTAATAAATTAAATAAATGCTATATGTAATATTATAATTAATATTCAAATTTAATCTAATATATTTTAAGATAAACTTTAGGATGGTGAGAATTATATTTAGTTCTACAAGTTTAAATTATTTTCCAAATTTTTTATAAAATATATCAGTTTTGGTAATTTAGACCGAGCCGTAAATTAAAAATCATCTGATAAAGTTAGTAATCATGTGACTGTATATTATATACCTTCACACACACGCTTGTTAGAATAATAATAAAGTTTGTGAATTATGGAACTAAATGTAATTGCTGTCTATCGTTGAAATAAAAGTTGAAATATTAAATGTTATTTTAATAATTGTTTTAAAATTTAAATGATTTTGATTAAACTATAATTGAGTTTAAAAATACTATTCTAAGTAATATTTCAAATCATTACGTCATAAATGTCTTATTTGAAAAATCTAGTCTGTTATAAAACAAAAATGTGTAAATTTGTTCGCGCTAAAAAAGTCATTAACCAATCAACGGAGGTATTTTGGCAGACAAAATATAAGAATTAGACGAAGCTGGAAAAAAGTAATGAGTAAGTGAAGGAGGGAGTAACATATTTTTTTAGCTGAATAAGACCGTAAGCTAGAAAAGTGATATAATTTTAAAATTTTGTATTTATTTTAAAAGTTTTTTTTAACATATAATATTTTGACTGCCTTTACATGAAGGGCTAATTTTTAAAAGTTCTCTTGCCAGTGATTTTATTCAAGTTTAGCCAAAAACCTTGCAGTAAAAAATGGAAGTACTAAAGGAAAAAATACCTAAAAATATTGCTAAAGGAAAAATATTTGTAAAGTGCCTCAATACAGCTTTATTTATGCTCAACCAGAAACTTATTATTGTAACTCAGAGGAATATAATTTGGACGCTATACGAAAACTTAAAAGAGAAGTTATTTGCCGTCAGGAAAAAATTATGACGCACAAATTTATAAGGCTACTCTAAATTTTTTTTTATTATTCTTCTCTATGGAAAAATTAAGATGCGTTTATTATATAAAAAAAAAAATTATGTAAAAGTTATAATGAGTAAAAAGAATCTTTATCTTTTTAAAGGAAACATTACAAAAATATAGTACCAGAATTTTAAAAGAAGGAAAAAAGTTACAGAATAATAAGATGAAAGAGCTATTGTGTTTTATGGAAAAGTAACAGAAAACTTTCTCTAAGAAGAATTGAAAAAATATTATAAAGTGTTCATTGGAGAAATGCTTGATTTAGAAAATATAAATTTAAATTAATTAATGAAAATGGATCCATGGAGACAGAAAAATTTACTGAATATTTAAATCAAAGTACCTAGAAGATGCATCATAAAAGTCGCGCGGGAAAATATTAGCAGAAAATATTAGAAGAGAATATGTAGACGTTTTTCTTTACGGGATTAATTGATATCATAATTAATAATTGTATTAAATATTATAAAAAACTAAGGATTGTCATCTATGAATATTTATTAAACAGAGCAATAATTGTTTTGCCTTAAAATAGAACATTAAGTGACTGAAGAAGAAATAATAAACATTTTTTTTTTTAGCTTTAATATGAACGGTTTTCAAGAAAATTTGGTGCAGAAGTACAGTAAATATAGTTTAAATATTTTTTTGCTGATTTATTTTAAATATAAAATGATATGTGAGATTAGGGAAAACATATAAACATAAATTTAGTAATATTGAGATTTAAATATAATAAGCTTGATAAAATTATAGAAATATTGTTTAAAAATAAAGTGTATGTATGTGAGTCTTATATCTACAAGAATCAATTGGATGGTGAAGCCTACGGAACGCGATCGAGAAGATAAAGATCGTTTGGTAATATTGATATTTATTTATAATGCATAATGTATTTTTTTTTAGATCATCTATTGATTAAGAATGAAGTGTGAAAGTTTAAATTATATGTACACATTTTATACAACATTTTTAACATATAATGAGATAGGAGTAATTCGGAATATGCATGCAATAATTTATTTAAAGTATATTAATAATATAATTTAACAGAACAATTGTGTGATTCTTTTGAACTTTCATGTGATAAAGTATTCAGATATTTTAAAATAGTTTGTATATGATTAAATATACTGGAGGAAAGTAGTAAAAAGATTTTCTTATAGAACAGTGGAATAGTTTTGAAATAAATGAATTTTATTATTGTTAGCAATGCAGATATGTATTTGTCGATGTACAGTATAGAAAAATCTTGAGAAATAAGATCGGATAGTGACTTGGAAGTACTAGTGGAGAGGAAACCAAGATGATGTTTTTTTTTAAGAAACAGGAAAATAAAGGATTTGGATCATATTTAGTTTTTGTGTGATTTCAGTATAGTTAACTAAGCCCTATGACTGAACACATATGGTTTGGACAGTGTTTTGCATATTTGTAAACTTTTTGATGTTATAATAAAGCTGAAGAAATAGCTTTAGCATCGTTTCTATAATAGAGGTTGGTAGACAGGTAAAGGTCACTCCTCTATAGTGTCTTTTAATTCACTGTGCCATGATTGTCAAGGTTTATGACGAGTAATATTCTAGTTATATTTTGATCCTATGCATCTATCTTCGCTATCCTTATTTCGTGAATCTGCATCGGTCAGAAAGATATTTTCAAAGAAATAATGAATAAAATAGAACTGAAGATATGTTATCGTTTATGTAAGAATAGTTTATTTGCTGGAATGTGTAGAATTGTGTAACCTTAAAATTGAAAGTCCAAAATATCATAAAGAGAGAAAGAATCATGTAATACATTGTAAAATTAATTCGGAAATGAATAAAAGATTTTTTTTGAAAGAGAAATCTAAACTAAGTTGTTTAGATTTAAAAGTGATAATAAAATTTGAATTTTTTTCTAAAATAATATTTAGAAAATAAGTATTGCATATTTATTAAGAAAATAGTTCAATAATGTGTAATAAACATATACTTGTGCATGGTATATTAATGGTTCTAACTATATCATTCGAAGTAAAGCTTGAATGAGAATATTAGGATTAATAAACATCGGATAATGAATAATAAAAACCTAATACCGAATATAGAACAATGTTTTGACTTTGTAAGATTCCATACAACCAATATAAAACTAAAATTTGTTATTTAGTAGAATTTTACTACGAATAGAAATTTTGTAAAAAATATAATTTTAATAATATTAGGGATGCAGAGTGTTAGTGATAATCATATAAGAAATGCATTTTGTAACAAGCTAACTATGATAATAAATCAAGTAATAATACTGTATTTTCTTAAGTGTTAAAAAGATAAGATTTAACTAGGAAAAATAAATAGTATTTGGATTTCATTTTATAAACTAGTAAACTAAGATGAGATAGGAGAGTAAGGGATATCCAATGTATATAATGTAAAATATTGTTAATTTATTTATGTTGTTAATAAACTTTGTTTTAAATTTATTTTAAAAGTTTTGTGTCCGCGTTGTTATTTCTCCACATGGATGCATGAAATCACGATACATTTATAATTGAAACAGACATATAGATTTTGCACAAAAGGTAAACATAAAAGTGTTATAATAATTTTGAGAATTTATTGGTATGTTAAAATTAAAAGATCATAATTTTATATTATTTATTGGTCATAAGTCGGTTGCCACAATATTACATTAAATTATATGCTAATGTTGCCACACGTATTCTGTTATCAGATTATTAAATTACTACTACGTACGTATTTATTTATTTCATTTAAGAAGAAATAAGATTATATTATATTATTATTGTTATTATTATTTTTATTATTGTTAGTTGCTGTGTAGTAGATTATGACATAAAATTCCCTTTTCATATTTTACTACCGTAATTTTAAATCAGTTAGAATACAATTTATGAACCTGAGATTTTATTTTATTTTACTTCATTTTATTTAATTGAGCTAGATTCTTGTTATAAAGAAGATTAAGATATGATTATTATTTTTAATCGTAGTGAAGAGAGCTCAGAAAGTCGTAAGAATACTATGAGTTAGTTATTTGGGATAGTAAGTAAAACGGGGGAATAGTGTTCTTATGCCATTGAGGTAGTATCGTGTGGATAATGTCTCAATGTAGTCTATCTCGTTCCCCGTATTGTCACCCCATGTCTCATGAAAATAGTAAATATTTGTTAATTCATTTTAAAAATTGAACCGTATTTGTATTTTAAAAATTAGAGCTAGTAATCATTTTAATTAATGCTGAATATTTCATTTATTTATTTGTTTGTTAACTGAGCTAGAACCCGTAATATTCGTAATAAACAATATATTTTGGGGTGAGGATGCGCGGGGGGAGGTTAGAATATTAATTTTTCCTTTTTTTTTATTATTAATCATTTAAAAAAAAAAGAAAGAGAGTTATTTCTTGCATATTGAAGCTGGAAATATAGTACACATATTTCTGCTTCACCTAGTGCCAATGTCATCAGCACTAGTCTGGGTTTGAACCCAATCATTATTAACTGACACCCATCTCATATGAGGTGGTGGTATATTTATAATTGTTATAACCTTTTGATTAATTTGTATTTTATGATTAACTAACCTTTTATAATAGTTTATTTATTTATATTTGTAAAAATGTATATTGCGTTTATTTTCTTAAATTAAATTGAATCCTAGATATCTATAAAATGTTACAAATATTTCAAATTCTTTATTAAAGTTCATTTTCTTCAATTAATTAGTGGGTAACATTTTATATTTATCTTTTAATCAATGTACACTTGAGAATCAATTATTTAAACAATGTAATATTTCAATTATATTTTGTAAATTTCTATTTAAGTTTATGGAAAATATGTTTAAACGTCATTGTACCAAATTCCTAAAATTTTTCAGAATAAAATCTACATTTTTGTTAATCTAAACTTTAATTAAACAGATTTTGTTAGTACAATGACTGATAAACTTAATATGCTTGTTGTTGTTTTTAATTAGCAAATCAACCCTTGGGCATGTAGGATTTTAATTTCCCTCCAAAGCTGGCACATACCACAGAGAAGCGTTTAGAGCAATTACAATTGGTGGTCAGTATAGATTAAATCCTGTAGATAAGACCAGAAAATATAAATAGTGGAAAATTTGATTGAAGAAAGTTATTACTGAGTTTACTGAAGAGAAGTGAGGAATACATATATATATATATCGTGCCTAAAGAAATGACGGGGTGAAAAGATCGGTCATTTGCTTCTCAGAGGTCTGTTCCACCAGCCCATTCATGCCTTTGCAGTGCTTTAAACATCTAGCCAGAGACTGTCTGTGTCGAGGAAGCCTGAAATGATCTGACTGTATTAACTGCCTCTATTAACTGATTGATTCTGAGGTAACATCCAATTTGCAGGAAGCCATTGATTGATTTTATTTGTTTTCAAAATCTATATTAATTTATATTTTATATATTTGTGTAATGTTTATACGGCTTGGTTTTAAAATGCATCTTTTAAATTTATTTAAGTTAAAATATCAATTCTTATAAAACTACATTATTTTGATGCGGCAAATTAAATTAATTTTGTCGGTTTGTTTAGATTATTTGACTGCAAAATTCAATGAGCTATTAGCTTTAAATCCTCCCCGTTATTTTTCTTTTAATTTAAAAATCATTACAAGAAGTCTTACTTCCTGTAAATTAACTAATCGAAAGCTCGTTTGGTTTTGTATGTTATATATATATATATATTTATTTTGAATGATTTATTTTAAAAATATCTTACTGTTACCTTCAATTTAAATAGCCCTGTAATTATTTCTGAAAGAATAAATAATTTTCATGAATCAATTGAGTAAAAATATCATAGAATTTTATCAGTATATATATTTCATACATATATTTTTATTTGTCAGAAAATATTAAAAGTATGATTTACAATTTATTAGTTTGATATTTAATGCCCGTCTGTGTTAATGAAAGACAAGTCCTATTTTGTAATCTTCCGTGTGAGTGGGAAAGCAATTTTATATTTAGTTTTAATTCTTGCCGTAATATAATTTACTATTCCTTCATTAATGACCTAATGTTTCTAGGACTTTACATTATGTCAGGGAGCAAATGATTTGAATCAGGATTCATTATTTTGTTAGTGATACATTATTTTATATATATACGTCGAGGGCATTGTGTATTTATAGTTACCACCATTTCTTTATTATGGCTATTCTTGCTTTGCTACAAACTTCTTAGGACCTTCGGAATCTGACCAGTCCAATCTCTCACTCTCCCCCAAAGTAGACATAGTTCATACCAGGGGATTTTTCGAGCATTGTCATTAAGATGTATATACACATTGAAATATTATCATGATTATTTAGAGACATGCTTTAGCTGGAGGGCTAGCATTTCTCTTATCTCCTGTACATATTAGGAACTTCTTTAGCAAAGCCACCCAGAGGTTCATAGCAAACCTCATTTCTTTTGTTGTAATTTGCAATAGCATACTGCCCTCCTCATCATCATCATTTTATAGCTTTATGTAGCAATCCTGCAATGCTCTCTGCCATGATGGCACATCCTTCACAAACAAATAATTAATTAATTAAATTTGACTGTACAATTGTCAATTATTTATTTAAGAATTATTTTGCTTCCCACACTCATTATATACAAATGATTATAAATGTAATAATGTTTTAAATGTACACTTTCATATCTTTTAATATATATAAAAAGATTTATTTATCTTGAACAGGGCTAATAATATTTTATTGCTAATTGGTTTTGGCCGACCAATTAACAAACTTTTATATTGTTTGTCAAAGCTGCATCAAAACAAATTAAATAATAAAATAACCAAGTTGTATAAACAAAGACTCGACTTATTTTGTACTAAATTCTTTAATAAATTCCTCTAATATTGTTATTTAAATAAGCTTAGTTTGTCATCACTCCCAATCTCTAAGGTTCATTACTCTATTTGTTTAAATATTTCTTTGATTTAAATTCTATTCTTTATAATGTTGCCAGAAAGAATTATCATTATTATGGTTCAAACCATTACTAATCAACCAAATCATATCTGTACCACTCTGCAATTGTCAGAATCCACTAAATCATTGGTTTTCCATATAAACCCCCTTTTTATTTTGAGTCTCTATGTGAACCATGACCTCCAGCTGGGACGGAATAAAAACCAAGCACTGCTAGTGTCATCACAAATGTTATCCATTAGTCAGAGAGGCAGTAGTTTAGGCAAATAGGTTAGGATTCATCCTTGCCCTGACATATGTATCTTGTACATGGTTGGATTCAAGGTACTTTTGCTTGGATTATTGGTCTTGTTGAATGAATGCACGATTTTGACCGGCACAGAGGCTGCGTATAATTTTTTTTCCGAGTTTGGCGCCCAACATGGGGCTGCGATATAAACACCCACATACCCTGAGTACTGAAGTCTGTTATATGTATTTTTTTTAAAAAAAAGTTATATAATTTTTTTTTCCATGTTTGATATGTTTAAAATAATGTGTTCTAAATGTAAAATTCACTGTTTAAAGCTAAAACCCATGTACTACAACCATAGTACAAATGTATTTTTTTTCTTCAATGTCATATAAAGTTTTTTTGTTCTTGAGACATATATAAAAATGTATAAATAATTCATAAATCATTTATCACTCTTGGTTAGATGGTGCCCTTACAAATAGAAATTTTGCTAACCAGTAGTGAGCCAAATGCAAAAAATTTTGGAAGTGGAGGGTTCGAACTCAGATAAAAAATTATTGAGAGCAAAAATTTTTTTTGGCTTAATACTATGATGTATCAATTTTAAACATGTAATAACCAGGCTATGAGTTTTCTTTTAGATGCATGGATTTTTTTTTTCTCAACTTTTTCTCCAAAGTTTTTTTTTCCTTCTCTTTTCCAATGGTATGTAGTATTGTGTAGTGTATATAGAAGTATATGTGTGTGTAAAATTTATGTATTTGTATATGTAGCGCTGCATATATATGTACATAGCTGTGTATGTGCAATGTATAGGAACAGATGTGTTTGAAAATTTCATGTGTATTGCATTGCTATATATTTTCTTGGAAACCCATATGCCTGGAGAAATTGTGTTGTAACCCAAGCATAGAAATTTTTTTTTTCTTTATATAGATGTGAAAAAAAATTTTTTTTCTGGATGTAATGTTTGAACAAATATTCACATCCCCAAATGATATTTTTTGTTGCATATACTCAGACCAATAAACTTAAAAGTTTGTTTAGTTCACCTGAGTTTGAATGCAGAGTGACATGTAATAATTTGTTATGTATGTGCTCTTAGGTTTGGCAAAGTGTTTTCCCTTAATGTTAGATAAATACCAAACTCAAACTATGTAATACTCATAACAACAGGATTGTGTATTGAATTTTGAAAATTTCCTTTGTAAAAATTAATTTTTTTTTTCCTTGCTTCTTTTGGTCATCACTTCAATGTTTTTGTTTTTTTATTGTACGTCCGGAGAAATGAAGCAGTAATCTTAGCTTAAGATTGTGCTTCATGTTTCTACTTACTAACCCATGTTCAAACCCCTATATCCCATCCTGCTCCTTTTGTCAGTATATATATTTCATGTATATATTTGAGATGTGCACCTAAATTTGTAGTTTAACTTTCAATATTTATTATTATTGATTCTTTTTATTAATTATTAGTTCTTCTTATTAAAATTATAGTTGCAGCTCAAATATATACATAGGAGCAAAACTTACTAACAAAATATTGATGTTTTTGTAAATATTTTATTATATGTCATTTTTAGCTTTTTCTTTTCAAATTGCTTGTTTTTCTATAAATTATACATTTTTTTTATATAAAATCCAATAGGGAAGATGCAAGTGTTGTTTAATTGTCTAAAAATAATTAGGGGTTGGAAGCACTATTGTTTTAATCTGGGAAAGGTATTTTTTAATTAAAGTTTTACTTAAGATAAGTGGGATTAATTAGATTAAAGATTTACTTGTGTTAAAAACATGTTGTTAAATCTATTTCTAATCTAGAAATAGATTTGAATTTATTTTTGGCGTTATCTAACAATTGCATCTTGAAAACAACTGATAAGAGAAAAAGTATAAAATGACTAAATTTTGAATCACATAGTTAGTTATCAGTTACTATTGAAAGAAGATTAGCTACGCTAGTATAGATGATGGTTAACATCGCGGTAAATCTAAACAAATGATGTAGCAGTCAATCCACCCTCTTGCTGATCCTGGTGGGTCATCTTCCGCGGCCATAATATTCTGCTACCTTCAAGTGAAGTAAAGGCCCGATGGAGAACTTTTAAAATACATTTAATAGAAACTTGCTGCCACAGGAAAACTTGCAATCTTTTAAATTGAACTCTTAAACTGCAAGGTAAATTATTTCAAACCGCCACCATTGAAACTAAATTTAGTCTAAATAATCTTTCAAGATCTCTTCTCATGTAGTTTTTAACTTTGCCTTTTTTATATATATATATCAATAACATGTAATTTGCTCTTCAATAATTTATATAAATTTAATTCTCTCTTATATGCTCTTTAACGTTAGTGGGTCAATTGTTTGTAATTATTTATTACTTGATTATATATGTATGTTTTTTTATTAATTTGCTAATCTCAAACAAACTGGCGATTTTTATTTATAAAAATCTTTTGTCATTTTTAAGTAAAATTCACGAAGCAAGTTATTAACGTCCATTTAAAACAATGCATTATTAATTTATACAATCGCCAGATTGTTTTACGTACCAACATTTTATTTATGTTCTAATATAATATATATTTGTTTAACTCTGAATTTTCTACCGGTGTGAATTCAAAGTTAAAACAAATTAATGCTTTGAAATCTTATAAAATATTATTTATTTAATTCTAAAATAAGGTGACTTAATTGTTTTATATATATATAACTGCTAGTTTTTTTTATATACTCTTAAAATGTATGCTTAAAATATCAACTACCGTATTTATATATTTCAGTTATTATAAAAATCACGAAAGTGGGATTTATTTATTTTAAATATCAGAAAAGGGATGGGGGTGAATCTTTTATGTTTCTTTTGCTAAGTCAAATTTTAACGTATATTTTATTAAATCTAAATATTCCCTATATATATATTATAATTGCATTGCATGTTAAAGTATTTAAATAAAGGGTCATTTATTTTGAAGCTGTAAAATGTATTCAATGTTTTTTTTAGTGATATCATTCATTGCGTTTCTGTCATTTAGCCTATCTTCGTGTTTTTATATATATGTGCTTCTTAATCTGGGGGTTACGACAAAGTTCAAACCCATAGATTTCTTCTTTAGTCTTGTCCTGAGGATAGATGAAGCTACCCAGGACCATTTATTCCATATAAAATGCATTTAGCGGTGACCCAAAGTCTGGCACACGCTATGCATATTTACTTCGTGGATAAAAGGCCTCTCACGTCGGTTATACCAGTAAAACGCTGGGTCACGTCATGCCGATCCACTTTCTCTCTCTAAGCACTACCCAAAATGGGAGTGCGGGATTTCATTTTTCATCCAGAAGCATGACCTTTTCCTTTTAGTTATTCTAGGCTACTATGTCAGCACCGCAAACTTCTTAGTATTTAGTATTTCTTTTGCTTCATGATCCTGTTTTAATGCTTTAATATTAAAATTAGCTTTGTTTAAAATATATATCTAAATGCCATTTCTATTATATTAATTTATTTCAGTCTTATTCAGTCCCACCATCGTAATTTATATATCTATTTAAGAGTATCTATGTGCCTTGGGGAAAATGAAGCGTTCGTTTTATTATTATTGTTAAAATAATTTTTCATTAAATATTATGTCATTTTCAAGTATGTTTTCCAAATATAATTCCAAATATAATCAAACGTTTTCAAATGTATTTATATCTGTAATGAATCTCAGAACGCTCCCCTAATATATGTTAGTCACCATGCTTCTGAACCGTAAATCAAAGCGTTAATAGCAATTTTGTGTAACTTCTTTCTAATCTGATTGGCATTTTAATACTAGACCCACCAAAGATGTGTGTTTATTTGTAATATATATTTAGCTAACAAAGAGCATATGAGGAATAATAGTGTGAATGACACTATATCATTGTCTACTGCTTGCTCATTCACGCACATACTAATGTACCTAATTTATAAATGTATATAACTAAATTTTCATTATATTAAACTATCTTTATTGTTTAACTTATTGAGTAGTTCGAATTCCCTTTTCCTCCACTTCTTCCACATATATTACAGCCATATTTATGTATATTTTAATATAATCATAATTAATAGATGTCTCATTGTCTTCTCACCTTTGCTAGTTGGCCGAATTAAGATTAATTCTCATGAGCCAACATAATATGTATTTCAATTACATGGGGTCATACACAAAGGGTCTCACATTTTGAAAAAAATTAGACTTCCCCTGGATCTGGAGGTATTTCATGATATGGTTTGAGACTCCTTGCATTAAAGGTGCCTTTATTCAACCCATTATCAGTTAAAGCAAAGGCATTATTGCCCCATTTATCTTAAGTAAAACTTTAATTAAAAAATATCTTTCCCAGATTAAAACAATAGTGCTTCCAACCCCTAATTATTTTTAGACGATTAAACAACACTTGCATCTTCCCTATTGGATTTTATATAAAAAAAAATGTATAATTTATAGAAAAACAAGCAATTTGAAAAGAAAAAGCTAAAAATGACATATAATAAAATATTTACAAAAACATCAATATTTTGTTAGTAAGTTTTGCTCCTATGTATATATTTGAGCTGCAACTATAATTTTAATAAGAAGAACTAATAATTAATAAAAAGAATCAATAATAATAAATATTAAAAGTTAAACTACAAATTTAGATGCGCATCTCAAATATATACATGAAATATATATACTGACAAAAGGAGCAGGATGGGATATAGGGGTTTGAACATGGGTTAGTAAGTAGAAACATGAAGCACAATCTTAAGCTAAGATTACTGCTTCAATATATATATATTATTTTATGGTTATTACAGGTATAATGATATAGCTTTTACTTAAATCTTTTGATTCCTTTTTCTATCCCAAATTCCAGTATTTTCAGCTAAGGTTGCAATTATTTTTTTGTTAATTAGAGAAGATATAAATTAGTATTAAAGTTTATCGGCTTAACGTTTTCGAGAATGCATGCCTCATATTCATAGCCTTCATAAAATATATAATAAAATATATGCAAATACAAATATTCAAATAAGCTAGTATTACGTAGCCCATTTCTTCGAGATCTTGAAGCAAATGTCTTTTCTATTAATGGCATGGATGTTTCCATTGATGTAAAATGCCTCCTTTATTTTTCTTTTGTGATCATTTGATTCTGAGCACAATATTATGGGATTGGCAGGTGTGAAGTTGTGTCCAGATTGTTTAGCATGCTCCAAAAATACAGAGGATGTGTTGCTGTTCTTCTGAGCTCTGTTAAATGTGTAAAGATGTTGAGCCAGTCTAGTAGTGATTGTAGCTTTCGTTTCACCATAATATATAGCGTGTTGTTACTCCTGAAAATTGTCATACGTAAATATATATAATTAAAATTACCCCAAATCCAAAATTCAACCAGACCAGCATAAAAATATTAAAACACTACCAAAGGTTTCACTGCTACAAGCAGACTTCTCAAGTGTAAAGAACTACAAAAAACCACACAATATATATATTAAACATTACCCATAAATCCATTCACTTCCCATCCACCCTTAATATTAAAAGAACTCTTAAATAAGTTAATTGCTTCAGAATAATAAATTTTCAATAATAAAGATTCTTTAATTCTTCTTTTGATTTCATTTCTCTCAAAGAAGACAACCTTAGCTTCATCAAAATCAATAGTGCGGCCTGTATCTTTTTCATGGACATACAAAGCAGAACTAAGATATCTATTTTTAACTCTACTTTTATGAACCTTTATTCTTTCATTTAAACTCAAACTACTCTGCTTGTAGCAGTGAAACCTTTGGTAGTGTTTTAATATTATTTTTATGCTGGTCTGATTGCATTTTGGATTTGGGGTAATTTTAATTATATATTGACTAGTTTAGCTTTATGCTTGTAATGTAAATATACATGCAAATACACTTGTAATATTCGATAAATACGACACCTCATGTTGAGTGTCTAAAATGTATTTATCCTTATATCTTTAAGTTATTTTTTGTCACTGTGACACAATATGGTGAGTAGCAAAGAGGTTTATTCATTGTAAATTTCCCGTAAGCAAGTCCACTAATAACTTAATATATTTAGAATAGTGGTGAGTGTATGATTGTTCTGCACGTATATACATGTATAAGAATTTATCTATCGTGAAAGGCAAATAGATACAGCACCCCTCATGTTGAGTGCCCTAAGGTATCCGAGTCAATGCAACCTTATTGACATGTAAAATACGAAAGCTATTATTAGTTATATAATATTTTATATTGCAAATATATTTACATATAGTTGTTTTATATTTACTTATAAAACGGATTTTAAAGTCCGGAATAGAAGCATATGCCTGTATAACCAAAAATCTTCTATCTAAGAAACGTATTTCAAATCACATAAAGTATAACTTATTTATGTGGGGTAAAAAGCTCAGACCACTTCTAGTCATTAGCAACAATTGAAGACAGCTGTAAGAGTTTATTATTCTTATTCATGTAAATTTGCATTTATTTTCACACATCAAATATATATGGGGTTTAAATATTTAATCATGATATATATATGTTTGTTGTTATATTATTTTATTTGATAAAATGTACTCTTTCCTTATCAATCATGTACCTGTAATAACCATTTAACTTACCCATTGAAGACCCTAGATGAAGAAGGTACTGAGCTAGCCACACGGAATATTGCTTTACCGGGGTGTTAAATCTTATTCTTATGCTCCCCTGAACATATGGTATTGCATATCCTTATAGGAGAGAGGAAAATTCATTTTTTTATTTTCTAGTAGTGGTGCGCAAAAACTATTAGTAAACAGACTTTTCAAATATGTGTATTTACCGTAGGTCCTAAACATTTGGGCATTCGAGAAAATTACTAACTAACAGGGCTTTTAATTGGCAGAGTCCTGTCAATTTACTCCCTCTATTAGTTTAGCTGAAGGTATCAATAAGTTATGAGTACAGACAATCGGCTAAATTTGTATCCATTTCCTTCCCTGTTAAATCTTGATCACTTCATGCTCAGTGCAAGATTAGGAGCATAATTACGTGGGGAAGTATGGTCCGGTACAATGGTAAGTAGCATATGTGTGTATTTTTTGTTTTTGTAAAGAATATTTTAAAAAATTATAATTTATTGCTTGTTTTGTGCGCATTGAAATTAACATTTTTTTTTGTGTGATGGAGTCATTTATTTAAGTTCGCAAATCAATTTTTTTTTGGTTTAAAATGTTGTTTTTAATATCAATTTATATATCATTATACATTTTAAAATTGTTCGTATGAAAGTTGTATAAATTTATTTTAAAGTGCTGTATTTAATATTATTTTTTATACTTTAAAAATGGTAATTTTTAATATCCATTTGTTTCTCAAAATGTTTTATACTTTAAAAATCGGTCTTTTAAATATCCATTTGTTCCTCAAAATTGCTTTAAAATCGTCTTTTTAATTTCCAATTGTTTCTCAAAATTTGTTTTAAAATGCTGTTTTTAATATTATTTTTTATACTCTTAGTTATTTTTATTAATCCTGCATCACGGAGCATGTATTAGACTTGCTGCGCCTTTCCACATTTGTATCAACCTGCTGATATCTTTGTAAATCTTGCGAAAATATCATCTACAAGATCCATGTACACATTAACTATTTTTTTTTTTTGCAAATTTTGTGAAAAATATCATGTACAAGATCCTTGTACATGTTATTTTTGTCAGATCACAAGATTACAAAGTTATCAGCAGATTGATAGGAATGTGAAAAGGTGCAGCAAGTCTAATACATGCTCTGTGTTGTAGGTCTAATACTAAAGTACCCAATTATGATCATAAAATTAAATATTTTATGTTTTGCAATTTGTTAATAATTATTAGATTAAATCATTTCTTTTTCTTAAGCCATGCCATGTTACAGACATAAAAAACACATTTTAGTTCAAAGATCATCAGATAAACTTTTATAAATCTATTTAGCAATAAAATAATAATTTAAAAAAGCACCATATGACTCCAGTTTATACAATGCTGTCATCTAATATAAAATTAAGTAATCTAGAATAACAAATGCATAATACTTATAAAAAGATGCCAAATACTGAATAACTTCAGATAGAATTAAAGAGAGCAGCATTAATTAGAAGATTAAATGTGTTTAAAGCTTTTTTTTCTTAGAATTTCAGTTTAAACTAAATTTAAAAAATAAGTAAATGAAATTTAATTAAAAAAAACTGTCTTTAAAAAATATATTAAAAAGAATTTATTTTTTAAAATAGCATTTTAAGAATTTAATCCATACTCCACAGAAATGCAAACTTTTTTTTTTAATTATGAAGAATTAAAAGGGCATGGAATTTTGATTCATTTCAGAAAAAAATTATTTTAAAAAAAAATAAAACCACTTTATTATATTATTCAAGTGATAAATAAAATACGGTTTACAATTTCCCTTTCCCTAATTTTAAAATATTAACCTCCATTAATTAATTAAAATACTAATATAGGTAGGATAATAAAACAATAGGTTTAATATTTGAAATAAAAAAAATAAGCACGAGAGATAACTGCCATTATTTATCTTCTAAAAAATATCCACTACAATAAATAAAAAAAAGGATAAATTTTCTATAGTATTGGAATTTTTTTTTTCTATCCATTATTTATCTACTATCTACCCATCCTTTATATCTTATTTATAATACTTCACTCATATACACTTTAATGCAAGTAATTTTCTTAAAACCTTCTTTATTTTCTTACAGTTTCGACTGTCCAGCAGTCATCTTCAGAGCTACAAGATTTGAATAATACAAATACATAATTATCATTTCACATATATATGTATAAATCATATATAAATCAAAAAAATATATATCTCCATCATTTTACACACATATATAAAATACACACATATATACAAATATATCAAACATTACAAGCATAAAGCTAAACTAATCAATATAAAATCAAAACTACCCCAAATCTAAAATTAAACCAGACCAGCATAAAAATAATATTAAAACACAACCTAAGCTAAGGTTGTCTTCTTTGAAAGAAATGAAATCAAAAGAAAAATTAAAAAGTCTTTATTATTGAAAATTTATTATTCTGAAGCAATTAACTTATTTAAGAGTTCTTTTAATATTAAGGGTGGATGGGAAGTGAATGGATTTGTGGGTAGTTTTTAATAGTATATATAATGTGTGGTTTTTTTGTAGTTCTTTACACTTGAGAAGTCTGCTTGTAGCAGTGAAACCTTAGGTTGTGTTTTAATATTATTCTTATGCTGGTCTGGTTTAATTTTAGATTTGGGGTAGTTTTGAAATATATCAAAATATACACACATTTTCTTCATATATATACACATATAAATCTATATCACCCCTAGACATATATATAATCCATATCTACATCTATATATATATGCATATCCTATACCTAGACATACCTCTTTTAAACATACATCCATATACAGACATACATACACCTACAGACATATATACCATCCTCATATATCTTTACTAATATACATCCATATGTATATTCTATCTACACATATATAAAATACAAAACATATCCAATTCACCTTTTTTTAATTTTTTTTTACCTTTTTAAACAATTCCATTTTTATTTATTTTTAAATCAACCTTTTAAATATTCTTCTTCTTAATATTATTTTATAATATTTAACACTATTTTATTATTATTATTTTTATAATTATCTAATATATAACATTTTTTACTTTACTATCTTTAATTTTACTTTTTATAACTTTTATCTCTAATTCACTAAATAATATTTTTTAACATTATTACCTCCATCTTCCTTACAGTTGTTTTAACTTTAATTAAAATGACCGTTTTTTTCAAAATTTTCTATCTTATTTATTCATTTAAAACAGTTCCCTCTGTTATCATTATAAAACTTATAATTCTATTTAAACCTTCCAACTTCCCAATTATAATCATTAACCATATTCCAATATTATAAAATAACTACTTAACCATTATTTCACATCTAAATATACATATCAAGCATCCATATTTCCTACATATATATATATATACATCTTCACATTACCTCTATACATATAACTAAATAATATATAAAACCAATATATAAACCCAATACATAAAACTATATCCAAAATAAAAGATTACAAAATTAAAAAATTAATAATTTAAAAAATTAACAATTTAAAAAATTATTAACAAATCCCTAGCTACATCTATACACCCCCACACACATATATATATATCCAAAAATATAATTCTATCCCTTAAAACACATTCGTATATATACCTATATTCCCAACATATATACCTCTATTCATATATATACCTATCTTCTCATATATACCTATATTCATAACACATATACCTATTTTCCTATACATTTAAACATACCCACCCACATAAATACTCAACTTACTTATAAATTACATATATAACTATACAAACCACATCTAATGCCCCAACTTATATTATCTTTAAAATCTATTTTATTTTTACTGTTATATTTTCATTTTATTATCTATCTTGTTTAATACATAATACCTTTTTACTTCCTTATCTATAACACAAAACTATCCAATAGACCATTTTTATTACCTTTAAAACTATTTTATTATTACTCTTAGTTTTTAAATTTCTATAACAAATTTTATAAACATTACCCTTTTTATTATTTATTATTACTATCAACTCCCTCTGTTATCAATTTTATAAAACTTATAACTATTTATAACCTATATTTATTAACAATCTCTACAAGTCTCTTATGTATATCCACATAAAATAACTTTTAATCTACTTTCTTTTATTACTATTATTAATCCCATTATTATTAATCAATCACAACAATAAACATGCTAACACCAATATCTTTTCCAAACCATATTTTAATTTTATATCCAATATTCGCTACCCAATACACATTCATATACTCCTAAAACATATATATACATATTCTTATTTTTAATTACTAATAAGCCTATAAATCCAATACTACACTTACCAACACAACGTTCTTAGTCCCCATCCCTATTTAAACTAGGCCTTATCCTCTTAACCCTTAAACTGCTAATTATATTATTGGTTGTATGAGGTAAAAATCAAATCTTTTAATTGGCCAACTCACAAACTGAAGACAAAGCCTATTGTTAAAACATATTCGCCTATAATATTAAATTCAACTCAGATACGTTTATAAAAAGTATATTACTAATTTTTCAGGGTATTGAAAGAGAACGAAAGTTCTTTCAAAAATAAATTGTTATTTATTTATTATAAAATATATTCAATTTCGGCAAATATAAAGTGAATGTCTAAACAAAAAAGTGGTGACGCAAACGCTTTTTTTCAATGTTACGTTCTGGAAAAGTAAAGATTTCTTTTTGCTAAATCTTAAATATTTTTACTAAAATCTTCAATATTTTTCGAAAATAATTTTGTTTTTTTAGTATATTTTTTAAAAAACTAGTTTAATTTCTCAAATTATATTTTTTTAATACTTAAAATTGCATTTGAAATGAAAATCTCAGCGTATTTCTTTATTTTCTTTGATCAGGCGGTTTCTTTGTTCTTTCCAGCCAATCAGAATGTCTTTTTCGGCTGAGAGCTCACTGATAACCAATCACTGATAATGTTCTTTCTTTGTTTAGGTTTAAATGTGGTTTTTTTGATTTTTTACTTGTAAAATAATTCGGAAGAGGGCACCATCTTACAGAACTTTTAAAAACCTAATCAATACCTGTCAAACGAATATTCTAGCATAAGAACTAGCAGAGTTAGAGTGACGTCAGATGTCGACGAGGAGCCTCATAAGAGACGGTTGAAGAATTAATTAGTATCGCTTCTTTTATTTTTCTATCTCTTCTTTTATTAGTATATCCTAACATTTTTATACTCTATTTTTCAAATACATGCCCTGTTTCCATAGTATGCAAATAAATCCTTTATATCAATACATAGGCCATAGATTTTTGTTTTACACTACTTAGTTCAATTAAAGCAATTAAATTAATAATAATAATAAAAAAACTATGAACAGTAGTCTCTCACTATTTAAGTTTGAAAAAATGTTGACTTGTAATTCTTAAAAAAAAAAAATTTCTTTAGTATTTTAAGAATTACTTGAAACAATATTAAAAATTATCAGATAGAATAAATTATTTATTTTAAAAAATAATAGCAGTGTGAGTAATAAATTACAGGCAGTCCTCTACTTTCATACTTAAATGGTTTCTGAAATATGTATGAAAGTTAAAATATACAAAAGTAGAACAATGTAAAAAAAAAAACAGTAAAAAGGATTTTCAAAATACAATATAGTACTGTACATATATTTATTTTTTATTGATTAGTATCTGGTATTTTCTTTACAAATTTGTCAAGAGATAACTGAATTGTATTCTTTTTCTTTTCGTGTTTTTTGTGATAGTACATATTGACAATTGACTTAAATTATACGAACGATCGATTGAAGCAAAAAATTTGCTGCTTTCAGAACATCTGACAAACTTGGTTGTTTTCTTTAAAGGCTTGATACAGGTTTTATTTATTATATTTACAAGACGAATATAAGTTCTTTAAAAAGCAGACAGAAATAAATTATAGGATCACAATACATGCCTATTATTTAAATAAAACTAAAAAAAAAAAGAGATGTATGGATCTTTACCGTTTTCTCTTACTATTAAGGAAAACAAATTTATAGGCAAAAAATATTTCACTATTAATTTTTTTACAAACCTAGTTAATTCTTCTATCTGCTGAAAGCTTATTTAAATAATAATTTAGACCAGGATGGAAAAAAATTCCCTAGATTCACTTTGGAATGGCAAGGTACAAATCTCTCTACAGAAGTGATTTCTTGTTTACCATTTAAACAAGACCTTAATCTGCAAACAGAAAGAAATCAAGATAATCAATTATAATACAAACAATATTTATTTTTTTTATAACTAAGAAAAAAAAATATCCCTATTTCCTCTAGTCTTTTGTTAATTAGAAACACAAAGCAATAATTTAACTGAAAAATTTCACCACTTTAATATTTAATAATATTAAATTACAACAATAACTTCCCATTGCTTTTAAAAAATAATAAATTTGAAAGGTTTACATCTGCAGTTTTTTTACATTACATATCTATCTAAGCATTTGTGATGCTGAAATTAGATGTGATTAATGTTGACAAAGTGGAAAAGACTAATGACTAATAGTCCATGAGAAAGAGAAAATGTGTACAAAATAGTAAATAGTAGTATATATGAAAATAGAGAACCGCCTATAATCTTTTATTAAGTGCTGTATAAATTATTTACTTTAAAGAGCATTAAAAGTTATCAAATGCAATATTTTAAAGAATCCTTAAAAGACCTTTTTATTATCATTTATATACACAATATATGCTAATATCTTGCAATTTTTAGGTGAATAGCTAAAGTATTATTACACAATACATGCATTAATTAAGAGATCACACTTCAGGCAGCTTGGAGAAAGAACTGGTCACTTTTTTACTTCAACACACATATTACAATTACTGCCATTGTCAATATTAATCTTTGTTAATGAAGTTTATTTCTCAAATCATACACAAACATGAAAATGAATAGTTAGGTATTTATGTCATCACATAAAAAAAACCAACCATCTCATAAATTTACAGTACTTTAGTTATAAACAGAAATATCATCAGGTGACCCTGGTGATTAAATCCATTTTATCTCTCCTCTCCATATGTTAACACAATGATATTTATTAGTTAAATTATAAATGCATGATGCAAATCAAGAGATAAATATATATATTAAAAAACACATAAATACATATGTATTACAGATACAATGCTAGAAACTATATCTCTTATAACTTAATTACCATATGTAAATGAATATTATAAGCAATTATTCAAATCAGAAATGCATTATTCTGATCAATAGGAAATTCTTGAAAAAAAAAAGTATATTTAAATATAACTTCTAAATAATATGCCAGGAACAAATTCCATTATGTACAAATAATTATTTTTGTAATTAAACAATTTTGTTACATGTTTTTGTGCTTTGACATGTCTGAGATATATTATATACTAGATGTACCTGTGGCTTTGCTTGCATTAATACAATAAAATAATGCAATATGTAGTTGTTCCTGCGGCTTTTATATTTACATATCATTTAAATGAAATAATACACAAAGTATCAATAACAATATCACAAAAAAATTAACTTTTGATGATCCCTTATATTATTGAATAATTAATTTTTAGCATTTAATTTTAAATATATTTCTCACATGATAAACTAATTAGTATTATTAATTATTAAGCACACACTCTGATATAATATAACCAAGACATATCAAACCATAAAAACATGTAACAAAATTGCATAATTACAAAAAATAATCAGTTATATATAATAAATGATTTCATGCTATTTGTTACTGGCATACTATTTAAAAAGTATATTTAAATGTGCATTTTTTAAAAAGAATATTTGGTACTCATCTTTTAGCTCAAAATACCGCTCTATGGCGCGGTTTTCACGCCAAAACACATAAAAATGCTGTTTCCGCGGCTGACACATTCGAACCCGCGTTTTCTATAATACAACTTTTTTGTTGTGCTACAGAATGCAGGCCGCTATGCCGTGTCACAGTACAGCATGTATGTCGCATAGCAGCAAATACATTTTCCGAATTCGCACAATTTATAAAATAATTACGGCTTGATGAGAGAGTTTGTATTTGAATTGTATTGAAATGTTGTTTTCATTGGATTTTTTTTTATTTTAAAGTATTGAAATTTTATTTGGGAAAATGTTAAATATCTATGTTTTTATTGAGTTGCAATTAGGTAACGTGTCAAGTAACATACTGTTCATAACATTCCACGAGACAAAGATTCTACCGTCTGTATATTTTTAAAGTAAAAAAGAGCAGTACGAAAAAAATATCCAGTAAGAAAAGTCCAAATATAGTTTTTTTTTTGTAAATTTCATAAAAAGCAAATATTATAAACATGTTTAATAAGTAAAGAAGACATTTGTATATGTTTGTTGTTGTTTAAAAAAGTTTGAGTTTCTTTCTTTTGTCCGAGTACGGTTACGATTTTGAATTTTTTTATTTTAGCATTACAAACAACAGAAAACCCTAAACCTAAAACTAACCCAAAAACTAACCCTAAAACTAACCCTAAATCTAATCATAACAACTTTTACTTTTATTACGATTATTATTTTTTAGTTAAACAACAACAAAAAAAGTTGTAACACAAGTAAAAAAATATCCGATAGAAAATTGATTAAAAAAAAGCCGTAACACAATTTAAAAAGTATACGATATAAAAAATACTAATCAAATTGTAATTTGTTGATTTTATTTTACATTTATTATTATCATTTAAACTGTATACGTTAATAAAAAATAATATTTAAAATAGATGATTTTGTTTTGTTTTTATTTTCGCATTACAAAAAAGCACAGCAAAATTATTATAATCAACGGCCCGAGAATGGTCATATTTTATAGTTTTAGCGTGAAAATCGCGCCATCCAACGGAATCTTTATCTGTAAGACAAGCACCGAATATTTTATTGATTAGAATAATGTATATTTCTAATTTAAATAACTGCATAATATTCATTTATATATGGTAATTAATTTTTAAGAGATACAGTTCTTAGCATTCTATTTGTAATACATATGTATTTGTGTTTTTCAATCATCATAATTTTTAACCATTATCAATTCACTGCAGGATAAAAGTCTCTCCAAGTTCAATCCATTTCCAATCACTTCTTTATTTCATCTATCCATGTCACATGTGGTCTTTTTCTAAGTCTTTTACAATCTCTTGCAATCCAATTTAAGATTTCAACTGTCCATCTATTATCAACTTTTCTAACAATATGTCCAGTCCAATTTCATTTCAGTCTCTTAATTCTTTCAATGATGTTAATAATATGGTTACCCTCTCATCCATGTATTTTGTTTTCAATCTCTTCTTGTTACTAGTAACATATATCTCTCCATACTTCGCTGAGTGGTTTGAAGTCTCCATATTGCTCTTTTGTTAAGTGTCAGAGTCTCACATCTGTAAGTAAGAACTGGTAACACATATTTATTAAAAATCTTCCTTTTCATACATGTAGGCATATTTCCTTTAAATAATTAAATTTAATTTAATTTTTTATATTTCTATTTGTGGTAATAATCTGACTAAGATATTTGTAGTTGTTGCGTTCTTTTAACTCAATATTACCAATCTTTATTTTCTTCTTTTGAGAATAACCACTGAACTTTTAATCGTACATTTTACTTTCATCTGATAATTCTTGCAACATTTCCTGAAGCTCTAAAGCATTATTTTCAAAAACAACTACATCATCTGCAAAATCTAGATGACTTAAATAATTTCCATTTACTTCCCATTTTAATCCTTAAAATACTTCTTGTAAAACTATTGTAAAATATTTTGGGGATATGGAGCCATCCTGTTATATACCCTTCTCAATATTAATCTTTTTAGTATCATTATATAATGTAATTATTGCTGTTGCATTTTTATAAATATTCTTCAGAACATGACAATATCCTGGAACTAAATCTTGATGATCCAATGTTTTATTCACTGAAGAGATGCTTATAGATCAAATGCCTTTTTATAATCTACAAATCCAAAGCATAATGGCAACTTATATTCATTAGTCCTTCCTATAATTTCTTTCAATACTTGGATATCCCATGTACTAAAACTGCTTTTAAATCCAATTTCTTCTTTTGTTTGGTTAAAATTCAAAGTTCACTGTACACCTGGGTCTCGTTTTACGCAATAGATAGGTTCCTCAGAAAACACGTGCAAACAAAATCATGCAAAAATAGACGTAACTTAACTTGAAAAAGGGAGGATATGGACTGTGATTTTTCAAAAATTGCATAAGAGCAAAGCACCAATGTAAAATTACTTTAAAATTCACGCAAAAAAAAATAGGAAATAAAATATGACTAATAAAAAATTTCAAATTTGAAAAAAAATGATACAAGACAAACTTTTTAAACTATTTTTTAACTATAATATTTAATTTTATTTAAAACAATATGTATTTTTATGCATACATTTTTTTTTATACACGTTTTAATTATTATCGCTATTTACCAGTAAACAGGTTCATTTGCAAACTGGTTTTTGATTCTACACGAGGAAATACAACTAGCTCCAACTTCACTCTCATGTTGTGTTAATTATTTTCTGGTGACAACGTAATTAGTAATTAATCTTTGAGATGATGATTTTATTAATTGTTTTTGAACGCGATATCGAGACATACAACCATTTAGCTCTCGTTGGAATTTAAGAGCACTTTCATGATTAGTGCCATTTATAAGAAAATAATTTGCCGATTAGAAAGTTGAAGACCTTCTCGAATCATTTTTGAAGTGAAAGGAACAGGTTCCACTTCTGTTTCATTATCTTTTTATACATTTTCTTCTGTATCTAAACTTTTATTTTTGTCTTTAATTTTTTAATTTTCAATTCCGTTTAAAAATCGAATTTCATTTCACTGCTATTACTCATCTTTTAAAAATAAACTTGCGGACACTAAATGATTAATAATTGATTACATTCTTTTTTAAAAAGCAAAAACAGAATCTGATTGAAAATGCAAAATTAACACGCACAATGTTTGAACAAATTTACATTATAATCTTGTAAAATTTAATGTGTGTGTACATAAAATGTGGAAATCATGATTTTAATATCATTATTGCATAAAATCTTACTATTATAAAGCACTGAAAATATTGAAATTACTAAGATGAAAATCGAATTCCAATAATGTGCTATTACTTTCAAAATAACGTAAGTGCGCGAAATTTATTATTTAAAGTAATAGTGCATTATCGGAGTTCGATTTCTGGTGAAACATGGAATCGCGTAACTTCAAAATCGTGTTAAATAAGTTAAATAAATTAGTTTGCCTTTCATCACCAATTTTGTTAGACAAGCAAGAAACCAAATTCCATATCATTTCTGACTGAAGGATTATCTAATTTATAAAAATTACTAGTTTTCCCAGATATCAATTGAGAATGTTGAATATTAACAATGTTTGGAGGAACCATGTCATTTTCTTTATCAGAGATGATAGTTTCCTGCAGACATTTCTTGCTAGTTTTAACATTATTTACACCAGTTGTCATTTCAATATCATTAGTTATTGAAATATTTATGTTCTTATCAACTTTGATAAAACCATTTAAATAAGTTGCCATTTTTATATAATCTGTTATGGAATTTAACTTATTATATCTTCCTTTCTTAAAATTCTGAACAGTAAAAGAAAAATTACCATTTAGCATGAGTTTTCTTTTTCTACAACCTAAACATTGCTTTTCAGAAAATGTTTGTTTTGATAAACAGTCATGTGTTTCTTCAAACATTATATTTTTATTTGAAAATTCTTTATTAAGACTTTCAAAAGATTTTGCAGCACATTCAGATAAAAAGATGCCCGGTTCAATTTTATCCATTAAAAGAGAATCACTTTTGTGAAAAGGTAGCTTTTCATTTCTATTATCTAATGCTTGAACTTTACAATTATTTTTATCAAACTGCTTATCAGTCAATACATTTTTACCACATTTATTTAACAAAGCATTATTAAAATATGGAATATCATTAAAACTATCTTCAAACTTGTTTTCAACATGAAAAATAATTCTATTACTATCCATTATTCCATCAATTCTATTTTTAACACAAGATTCAGGCTGTTTCTTCATTAATTGATAAATCTTCATGCAAATCCATTGCAGAATTTAAACATCTTGTTGACTTATCATTGCTGAAAGAATTCAAAACAAATGGTTGAATTTGGTTTTCATCAGGTACTGTGTTAGAACCAAATGAAATTTCTTCTTTTTGATAAATCTGACTAACTGTTACAGATTTATTGATGGAAGCATCAATCAAAGTTTCACAATTTCATTGATTATCTGGATTATAGAGTGGATCTATAACCTTTTCAAAATTTCTAGATTGATATTCCAATAAAGAATCTCTTTGGACTTCTGTTGGAACATACAATTTAGATGATTTCATCCTATTTGTTTCTATTACCTTCGAAAGACAACTAGAATCAAGCTTATCATCAAACAAAAAGGAATCCTGAGTAGAAATATTTTCATCACATAAAGTTATATCTTTGGGTAATGTTTCAACATTTGTAGCATTTCTATCAGTTTCTTTAATCACATTTTCCTGATAGTTTAAATCAGTTTCACATTTTTGTGTCATAAGAGAATCCAGACCTTTCATATTTAAATCATTCTTTTCAGAGTCTTTAAAATACAGTTGTATTTTTGTCTGAGTTTCTTGAAGCATACCCTTAATCTCATTTTTAGACATTTCATACTCATATTTAGCCTTATCATCTGGCACGTAAAGATGATCACTAATTTCTCCTTGGACAACTTGGAAATCTCCTATTGTTCCTTATGCTTTATCACGTTCTGTTATGGATATTCTACTTTCATCTCTTTGACAGCAAGTGATCCTTTTACTTGAGTTTGCTCCATCCATTCTTCCATCTTCTGATGTCTTTCAGCTTGTTTTTCTAATAGACCCTGCATCATCTTCCGGAATTCTTCAGCTTCTTTCTTCCATTCTTGAGCTTGTTTCTTCTGTTCTTCAGCTTGTTTCTTCCATTCTTCAGCTTGTTTCTTCCATTCTTCAGCTTCTTTCTTTATTAGATCTTGCATCATCATGAATAATTGGTAGTTATTATTGTTCATTTTGTTGAAAGCACTAATTTTGTAACTCATTATTATTTGCTATGGGTTATTCACCTATCCCTTTTCCTCAATCGCCCCCATACTACCATTGTCCTACCATACCTACCACTTTCTTCCTGCCCTGCCTAACTTATATGATGCCTAACCACTTCATTATTTATGCCTACTCTTCTCCACTACTTGAATCTGCCTATATCATTTAAGCTATATATTATAAAACTATTAACTATCAATTCTATAACACAAAAATATATATAATTTACTGTGCCTTCACTTCTTTTGCCACTTTTCCATCTGTTGTTTTTTGCTCCTGGAATTGACTAAAATTTTATTAGTGAATTGATAATACAAACAATTCCCTGAAGTAGGTAAACGTGAAATTTTGATATCAGACCGTGGTTCCGCATTCACATCCAAGGAGTGGAGAGCGTGGATTCTTCGATAAGGACTAATACATCGTCTCACATCGGTTAGAAACCCCCAGTCGAACCCATGTGAGCGTGTAATGAAAGAGATAAACCGACTATTCTGCACCTATACTTCAGAGAATCATAGAGGTTGGGTCAACAATACCAAGAAGATAACAGATTTCACTAACCAGTCAGTTAATGAATCAACACGTTTTACGCCAAGGCGTCTTCATTTTGGAAAACCATGCCCAGAGATTTTCAAATCCTTACCAGACGAGGATGATTGTATTGATCAAAAATGTGACCAGCAACATGCTTGGTCAAGGTTAGCTCACATGGCCAAAATTAGAATTAGGAAGAGGTGTATTCCTCATCATATATTTTGTGTAGGAGATCAAGTGTGGCTTAAAGTTCCTAAGCGTAGTAATGTCACACGCCAAGAGTTCCACAAATTTTTCCCTTTATATAAAGAAATGTGGGGAAAATGCTCTCCTTTTAAGAGAAAGAGAGGTAAGTAAAGGCACTTACAATGGTTGTCAGTTAAAATCGTATATACCGCCTGACCCAGGAAAAGAATAATAAAGTGTTTGGGATTGATAAAACAGCAAAAGATATTTGGAGGGACCATTGATTTTCAAAAGGACTTAAGAGAATAAAGAGATCCCAATTAGTAACATAATAGTGAGGAATAGACAGACTAGACTGTTATTATTAGTTGACCATGTGTTTCTTTGCCACTTGGAATAACAATTTTTAAAGGTATAGTAAATTTATTTTTTTTAACAATTTTTTTTGTTTGTTCCTCTAATTAGGGGAAGGTGAAGTGGTAAATCTGTAGTACATATTTAACTTCGCTGCCTGATGACATTACATACCTTTAAAATAGGGTTTGAACCAGTTCATATGTTTATTTGGTCATCTAGTAATGTTAAGGACACACATATACACGTATCACTTCCACCCTGTTTATTCAAAATGGTTAGGTGGAATCAGTTGAATTATTATTTTAGCTTAAGTATATTTTATTTCCAAGCTTGTAAATTCCCTTCACTTAGATAATTGTGTATGTGCGTATATGTATTACAGATATAAAAATAAATACAATTAATGTAAAGCTAAAGCAATGCCAGAAAGTTCTAGAAAGTATTATTCCAATTTAAAAATGTCATTCTCATTTAACTATTCCAAGTCAAACCAAAAATCATATTCTTAAAGTTATTTGCAATTTTAAAAATACGTTTAAATAATGCTTTCTGGAACGTATTTATTTATATCTTCCAATGTAGCCAAATTTCAAGTATAGGAGGAGCAAAAGTTCTAGGAACATGCAAAGAATGTGCAGAATGAGTTCAAATCACTCATTCTCTTGTGTTCGATTAGAGAGTGAAAACAGAAAGACTTGTGAGTAATGGAAAGCTTTGCCTTCCCTGATCTTAGATCGCCTTTGTCCTGTCTTTTTGCCATGCCATCACTACTTGAGAACTGTTCTGTTTATCTGTAAAAGAGCTATTGAAAGATGCCTACTATTATTTTGTTGACAGTGCCTTCACATCTAAACCTCGTATACGTTATCCTAAATGGCCGCCATAACTTTTAGTAGGTAATCCGTTTTGCCGAAGAATGAACTCTTTATATTCCTCACTTCTTTCCTAAATTTTAATTGTACTCATAATGAAATCTTTATTTATTTGGTAACTGCCTATAAACTTAATTATCGTTAAATTTGTGATTTTCTCTCTTAAGTTTTAAAAATCTCATTCTATAAAACGCTAGCACAGAATTATAGTTTAAATCTATCACTAGTTTTTAAGTTTCACGGTTTAGTTATCTTTTTCATGCGGCAAAACTTATTTTAAACTATGTATTTTATTAAATTAATTTTAGTGTGCTAATGTTTCAATCTAGCGAACTTATATCATTTCAGCCACCATTCCGATACTTTTGGAATATTTAAATAGTTAAATGTAAAATTTCTTATTGAACGCAGTTCGCTCGGTTGAATATTTTGAAATAGATGCCTAATGGCGGATTGTTTAAAACGTCATATTATGGGATAAGATAAACTTTTTGTTGTTGATGCTATAATGTACTTTAAATAAATCTGATTAATTTATTTTAATAATTATTTATTGCTTTCATACCATTAAGCATTAATTTGCTTATAATATAATATCGTATAAGAATACTTGACCTTGTTAAATAGGAAAATATTTTCCCTCTTCTATATTTGACATCCTAATTTGCAAAGATTTAACGTACGTTGCTGAGTGGGTTAATATTTTGTCATGGCATTATGCATGATACTGTTATTTTATTAAGCTTAAATTAATGCATTAGTCATTTAAGACAAGCCATATTCGTGTTGCTTACTTATGATAGCATTTTCAAGATTCGTATTTTGCTTTATCATACTTATTCCTCCGGAACTTGTCTAAGAATAGAGTTGGTAGCACCGATCTCAGGACAAACATTAATTTGTTAAGGCTCTTCATTGGATAACATCTGCAAACGTACTATGGAACCTTGCTACTCATCTTTTTGAATACCGCCTTGTTATAAATACAAACGATCTCTTATATGATAAAGCTTTTAGTCAAAAGATGGACATAAACTCCACTTTTAACGCTATCATTATAGTCAGCACTGCGAGTTTCTTTTTATGTATAGTTCTCATATTATCTATTGTAACGAGCACAGACGTTCGTTACATTGTTTTTTTTTAAATTTATTAAACATGAAAGTAAATTAAAAAGTTCGCATTTAAAAATTTTCTTTAAGAATTAAAAATTGAAATTAAATATCATCTTAAACTCTTATATATTAATTAAATCGCACAGATAATGAAAAATTATTAAAATAAAACTTTATTAAAGAAAAAGTATTTTAAAACTAAATTTTAAAAAGATTTGGAGATGAAATTATATCTTTAAATTTATCTTTAAATATATATTTTTGATTTGGAAAACAGGTTAATTAATCAGAAATGGAAATGATTGTTAATTAGTCAAATGTAAAACAGCCTTGGGCATTTAAATGTAAAAATTTCGGTCAGATAGGAAAACAATAGAAACTTTTAGCAAATGAAATAAATCCATTGGGAAATCGGACCTCAACGAAAAGGATCATCGCATCGATGACGTAATGTTAAGTCAATCCTTCGAATACGTATAAAAGGAAAATTTGGAAATTATTAATTAGTGACTAGTGAATGATTATTACGATGTGAGAGAGATGTGTTAGTGCGGAAGTGAAGGAGAAGGGATTGAAAAAAGACGCACGATTCAATCCCTTCAGATTTGCTAAGAAAGAAAAAGGAATGAACTATCGTTTTTCTACATTGAGGACCAGTTAAAGCAAAAAACCTCCGGATGGATAAATAAATCGGCCAACAGAATACCAATTTTAGGACGGCGTGGGAATTCACGTTCAGGGCAAGCAACGAATAAAGATGAACTGTTTAAAACCGTAAGAACTTTACAATTAATGAACATTAAGTTAAAAACTTTTCGTATTTAAAATAATTGCATTAGTTTCCTATCTGACTAAAGTAGTTAAAATGTTATTTGATGTATTTTTTATTTATTTGTTTAAAATCATTTCCATTTATTTAATTTTGTTCTTTAAGTTTATTTATAATTTCTGTTTTCCGTTAAGTTAAATTATATAAATGTTAAACTTAAGTCGGGCGTGAATGGCTGTATAGATTTGTAAAGTTATATTAGGGGAGGGTAATCTTAGGTTATTTGTTTCGTGGTTAAATTGGGTCAATGGATTGGATATATTGGTGTGATTAGTAGATGTAATATTGATTCGCTACAGGCAGAATCGCTTCATATGCCGCACATTTCCGTTTGCCTATGGAAGGAATTATAAGTCGGATACCGCAGTTCCTTTCTATGGAGTTTTTTGTTTTATTGCTCTTCTTTGCAGATAGATGTAATATTCCTATCTCATAAGGGGCAATTTCTTTTCTTAACCTTTTGTGCTGCCGTATTTTATTACATTGAATACATCGATATATCAGATGAATTGATGCCAGTTTGACTACGAATTTTAGCCTAAGGTTAAATAGGGATAGAATGTTTATTTTCAAAAGCAAATTTATGTGGTCTATTCATACTTGACCCTAAATAAAAATGCATTAAATTTAAGTTGTTTATAGACGCTTGCATGGATTGGTTATCGGTTAAGTATGTTTTGGGTTTTCATATTTGATCAAAATATATAGACATTCGATAAATAATGATACCTTACGGTGAGTATCTAAAATGTATTTATTCGGATGTCTTTTAAGTTATTGGTGACAATGCGAGTATCTTATGATGAATACTATTGGGTTACGTAGAAATTTCCCTCCGCAATTGTCAGTAATCAATAATTTTGTATTTTGATCGTTTATGTTTACTTTGAAATGTTGTTGACCGTGAAATCTATGTAACCGATCTATATTCAATATTATAAACAAGCTTTCCTAAATTTATCTGTGCGAACTTAATTAAAATGTAAAATTAGAATATAATAGTAATTAAAGGTAGATTAAAGTCAAAAATCAAAGTTAAAAATAATGTTAAATGTTAAAATGTAAACTAATACTAAAATAATTTTAAATCTTATATATATGTGCATAAATAAATGTTTGTATGTTAATTACTGGCAGTGGCTTATTTTATTTATTTTTTAATGTTGAAATCTAATTAGATAAGATCTTATATTATTTAATCTCTGCTATTCCACTGAGCTAGTGACATGGGCTAACGACTGGAATCAAAATTTAAAAAAAAAATAATTTTTTTTTTTGACTTACGTATCTGCCTACTTTATAAATTTTTCTAGGTTCAAATGCCTAGATGGCGCCCCGTAGTGCAGTTTACGTTAAGTCCTTTCTCTGGATCGTTACACTATAAGATGTGGTGCAGTGATGTTTATAAACCATTTAATAATTAATAAAATATTTTTAGGATTGTCACAGTAACATT
The DNA here is from genome assembly GCA_028023455.1 of Epiperipatus broadwayi. Taxonomy (NCBI): domain Eukaryota; kingdom Metazoa; phylum Onychophora; class Udeonychophora; order Euonychophora; family Peripatidae; genus Epiperipatus; species Epiperipatus broadwayi. The sequence goes on from JAQFVV010000019.1 coordinate 12,972,155, forward strand.
TATTTAGGCTAACCCATTCCTCATTTGTACAGGCCCAGATATGCTCATGAATGATAAATTATTTAACTGTCATATCAAGAGTAAACCTCTCTTTGGAGATGAATTTATAAATGTCCTTATCATTACTTAAAGTAATGATCATACTAAATCAGTTGCCCATATGCAAAGTGATAACTGCATGAAAACTGTGCTATGTTTTTAATGTAAATTAAATTATTTATGTTCATTAAATTATGTTGATAATTAATTACTCATGCGTTTGTGTCTTACTGAATTTCACTCATTGAATCCTATTTAATCTTTATAATAGTGTTAGTAATATTTAGAAGTTATAACTGATTATTTTAAATGGACATTTATCTCTGGGTTGTTCTGTCTGTGCTCATTTTGGATGGATACTATTTTATAATTCATGTTTTTTTTGCAATGCTAGTTGTGTGCAATTCATTTAAATTTATAAATTTTCCCTTCACATAAGATATTTGATTGAGCCAAAATTTGGTATTATTTATTTAAATTAATTACCCTGTAGATCTCATGTTTCTCCGCTGTGTCTCCAGGACTGGAATGAATAAAAATTCATCTGTTATCATCAGAAGTGTTGTTTATAATATTATCGTTTTAGAGAAGAGCAAATAGAGCAAAATCAATGATTGCTCCTGACTTGTGTATCTCGGGCATGAGTGGATTTAGGGTACTTTTGCTTAGATTCTAAACCTTGTTAAATGAACATACATTTCTGACTGGTACAGAATTGTATGTTCATTTAACAAGGTTTAGAATCTAAGCAAAAGTACCCTAAATCCACTCATGCCCAAGATACACAGGTCAGGAGCAATCATAGATTCTGCCCTATTTGCTCTTCAATAAAACTATAACATTATGAACAACACTTCTGATGATAACAGATGAAATTTTATTCATTCTAGTCCCGGAGACACAGCAGAGAAACATGAGATCTACACGGTAATTAGTATAAATAAATAATACCAAATTTTGGCTCAATCAAATATCTTATGTGAAGGGAAAATTTATAAATTTAAATGAATTGCACACAACTAGCATTACAAAAGAAACATGAATTATAAAATAGTATCCATCCAAAATGAGCAAAGATAGAACAACCCAGAGATAAATGTCCATTTAAAATAATCAGTTATAACTTCTAAATATTACTAACACTATTATAAAGATTAAATGGGATTCAATGAGTGAAATTCAGTAAGACACAAACGCATGAATAATTAATTATCAACATAATTTAATGAACATAAACAATTTAATTTACATTAGAAACATAGCACAGATTTCATGCAGTTATTACTTTGCATATAGGCGACTGATTTAGTATGCTAATAAACTATAAATAATAATAAATTAATGTTATCAATGCTATAATCATTACTTTAAATAATATATAAGGATGTTTATAAATTCATCTCCAAAGAGGTTTACTCTTGATCTGACAGTTAAATAACTTATTGTTCATAAACATATCTGGGCCTGTACAAATGAAAAATGGGTTAGCCTAAATAAGCTTTACTATGACAATCGTAAAATATTCAACTAATTATTAAATGAGTGGTTTACAAACATCACTGCACCACATCTTATAGATAAGATGAGACCTATACATAAAAGTACTCGCAGTGCTGACCATAATGATAGCGTTAAAAGTGGAGTTTATGTCCGTCTTTGGACTAAAAGATTTATCATATAAGAGATAGCTTGTATTTATAACAAGGCGGTATTCAAAAAGACAAGCTGTAAGGTTCCATAGTATGTTTGGCAATGTTATCCAATGAAGAGCCTTAACAAACTAATGTTTGTCCTGAGATCAGAGCTACCAAATCTCATTCTCAGACAAGTTACATGAAGAAAATTCAGAGGTATATATATGACAAAGCAAAATACAAAATCTTGAGAATGCTATCATAAGTAAGCAATGCAAATGTAGCTTAAGTCTTAAACGTTTTTAATGTACTAATTTAAGCTTAAATAAAATAATATCATGTGTAACGCCATGACAAAATATTAATCCACTCAGCAGCATATGTAAAATCTTAGCAAATTAGGATGTCAAATATAGAAGAGGAAAATATTATTTTCCTAATTAACAAGCCTCAAATATTCTTAAACAAGAGTATATTATAAGCAAGTTAACTCTTAATGGCGTATAAGTAATAGTTACTAAAATAGATTAATAATCAAATTTACTTAAAGAACACAAAAGGCACTTAAATCAATAGCGTTAAAAACAAAAAAATTTTTTAACGTATTCCAATAAATGACGTTTTAAATAATCGGCCATTAAGCATCTATTTTAAAATATTCAATCAAGCGAAACTGCGTACAATAAAAAATTTTATGTTAACTATTTAAATATTCCAAAAATATTGGATTGGTGGCTGAAATAATATAAGTTCACTAGATTGAAACATTAGCATACTAAAACCAATCCAATAAAATACATAGTTTAAAATAAGTTTTGCCGCATGAAAAAGATAACTAAAGCGTGAAACTTAAAAACTAGTGATAGATTTAAAATAAAATTCTGTGCTAGTGTTTTATAGAACGAGATTTTTAACTTAAGAGAGAAAATCACAAATTTAACGATAATTAAGTTTATAGTCAGTTACCAAATAAATAAGGATTGTATTATGAGTACAATTAAAATTTAGGAAAGAAGTGAGGAATATAAAGTGTTCATTCTTCGGCAAAACGGATTACCTATAGCAGTTATGGCAGCCATTTAGGATAATGTATACTAAGTTTAGATGTGAAGGCACTGTCAACAAAATAATGATAGGCATCTTCCAATAGTACTTTTACAGTTAAACATAACAGTTCTCAAGTAGCGATGGCATGGCAGGATAGCAGGACAAAGGCGATCTAAGATCAGGGAGGCAAATTCCTTCTACTCATAGTTCATTTTGTTTCCACTCTCTAATCGAACACAAGAGAGGAGTGATTTGAACTCCTTTTGCACGTTCCTAGAACTTCTGCTCCTCCTATACTTGAAATTTGGCAATATTGGAAGATGTAAACAAATAAGTTCCAGAAAGCAATATTTAAACATATTTTTAAAATTGCAAATAACTTTAAGAATATGATTTTTGTTAGTTTGACTTGAAATAGTTAAATGAGAATGACATTTTTAAATTGTAATACTTTCTAGAATTTTCTGGCATTGCTTTAGCTTTACATTAATTGTATTTATTTTTATATCTGTAATACATATATGCACATTCACAATTATCTAAGTGAAAGAAATTTACAAGCTTGGAAATAAAATATACTTAAGCTAAAATAATAATTCAACTGGTTACACCTAACCATTTTAAATAAACAGGGTAAAAGTTATAAGTGTATATGTGTGCTTAATATTTCTGGATGACCAAATAAACATATAAACTGGTTCAAACCTACTTTAAAGATCTGGAATGTCATCAGGCAGTGAAGTTAAATATGTACTACAGATTTACCACTTCACATTCCCCTAATTAGAGGAACAAACAAAAAAAAATGTTAAAAAAAGATTTTATTTATACCTTTAAAAATTGTTATTCCAAGTAGCAAAGAAACACATGGTCAACCTAATAATGATGAATTAGTTTGTCTATTCCCCACTAATCCTATGTTTATGCCTCACTTCAAGGAACTCTAATCATAATATACTGATTGGGATCTCCCTATTCTCTTAAGTCCTTTTGAAAATCAATGGTCCCTCCAAATATCTTTTGCTGTTTTATCAATCCCAAACATTTTACTACTCTTTCCCTGGGCCAGGCAGTATACATGGCTTTAATTGGCACGCACTGTACGTGCCTTTAATTACTTCTCATTCTTTTAAAAGAAAAACATTTTCCCCACATTTCTTCTTAATTACATAAGGACCTTTATATAAAGGGAAAAATTTGTGGAACTCTTGGCATGTGACATTACTATGCTTAGGAACTTTAAGCTACACTTGATCTGTTACACAAAATCTATGATGAGGAATACACCCCTTCCTAATTCTAATTTTGACCATATGAGCTAACCTTGACCGAGCATGTTGCTGGTCACATTTTTGATCAATACAAACATCCTCATCTGGTAAGGATTTGAAAATCTCTGGGCATGGTTTGCCAAAGTGAAGATACCTTGGCATAAAACCTGTTGATTCATTAACTGACTGGTTAATAAAATCTGTTATCTTCTTGGTATTGTTGACCCAACCTCTATGATTCTCAGAAGTATAGGTGCGGAATAGACGATTTATTTCTTTCATTACATGCTCTCATGGGTTAGATTGGAGGTTTCTAACCGATGTGAGATGATGTGTTAGTCCTTCTCAAAGAATCCAGGCTCTCCACTCCTTGGATGTGAATACGGAACCACCGTCTGATAGCAAAATTTCAGGTTTTCCTACTTCAGGGAATTGTTTGTTTTGTAAAACCCAAATTGCATTTCTGGAATCTGCTCGTGGTACCGGATATGCTTGAGCATATTTGGAGAAAACATCGTAAGTAACCAACAGATACTGGAAGCGTCTAAATCTGGGCAAAGGACCATAATGATCTATAGCCAATAATTCATTTGGCCTGGAAGCAACAATAGGAATAATTGCCCCAGCATATGATTTTGTAAGGAGCTTTGATTTTCCACATAATGAACACCCTCTCAATATGGTCAAGATTTGAGCATACAATCTGAGCCAATAAAATCTACTTGTCACTGCCTCTTGTTTTTCTAGGTCTATAATGTCCAAGACTCTGATGAGTTGCATTTATAATTTGTTTCCTCATGTGGTGTGGTACAACGATTTTCTATGGATTGTCTTGTCTGTTGTCCTAATATGTAATATTCCTTCTCTAATTTGATACCGATGTATTCTTTTGGCACTTAGTTTGGAAGCATTTTCTTCTCTTTACCTTAACATCGCACGAATGATATTTCCATACTGGAGATCCCTTTCCTGCCAATATTGTATATTCTTTAAATACGACTCAATGGATATCTCATTAGCTGAGATGATTACCTTAGCAGTTTGGTCTGCAAGTTCCGGTTTCTGAAGTGACATTGGTATGGGATTCCGGCTTAATATATCTACCACTATATTTTCATGGCCTGAACAATAAACTATAATATAGTTAAATTTTTGTAAAATGAGGCTACACCTTTTGAGCTTTCCATTTGGAAGGAAACTTTTATTTAAGAATTCCAAACATTTATGGTCTGTGACTATGATAACTTCAGATCCCAAGAGAAATTGCCGAAACTTTTGGCACACCCAAACAATGGCAAGTGTTTCTTGTTCGATCAAAATATAATTATTCTCTGCTCCTTTTAATGTACTGCTACAAAAATATAATACCTTATGTTTTCTTTCCTCATCCACTTGAAACACTACACCTCCCAAACCTTTCCTACTGCTGTCAGTCTGGATATAGCATGGATGATTAAAGTTAGGATGATACTTAATCAGTCTCAAAAAATTTATTTTTAGTATTGGAGAATTCTTGATCATGTACATTGCTCCAATTCCACTTTTGCCCCTTCCGTAGTAACTACCATTTTGGACGTTTCCTGAGCGAAACCAGGATAAAATTTGTGGTAAAAATTACAAACTCACGAAAGATCAGATATGTTTGCGAGTAGTTGGGCGTGGAAAATCCTCTATTGCCTTGATTTTATCTGGATGTGCTCATATTCCTTGATCACCAATTAGATAGTCCAAGAAAGCTATTTCCCTGAGATCAAACAAACTTTTTTTAAAATTTATGGAAATGTTCTCTTTAGCACACTCCTTAAAAAACATTTCTAAATATTTTAAATGTTCCAATGGATTCTTAGATGCAATCACGATGTCATCAACATATGAAACCAAATGTTTTTGCAAGTCTTCTGACAAAACTTAACTTAGACATCTCACAAGTCCGGCTCCACATTATAAGTTCGAATGGCATTCTTTTGAACACGAGTTTGCCCATTATAATGTAATGCTGTGTACTTACAGTCTCGTGAGTCTAAAACCATTTACTAATAACTAGCAGTAAGATCTACAGTGGAAAACAGGAATTTGCCCGCTAACTTTACAAATAACTCTTGTGCTGAAGGAGGTATGTCACTTCCGGAATGGTCAAACTATTCAACTTCCAGGCATCTAAGCACAATCGTAGAGTACCATTTTTCTTTTTAACAACTACTAATGGATTACTACATGGTGAAGGGCTTTTGTCAATGATATTCCACTCTACCATTTGACGGATTTGTTTTTCAACTTCCTCGTGGTACTGGAACGGAATTGGATAAGTTCGTGATTGCACATATGAATCTTCCTTAACACGAAACCGGTGTGTGTAACCTTTTATTCCTACTGGGACATTTGAAAATATTTGTCTATTCTCATCAAGATTTTTGCCAACTGATCTCGATCCTTGAGCTCGTTTAGATCAGATCCTTGAACTTTTTCCACGGTCAGTGCAGTATCAACAGGTTGTGTTAAACACCCCACCTTCAACACTGGAGGTTAATTTTCTGTATTGAACTTTACAGGTTTACCATTTATCACACACATTCTCTCTGGAAAATTTATAATACTTTGTTGCTGGGTTAAGAAATCAGTTCCCAAAACCATTTCATGCATAAGTCCAGCCACAACCAGAAATGAGTGTCCTATTAATTCTTCACATAACCTCACTTCTAACCAAATCTGGTGGTTTTTAGCTGTGACCCTTCTTCCATTGGTTAGCATTAAGTGTATAGGGTGTGTTGGAAGTTCCATTATATTTTTCTCTTGGCTACTGTACCCGATGAACCATGATTTTGAAATGAGAGACACTTGATTCCCGGAGTCTAGTAATGCAAGGATGATATGGGTTCCTACACTAACATTCACAGTTGGATATAAGTTCTGAACTCCATTTGTCTTTGGTTGGTCCATTTCGTGAATGAGTATAGTAATGGGGTTATTATCATAAGTGGATTTGTTCCTTTTTTCTCTGGGGTGCTGCAGAAAGGAACGGCCTAGCAGGACCCCTTGAAGTTTTCCGACATCCTTCCTTTTAATGCAGTCTGGTTTTATTGAGTTCTCCGGTTATAATTCCTACTTACATTGTTCATCCTAATCATCTGGATGCTGGGCTCATCCACCCTTCGTGACTTCTTCAGTGGTTCTGGGGTAAGGTGACCATAGTCAATGGATGTCATGATAATGCGTCATTTGTTCCACATCTGTGATCTGGCTTCCTAACATCATTGTCTGTATCCATGGCGGCATGTTATGACAGATGGTCCTAATAATTCGAGCATCGGAGTAAGCAAATGCTGTTAAAGACCTAAATCTGGCAACTTAGTGCACAAAAAACTGAGTATAAGTCTCTCTGGGGCTAGACATATTTTTCTGTAGACAAGGTGTACAGTAGGCCATCCTGTCACTCTTCATTCCAATAACTCTGAAGGAGAGCTGCTCTATAATCCCCAAAGGTCTGAGGCTTTTCTTGCAAGGAGTTCTATCAGTCCTTTGCTGTTCCCTTCAAATAATGGCTCGCAATGGCTGTCTGTTCTTCATGACTGGCAGGATTAAAAAAACAGCTCCTTAAGACTTCCCAAGTGATCTTGTGGACCAGTCCTTTGCTGTTCCCTTCAAATAATGACTCGCAATAGCTGTCTGTTCTTCATGACTGGCAGGATTAAAAAACCAGCTCCTTAAGACTTCCCAAGTGATCTTGTGGGCCGTCTCCTGGATAACCACGAAAATGTTGTATCTGTATAAATTTTGCCATGTTGAAATTTCCTCTCGAATTAAAAGGGCAATTATTTACATCATGACTCCTCTTTGCAATGACTGGGTTACTACTCATCATCGTATTCTCAAGTTTCATTTCTGGTTATTTTCTAAAATCTCCCTGTGGTGGATACTTACATTCTGGCTCTGGATGTATTATCTTAAATGGATGGTTCACTTCACCTTGTTCTTCCAATATTCCTTTTGGTACCAATTGGACGTGTTCCAATTCCTTGCGGAGACCTTCCACTGTCTTTAAGATCCAATTGTATTTTCATTTGGGTTTCTTGGAGTGTGTTCTTAATTTCCTTTATCTCCTTTTCTGATGGCTCATAATCATGTTTGGCTTTTTCACTCATCTCATAAAGTCGATTTTTAATTTCCCCCTGAGCTGCCTGAATATCTTTTAATTGTCCCTCGTGTTTTGTTACATCCTGTTGTGCTAATTTTAATATTGCCTCGGAATGCTGAAATTGCTCATGAATCTGTTGATAATCCTCTTTTATTCCTTCTATAGCAAGTGCTTTTTCTCTATCAATTTGTTTAACCCATTCTTCCATCTTCTGTTGTTTTTCAACTTGTTTTTCTAATAGACCCTCAACTTGTTTTTCTAATAGACCCTGCCTCATCTTTCGGAATTCTTCAGTTTCTTTCTTCTGTTCTTCAACTCTCTTCCGTTCTTCAGCTTCTTTCTTCTGTTCCTTTAATAAGCTCTGCATCATTATGAATAACTGCTGGTTACCGTCAATAACCCCTGGTCCCTTATTCATATTTCCCAATAAAAGCTCTGGCTCCTTGAATGTAATTTCCAGGCTTAGAACATCCATTGAATTGCCATCCCCTAAAAAATCTTGTTCCAACTCCCCATTACTGCTTCCATTCTCATTTTCTAATTGGTCAGTCTCTTCCGAATCTTTGCATTTGTATTCTTCATTACTTATTTTATATTTTTCCATTTTTTTCATATCGCTAATTCTATAACTCATTATTATTTGCTATGGGTTATTCGCCTATCCCTTTTCCTCAATCGCCGCCGCTATACTACCATTGTCCCACCATACCTACCACTTTCTTCATGCCCTGCCCAACTTATATGATGCCTAACCACTTGTATTACTTATGCCTACTCTTCTCCACTACTTGAATTTTCCTATATCATTTAAGCTATATATTATATAAAACTATTAACTATCAAGTCTATAACACAAAAATATATATATAATTTACCGTGCCTACTTCTTTTGCACTTTTCCATCTGTTCTCTTTGCACCTGGAATTGACTAAATTTTTATTAGTAAATTGATAATACAAATTATAACAGAAAGCTAAAGCAAAGTATGATTTCCCCTCTTTTAAATATTTACTCGCATTTGAATCTCACTCAATGTAAGTTACGTTATCATGTGGAATCACCGGTTGGCAAAATTTATAATTGTATAAATACAAGGTGCCATGCCAACATGGCAAGATTAATAACTTATTACATAATATTTAGGTTATTTATGCTCACAGAAATGGATACCAAATTTCCCTTGCATTGATCAAATAATTCACAATTATTATTCTAAATAAATATATATTTTATTTTCAAAGCTATTTTGAAATCAGCAAGATATATTCTTATATTTATCTCTTTGCAATATTCTGCAACAGCTATAAAATTTATTTCACATAAATAAATCCTATATATAAGCTAAATAGTGTTTAAGGTGATTTTATGTTATATTGTAATAAAATCAAGCCAAGAAAATATTATCACCATACAAGTATGCAAGTTATACAACATGGATTGACATAACTTAGAATAAAACAATTTATTTCATGAATAATTATTTGCTACAAACTGACAATGCATGACTAACCTAAGTTTGAATATAAGAATTTAAATCATTTCCAAGAAGCGTGCGGCTATCACAAAAATGTCAAAATTAATATTCTTTCCAATAACCTTTATTTATCGATATCAATTTCACTGTGGCTAGCATAAGAACATGTAAACCATTAAAGCACTTTGCCAACTGCATCTGGCTGATTGGTATTACATAAAAGGTCTTCACCTGCTTCGAGGTTACTAATAATAAGAACAAACATTTAAAATTTCAACTAACAAGCAATACTTTTCTTTTGCTAGCATGAGAACATGTAAACACTTTTCTTTTGCTAGCATGAGAACATGTAAATCATTAAAGCATTTTGCCAACTACATCTGGCTGCTTGGAATTATGTAAAGGGTCTTCACCTGCTTCGAGGTAATGTCCACTACATCGGACCGCTTGACATACAATTCTATTTTGAAAATCTTCATCTGCTTTGAGGCTACTAATAATAAAAAATGAACATTTTAAATATTTGCTAGCAAGCAATATTTTTAAATCAAAAGTTTTTAACATAATATCAATATTGGATACTTCTAAATATCAAAACTGAGATATACACTACTTAATATTGACAAAGAAAAAATTATTTCTTTCATCTATTCTACCCCTTGCTCCAATCTACTCTTACTACCTTTCTAACACTTTAATTTTCTTTCTCATTGTCACAAATGCATGTTATCAAATGTATAATATATATACACTGAAATAGTACAAGCTACACATATAATTAATTTATATATATATATTAACTATCTTATTACTTTTTAAATAATTATTTTGACTAACAATACTGTTTTACTCATATAGTTTATGGTATTTAACCAACAAAATTAATTAATGAACCTACATTTAGATAATCTTGGAGACATTAAAAGATAAGCCACCAAAAACATAAGCACTTTACAAGGTCTGGTATTTAATTAATCGAGGCTCCGAGGATTGAGCCAACAAAAAGATAAGCAGTCTACAGACAGATTTAATTAATTGAGGCCCCACATTGGGCGCCAAGCCCAGGTCTGGTATTTAATTAATCAAGGCCCCAATGATTGAGCCAACAAAAAGATAAGCAGTCTACAGACTAAGATTTAATTAATTGAGGCCCCACATTGGGAGCCAAGCCCATGAAAAAAAATCCTGTACTGGTCAAAATTGTATGTTCATTTAACAAGGTTTAGAATCTAAGCTAAAGTTACCTAAATCCACTCATGTCCGAGTTACACAGGTCAGGAGCAATCATGAATTCTGCCCTATTTGCTCTTCTCTAAAACTATAACATTATAAACAACACTTCTGATGATAACAGACGAAATTTTATTCATTCCGGTCCCAGAGACACAGCGGAGAAACATGAGATCTACAGGGTAATTAATGTAAATAAAGAATATCAAATCTTGGCTCAATCAAATACCTTATGTTAAGGGGCAATCTATAAATTTAAATGAATTGCACATAGCTAGCATTGCAAAAGAAACATGAAATTTATATAGAATCCATCCAGAATGAGCAAAGACAGAACAACCCAGAGATAAATATCCATTTAAAATAATCAGTTATAACTTCTAAATATTACTAACACTAATATAAAGATTAAATGGGATTCAATGAGTGAGACTCAGTAAGATACAAATGCATGAGTAATTCAACATAATTTAATGAACATAAATAATTAAATTTACATTAGAAACAGCACAAATTTCGTGTGGTTATTACTTTGCATATAGGCAACTGATTTAGTATGCTAATGAGCAATAAATAATAATACATTAATGTTATCAATGCTATGATAATTATTTTAAGTAATGATAAGAATGCTATAAATTCATCTCCAAAGAGAGGTTTACTCTTGATATGACAGTTAAATAATGTATTGTTCATGAAGCTATCTGGGCCTGTACAAATGAGAAATGGGTTAGCCTAAATAAGCTTTACTGTGACAATTTTAAAATATTCGACTAATTATTAAATGAATGGTTTATAAACGTCACTGCGCCACATCTTATAGATAATATGAGAACTATACATAAAAAGAACTCACAGTGCTGACTATAATGATAGCGTTAAAAGTGGAGTTTATGTTCATCTTTGGACTAAAAGCTTTATCATATAAAAGATCGCTTGTATTTATAACAAGGCGGTATTCAAAAAGACGAGTAGCAAAGTTCCATAGTACGTTTGCCAATGTTATCCAATGAAGAGCCTTAACAAATTAATGTTTGTCCTGAGATCAGTGCTACCAACTCTCATTCTTAGACAAGTTCTGGAGGAATAAGTATGATAAAACAAAATACGAATCTTAAAAATGCGATCATACGTAAGCAACACGAATATGGCTTAAGTTTTAAATGACTAATGCATTAATTTAAGCTTAATAAAATAACAGTATCATGCGTAACGCCATGACAAAATATTAACCCACTCAGCAACGTACGTAAAATCTTAGCAAATTAGGATGTCAAATATAGAAGAGGGAAAATATTATTTTCCTATTTAACAAGCCCCAAATATTCTTAAACGATAGTATATTAAAAGCAAGTTAACACTTAATGGCGTATAAGTAATAAATAATTAAAATAGATTAATAATTGCAATTTACTTAAAGAACATAAAATGCATTTAAATCGATAGGGTCAACAACAAAAGGTTTATCTTATCCCATAATATGATGTTTTAAACAATGCGCCATTAAGCATATATTTCAAAATATTCAACCAAGCGAACTGTGTTCAATAAGAAACTTTATGTTAACTATTTAAATATTCCAAAAATATCGGAATCGTGGCTGAAATAATATAAGTTCACTAGATTGAAACATTAGCATACTAAAATCAATTCAATAAAATACATAGTTTAAAATAAGTTTTGCCACATGAAAAAGATAACTAAAGTGTGTAAGTTAAAAACTAGTGATAGATTTATAACATAATTCTGTGCTAGCGTTTTATAGAATGAGATTTTTAACTTAAGAGAGAAAATCACAAATTTAACGATAATTAAGTTTATAGTCAGTTACCAAATAAATAAGGATTACATTATGAGTACAATTAAAATTAGGAAAGAAGTGAGGAATATAAAGAGTTCATTCTTCGGCAAAATGAATTACCTATAGCAGTTATGGCGACCATTTAGGATAACGTATATTAAGTTTAGATATGAAGGCACTGTCAACAAAATAATGGTAGGCATCTTCCAATAGTTCTTTTACAGTTAAACATAACAGTTCTCAAGTAGCGATGGCATGGCAGGAAGGCAGGACAAAGGCGATCTAAGATCAGGGAGGCAAATTCCTTCTACTCACAGTTCATTTTGTTTCCACTCTCTAATCGAACGCAAGAGAAGAGTGATTTGAACTTCTTTTGCGTGTTCCTAGAACTTCTGCTCCTCCTATTCTTGAAATTTGGCAATATTGGAAGATGTAAACAAATACGTTCCAGAAAGCATTATTTAAACATATTTTTAAAATTGCAAATAATTTTAAGAATATGATTTTTGTTAGTTTGACTTGAAATAGTTAAATGAGAATGACATTTTTAAATTGTAATAATACTTTCTAGGTATTTATTTCTATATCTGTAACACATATACGCACATACACAATTATCTAAGTGACGGGAATTTACAAGCTTGGAAATAAAATATACTTAAGCTAAAATAATAATTCAACTAGTTACACCTAACCATTTTAAATAAACAGGGTGGAAGTTATACGTGTATATGTGTGTGCTTAACATTCCTGGATGACCAAATAAACATATAAACTGGTTCAAATCCTACTTTAAAGGTCTGGAATGTCAACAGGCAGTGAAGTTAAATATGTACTACAGATTTACCACTTCACAATCCACTGCAGAATGAAGGTCTCTCCAAGTTCAATCCATCTTCTCCGATCTTTAGCTTCTCTTCTCCACATCACCCCTGCACACTTTCTTATTTCATCCATCCATCTAACATGTGGTCTTTTCGGGGTCTTTTAAAATCTCTTGAAATCCAGTTTAACATTTCAATTGTCCATCTATTATCATCTCTGCTAGCAATATGTCCAGCCCAACCCACTTCAATCTTTTAATTTTTTCAATGAGGTCAGTAACATCTGTCTGTTCTCTTACCCATACATTGTTTTCGATCTCTTCTAGTTACTCCCAACATGCATCTCTCCATACTTCTTTGAGTAATGTGAAGTCTCTGCATTGTTCTTCTATTGAGTGTCCAAGTCTCAGATCCATAAGTAAGAACTGGTAAAACACATTTGTTAAAAACCTTCCTTTTCAAAGACATAGGCATATTTCCTTTTAGTATCGAGTTATTTCTACCAAAAGCACTCCAACCAAGTTTAATTCTACGATTAATTTCATCCATTATGCTTTCATCTATATTAATAACCTGACCAAGGTATTTGTAATTGTTAACTTCTTCTAACTTATCATAATCAATCTTTATTTTCATATTTTGAGAAAATCGATTAAACATTATTTTAGTCTTTTTAACATTTATCTTTAGTCCTACTTCCATCTGATAACTCCTGCAACATTTCCTGCAGTTCTAAAACATTATTTGCAAAAACAACTACATCATCAGTAAAATCTAAATGATTTAAATAATCTCCATTTACTTTCACTCCTTTAGCTTCCCATTTTAATCCACAAAATATTTCTTGGAGCACTGCTGTAAAAAGTTTTGGAGATATGGAGTCACCCTGTCTTACACCTTTCTCAATGTTGACTTTCCCAGTATCATTATGCAATTTAATTGTTGTTGTTGCATTTTTATAAATATTCTTTAAAATATGACAATACCCTGAATCTACACCTTGATGATCCAATGCTTTAATCACTGAAATGTTTATAGAATCAAATGCCTTTTCATAATCTACAAATCCAAAACTTAATGGCAACTTATATTCATTTGTTCTTTCTATAACTTCTCTCAATACCTGGATATGATCTACTGTACTAAAATCACTTTTAAATCCAGCCTGTTTTCTTGCTTGGTGGAAATTCAATGTTTTCTGTAGACTAGTTGTAATTATCTTGGTAAAAATTTTATATAAAACTGATCAAAGGCTGATAGATCTGTAAATTCTAATATCTTCTTTAACACCTTTTTTAAATATTAATATTGCATTCTTCCAATCATCTGATACATCTTTATTATTTAGACATTTGGTATATAACTTTGCTAAAAAAATTTCTATTTCTTCACCTGTTTCTTTTAATATATCAATTGTAATTCCATCATAACCTGGAATCTTTCCTTTCTTCACACATTTAATTTCATATCTCACTTCATCATTTAAAATTCTGAGCAATTGTGAAGATGTAATAGATATAGGAAGTACTTGTTCTTTATTACTATATAATTCTTGATAAAAGTCTTCTACACATTTCATGATATCATCTCTCTTTTTAGTAATAATTCCATCTTTTTTTCTTATTAATACCAAAATATTGTTTTACATTTTTGAGACTTTTTCTTTTCTTCTACAGCTTTCCTTGCTAGTTCACAGTTATACTTTCTTATATCATTTTCAAGTCTTTTCCGCACCATTTTACAAAATTCGAGATATTCAATCCTTTTTAATGCATCATTTTTGTATATCTTCATATTCCTTCTTTTGTTCATAAATTATCTAGTCTCAGTAGAAATTTTATTGGTCAATTACTGCTTTTTTCTACTAGCTATCTTTGTTGCAGTTTTTAAAAGAGTATCAGTTATTTTCATATTAATTTCATTCAAATCTGAATCATGTTCAAAATCTACTAATACTTGAAACAGATTTGTAAGTTCTAATTTAAATGCATTAGAATGTTTCTGAAGATTAGGAATATCAACTGTAAATATTGTTTTTCTTAATAATTTTTGTCTCTCTAGTTTTGCATTAACATGTATCTTACAACTTACTAATTGATGATCATTTCCTGTGTTAAATTTATTAAGAACGTTACAATCTTGAAATATGTATTTTCTGTTAGTCAAAATCAAAATATAATGCTTATGTATGGTTTTATTAATAACCTTCATTAACAAAGATAATATTGATAATGGTTGTAATTGTAATATGTGTGTCCAGGTTAAAAAAGGGACTGGTTCTTTCTCCAAGCTGCCTGAAGTGTAATCACAGAATCAATGCATGTACTGCTATTCACTTCAAAATTTTCAAAAAAATAGCATGTATTATACATATAAAGGATAATAAAAATATATTTTAAGAATTCTTTAAAATGTTGTACTTGATCATTTTTAAAATTATTTAAATTATATAATTTGTAAAGCACTTAATAAAAGATTAATCTACTATGTAAACTGCTATTATTTTCTTAAAGTAAATAATTAATTCTATTTGATATTGCTTCAGGTAATTTATAAAATAATAAAGAACAGTCATCTTTTTTTTAAATCATTGTAAATTGACAACTCTTTAAATACAAATAATGTGAAGCAATCGCTTGCTTTTATTTTTGATTTATTGCTTAAATCGAACTAAATGTTATAAAACAAAAATCCATAGCATATGTGTGTATATACATAAATAATGAATAGAGAAAAAAAAAGTTCCAATACTATAGCAAATCTTTTTTTATTTATTGTAAGTGGATATTTTTTTAGAAGATAAATAATGGGTGATGCCTTTTGTACTAATTTGTTTTATTTCATATACTTAGCCTATCTTTTTATATCGATATCTAAATTAGTATTTTAGTTAATTATTGAAGGTTAATAGCTTTAAAATCAGACAAAGGGAAATAGTAAAATCACATATTTAATTTGTTATTTGAACAATATAAAATGTTTTTTGCTGTGTTCACAAGTACGACTGGGCGCCAGAAAATGAATATATACAATAAAAAACTCACAATGCACTCGAAGGGCGGCCTTATGTACTTGTTACATATTCTTTTTATAGCTTTCTGATAACTGCAACAATTAATTACATTCTCCAATAAGGTAAGGTCTCTTATCTAGAAATATTTGCAAACAGCAAATATTTATTGGAATTGTCAATCACCATTACGTTAATGCTTTAATTAAATTCCTCAGTTAACAGTACGCGATCTAAAAACAATCTCTCGAATAAATTCTAGTCTTTCTGGAGTGCACAGACTTGTATGCAATTTTTATAAAAATATAACAGTTTTATTTTACTTTATAACTGATCGTAAATGACAATTTTTTTCTGAAATGATCCAAAATTCTAGGCCATTTTAATTCTCCACACACACAAAAAAAACTTTTGCAACTAAGTGGAGCGTGAATAAAAATTCTAAGTTACTTTATAATTTATCAAGTTATTCAAATGGAAGTCAATCTCCAATAATGCGCTATTTCTTAAATATAAATTTCCACGCACTTGCCCACCAATAAGAGTTTAAAAAACTTAAGTGAATCACTTAAGTTTAGAGCGTACATTCTATATACACTATCTCTTACAGACAATGCTTAAATCAGGGCTTGAATCTATTGTGTGCCTAATGTTATAATCAAATATTCAATTGTACAAATCTATTTAAACCATCCCAGGAAAAAGATAGTGTCTTATTATTAACTACCTATGATTAGACAAACATGATTTATACATTTAAATCTATTATTATAACGAGCTGAAAATTGAATGTCATGTTTGTTTAATCATATGTGGTTAAAAATGAGACACTGTCTTACTCCTGTGATGGTTTAAACAGATTTGTATAATTGAATATTTGATTATAACATCAGGCACACAATAGATTCAAGCACTGATTTAAGCATGGTCTGTAAGGTTGGTGTAAATAGAATGTACGCTCTAAATTTAAATGATTCACTTAAGTTTTTTAAACTCTTACTGAAGGGCGAGTGCATGGAAATTTATATTTAAGAAACAGCACATTATTGGACATTGACTTCCGTTTGAATAATTTCAAAGTTTTTTTTATTAAGGAAAAAGGCTGCCGAGTACTGGCATTTACAAGATTAGATACATTGGTTCATGTTATCATAGATTTCAACATAAAAGCCTGTGTGTTTCAGTTATTAAATATTATTCTTAGAAAACTCTTTCACTTTGCACTTCTTGTTTCGATTGAGTATCTCAATTTTATTTTATAGGACAACTTCTTAGGGGACACTTAGACTAACATTTCATCTGCTTCATTATAGAACATTGTCTGTATATTAATAACTTCATCCTTTGTAAATTGTCCAAGCTCGTCCACAATTTCACTATCGAGATGCACTGCTTGTTTGTGAGTTTCAATTGCCATATTCTTTAGGTTGACACTTTTTGTTCCCGTGACATTGTCTGCGTGAATTTTCTACTTCCTTCAACATCATTGTTTTCCATGTTTGACCAATACTTAATTTCATTCCTATACTTTATTCTTTGATTCATTTCAATCTGCTCCTGGATCATTTTAGGATAATAATCAACTTTGACTCGCCTGCCAGCTCTTGCAGGCTTACTTTTAAATTCAATATTGCACATAATTCATATAAAATTCCATCCACTTTTTCACTTAGAGTATAATCATGCCCAAAGCTTCGAAAGCATTCTCCTTTCGACTTTATATAACATTCATATGATTTGAGCTTCGATGAGAGTGGCGAGCTCTTTTCCAACCAACCACAGTCAGAAGATGCCAAGGCATTATCTTTTGCATTCATTAACTCAATTCCCATCCTGTTATCCAATTTTGACTCAGCCATTCTAGTCTTCTTCCTACCCTTGTTTCTTATCAACTTTGCAGTATCAAACCCAGTTTTCTTTCCTTGTTTGCCACTGAAATCAAAATTAAACTCTACAATACTGCTCCCATCAGTCTGTGAGCCAGACTGTTCCTGATTCTTTCTTTTGGTTCTAAAAATTTGAAACCTGTTTTCTGTTTGAATTGATTCATTAATAGCCAATTCAGAATCGATGGTCTCCGCTGCATTGTCCAATTGATAGCTCTCTACTAACATGTCCACTAACCTGTTCTTCTCCTCTTCCATTCTATCTACAGTGCAGCACTGTGGGATCACTAGACCTGTTTCAAACCACTTTCTTCCATAAATACTTCTGTCTGGCCTTCTTCAGTCCCCCTTTGCGAACTTGTCTGTTGCCCATCAATTGTGTCTTCTCAGATCTTAAATTGCCTGTACCCTCCAATAACAGTTCCTGAGGTTTAATCCTTGTTGGCTGATTCACTGACCATGATCCAGAGCCTAATAATGTGCATTTGTGGTACCTATTATTGCTTTTACATCATTGACATATTCTTGCAGGACAGGACTTAATTATATGAGTCGGGTCTCCACACCTGTAACATTGTGGTTGCACACCATGTACTGCTACATATATTGGACATCTGGTTGCTTCAAGTTCATTGTAAAGGATGCATAGTTGGATGACAGTTCTATTCCAGCTCTTCTCTGCATTAAATATCTAAAACGTACTACTGTTCCAAATTGTGTCAGTAGTCTTTGCAAATCATTTTGCACAAATCCTACATAGCAATTGCAGATCACTCCTGATACCATCCTCAGTCTATTTGTATCAATTTTCACTAGATATTTGTGATCTAAGTACATCTGAGTCCTTTTGAATTGCTCCTTTATTAGCACATTTTCAAACTCAACAATACACCCTTCCTTATTGAATCAGTGATTTTCAAGTTTTTAATTAATGCAAACAATTCATTTGTTGGGAATGTAAACAGTTCACATTTTCTATTAGTCGTACTTAGAATCAATGTGTTCTCATTGTAGAAGTTAGAGAATGAACCAAACAATATGGGAGGAACCCTCGCATTAAACTCGTCGTTAGTAATCTGATATCCTTCTGGATTTAAGTCATTATTGTCATTATTTGGATCGGTGCTGCCTAAGTTGGCATCATTGTGGTTTAATTTTTGCTCAAGCTCAACATTAGAGAAGAACATAGATTGATCTTTTTATCTGTGATTGTCTCTATTTATCATCATACTTTGGCTGTTGACTATTTGATTTAAACTTCTTTCTTGATTTATACCACCTGTATTAAGTTTCAAGCATCAGGCATATGAGATATCTTTAACAGTGTTACTATCATTTGATCTTTGATTTTTGAGACTAATATTATTGAAATTTAACAGAGGAAATTCAGAGTTTAATCGATCATCATTCATTGGAAGTGCACTCGGAATACTAGACAATTTAGTATAATCACAAGAATTTTTAAACTTATTGTGATCCTGTTGATAATTGAAATTTGATTGAATATTTCTTTTCTGCGAATCACATATACTCCTAGCATCCTGAAATATTGCTACGCTATTTGTTCTTAGTTGGTTTAGTTATAGATCCATTTTTAATTTCTTTGATTCTTCCATTTACGTTTTTTTCATAATCCTTTGTTACTATAGAACCGCATTTTTTAATCTGCCGTACCACCAGAGTTTTTGAAGTGGGTATTTTTTTATTATGATTTTTAGACTTTTTTTGATCTATTGCAACATTGGTTGACTTCTTTTGTACATAATAATTCTTTGATTTTGGTGTGGTTTTCTCAATTTTAGAATCAATTTTTTTGACATTTAATGTAGGCTTACATAAACCCAACTCAGGGTTATCAATACTTACAGAATCCATCTTGATCTAATGGACAAACTTGTCCTTATTAAAATACCTGCTTAATTATAGTCCTTAGTCTCTAATTTGATCTAGTAATTTAGCAAAAGTCCTAACTTTTATTTTCCCTTTGATGAAATTAAACTTCTTCCATTCAAAGCACTTTTTTAGTAGTTTCTGAACACTTGATTTTCACCATTTATTTCCAGTTTTCAGCACATTATAATAATAGATTTGCATTTATAACTTACCATAAATGGCAATTTAAAAGCAAAGTTGTTTTGAAATATTATTTTCGTACATTTTATTGACTAATGCTATTTTTAAAAAACAGATTCTTTTTAATATATTTTTTAAAGACAATATTTATTGTAATTAAAATTCATTTACTTACTTTCTTAAAAATTCTACAAAAAAAAAAAACTTTAAACATCTTTAATTTTTTATCAGTGCTGCCCTCTTTTTGATTCTATCTGACATCATACAATTTTTCACACATTTTAATGTTGCAAATAACCAAAGTTTTTAAATAGTTAAATGCCATAAAACAAAAATTTATAGGCCATAAAATTCTAGACAAAAAAAGAAACAGAATCATGCAAAATTCATCAAGACTGATGCAATATTTACTGAGTTATAAAGTAATAAACTTTCACATTAATATTATGTTTAATAATAAATATTAATTAGTTTATCAAAAATAAAATCCTAAAAGTTGATTATTCATTAGTATAACTGATCATAAAAAATTACATTTTTTGTGATATTGCTGTTAATAACTCATGTATCATTATTTCATTTAAATAGTTGGTAAATATAAGAGCCACAGAAACAGCTACATATTGAATTATTTTATTCTATTAACATGTGTAAGCGCAGTATAGCTAGTCCAATATAAAATTATTATAACTTAATCTAACAAAATAATACTATCAACAGAGGCAGTTATATGCTGTAACTCGAATAAGGGATCTAAATAATTCACATTATTCAATAAAATTATTAGGATATGCTCAGTATTTTTTTTCCCCCAAGTTAGTGATATTTAAAAATTTCCAAATTTAATGGATAAATGAGATTTTTGTCAATCTCCTAAAATTACTATATACCATTGGATTATGATTCATTATTAATCTATTAGCTTTTATATTAACATATTTGGTTTCACAATTTTTCTAGATATCTTTTACAATCACCCATTAAAACCTGCAAATTTCAAACTAATTGCAGACAATTTTACATGTAATCAAGAAAGATACAGAATAAAGATTGCACAAAGTATTTAAAAGTTATTAAAATTTTATTAGGAATGTAAATGATCAACATAAAAGAGATTGTTTTGAGAAAGTCAAGTAATAATTTACTTAAACAATTTATAACTATTAATTGAAAAAAAATTTCCAAATAATAAAAAAAAAAGACAAATGCTTACGGAGAGATAGTAAAAATCCTCCACAATTCACACTTGTCCATGGTAATGGAGGAGCAAGCATGGGCAATAAATTTGTATTTAGTTTAATTTCTTCTTCTTTCATGTAGTCAAAAAGCGTTACTAATGTAGGATGAGGTTTAATCTCTTCTTGTGATTTACAACCACGGTAACGATAAACAATGAAAAGAACTGGTATAAATTTTCTACAAAAAAAAATTGCAAAAAAAAAAATATATATATATACTAAAAGTATTAGATATTACTTCTAAGAAGTAAAAAGGGAATTATAAAAGAAAAATAACACATATATAAATGCATATTTATTGCAGTTTATATGAATGACATGTATTATCAAATATTGTAATAATTATTGTTACTAAAAAATTTTCAAACTTTTATGGCCTTTCATACAACTCAATAAACAATCCAAAAAAAGTAAAATATAAAAATAAAATTCTTTAGTAAGATTATCTCAGAAAATTTAGCAAATTCCATAATTAGATTTATCATAACAAATATGTTTTTTTTTTTTACAAAAACAAATCATTATGTTAATCTGATATTTTTGAAGAACTGAAGATTGCACGATTTCAATGTTTTGCACCGAATTGTCAGACCGATCATTGGTAGAACTCAGCAATACATCACTGTTCGTGATTTGCTTGAGATTTTGGCACATACTGGTTCTTAACCACTGATCCATGGCTTATTTAATTAATTAATTATTTAATAAGCCTTATTTAAAAAAAATTAATCAATACAGGGATCAATCAATTTTAATAAACAAAGACGATACAATCACAAACAATAACCTGTCACTTGTAAGCCGCGCGGTGAAGTGAACGAGTGCAGCACCATCACAACAGTGGTGGTAACATCTCAAGTTACTGATGACTAACGGCTAAATTTAAAAGTGCACTCTAAAAAACAATATCAATTGCCGGATTTTCAATCATTGACTGTACATATTAAAAACTTTACTGTATAATATTATTAATTAAAATAATTTTTGTGAATTATAGAAAAAAACGTTTCTATGATATTTTTATGATTTAATATTTATTTTTTTTATGTCTGCCATTATTGATTATTTTTCATGTACCAGCAACTCGCGTAACACCAGTGGTACACGTACCACAGGTTGGGAAACTCTGATTTAGGGGACACTGTAGTGCAGATGGCGGTGAATCCAATTATAGATATATACTGATAATAAGTTTGTTGCAAAATAAAGAAAATCTTCAAATCAAGAAAAATTAAAAACAGAATAAAGATACTAAAAGGTCTAAAGAGAAGGCTGCAACATTTACAGAAGCACACATGATGCAAATAAACATGAAACTATGTAAGCAGGGGAGGGGGGAGCAGCCATCCATCAAAGAAAGAATAAAATTATAGACAGACAAAAGTGGATTAATCAAAAATTAAAAGAAATTTGAAGCTTCGGCCAATTAATGAGAAGTTAGATACGGGACAGAAAATGGCCCTAATGATAGATGGACAGATAAATCAAAATATTGAAAATGAATCACTTGAAATAGATCAAAATTTAGATGATCCAAAGAAAATAGAGAAAGAGATAGAAAATAAGCAAGAACAGCGTAAAAAAAAACAATGGATCAAATGATGGAGGATGAACAATCTGAATTAGAACTAAATTCAGAAGAAAAACCAAAACTATTGAAAGAAAATGTATAAAGAAAACAACAACAGGTTCAAATAAAAAACCAATCAAAGATAAATCTGTTGAGTTAAAACAATATCTAGATGATGAATTAAAGCTATGTGAAGAAATAGAATACTTTCAAACAAAAGACTAAATAGTAGAATATAGATCTGAAACATTAAAAGAAGAGAAAGAAGATGAAATAAAATTATATGAAGAAGACAAAGCTCAAATAAGATGAGTTAGAAATAAAAGATCAAATGGACAAAGATAAATCTGTTGACATAAAACAAAGAAATAATAGTGAACTAAAACGATAAAAAAAAATAGAAAGTAGCAAGAATAAGTAAAACTACACATCCATATATGAAAAGATAGGCCTGAAGTCTTAAGTCAAAGATCAGAAGGATACGAGAATATACTCTCACACTACAATTAAAATTTCTTCAGAGATATGACAGAAAAAAAACCATCTAAATAAAGGTCAACCTCAAATCACTACAAAGAAACATTAGAAAAATAACCAATATGCTGGATGAGATAGCTTACAAAATGTCAGATGGGCAGGAAAATTAATAGAAATAAAACCATTTTTCATTTAAAAGTTTGAGAATTTGAAATGAATGTCTTCATTTCTGTGTCAGCCATGAAAGATATTAATAAATATAGCATTCAGAAGTTTTTAAATATTATTATATATAATAGAAAAAATGGTTTATAATAAAGTAAAATCAAATGTTAGAATAAATTATTAAATGTCATAATAAAATGATATTAAATAATGTAATAGGTTTATTTAAAAAATTGTTAAAATTTAAAAAAACTTATGAATTATATAAATTATGTTAAAACTTTCTCTTCTCAAAGATTGTAAATAATGTATTGCAAGACAATTCGGTTAAGAAATAGATCTTAAATGATGAAATTATAACATGTTTTGATAAGAGATTTGAAAGCAAAGAAAAAATTCACACAATTTTATAATTACAGTGTTCTGCAAGTTAAAACAATTAAATAATAAAAGTATTCTTATAATTAAAATAAAATCAGATCATAAAGATGTCAAAAATAAAATATTATTAAATATTGAAAAATAAGATGTAATGGTGTTAAAAACAATATATCAAATAGTCAGTTTTCTTGAAGTCAGTCATACTAAATTCATGTTTTAATCAAGTTACAACATAATCAGAATTCTCACTTTATTTAAGCAACATTGAACCATCATTATGATGACTGAATAGAAAAGAGGAAAACTTATCACCTGCTGAAATCTATCCTGGATCTCTGCGAGACCTGATCAAACTGTACATTCAAAGGAATCTCTAATTAAATTGAAGTAACAATGCGTAAATCTCAAATTTCAAGAATAGAAGATTGTTAAAGAACATTAGGGCAACTTATAAACGGAATCAATTAATATATACTATGACGGGAACAATATTTAGATCAAAAAAAAAATCCCACAGAGAACTGTACAGGAGTCTGGCTTCAGAACTTTGCACTGTTAAGTTTAAAAAAATGTTTAGACTGTTATCCTAAAGTATTAATTATTTCTTGTTTTAAGTTTTATATTTAATACTAACAACTATATTTTAGATTATTGATTGATTAAAACTGGAAGCAAAAGTTTAAAAAAAATTAGGGTTGTCGTAGAATAGCTACTATATCCCACTCGATGGCGCACTTTTCACGCTTAAACTATAAAATATGATCATTCCCGGGCCGTTAATTATAATCATTTTGATGTGTTTTTTGTAATGTGAAAATAAAAACAAAAGAAAATAATCTTTTTTAAATATTATTTAATTTCAAATATTATTCTTTTATTAATGTATATAAATTAAATGATAATAATAAATGTAACATAAAATAAACAAATTACAATTTGATTCGTCTTTTTTAGTTTGCTTTTTATTAGAAAAATCAATTTTCTATTGGAGATTTTTTTACTGGGGTTACGGCTATTTTTTGTTGTTGTTTACCGCTATTTTTTATTTCAAATCAAATGACAACTAAAAGTAAAAGTTGTTACGGTAGGTTTAGGGTTAGTTTTAGGAAACAAATTACAATTTGATTTTTTTTTTTTTTAGATTGCTTTTTATTAGAAAAATCAATTTTCTATCGGAAATTTTTTTACTGGGGTTACGGCTTTTTTTTTGTTGTTGTTTACCGCTATTTTTTATTTCAAATCGAATGACAACTAAAAGTTGTTATGGTTAGCTTTAGGGTTAGTTTTAGGGTTAGCTTTAGGGTTAGTTTTAGGGTTAGCTTTAGGGTTAGTTTTACGGTTAGTGATCTGTTGTTTGTAATGCTAAAATAAAAAATATCAAAATCGTATTTCTGTAAATATTTTTTTTTACTAACATCTATAAAATAAATGATAACAATAAACGTACACTATATTCAACAAAGTATAACAGTAGTCGGAGAAAAGAAAGAAACTAAAACTTTTTTAAACAACGACAAATCTATATATAAAATGTTTATAATATATGCTTTTTATGACGTTTAAAAAAACAGTGTACAATTGTAATTTTCTTTCTGGATATTTTTGTGTTAACGCTCTTTTTTATTTCAAAAATATACAGACGGTACAATCTTAAAATATCTCGTGGAAATGTTGCGAACAGTACGTTACTTGACGTGTTACCTAATTCCAATTCACTTTATACATATATCTCGTCAACATTTACTACTTAAAACTTCAATACACTATGGTGTAAAAAGTCTGTTAATTATTACTTTACAAAATCTGAACATTTCAATACTTTAAAATAAAAAAAAAACCCAATGAAAATAACATTTCCATCCAATTCAAAAAAAGACACCCTCTCCCCAAGCCATAACAATTTTATAAACTGTACGAATTGGGAAAATGTATTTGCTGCTTAAACATACATGCTGTACGGCAACGCGACATAGTGGCCTGCAATCTGTAGTACAACAAAAACAGTTGTACTATAGAAAACGCGGGTTCGAATGTGTCAGCCGCGGAAACGGCATTTTTATGTGTTTCAGCACGAAAACAGCGCCATCCAGTGGGATATCGTGGCTCATCGACGACAACCAAAATTAGTTGCATTTTAAGGCAACTGAAATTGAAAAAAAAAAAAAAATTGCTCCATCTTGCCTATATATGTGTTATGATTTGTTAAAATTTTTAAAAAAACTTTTCTTTAATGAAAAATTGTCAAATAAATAACTGTAGATACTTTGGTATTAGAGTTGCAACATATCTGAGATAGGAGGCTCTTTCACACCCACAATAAATGTATAATGTTGCAATGTCAAATTGAAAAGAAATAAACCCTGCGAGTATACGTGTGGAAACTTGTTTTTATCTTTGTCAACGTAATCTTTTTTTTTGTAATATTTCGACGTTTTAAATTATTGTCCAGATTTCTTTCTGCCATACTTAACAATATAAAAAAAATGGTTCCACCAGTATAAAAACCTAATAAAACTATCATGAATATGGTTGTTGTTTTTTTTGTGGTTTTTGTTCCTTTTTTTTTTGGTTTAAGTTGTTTATAAAAAAAATATGTTTAATAGCATTTCTGTTGAAAATCCCAGAATACTCTGCAGTCACATGTTACATATTCAGAGGGAAAATTTTTAGTAGAGATCTCCATTTTCTGTGGTAATATTAAATGTTTTGTTTCAAGGTAACAATTCCTGCTAGATATTACACAGTATGAGTATACGTAATGTGTTTTTATATTATTTAAAAACCAAAATCATTTACTGTTTGTTTAGTAACAATTTTTTTTGTGTAATGGCATCATTTAATTAAGATTACAAATCACTTTTTTTTTTTGATTGGGAATGTCATTCTTAAAACTTGTTAATGTGAAAGTCATACATATAGTTAATGTCTTTTTATAAATATTATTTAAAAACCAAAATCATTTACTGTTTTGTGTAATGCCATCATTTCCTTAAGATCGCAAATCACATTTTTTTTTTTTTTGGCTTTCAAATATCATTCTAAAAAGTTGTTAGTGTCCAACTCGTACATATTTAATGTCTCATTTAAAAACCAAAATCATTTACAGTTTATTTAGTGCATATTTAAACTAACAATTTTTTTGTGTAATGCCGTCATTTGATTAAGATTGAATCACTTTTTTTTTTTTTATTTCAAAGGTTGTTGTTAAAAGTTGGGCTCAAATCGTACATATTTGAATGTCTTGTTCAAAATTATACATTTCTTATTGAAAATTATAAATATGTTTATTATGTATTACTTTTATTTATTTTTAGTCCCGCAACAAGGAGCATGTATTACACCTCTTGCACCTGTTCACATTCGTATCAACCTCTCAATACTTTTTAAATTTTGCCAAAATATCATGTACAAGATCCATGTACATGATTTTCTTTTTTGCCAAAAAAAAGTCATGTACAAGATCCATATATACGTTATTTAGGTCAGATCCCAAGATTACAAAATTATCGGCAAATTGATACGAATGTGAACAGGAATAGTAGGTTTAATACATGCTCCATGTTGCAGCTCTAATACCAAAGTATCCAAAGGTGTAATATTCATTTTAAAATAAGTCCAAGTGAAAAAAGAAAAATGAATGTAAAATAATTTGTGATATTTTAAGTTAAAGTGTTATTTTGAAATTCAGTTGAGTCTATTTGTACATATATATATACCCTCATATTAATTACTGTTAGTTAAATTTTATGTTAAAACTTATTATGTGTAAGAAATTATTAGATCACTGTTAAATGGTTAATCATACACTATATCTATATGATGGATTTATTCACAGTTTTGTTCTATAAATATGAGTTACATTCAAAGGACTACTTCAGTTAATTAAGTAATATTACTAGTAAATCACAGTCAGATTCAAAAAATCATGTCACATAATTAGTTTGGGTTATTAATAAATCAGGATTCGGATTTAAAGTGGCTATTCCCTAGAATTATCATTGCAAGAAAGTTGTATTGGTTTTAATTATCCCATATATGTGTGACTAAGCAATAAGTGTTATGATATAAATAAATGTATATTTGTGAGAGTCAGCAATACAAGGGATTATATCCCTGGTATATTAAAGGCTAGGAATATACTCTGTGGCAAATGTGCTTGATCATAAAAAAATAAATTGTATTATAAGATTTAATCGAATGATTTAAAATTAATCAAAATAAACTGTGGACACTTTATAAACAACTATTGTTTCCCACTGTGCATGTGAATTTTAAAAAAAAGAAACGAGAAAAGAGATTACAGAAATGATTGTTTTAAATATATATAAATATATATTGTAACAGTAGCTGGGTTCGAATATGGGTACTAAAGGAAGTAAAAGGCAATAATGATCACAAAAGAATGTTGATTGCGATTGTTATTATGAATTAAATTAATAGATGTGAGAAAATTTATAGATATACATTCAAACCCTATTACAAAAGAGTGTGAGTGAAATACATTAACCATTTAAAGGCATGAACATATACATATATATATTTATTATGTGTTGTTGTGATTTGCATAGAATTAATTACTAACAGATAGATTTGTATGTGAAGATTAAGAGGAGCAGTTATGTGCGGAGTTGTATTTTATATATTTTTTCATTTTATATATTTTTGTTGTTTATTATCATAAGTTATAGTTATTTAAATAATGTCATTAGTAGCGCATGTTTCTTAATGAAAATAAATTAAAATATAAGATTGGAGAGTAATAAAAGGGATTCAAGTTGTGCCATGGGTGATTTCTGTTAATGACACTTGTCAGAATTCCAAGAATCGGCCACTAAGTATTTTGGAACAATGGAAACCTGATCAGACTAAAAGCATACCTGAGCTAATGTTCATCGGCATATGGATAGAAAAAAAAAGTGAGGTGAAAGAGAGATAAAACAAAAGAACTATATATATATTTTTTTGATTTTGTAGTGATTCAAAAAAGTGACCATTATAGAGAAAGAAGCACGGAAAGTAAATTTTACTAAAGTGATTTTATTAATTAATAAGAATGGACTCCATCGAAATGCTAGGGTAAAAAAATCATGTGGATTTGTTAAACCGGCCCAGTGTACAGCTATTTTGTGACCTGCCTGACCTTTATCTATGGAGATTTTAGCCGTCTATTTCAAGCAAGTGAAATGATCATGGAACTCCAAACAGTAAGGACTTTCATGCACTCAATTTTAGAATCACCTACCTAACCTCTAGGATGCATTATCATATGTGAAAATGTTATGGAATCTTTCATCATCTTCCAGACCAACAATTCTCACTAGAACAATCGGCATTGTAATATTGTAAGCTTACAGATCATCCACCTTAAACACGCGAATGTTCGCTCTCAAATGAAGTAACTTTGACTTTCTCTATATATATTAAATGAACATATAATAATAAATTAAGAAATATGTGCTTTGTCCCAACTTAAAGAAAGTAATTATAGAAATAGATTAAATCATTTAATAAATACAACTCTAATGTATAGTTGCACTCTTTCGTGAATGTGTATATTAATATTATATATATGTATCAGAATGAATGAGTCGTATGTTTGCGATATTAGTATATACGTGTATTAATAAATATTAGAATTTAAGCTATAACTTGTGTATTTATTTGAATTACGAGATTCTTAAAGTTTCTGGGTTATTATTTATAAAAGCTTACTGATATTCATGACCGTATATCTCTAAGAGAAATAAAATAATAAGATTCGTAGGGCAGATAGGAAAATTATAAAAGTATATAAATGACATTTTCTTTGTAAGATAACCTTGGCTTCATTCTCCCGATAGACATTGTCTCCCAGACCTTGAGACTGAGCTAGTCTGGTTAAGGCATCCAAAAAGGGCCACTAGACCTTTTCTTTTGTTTTCAAGGAGTATAATTCTTATTAATTGGTAAGACTGGTGCTTGAGATCAGACTTGTTCGACGCTCATAAATATACCTACTCAAAGCACGGGTTAATAACCTGTTCTCACTTCAATTCTTAGAATACGATCAAGGGTAGACTGTTAAAATATATTTGTCTGATAATTATAATATTTTGTAATAAACTATTGTTTTGTTATTGGTTTAAATAATGTGTTAACATCTTTATATGTAATATTGGTTTGGTCTGCATATTTATTTCATGTCCATATCATCAGAAGTAATTTTGTTCTATAGAATCTTACATGGTATTGCAAATAGTGGCTGTGTAGTAGTCATTATATTGCAGAATATGTTTTCAAAGCTTATTTAAACATATATAAAATAGAAAACCATATAACATTAAAAGAAATCGTATAACATTATAATACTAGTCAAAAAACAAAATTTTACTAAAATTCTTCTATGACTATGATTTAATTCATTAACAAATAGACCTTTTCAAGTGAAATTCAACAAGATACAAACCATATATATATATATATACACAAAACAAAATAGCCTTCCCATAATTCACTTCAAAAAATATATATGCTGGTCTATTACATGATGTTTAATGTTGGGTGGTGCCCAAACTAATTAAATAAATATAAATAATTTAAACATGTATTAGTCTGACCATATATATCTATAAATCAAATCAACTTACTTCTTGGAATTTTCTCTTTTCAAGATGGTAGTATCAAATGTAATATTGTTTAGAAGTATATTATAAAGAAACTGGCCAATCTATGAAAAGAAAAAAAATGTGCTGGCAAACAATTCATCCATACTGACATAAAAAGATGAATATATATTAATACCTGTTACACAAATGTATATCTGAAAGAAGACAAGTTCATTAGTAAAAACTTATATACTAATAAATTCTTAACAAAAGTTTATTCTTTGTACACCCAAGTACTTTATAGAATCAACAATCATCAATATATATTGTAACAGAATAAATTATACAAGTCTACTTATAGATTTATAAATGCCTCAAGTCTCTTGGGTAGACAACATCTGTAACAATATAAATTGGCCAACTGAAATTACTAGAGCCACACAAATTGAGCAAGCCAAATCTATAATGGAGTAAATTTAAGCAATAATTTTATTTAAGCTCTACTAATAAAGCAATCCAAAAATCTATAATAGAATGCTTATAATCTATTAATAATATTTATATTAGACAAATAATAACCAGAATGGATACCAAAATTTTAATACACAAAACAAAAATAATGCATTTGAAAATTTATAACAGATGTAATAGTTAACAATTTATATCAGTATTAATTCATGAAATAATGTTTTTATTATTGTATACTAAAATTTAGAATAGTGTTGAAAGACAAATAAAATTATTATAAGCTTCATGATTATATATAAAACTGTAAAAATAATTTATTGACTAGCTTTTCTTTGAATACCAATTAATGTTTATGAAAACATTAGGCTCACCTTTGATAACTATTGAATTGTAATAAAGTAATAACATCTACATTATTTGCTTAATTAAATTTTGAATGTTTATAAGTGCATAGAGACTTTAAATGATTATTATCATATCATGTATCTACTAACTCAGGTTTATGTATTAACCAAATCAAATAAGACTATTAACTCAAATTTAATAAATAAACAGTAATTTTATTTACAAAATAAATAATGAGATATTAATTAATGTTTTAATAGTTTGAAATAATCTATGACTGTAATATAATGCTAAGGCATTGTACATTTTGCTCATAATGAAATATTTATTTATTTTTAATAAACAATATATATATTAAATATAGCAAAAAAATATACTAAACTGTTTTAGTTCGCTTGCTGATCATTTATATCATAAATAAGATAATCAATTTATTACAATTTTTATTTTACAAACAACTTATTACTTATTCCAAATTATAATCATTTCTTTATCATATATATATATATTCTAACAAAATTAAAATGTATAAACCTTAATTAAATTGTATAAAACGTATTTAAATTGTATAACACGTATTTTGTAATCTTTTGATCGGTCATCCCTGTTGTCCATTAAATATAATATATACGATATGAGAGTTTAAGCCAATTACAACTTTATTCAAATGATCGCATATCCTCAATATTTATTTCAACTCGGGTGACCACGCTTAATCTATCTGGCATTCAGACACTTGTGGCTAAGTGGAAACTTGCTTAAAAAAAAAATAAACAAAAAAAAAATTTACTTAGGGTTTGTAATTACGGTACACGGTTAACGAAGACATTTACAAAAACATTAGGTTAGTAATTTTTACAAAAAGACTATATACAAAAAAAATGTTTACTATCGTTTTCCTATGAACCATCTACGTTTACGCCTCTTCCACCCAAGAGTTCCTTTTCTCTATATTTTATTTCTAACAAACGGCACGACAAATTATTTATTTAAGGAAAGTTGCATTAAAGTGAATACGTTTTAAAAGATAATGGGTTTATACGTGTATATCTGCAGCACAATTATATATACCAACAACTTATTTATGACTGATTGAAATGCTTAAATAGGGTTACACTGAAGTAAAATCCCAAGAAGTACTCATCATAAGGTACCACATTTACAATCATAAACTTACGTGGCTGTGCGTGCCTATACACACACAAAAAAAACATATTAATTCCAACCTTTTGACTTTTTTAAAAATAAACTTACAGTTTTAAAATTATTAATACTTTCTCGTGTTTAAAATATGTGCTATTACTGACTGGCAGAGCTTTTATAAGATTTAACGTATACGGTAGATAAAAACATTTCATTAAAAAAAAATTTACTCAGGGTACTCGTGGTTTATTAAACATCGGCTCACGTTGGGTGGCCAATTATAATGGTCCGAAAGAAGGTGAGTCTTACTGTATATGCCGTACAGGGCGCCACCAGGCATTTGAACCTAGAAAATTTAGAGTAGGCAGATACGTAAGTTTAAAAAAAAATTATTTTATATATTTAGACCGTTAGCCCCAGTCACTAGATCAGCAGAGCAGTAGAGATTAAGAATAATGATATATATTATCAAAATATATTAATATTTAAAAAAAAAGAATAAAATAAACCACTGCCAGTAATTAACACACAACATTTATTTACGCACATATAAATTTTGAATCATCTTAGAATCACTTTTACTTTAAAATTTAACTTACATTTTAACTTTGATTTTTAGAATTTAATTTATGTTTAAACTTTTATTTTCAAAGTTCACACAGATGAGTTTAATATTTTATTAGAGTCGAGTATGAATAGACTACATAGATTGCATTTGAAAAGAAAATATTCTAACCCTTAATTTAACTCTAGGCCAAAAGTCTGCAATCAAACCAACGTCAATCTATCTGATATATTGATGTATTCAATGTAGCATGAATACGACAGCACAATACCATACTGTCAAGAATGCACATCTGAACAGCATGGTTAAAAGAAGAAATTGTTTCTCGTCCAGTACAGGAATGTTATATCTGTCTGGCAAGAATAACAATAAAAAAAGAAAACTCCATAGGAAGGGATTGCGGTTCTTTTTGCCGACTTACGATCCAATTCCATAGGCAAAAGGGGTGATTCGCGGAGCAGGAAATACCGTCTGTCTCCGATGGTCAATAAAAAATAGGCTTATTTCACCCAAGTGCGGCCTATCACATGATTCTGCACATAGCGGACCTCATACTATATTTACTAATTACACCAATATATCCTATCGATTAACCCAATTTAACTACGAAATGAATAAGATTAACCCTCCCATAATTAAACTAATATAACTTTATAAATCTATGCAGCCATACACGCCCGACTTAAATTTAACATTTATTACAAGTTGTTTAACAAAAAAAAAATCATAATAAAACTTAAAAGAACAAAAAAAAATGGAAATGATTTTTTAAAAAAAAAATAACATCAAATAAAATTAATTATTAACAATAATTTATATAGGTCAAATAGGATTGAAAACTTTAAATTTTAGAGTTTTCTAATAAATTAATGTTCATTAGATTTCATAAAGTTCTTACGGTTTTAACAAGTCTGTAGTTTCTAATTTCTTGAAGTTTCTTGCCATTTGGAGCCAGCGTTAATTCCCCAGATGTCCTGTGGTCCTCAATATAGGAAAAACGATGTCATTTCTCTTTCCTTTTAGCAAAACTGAAGGGATTGAAGAGTGCGTCTTTTCAATCCCTTCTCCTTCAACGCTCTCCGCACTAACACATATAGTCACATCTCTATCTTCTCTCCCAGCTCTTTCTTCACTAAAATTTATTTCCAAACTTTTTCTTTTTATATTAATTTTGTGGATTAACTGAGGGATTTCTTTTATTGGCTATTAGTTTCTATTGTTTTTTTCTCTCCTATCTGACCTTTACTTATACATTTTGAAATGCCCAAAGGCTAGTTCACTTGGACTAATTAAAATAATCATTTCCATTTTATAATAGCATTAATTAATTTATTGTATATTCTTAAAGATATATTTTTATCTTTAAATCTTTTAAGTTTTTTTCTTAATATTTAGTTTTAAAACTTTTCCTTAATAAAGTTTTCTTTTAATAATTTTTCATCTATGCGATTTTATATATTAGAGTTTAGATGATTTTTAATTTTCAATTTTTAATTCTTAAAAAAGTTTTTATTTGCGAACTTTTATTTTTCATGTTTAATTTTTAAAAAAAAATAATGTAACGGCGTATGTGCTCGTTACAATATAATGGCTTAAATTAAACCATAAGCTTTTTTATATTTTGCTGATGTAATATTTAGGCCATTGATATAAATACAGTGGCTAATGATCAACTCAAATTTGTCCCGTTTAATCCATTAACTGATTGTTCTTCTTAATTACAGCTTTACAAAATGCAAATCAGTGTTCATGAATAAAATGTTTGCTTTCAATTTTTTTTTTTAAATTTAAATAAAAATGAATTAAATTTCTTCTCATAAAATTACAAATCAGAGAACAAAAATACATCATTTATTTAACAATAAAACATTATTACATTTTTTAATATATCTTTTAATAACCCTACTGTAAAGGGTAGCTTACAATGCACACATTCCTAAAAAGATCAAGCATATTTATTGAACCCAATCCATTTGGAATTTATATTAATGGGAAGATTATTTGCTTATTATTTATTATATATATACATATAATGCACAATATATTATTTTATTATAAATAAAATACAATCTATATTTTATTAAAAAGTAATATTGTATATATATAAACTATTTGATTAAATAAACTGTAATGTATATATATATATATTAATTTAAAATTGAATATTAATTTATAGTTAAATGATTGTGGAATGGCCTGAAGTTAATTAGGTGGGCATGTGTGAAAATAAAACTGATTTTATTATTAATTTTTTTTTATTTGTAATAAATGAAATGTATTTAAACAATACATATAAAAATCTAAGTGAATTTAAACAATAGGCAATTTAAAATATCAGCGTTCCCAGCATTTTATATAAAAATAGAAACTTTTTACAAAATCGTTCTTCTTATCAAGAGAGATAGCAGCTACAACAATATAGTCGTAAAAAGTAAAATTTAGAACGCTAAAATGGAGTTTTACTTTTTCTTTTAGTTAAATTATAAACATTTTTAAAAATCAAATGCTGTAATTAAAAGTTTACCAAATTCAGAGGAAAGAAAATGAAATAAGTAAGAATGTTTTAAAAGTTGTTGGAGTAAATTTGAAAATTTTAAATCTTTTCAAAAAAAATAACGTGAATTAAGTCTGCTGAAAATTGAAAAAGAAAAAAATGAAATAATTTTCTTAATATATATATAAAGCAATACTATTCAAATACAAATATATGATTATAAATAATTATTAAATTGTACTTTAATATGAAAATGGGCTAGAGCAAAATATGCTATTGTGCGTCATGGTATTTCCTGCCAGCTGCATTATATCTATATATATATTTTTCTGCTTTATTATAAACACACAAGAAGATGCCTGCCGTCCAAAGTAAACAAGGATTGGAATACTTTATGGTGAATCGAATGTGGATCAAGATGTTTACCATTAAACACAACTACAGGAGACACCATTAAGGAAAATGATTTACTAAGTGAAACTGCTTTGAAGAACAACTTGCCTAACTATTAAGTACTACTACTTCTATTAGGATTTTTATGAACTTTGTTCCATTTACAATTTTTAATCAAAGAATCAATATTGTAAATTTTTGTTTATTTTTTATTTATATTATCTGTTGTTTATTCACACTGATGCTGAAGCCTCATTTTTCAGAATTAGCAAAGAAGAAAAGGGGGGATTATTCATTTTGATATTTTTTATATTTGCATTATAAATAAAGTTTAGGTAAACCCACCTGCTTCACATCAGGTTATCCACATAAATATTGAGGGAAGATTCTCTAAATTTATTTTCATAGGATAAATTACAATACTTATACAAAATACATATGTTTTATTTTGTGATTAACCTTGTACATATATTTTCCAGTATGTTTGACTAATCAACTAGTATCTGTCTGTCTGTCTGTCTGTCTGTCTGTCTGTCTGTCTGTCTGTCTGTCTGTCTGTCTATCTATCTATCTATCTATCTATCTATCTATCTAAATTGGGGAAACTTGTTAAATAGGTTGTTAACATCTGCAAACATAATTTAGCTAGCCAGCATCTCAATGATATTAAATAACTAAAGTTTATTTTTCTATGTAATTATAATTTGTAGAGAATGAGGACATAGGTGGATTTCTACCATGGTTATAAGGGTTGGATTATAATAATCATTAATTAGTAAAATGGTAGAGGTTCACATGTGACACATGTACATATGATTATTATTATTTTTTTTATATTTTTTTATCATTACTATTGTTGTTATACTTGATATTTATTATTGTTAATAAAATGTTTGAGAGTTTGTATTATTCCGGTCTCTGGTTTATTGAGTTGTCCTGACATTCCACAGTTTATAAATAATTATACATGCACACACATCTATTTTTCTTAATATAAAAAAGCTAGAAAATAAAACAAATATAATAGAATGCTAGTTGTAACCTATATATAGGTGCAGGTGTTGCTGTGTATATCTGTTCATATCTGCTAAAGGAGTTAAAAGCAATATTCTCTCTGGGTTTGAATATTAGGGCATAACAGAATTTAAAAAAGGAATAACCTAAATTGCATTTATTATTATTAAATAGAGATAGAGTGAGTCAATTAAAGTGTATGCAATCATTGGTTAAGTATTTCATCAGGTTCTCATTAGTATTCTATCAGATGACCCGCAGTCTGAACATAGTTGGATGCAACTTTTTTCTCTTCTAAGCCTGATAGGTCTTTGCAGATTGTTTCATTAGGGGTAATAAATTAGAGTATATTAACTTATCCCCACACCTTATTGCTACATCTGCATAGTAGTACAGTCTGCAAGTTAGTTGACCATCCATTACATCTGGTGTTTGCAATGTTTGGGATTAGTTGTAATCTTTCCGTTCGTTATATCTGGTGTCATCAACTTTTGGGGCAAGAGGTCATCGTTCCATCTGTTATATCTGGTGACCAACGTGAATGCACGATGTGTAGTGGGACATTGCACCACTAAGGATCGAATTAGCGACTAACGTGACTGGTATGATAGGTATTAGGAGGGGTGTATGATAAAAATCGTTCCATCCGTTATACTACATTAAAAATATGTGCTTTTAAAAATATACACAATAATTTAAACATACATGCACATATATATGAAAATATAACTTATGTATCTAAACTTATTGTTGAAATATGCAAATAGACAAAACATTAATGTAAAACCTAACAAAATATACATTCAAACTTATGTAATATTTTTATAGTAAGATATAAAATTTAACATAGTAAATTACTTATTATAATACTTAATAATAACTCCGAAATTAGGATAAATATAAGTTGATGATCTTAAACAGTTAATAAGTCATAATAATTTTTAGCTAATATAGTACTATATATATATGTAATATCAAATAATATAAGTATAATAAAACAATTCACTAAAATAAAACTACAAAATTTATAAAAAATGCCTATATAAAATTGAAAATTAATATCCTTTGCTATAGCAATATGTTAATATTTAAATATTATTAAACTCTCACACCAGTAATGCTCCCACATGAATTACCTACTTTCCATAAATTGTGAATTTTAACACAATTACACTGCATATTCAATACATTATCTGAAATATTTATAAAATGACTCCTTAATTTTTATTCAAATCATTTTCCATATGCAAAATAAAAACTCTATCAAAACAGAATTATCCATTACAAATCACTAAATGTTCTGCAAAAACAGATTTATACCTATCTGCAGAATAACACAACGTATTATATAATAATTCATGATCCCTAATCCTCTTTTTCAATGCACTTTTAGTCTCCCCGATGTAATTATATCCACAATGACATACCACTTTATATATAATATTACATTCGTTGCTTTTATCAATAGAATCTTTACCATTATATCTTCCAGTAATTGCAACCAATTTAAATGCAATATTAATATAAGCAGTTACCAATGATGTAATCTTATTACAAACAATATCCTTTACATAAGGCAATGCTATCCATCTTTTCCTTTCCATATTATCTCTTCTCCATCTATTTCTAAACCTATCTAGTGCACATACTATATCCCACACCCAATAAATCATTCACTTATCTTTCAATATTAATCATTTTATCACTCTGAAATTTACACAAGACATTATTTCTAAAAGGAAATGTTCTAAAACCAGCCAACTTATAGGTAAGTAGAACATTTGAATTTGGAAGAACAACTCCTCTAATTGATAATGGTTTCAACACCATTTTATTATTAATTTTATTACCTTCTCTCCATAAAATCAAATCAAGATATTTTATATCTCTTCTCACTATCTTCAGAAGTAATAGTCCACTTTAACCCAGCTAATATCATTTAATTTAATAAACAGTTTTTGCACTATCGTATTTGATCCTACAAAAAGCACATAATCCACACACCTAAAATAACTTTTAAAATGATCATAAAATATTCTTTTAAAATCATCCCTTCATAATATGACAACACATAACTACATATAATTGCTGAAACAGGCAAACCCATAGGCCAACCTTCGTCCCTCATATACAACCGATCTTCAAATGTAGCTATCAAATTCTGATCAATAAATAATAACAAATCCTTCACAAACATACGATAAAACTTGCACACTCCTTGTTCATATAAAACTTGATCAATAATATTAATAGATTCTTTTCTTTTTATTGAACCATATAATTCTGCAACATCCAATATAAATAATTTATCATCATTATCCAAAACAATATTATCAATCTTTTTAACTAAATCAAATGAAGACCTAATTGTATAATCACCAAAACCCAATTCATCTTGCAAAAACTTTCCAACAAAAACTGCTGCATGGTAATACATACTTCCTCCAAAATCCAACATCAGTCTAATAAGTAATACTTCCTTATGCACTTTTAAATTTCCAAAAATCTTTGGCATAATTGCAGCGAATAGATAAAGAGGTAGATATAACTTCCTATCAAACACTTTCTTTAAATATGGCTTAAGTATAGTATTAATAAATTTCAACCTCACTGTATCAATAGAATAAGCATTTATCAATTTAAATTTAAATTTTTGAATTTGCTGATAAACCTTTTCTCAATATAAACTTTTAAACATCAAACATAATCTTCCACCTTTATCTTCTTTAATACATATAATATTATTATCTGATAAATATCTTATTAAATTAATTTGTTTATACCATGAATCATCACATTTTACATTAAAAATATTCAACGAAGATATTTTAGAAATCACCTCATCTCGAGCATGATGCATCTCTTAAGCACGTTTTATTGCTGTAATAACCTCCATTTTATAGTTTTTAATTGGACCTCCAACAAACTTTATTCATTTCTCCAAAACTGAAACGTCAAGCAAATCCAAAGGTTTACCAATTAAATTCACTATATTCGATTCCTTTTTCTTAATGCCATTCCTCTGCTGAGACTGTTTATTAAACAAAAAATTAAACTTTTTATTATATTTTCACATTAATCTCCGTTAAGAAAAAGGAATCGAATATAGTGAGTTTAATTGATAAACCTTTGGATTTGCTTGACGTTTCAGTTTTGGAGAAAGGAATAAAGGTTGTTGGAGGTCTAATTAAAAACTATAAAATGGAGGTTATTGCAGCAATAGAAAGTGCTTATGAAATGCATCACGCTCGAGATGAGGTGATTTCTAAAATATCTTCGTTGAATATTTCTAATGTAAAATGTGATGATTCGTGGTATAAACAAATTAATTTAATAAGAAGATATTTATCAGATAATAATATTACATGTATTAAAAAGATAAAGGTGGAAGATTATGTTTGATGTTTAAAAGTTTATATAGAGAAAAGGTTCATCAGCAAATTCAAAAATTAAAATTTTAATTGATAAATGCTTATTCTATTGATGCAGTGAGATTGAAATTTATTAATACCATACTTAAGCCATATTTAAAAAAAGTGTTTGATAGAAAGTTATATTTATCTCTTTATCCATCCGTGCAATTATGCTAAGGATTTATGGAAATTTAAAAGTGCATAAAGAAGTATTACCTATTAGACTGATGTTGGATTTTGGAGGACGTATGTATTACCAAGCAGCAGTTTTTGTTGGAAAGTTTTTGCAAGATGAATTGGGTTTTGGTAATTATACAATTGGATCTTCATTTGATTTAGTTAAAAAAATTGATAATATTGTTTTGGATAATGATGATAAATTATTTACATTGGATGTTGCAGAGTTATATGGTTCAATAAAAAGAAAGGAGACTATTAATATTATTGATCAAGTTTTATATGAAAATGGAGTGTGCAAGTTTTATCGCATGTTTGTGAAGAATTTATTTTTTATTGATCAGAATTTGATAGCTACATTTGATGATCAGTTATATATGATGGATGAGGGTTGGCCTATGGGTTTGCCTGTTTCAGCAATTATATGTAGTTATGTGTTGTCATATTATGAAGGAATGATTTTAAAAGAATATTTTATGATCGGTATTAAAAGTTATTTTAGGTATGTGGCTGATGTGCTTATTGTAGGATCAAATATAATAGTGCAAAAACTGTTTATTAAATTAAATGATATTGCTGGGTTAACGTGGACTATTACTTCTGAAGATAGTGAGAAGAGTATAAAATATCTTGATTTAATTTTATGGAGAGAAAATAATAAAATTAATAATAAAATGGTGTTGAAACCATTATCAATTAGAGGAGTTGTTCTTCCAAATTCAAATGTTCCACTTGGCTAGTTTTAGAACATTTCTTTTTAGAAATGATGTTTTGTGTAAATTTCAGAGTGATAAAATGATTAATATTGAAAGATATGTGAATGATTTATTGGGTGTGGCATATAGTATGTGCACTAGATAAGTTTAGAAATAGATGGAGAAGAGATAATATGGAAAAGAAAAGATGTATTGCATTGCCTTATGTAAAGGATATTGTTTGTAATATCTGCTGATTTTAATGTTACATTTAAAGTGGGTGCAAGATTGGTTATTAATGGTAAAGATTCTATTGATAAAAGCAACAAATGTATTATTATATATAAAGTGGTATGTCATTGTGGATATAATTACATCGGGGAGACTAAATGTGCATTGAAAAAGAGGATTAGGGAGCATA
Organism: Epiperipatus broadwayi; assembly: GCA_028023455.1. Taxonomy (NCBI): domain Eukaryota; kingdom Metazoa; phylum Onychophora; class Udeonychophora; order Euonychophora; family Peripatidae; genus Epiperipatus; species Epiperipatus broadwayi. The sequence goes on from JAQFVV010000019.1 coordinate 13,014,119, forward strand.
AATTATTATTTAAGTTACGTTATTCTGCAGATAGGTATAAATCTGTTTTTGCAGAACATGCAGTGATTTATAATGGAGAATTCTGCTATGATAGAGTTTTTATTTTTCGTATGGAAAATGAATTGAAGAAACGAAAAATGAAGGAGTCATATTTTATAAATAGTACAGATAATGTATTGAATAAACAGTCTAATTGTGTTAATATCCACAATTTATGGAAAGAAGGTAATTCACGTGGGAGCGTTACTGATGTGAGAGTTTAATATTTAAATATTAACGTATTGCTACTTAAGATGGCAGAATACGCCGAAGCTGGCTATAGCAAAGGATATTAATTTTCAATTTTATATAGGCATTTCTTAAAAATTTTGTAGTTTTATTCTAGTGGATTATTTTATATATATATATATTATCTTTGGCTTTACCAAGAAAGATGATGGTTCAATTATTGCTGATTTTAACTATATATATAATAAGATATTTTTATTAAGTTCAACTATCTTGCAAATTTGATAAAAGTAAATAGTATAGGCAAATCTAAATAATAAGTATTTCTGTTATTAATAAATATTATTGTATTTTACTTTATTGTTTTACTGAGATATTTTAAGCTTATAAGTAAATAGATTTTAATAAGTTAAATTTAAAAGTGTAGCTATAATATTAACTGAGTTCAGATAATTCTAAAACAATTTAATATATTTAATTGAGTACCTTAATCAACCATAACACTAACTGAGTTGAATTTAATGTTAGAAATTAATGTATAGTTGTCATAATTAGAATAAAGTATTTTATTTTAAACTAGTTCTTAATAATAAACAGCCCATTTTAATTAATTATAACATATTGTTAAATAAAATAAAAATAAATAAATATTACTTAATTTTATTTACCATTTTTTAATGAATAAATATAGAGATTCACTAATATTTTATTTAATTTTTAACTAAATAAAATACTCTAGAATAATATTCAATATTACAAAATAAAGAAATATTCCCACTAACCGATAAAATTAATATTACTAATGTAGGCATGCTCTCACACATTTAGAAATTATCCCATATTTTTAAACTAATTTAATTCTTTAAGTAGCAATAAACTAATTATCTATTTTTAAATCCACTAATTTAGTTTAATCTCAAAACACAATTTTAATAACACTGAGTTTAGAGATTAAACTAAATCAGTGGATTTAAAAATAGATAATTAGTTTACTGCTATTTAAAGAGTTAAATTAGTTAGTTTAAAAAATATGGGATAATTTCTAAATGTGTGAGTGTGCATGTCTACAATAGTAATTTTATTAGTTAATGGGAATATTTCATTATTATGTAATATTGAATATTATTCTAGAGTATTTTGTTTATTTAAAAATTACATAAAGTATTGGTGACCCTTTAAATTTATTCATTAATATAATTTAAAAGAGTTTAAAAAAAGGTTAATAAAATTAAGTAATATTTATTTCATTTATTTAACAATATGTTATAATTAAATTGTCTTGTAATTATTTAACATTCCTAGACTATCACATATTTGTCTGATTGTCCAATTATTTAAATTATCATAATTTTTAAATTCAGACCATAGATACTAATTAACTGTTAATTTAAGTGAAAAAAATCAAGAAATGACATTTCCTGTCAATCAAAATGATTGATATTAGCAAGCTATAAGAGGCACACACACACACACCCTCATGTTAGAAGGATTGAGAAGCAGATTGATAAAAAGAAGAGATTATTTTTTGTGGTCCATCAAAACTAACAGAAGTTTAAAACTTTGATAAGTACAAGTTAATTGTATATATATATTTTTAAAAAGTTTTTTCTTCTTTCTCCCAAATGAAATGAATATGTAAGAACTCTATCAGGTGCTAAGTCTCATCCAAAGTTAATCAAAAATCTAAATTAGATATTGAAGGAAGAATTTAGAAAGGGAAAATGTTAACTGTCTGCGGAAGATGATGGCATTGTTCTGCAAAACTAGGTATCCAGCTTAATTTATTATATCATATTTAGATCCTATGCTCATTGCAAACTGTTTAACTTTCTTATTTTAAAGCAACTTCATTGAAAGTTTATCTTAATGTTAAATATAACAGTTTAACATTCTTTTATAACTTGTTAAGATAATAAATTTATCACAAGCTTTTAAAAATGTTTTATTATTTTTTGCCTCAATTAAATTTATTACAATAATGACCTTTTTATTATCATAATAATTAAGTAGTTATTTATCATCTGGACTAAAAAAATGCATGATAGTCATTTATGCTCTCACTTATGAACTAAATGTTCCTAATTTTTGAAGAATTACTACTATAGAATTTATATCCTCTATTACAAGCTAAATGATTACACAGCTTATTTTCTTTGAAACAGCTATATTTAAATATATGCCTTAAACCTGTTTAATTTAGTGAGGGAAGTTTATGACTAAATCACTATATAAAGAATTTTGACTAAATTGCATTATATTTAAATATTTTGTTCAGAAAACTTGCTTAATTATAAAAAGAGATATGTGTGACAAAGTACTATATTAAATATTACCAAGAAAATCTACTTAATTTTGAAATGTTTATGAACAAACCACTGTATTAAATATGATGCCTGGAAAACCCTGCTTAAATTGGAAGAGGAAAATGTATGCTAACTGCTGTATTAAAATAATTATCTGTCTTAAATAAAATGAAGACCAAAGTAATGCTAAAAGAAGTGTTGACACTATGCTGTCAATTATATGTTTAATGATTTGCAAAATAATGGCCATTCACTTATTAATATTTTTTGTTTGTGCATATATTAAGTCTTTATGGAAGACAAAAAAAAAAGGAAAATTGTCAATGCAGATGCATCTTTTAATTTATATTACCAGCATGTGGAGAACCATACTTGTTGAATTTATTTGTAAGATTAAGAATTTTAACATTTTTTTTTTATAAAAAAAAAAAAAAGATTTTGGGAACATTTTATGTTTAGGTTTGCTATTTTAAATATATATATTTTATATTTCACATGTTATGGTCTAGCTTGCTTGACAGAGGTTCACTTATTAGTATTAATATTATATACCATATAATGATTTTGTATTATTACTTTAAAGACTATTGTGTTGTCCTTTATTACGAGTATTTTTATAATGAATGCTTATATATTTATGAAAATGATGTATATTTCTTGTTTCTTTTAATTGCTTAAAACTACATTTATTCAGTCAAATTTTCTATTTGACAATTATATTATTACTTTATCAGTTTTATCTATCAAATTTAGTATTATATTTATTGAGAGTTTATAATTAATTCCTCTTTTGTGTAAGTGATACATGTATCTGACCATTGTATGTTTACAAGATATGTGAATTTTATTTCCACCTTGATGGTTTGGAGATGGAGCTTAACTCTCTCATCATTGTTGCATTGAAATAATGTACATATTTTATTAGGAGATAGAGAATTACTCTCTCCAATTTTGTTTAAATTTTCTATTTTCTCATGTTTTATGTTTGTAGTTGTGGTGGTTCATTCCTGTTTATTATATGTCATAACATTTTATTGCCCTTTTGGGTTCATGCCTCAACTAGTTTATTAGCTTTTCCTCTTGGAAGTATCATCTTTAGTGTATTTACTACTGTGTATGGTGTTATTTTAGTATGTTGGTCATTGATAGGTTTGTTGACCTTTCTTCAGGAGCAGTTTTATATCCCTAAGTGTAGGTTGAGAGTTTTAGTGTATAAATCTGTTTTGATATGTGTTGCCAGTACTACACAAAATAAAACCAATAATGACATTGAAAATTATACATTTATATTCTTTAGCCAAAATAAGCAATATGCATCATCATCATCATCATCCTGAAACAAATCATCAGGAGTGATAAGATCTAAAGATCATTCAGATTTACTCATTGTTGGAACAGCATATAGTGTATGAATGTTTATATATCTAATCCCTGAGAACAGTTTTAAGATTTAGTACAACTTCAGCAATTAATGACCATAGAATAAATAAGTAATGCATAAATTGGTAAAAGCTATAGATTATAGAATTGTTTTATGACATATATTTTATGCAGGGAAATAGAGCTTGTACTATAAATTTGTTTATAGCTTAGTAAAGTTCTATCACTTTAAAGAAACCAAATATTTTATTGATAACAGTTTAACTTGAAGGATAAAATTTCTTGTAATAATCTCTTACTGGCCAAATGTACTTGTCCACGTAAGACCATCATAGGTCATAGATATTTAATGTAGTCATTTAAAATTGTAAAAGTATTATCCTGCAAGCAACTGCATTAAATTATTCTAACAGCGTTTTGGAATTATTTTTTTTGTATCAGACTCGCATGGTGTTTATGTTTATAAAATGTGTTTATTGAAAATAAATATTATTTTGTTGTTAAGACTTGTGTAGTATTTCTATAATATTCAGACTCGCATGGTGTTTATGTTTATAAAATGTGTTTATTGAAAATAAATATTATTTTGTTGTTAAGACTTGTGTAGTATTTCTATAATATCTTGGTATTCACTAATCCATACCAGAAATCTAAACATTGTATAAATATTTTTCATGCCATTTATTCAAGGTACATAGACAAAAGTTGGAATATTAAACTATTTAGTGATGATGATTTTGCAGATATGAAGAATGCATTTGAAATAAAATATTATTCATTTTATTCTAGTGATCACTGTAATTTAAAACTGCAATTTATTTAAATAGGAATGCTTTTATAGTCAATCATTGTCTGATTCATTTAATAAAATTTATTTATGTTGTTGAGGAATATTTTGAGTGGCCATAAAATCCCTTTCCACTCTTGGTATTTAAATGCATCCTAGAAGATGATTGTATTATTCCAAATTTAGAGTTTGACACAATTTTATGTCTAAATTAAATTATTTTATTACAATTTTTTATTATTATCATTATTGTAATTATAAATTTATTAAACGCACATTGATTACGTAGTAATATTTACTGAGGCTATAACCTCGATAATATGCGTATAAAATGTGATAGTAGGGACCTCTACAGGTGTTTTAACCACAAGCTTACGCTTTTCTTCCATAGCGTAAGCTTGTGGTTAAAACACCTGTAGAGGTCCCTACTATCACATTTTATACGCATATTATCGAGGTTATAGCCTCAGTAAATATTATTATCATTATTATATAGGAGATAGATATTAACTTGTAGACTAAGTGTATGTCTTCTCATGTTTATCACTAGGATATCATTCATTTTATTAACATTTCCTTAAAGTAAAATATTAAGAAAATTTTAATATTAAAATATAAGAACCCTGAGATTATAATACCATAATTCTATAAATAAAAACATATCTATTGTCAAAGAAAGGCAAAGTGGCATAAACAAATCAGTAAGATTTATAAAAGATTATTTTATTAAATGTAGATCTGACCATGACAATAAGGTGATGAAGGAGTTGGAGATCGAAGAGCATATTGGAAGTGATAATGAAAGAAATTTATTATAAGTAGATAAATTATTGTACTATTGCTATTTTGTGGTTTGTGTTATAAATATTGGGAGCTTTAAAAGTTTTGTAAGAATAAGTTGAGGTTTCTCCTCCTCTTAAAATTTTATTTAGTTATACTTCATAATGTTTAGTGATTATCATTATTGTTATTATATTTGTAGCCCTCTTTATTCTAATTGTAATAGAAACAAATCCTGAGCAAAGCCAGAGCTAGCCTGATTCATCCGCAATTTGCAGAATTCCTATCCCACTTGCATCCACAAGTCTCTAGATTACAATGTAAATAACTAATCTTAAGGAAATATTTAATTTATGAGCTGAACAAATTCATAATTTATTTAAATTTGCATTAAGAAAATATGCAGAATTCTTTAGAGATACGTTTATATAATTAATTTTTGTTTCAAATTACAGAATGCCAAAAGACCTACAAAATAAAAATGACTTTTTCTATGTAGAGCATCTACCAACAAGTTTATTATTCATTTATTTATCTTTATGAAAACAACTATTTAACTCTTATTGGAGTATTATTATCTACAAATAAAAATGGTAAAAATATAGCTAGGAGACTTAACAGATGTACTACAAAAAGGCAAAAATCCTAAATGATCCCAGCAACAACTTCCCATTTTCATTAAAAAACACCCCACACTTCTATAGTTTTCAATATTAAATAATGGTTTCCACTCTTTTATCAAATGCATTTCTTTTAGTAGTCAATTTCCATAAACGGTACTCTGCATTTAAACAAAATGTTGGTAATTAATATAACTGTTGTATTTCCAAATTTGGATGCAGAAAGAAGTTTGCTGTTAATTATATGGAAATTCTTTGAATCCTCTTGGAGGCCTTAAAGGAATGTCCGCTCATTGCAGCTGTTATTACTATGTGATATAGTATATACGAACATGCATGGGATGCTCACCAACATGATTAGCCAGCATGGTGAAATTTATTGGCTTTTTACCTCAGTTTAAAATTTATCTACAATGACAGACAAAAATAAATCATGGTCTTCATTCCCAGGAGGTTTTAAAGTCACCAGCCAAGGCAGTAGTTGGTGTCTGAAGGCAAAGGATGCCAAAAATCCTTTGATTGCAGATCCAGGCTGTCATCTGATAATAAACTTTTATTTAGCTACAATTGCAGATAACTTTATAGTGAAGGAAGATTGCAAGAACTGTCTCATATTAAATGGGACATTATTAGACTTTGTGAAGTTAAAAGAAAAAGTAAAGAGAAAATTGATTTAAACAGTGGACATATACTTTACTACAAAGGCACAAATATTGGAAATACAAGTGGAGTTAGATTCATTATAAATAAAAAATGAAAAAAAACAACATTGTGGAGATTGATGGTGTAGTGGCAGAGTGGAAAGATTAATTATTCAATTTAATAGCAAATACAAAACACAGAATTGAGGTTTATACCTCAACACCTTCTCACAGTGATGAAGTAGTAAATGATTTTTATATGGATGTACTAAAGGTTGTTGATCAGACAACCAGCATTTTAAAATTGTTATGGGAGACTTTAATGCTAAAATTGGTAAACAATTGAAAAATGAAAGAAATGCTTAGGTAAATTTGGTTTTAGTAATAGAAATGAGAGAGGACATAGATTTATGGAGTTTGCAAAAAAAGAGAATTATATTACAAATTTTTTTTTGAGAAAAATAAAAAAGGAAATGGACATGAAAGCATCCAAATGAAGGTACAGCAGAATCGGGTTATATTTTGACTAACAGAAAAGACATATTTCAAAATTGTAATGTTCTTAATAAATTCAACATAGGAAGTGATCATCAATTAGTAAGATGTAAGATACATGTTAATGCAAGACTAGAGACAAAAATTATTAAGAAAAACAATATTCACAGTTGATATTCCTAATCTTCAGAAACATTCTAATGAATTTAAATTAGAACTTGCAATTCATTTTCAAATATTACCAGATTTTGAACATGATTCAGATTTGGAGAAATCAATAGGAATATAAGTGATACACTTTTAAAAACTGTAATAATGATAGCTGGTAAAAAAAAAAAAAAAAAAAGCAACAACTGACCAATAAAAATTCTACTGAACCTACAGAAATTATGAAGAAAAGAAGGAATATGAAATATATAAAAGTGATGTATTAAGAATTGAATATTTTGAATTTTGTAAAATGGTGCAAAAAAGAATTGATAATGATATAAGAAAGTATAATTGTGAACTAGCAAGGAAAGCTATAAAAGAGAATAAAAATCTCAAGTGTTAAATAATATTTTTGGTATTGGTAAGAAACATATATTTTCAATAACAAAAAAAATGGAACTATTACTAAAAAAAGAGATGACATCATGAAATGTGTGGAAGATTTATATCAAGAATTATATAGTTATAAAGAACAAGTACTTCCTAGGAGCTATTATATCTTCTGAACTGACCAAGATTTTGAATGAAGAAGTTAGATATGCAATTACATTTATGAAGAAAGAAAAAGCTTCAGATAATGATGGAATTATAATTGATATCTTAAAAGAAACAGATGAAATAAAAAATTTTTGGCAAAGTTATATAGCAAATATCTAAATGATAAAAATGGATCAGATGATTGGAAGAATGCTGTATTATTAATATTTTAAAAAGGTGATAAAGAAGATATTTGAAATTACAGACCTATCAGTCTTTTATCAGTTTTGTACAAAATTTTTACCTAGATAATTACAATTTGGGTGCAGAGAACACTGGATTCCAATCACCAAAAGAACAAACTGGATTTAAAAGCAGTTTTAGTACAGTGGATTATATCTATATATTGAGAGAAATTATAAAAAGGACCAATGAATATGAGTTGCCATTGGGTTTTGGATTTGTAGATTATGAAAAAGCATTTGATTAAAGCATTGGATCATTAAGATATAACCCAGGATATTATATTGTAAAAAATATTTATAAAAATGCAACAGCAACAATTAGATTACATAATGATACTAAGAAGATTAACATTGAGATGGTTGTAAGACAGAGTGACTCATATGTCTAAAACTTTTTGCAGCAGTGCTGCAAGAATTATTTTGGGATTTAAAATGGGAAATTAAAGGAATAAAAGTAAACAGAGATTATTTAAGTCATTTACATTTTGCAGATGATGTAGTTGTTTTTGCTAATAATACTTGAGAACTTCAAAAGATATTGAAAGAGTTATCAGATGGAAGTAAGAAAGTAGGACTAAAAGTAAATGTTAAAAAGACTAAAATAATGTTTACTGAATTTTCTCAAAAAAATAAAAATAAAGATTGATGATGATGAGTTAGAAGAAGTTAACAACTACAAATACCTTGGTCAGATTTACTACAGATGGAAACATAACGGATGAAATAAATCATAGAATTAAACTTAGTTGGAGTTCTTTTGGCAGAAATAATTTAATATTAAAAGGAAATATGCCTATGTATTTGAAAAGGAAGGTTTTTAATAAATGTTTTTATCAGTTCTTACTTATGAATCTGGGACTTGGATACTTAACAGAAGAACAATACAGAGGCTTTAGACCATTCAAAGAGTATGGAGAGATGCATGTTAGGAGTAACAAGACAAGATCAAAAATGCCATAGCATGGGTAAGAGAACAAACAGATGTTACTGATCAAGAGACTGAAGTGGAGTGGGGCTAGACATATTGTTAGAAGAGATGATAATAGATGGACAGTTGAAATCTTAAAACTGGATTCCAAGAAATTGTAACTGACAAAGAAAGAGACCACATGTGAGATGGATGGATGAGATAGGGAAGTATGCATGGATGATGTGAAGAGGCTATAGATCAAAGAAGATAGATTAAACCTGGAGAGACCATTCTGCAGTGGATTGATAATGGTTGATGATGATGAAAATAATTTCAAATTTATATAAATATGACTATAAATAAATATCCCAATAACATGATGCTATTATTTAAACTTTATATGAATGTAACTATAAATAAATATCCAAATAACATGATATAAACGATGGAATAACAACATAAATATGCAGTGTATATATATTTACATTCAAAACTCAAAAGATATAATGAATATTCAAGCAAATATAAATTACATTTAAAAAAACTATATTATACTAATTAATTGATATACTGAAAGTGTCTTGTCTGCCATTATTCAATAATTTTTCATATACCTAAATATCTTGATTTTTTACCTAAAAAGTACCCAGATTTCAGACTTGGAATCACTATCGCAGAGCATATAGATTCATAATCAATGCAATAAATAGTTTAATAATTATTTTAAATAAATTGATAACTCTGATCTGCTTCATATCATATAAAGAGTGACATCAAAAGATGTTTCAAATCTCAACATTACAAAACAATTTGAAAAGTGCGGTAAACTTTAAAAAAAATAAACAACAAAGGTTACATCATATGTTTCAACACTTTGCATATGAAAGTAGTGGCTCTTTTTTTACTGATAGCAGTATATAACTTTTAAAAAACAATAGAAAAAGTAGAAATGCCCATGAACTGTTCATTCACACAAATGGTTCTGGGTTTTCTGGTTGCAGAAAGTATATGGCTATTTAAAAGGGGACTATTTGATTAGACTTTGAGATTTTAAAGAAACTAAAAAGAGCAAATTCCTAATGAACTTTCCAGATATTTTGTCATTGCAACTGTTATTTCTATATGATTATTCATATAGTAAACAAAAATGGATGAATCATTTATCAACACATATCAAAAACACCGTGGTTTTTCTGCTAAGTTGCTTGATAGTACTTAACTGGATTATCTGTTGAATTTTCTTGAAAGCAGGATAATAAAATTGAATAAACTTTTTTTTAATAGATACAATTATGATAGACAAAATTACATTATGGCTCTTATTCCTAGGAGGCTATAAAATTGCCAGTCATAGTGGCAATAAGTCATTGAAGAATCACCCTATGGCAGATCCAGATTGGCATTAGATGAGCTTTTATTTAAATTTTTATAAATGTTTTATTTAAATAATTATAACTGCAGATTACTTTCGTGTACAGAAAGATTATACAAATTGAAAGAAAAACCATCTAATATTAAAAGGATATTGCTAGATATTATGAAATTAAAAAAAATGGTGAAGAAACAATTGATTTAAAAAGTGGGCATGTATTTTTTTAAACAGTAAAAATATTAGAAGCATCAGTGAAGTGGGATTCATTACAAATAAAAACTGGAAAATAATAGTACTGAGTGATGATATATCAGACAGTTGCAAGATTAGTTATGAAAATTAATGGAAGATACCATAAATAACTATTTCAGATTTCTATCCAACAAGTTGTCACTGTGATGAAGAAATAGAGGAATTTTATATGGATAAAAAAAATACTTTTGAGAAAAAATAACACTTTAAAATTACTATGGGAGACTTTAATGCTAAAAGTGGCAAAAGATTGAAAGAGGAAAGTGCTGAAGATAAATTTGATTAAGGTGATAGAAATGACAGAGGACATAGATTTGTAGATTCACAGAAAAAATAAAACTTTATATTATGAATTCTTTCTTTGAGAAAAATATTAAAGGAAGATGAACATGGAAGCAACCAAATGAAAATATGGAAGAATTGGATTATATTTTGATTAATAAAATATCGAGACTGTAATATTCTTGATAGATTCAGACCAAGAAATGATTATCAATAAGTGATATGTAAGACTATAACATGCATATTAATGTAAAGCTAAAGAGATGAAAATTATTATTAAAAAAATCATATTAGCAATTGATAATACTAATCCTCAAAAATATTTCAAGAAATTTAAATTAGAACTTGAAAATTATTTAAAATATTAATAAACTTTGATACACAATTAAGAATTTCATCAAGAAAAATAGTTAGTAAAAAAAAAAAATGCAATTTACTAGTAAATTTTCTACTGACACAAAAAATTTAGAAGAAATGAAGGAATATAATTTTTTTTAAAATTTATCTACTATAAACAAATGATTATCTAGTTTTAAAAAATGATAAATAAAGAGTTAATAATGATATAAAAAATATAATTATGAATTGGCAAAGAAATCTATAGAAGAGAATAATTCTCAAAAGGTAAATCAACATTTTAGTATTGGAAGAAAAAATATTTCAGCAATAAAAAGAAAAGATAGAACTATTATTTGACAATATTAATAACAATGAACAGCCATTTATAAACAAATATAATCATTCTAACTCCCCCCCCCCCAAAAAAAAAAAAAAAAAAAACGAAGAAATGAGAGAAAAAAATTATTTTAGAAATGAGTTTTGCAATGATACAATACAAACCAATCAGTAAGCTACAAATATGTCCACATATAAAATATGCTGGTCCATTTTTCTGTTTATTTGATATTTTAAGATGTTGCCTTTTAATTTCTTCAGCAGAAAACTTATTATTTTGAAATACTTCAACATAATGTCCAACTGTAGCGCTCTAATGGACTATTCCCTGCCATATCTTTCCACTAGAACAATTCACATTGCGCTTCTTTGAACTGTCTTTGAGGTAATCCTTATAATATAAATGGGATTTACCTGTCCTATCAAAACCATACTCAAATTCTCCAAAAAACATCCCCGTAAAAAGTCATGCATTAGTCCAATGTAAGATATGATTTTATAATACCACCCTCTATAATATCATATCTAATAAGTTGAAAAACATATTGACTAGTTTTAGAATCTTACCATTGTATTTTTAAAATTTTATGGAGCATCTTTAAATGAAAATTATCTAAAGCCTTTATATTGCACTGATAGGAAGTCCAAGTTGGACTTCATATAATAAATTAGGTAAAATAGCTCTATACACAGCTTATTATCTACTTCTACTTATAAAATTATCAATGTATTTAAACTGGTTTACATTCTGAAGTTGATAATCATCCAAGCTAAAAGTTGCAGAATATTTTTATTCTGTCATTGGTTAATAAAAAACTAAAGTTTTTTTGAGTAATTAATAAACCAAACAAATATTCTAAATCCAGAATCAAAGAAGTTCTTATTTTTGACTTTAAGTGATTCAAATTAAAAATTCCATCATCAGTCTGTAGCATATCGTGATCCCTGTTTGATAAAGCTGGTTATAAACAATTCCAAAGATTGCTGTCATAAAAATTTAAAACAATATTAGAGCAAGTACATATTCCCTTGTTTAACACCAATCCTTATTTTAAATGTCCCAGTTTTTCCACTCATGTACAAACTGTATAATATGAATAAATTTAGGAACTGTATATAGTATGAATAAATTTAGGAAGACAATCAACAAATTTCAAACAATGCCATAAACCTATTTGATTAACTCAATCAAATGCCTTCACCAAATCAATAAAAGGAATAAATAAATCACTCTCTTGGTCCCAATAATTTCCTTGCATTTATTTGGCAACAAAAACCATGTCTATGATGCTTCTTGATTCTCTAAAACATAATGAGTCTCTGATAACCATTCATCTATGACTGAAAACAACCTATTCAAAATACTTGCTAGAACTTTTGCTACAGTGGATAATAATAGTATGTCATAAAAATTATTGCAATCTTGTCTATTTCCCTTGTTTTACCAATTGAACAATAAAAGCTTTCTTAAGATTGGATAGCACACCTCCATGGTCCATATATTCCTAGAACATTTCAATCTTTTTGAGACTAATATAAAACTATTACAATTTAAAACTTCTGACAACTCATCAAGATCTGCAGCTTTTCCATTTTTAAGAACAGATACATTATTAAAAGTCATCATCTCAATTTTTGTATCATTTTTCAAAAAAATGATCAAAATCATTCTTCCACTTGTTCAAAAACATAGTGCCACTACTGAATTTAATAGAATTAAAACAGGCAAAACTCTCTATATGTATTGCCACTCAGTGCAAGCCAGAGTAATCAATGGATGCCAGAAAGCTTGTGCATAAAATTCCCATCTAGTGCCTACTCATCCAATATCCCCAGACTAGTTTCTGGCTTGTGGCCTTCGTCAGTGAGGAGCCTTGGATCTGAGAGCACTGCACATAGATCTTAGGATCTAATGCAACCCTCCAGCAGCCACTTTTTATCTCTACTTAACTACAAAACTATGAGTCTAATAGGTCTGAACTGAGTTCAGTACCCATACATTTTGGTGTCGTTGGTTCTTTAATAACCATAACCATCACTATCCTATTAGGCAGGATTGGTTTTAAGCCAATAAATATCACATGATCCCCATTTCTTATGCTTGCTTATAAATATTATTAAAACAGGTAAAACTCTCTATATGTATTGCCACTCAGTGCAAACCAGAGTATTCAATGGATGCCAGAAGGCTTATGCATAAAATCCCCATCTAGAGCCTACTCATTCAATATCACCAGACTAGTTTCTGGCTTGTGGCCTTTGTCAATAAGGAGCCTTGGATCTGAGAGCACTGCACCTAGATCTTAGGATCTAATGCAACCTTCCAACACCCACCTTTTATCTCTACTTAATTACAAAACTAAAAATCTTAAATTGAAAACATTATATTTTCAATCCAAGCTCATTAGCTTATATAGTCATATAGGTCTGAATTCAGTTCAGTACCCATACATTCTGGTGTCTTCTGGCATTGATTATTCTGGCTTGCACTGAATGGCAATACATACAGAGTTTTGCCTGTTTTAGTAACAATTATAAGCAAGCATAAAAAATGGTGATCATGTGATATTTAATAGAATTATGACCGGTTATTACTACAGTTATTACATCTCCAGAATTACCAGCATTATAAATTAATGTAACTAAGTCTATGAAGAAGTAAAAACCTATAGGAAGCAATGAAATTTGAATTCAAATCTTAAAAGAAGCAACTGAAAAAATAAAAAAATTGTCGGTCAAACTTAAGACACTAAATGTTAAATGATAGATGTATCTGATGATTCAAAGAATGCACTAGTAATAATGAAATTTAAAAAAGATTACTGATCCATTAGTTCTATATAAAATCTTTTCAAGATGATTATATTTCATCTTCAGACATTTTGGATTCTAATCAACCAAAAGAACAAGCTGGATTTAAAAAAGATTTCAGTATAGTAGATCACACTAAAGTATTGAGAGAAGTTATAGAAAGAACCAAAGATAATCAGTTTCCATTATGCTTTAGCTATGCAAAGGCATTTGATCCTATTAGACATTTCTAAAATAATTAAAGCATAAGATTAACATTGACAAGAATATACAATAGGGTAATTCAATATTTCCAAAACTTTTTACAATAGTTGTACAAAAGTATTTAATGAATTAAAATGAAAGCTAAAGAACTATGGTTGTTCTCAGAAATAATGCTTCAAAGCTTCAGAAAATGTTGCAAAAATTATCAGATAAAAATAAGAAAATACAATTAAAAATAAGCTAAAATAATGTTCATCAGATTTTCTCAGTAGAAAATAAAGATAGATAATAATAATTACAAAAAGTTAATAACTAAAAATACCCAAACTAAAAATACCTTGGTCAAATTATTAATCATCATCACCATCAACCATTATCAATCCACTGCAGGATGGTCTTTCCAAGTTCAATCTACCTTCTCTGATCTTTAGTTTCTCTTCTCCACAACACACCTGCACACTTTCTTATTTCATCCATCCATCTCACATGTGATCACTTTCTGGGTCTTTTACAATCTCTTGAAATCCGGTTTAAGATTTCAATTGTCCATCTATTATTATCTGTTCTAGCAATATTTCTTACCAATATATTTCGTTTTCAATCTCTTCTTGTTACTTTCAACATGCATCTCTCCATACTTCTTTGAGTGATCTGAAGTCTCTGTATTGCTCCTCTATTAAGTGTCCAAGTCTCAGATCCAAAAGTAAGAACTGGTAAAACACATTTATTAAAAACCTTACCTTTCAAACACATAGGCATATTTCCTTTTCATATCAAATTATTTCTACCGAAAGCACTCCAACCAAGTTTAATTCTATGACTGATTTCATCCAGTATGTTTCCATCTGTATTAATAATCTGACCAAGGTATTTGTAACTGTTAACTTCTTCTAACTTATCATAATTGATCTCCATTTTCATATTTTGAGAAAATCCATTAAACATTACTTTAGTCTTTTTAACATTTATCTTTAGACCTACTTTCATCTGATAACTCCTGCAACATTTCCTGCAGCTCTAAAGCATTATTTGCAAAATCAACTACATCATCTGCAAAATCTAAATGATTTAAATAATCTCCATTTACTTTCATTCCTTTAGCTTCCCATTTTAATCCACAAAATACTTCTTGCACCACTGCTATAAAAAATTTTTGTGATATGGAGTCACCCTGTCTTATATCTTTCTTAATGTTGACTTTCCCAGTATCATTATGTAATCTAATTGTTGCGGTTGCAATTTTATAAATATTCTTTAAAATATGACAATATCCTGAATCTATATCTTGATGATCTAATGCTTTAAACACTGAAGAAATGTTTATAGAATCAAATGCCTTTTCATAATCTGCAAATCTAAAGCATAATAGCAACTCCTATTCATTTGTCCTTTCTATAACCTCTCTCAATATCTGGATATGATCTACTGTATTAAAACAATTTTTAAATTCACCTTGTTCTCTTGGTTGGTGACAATCCAATGTTCTCTGTAGACGAGTTGTAATTATCTTGGTAAAAAATTTGTATAAGACTGATAAAAGTCTGATAGATCTGTAATTTCTAATATTTTCTTTAGAACCTGTTTTAAATATTAATACTGCATTCTTCCAATCATCTGGTATATCCTTATCATTTAGACATTTGGTATATAACTTTGCTAAAGAAATTTCTATTTCTTCACTTGCTTCTTTTAATATATCAATTATAATTCCATCATTATCTGGAGCCTTTCCTTTCTTCATACATTTAATTGCAAGTTTCACTTCTTCATTTAAAATTCTGGGCAATTTGGAAGATGTAATAGATATAGGAGGTACTTGTTCTTTATTACTATATAA
Organism: Epiperipatus broadwayi; assembly: GCA_028023455.1. Lineage (NCBI taxonomy): Eukaryota > Metazoa > Onychophora > Udeonychophora > Euonychophora > Peripatidae > Epiperipatus > Epiperipatus broadwayi. Next base: position 13,030,628 of record JAQFVV010000019.1, read on the forward strand.
TTCTTGATAAAAGTCTTCTACCCATTTCATGATGTCATCTCTCTTTTTAGTAATAATTCCAACTTTTTTAGTTATTGCAGATATAAATTGCCTACCAATACCAAAATGTTGTTTTACACTCTTGAGACTTTTATTCTCTTCTACAGCTTTCTCGCACCATTTTACAAAATTTGAGATATTCAACCCTTTTTAATGCATTATTTTATATCTTCATATTCCTTCTTTTTTTCATAAATTCTCTAGTCTCAGTTCAAATTTTATTGGTCATTGTTACTTTTTTCTACCACCTATCTATGTTGCAGTTTCTAAAAGTGTATCAGTTATTTTCATATTAATTTCAATCAAATCTGAATCATGTTCAAATCTACTAATACTTGAAACTCATTTGTAAGTTCTAATTTAAATTCATTAGAATGTTTCTGAAAATTAGGAATATCAACTGTAAATATTGTTTTCGTAATAATTTTTGTCTCTCTAGTTTTGTATTAACACGTATCTTACATCTTACTAATCAATGATCACTTCCTGTGTTAAATTTATTAAGAACATTACAATCTTGAAATATGTATTTTCTGTTAGACAAAATTTAATCCAAATCTGCTGTACCTTCATTTGGATGCTTCCATGTCCATTTCCTTTTAACATTTTAATCAAAAAAAGAATTCATAAAATAAAGTTTTTCTTTTTCTGCAAACTCCACAAGTCTATGTCCTCTCTCATTTCTATTATCATAACCAAAATTACCTACAGCACTTTCATTTATCATTTGTTTACCAATCCTAGCATTAAAGTCTCCCATAACAATTTTAAAATGTTGTTTATTCTGATCAAAAGTCTTTTGTACATCCATGGTCATTCTTCTCAGTTGCCTGATAAGGCAGAATGAATGTTTGTGTAAATGATAAACATTTTCCCAATAGATGTATACAATTATGACAGACAAAAATAAATGATGGTCTTTATTCCCAGGACGCTGTAAAGTCACCAACCAAGGCAGCAGTTGGTGGCCGAAGAACTCAGGCTGCCATTTGATGACGACTTTTTATTTAGGTACTTATAACTGCAGATTACTTTCATGTGAAGGAAGACTACAAGAATTAGAAAAACTATCTTATAACAAATGGGACATTATTGGACTTTGTGAAGTTAGAAGAAGAGTTGATTTAACAAGTGGACATGTACTCTATTATAAAGGCACAAATATTGGAAAAACAAGTAGAATAGGATTCATTATAAATAAAAAGTGAAAGAACAACATTATGGAGATTGATGGTGTATCGGACAGAATGGCAAGATTAGTTATACAACTTAATAACAGATATCAAATGCAGATAATTCAGGTTTAAATTATTAATATAGATGGAAATATAACAGATAGAATTAATTATAAAATTAACCTGGATGAATGCATTTGATAAAAATAATTTAATATTATAAGAAAATGTGTCTTGATATTTGAAACAGAAGGTTTTTAATAGATATGTTTTACAGTTCTTACTTATTGTACCGGTCCTCCCTTCTATTCCATTATCATTTACTTGAAACCTACTTACACACTGAGCATGATGTAACGCATGTGACGAAGTTAAGGGCTGATAATAATTCCCTCTCAGGGATACTGATAGATAAATATAGTGAAGTATTCCTTAAGGAAATTATTAGAGAAGGGAGATTTAAGCCCAACAGGTCAACCTCAACCCTCCCTTGTTAAATTATCTTTCTCATGTCCAATTATCTAAAATGCTGGCTCTTTTTGCATACCTTTGAAAGTGCTGAAATATTACTATACAGTCTTTACGCACCACACACAACAAAGAAAATTTTGTTTTCTTTCCCGAGAGAGTATGCAATTATCAATGACCTACAGGCAATATCTTTCTGATCTTAATTTAAAAATTGTACATAAATGTAAGACCACAATTTATTTTTTAAGGTAAGTGGTTGGGTTATATGATTATATACTCATAATAATTATATGCTACAAATAGATGATTGACTAAATAAATAAATCATTCGATAAATGATTTGAATATATAAAAACAATATTTTCCCCATTTCCCACCACCAAATACAAAGATAAAAAATATTAAGATAAATTAAACATTTTTTTACATTTACACAAAAAAAAGAAAATAAAACGTTTTAAGAGAAAAGTTTTAATAAATATGTAAGGTAAACTAGATCGATTAAAATAATCTAACTTGAAAATTAGACTAATTACATAATGGGTATGGTCTATGTTTCTCTTCTCGTCATTATGTATAAAGAAATAAGAAATTACAAAAATAATAAAAAAAAATAGAGGTTTAGAAGTATGTTTAAAATTCAGTGTAAAATAACCTTTAAAGGTATGTGCACATCTATATTCACGTGCCAGTTGTTATATCTAACATAACTGTCTCTTTATTATGAATGGCTGATGATGATTTCTAAATTACATGAACACATATGACACTAAATGCAAAGTGTCAATGTCATGTTTTAGTGGAATTGAGAAATGAGAGGAATAGTGAATCTAGAGTTAGACTTACATATAAGTACCTCTTAATATGGTATGTAAGTTAGTAAGATTAATAAAATACGAATAATAATAGTAGAAATATATATATATATAAATAAGATAGAGTACAGAATTATATACATACATACATACATACAGAAATTAATAATAAAAAAATATAAGCACTTATTTTTGTGTTTCTTGAGTCCATTCAAGTTTAAATTTCTAAATGGACCATACAACCACTAAACAGGGCAGCTAGGGCTTCCTTTCACTAAAATATATATTGGTGAGTCCTTCATCGTCAGGATAAGCTGGGTTTTCTTAGATCACATCATGGCAGCTGGGATTGAATGGTCGGTGTACTGCTACTGAACACATACTCCATGGTCTTTCTATAAACTCGGATAAAGATTAGTCATCTCTGCCTGGTTTTCCTTCTAGAATAGATTTAGTGGAATTTCTAAATATAGGTGTTTCTACTGGCAGTCTTAATTATGGAAAGTTGGCTTGGCTTATGATGATATTCAGGTTACAATTAACATATAGGGAATTATCCAATTACTGCTTCAGTGTTCCCAATCTTATTTCCAGGAATGTGAAGGCAAGTCATCCATTATTATAGTGCCCTGCGAAATTTTGGCTTTGTTCTAGCAGAGGCTTCCTTCTCGTCTAAGGTACATGGCCGAAGTTATAATAATATGTTTGTTCTTTTACTTCGCCAGCTTTTTACTAAAAAATTATGATAATAACAGTAGCAGCATATTACAGATTTATTTTCAATATCATTATTTTATTTTCTTCCTTATTCTTTTGTTTCTTTCAGCTGGACTTCAGCTTTTACAAAAATCACAGACAGACTGCCAGAAAAAAAATCAACTGTCTCCAGCATCTGGTAGGTAGCTTATATAGTCCGCTTATAAGATGAAATATCAATACCCCCCTATGAGTTATTGCATCAGTTAGCAACTAATTAATTATAACTATTATATACCTTCCTTTCAAATTCCATGTTTTAAATACACTTTTCCAATTCTGGAAATTGTATCTTGGATTAATTAGACCACCCATTACACTCTCATTCTTTAGATAAAATCAACTTATATCGATTGTATCTTTACAACAAAAAAATTTTGATGCTGATTTAGTATGCACTCACAGCCATTTCCAATTATAAGTACTGCCCAAAACCCATGCTCACACATCCAACTGATAAATGACATCGATCAATCTATACATTGTTGCAATCTGACCATTCATTACAAAATCGCCATTTTCATTAAAAAAAAGCCCCCAAAAACACTATTTTTGTAGTTATAAGATATGAAATCACGTGATTAAAATATTAAAACTCAAAATTGCCATTTTCATGAAAAAAAAAAAAACCCGACCAAAAACCCAATTTTCGTAGTTATAAAAAATGAAATCACATGATTAAAATAGTAAAACATAAAATTCACCATTTTCATTGCAGTTCGCCCATTCATTACAAAATCGCCATTTTCATTAAGAAAAATGCCGATTTAGTATGTGCTCACGGCCACCATTTTGAAATACAAGAACCACCCAAAACCACACTGACACATCCAACCAATAAATGACATCGATCAAAATAGCCATTTTCATAAAAAAAACCTCAAAACCCAATTTTCATAGTTATAAAAAATGTAATCACATGATTAAAATATTAAAGCACAAAATTCAACATTTTCATAAAAAAAAAAAAAAAAAAACCCAAAACCCAATTTGCGTAGTTCAAAATTGCCATTTTCCTCAAAAATTAAAAAAAAAAAAACCAATCACGAGATTAAACTATTAAAACACAAAATTCACCATTTTCATCACGATTGGACCACTTGTTAAGAAATCATCATTTTCAACCCAAAAAAAACGCCCCAAAAATCCTAGTTTACATTTAAATTTGCTAGTTTATCGAGCATTTTTGGTAATAAAAAAAAACACCCAATTTTCATAGTGATAAAAAAATGTAATCATGATTAAAAAAGTAAAATGCAATTTCGAAAAAATTGGGTGAGGGAGGGGGTTGATGAACATGGCAATTTTATAATGAATGGTCAGATCGCGGCAACATTTAGATTGATCGATGTCATTTATCGGTTTGATCTGTCAGCATGGGTTTTGGGCGGTTCTTATAATTGGAAATGACCGTGAGCGCATACTAAATTACCTTGGGTGAGTGATTCCCAAATGCGTAAAGAATTCACTCTTCTATTTATAAGTATAAGCTTTATCACTTTATACAAACTATTATCTTGAATGCAGAATATTCATGTATTAAAGTCTTTTATTGTAAACAATGTTGCAATTCTTCTATTTAATAATTTTAACAAATGCCTGAGTGAATTACTCATATTCTGATTATATATATGTACTTCTCTCGCATGATTGAAGTGACATCGATCATGTCTTGATTATGTATATTTTAAGTCAGCTATAATTATCAACAGAAAAGTGTCTGTTTATTAAATATATTTGTGAAGGTCATTAATGATTTATTTTCTTAATTTGAAATAGCATTCCTCTTCTTAAATTATTTTGTAAAGCTATAATGTTATAAAAATTTCATGTGAAGTAAGTGTATACTGTATATAGTAGCACATCCATTTCTTTGCTCTTATTATGATTATTTAAATCAATGTAGCTCTTTATATTTGAAATGATGATTATCATTATCAACACTGTTACCACCACTATTATATTACCAACTAATTACACTTATCCTTAACATATTTGCCTAGTCAGTTTTTGACATTATCATGTCATATTTATGACAATATTACAACAATGTTAAAATTGAAGATTGTAGGATCTTTTTTTTATATATAGAGATTGAGACAGAATCAATAACAAATTAAAATAATTAAAGGAAATGAAAAAAAAGTAAAACAAAAAAATCACTTATCTATATTTGCTTTGATCAATATTTCAATCAGAAAACTGACTTTCATCAGAAACTACAGCTAAATAAATAAATGAATAAATATTAAAGTTAATAAAAAAAAGTATGTCAAATTATCTAAAAACATCTTGAAAATTTTTATAGGCTACAATGAATTTTTATTAATAGACTTACCCATTTATTTATTAGTTTATTGTAGCAAAAATTAATATTTGTTTTTTCAACCAAAAAAAATGTTTTTCTAAAAATTAATTAATCAATGAATTATTCACACACAAATGTCTACATAAATATATGAGAATACTGAAATACAAATATGCTTTTCTAGCAAATATCCAGTAATAAAAAAAAAAATTGCATATTAATTATTAATTCTAATGAGTGAATAAAATCAATTTCATTTATTATAATGGTCTGCTTGATATAGTTTAATTAATTCAGATGCTACCTGATAATACTTTCAAGAAATATCCAGGCACATATATTTTATTTATTTATAGTAATAGGATTAAGAGATATTTTTCCTTAAAAAAATGTGATCATGATGCCCACTACATACTCAGTACCTGCAATTATTAGCCAAACAAGTAGAACATGGAATGAACATACAGACCAGACAATTTATGTATAAAGAAGTTAAACACACAATATTTAAATAAATATCAAAACAATAATTTATTTATAAAAAATTGTCAACTATATAAGAATTCATTATTTATTATTAATATATGAAAATTATTTTTTATAATTCAACTACCTTTTAGTTATAATTTAATGTAATACATTTAATTGAATGGTAATGATTTATTTAATAGTCATTTCTCAATTATCTCTCAACTTACAACTGATATACATGTTCTGCAAAACAAATACAAAACAATCCTGCTTTATTAAAGATCAGCCTTTTCAAGCTATTGTGCATGCGCTTTTTACGAGTGTTAATAATAAATGCTTTCACTCCCAATACAAGATATAGTATTTAAGAACGAATAAAATGAATCCACTTATTCTTTCCGACCCAAATGCTTATATATGGGCAAATCTTAACTACTGTAAGTGAAAGCGTGAGGATAGACCACTCACTTTAAATTACTATTTACGATGTCTGAATGAATGACGTCGATGAAATTATCTAGAATTTACTAAACATCACTCTCAAGTGAAACTTAAACATATGTAAATAAGCATTTATTTTTATAGTGCTGTGCTTTATAAATTGTAATACATTAAAGATTAGCCTTTTCATTTTATTCTTTCTTAAATACTATATCTTGTATTGGGAGTGAAAGTATTCATTTATTATTATTACTCGTAAAAAAAAAAAAGCGCATGCACAATAGCTTGAAAAGGCTGATCTTTAATGTATTACAATTTATAAAGCACAGCGCTATAAAAATAAATGCTTATTTAAATCCTGCTTTATGTAAAATGTCCAAAGTTTATCTTGATTAATTTTAAATATCAACCTTTTAATCACATATTATAATATCAACATAAGTATACGATCAAGTATACTTACCATTAAGTAAAATCTTATGCCTTTAATATATCATGGAGATAATCCAACACATGGCTGATCCTCAGTAATCTTTAGCTTCATAGCCTAGTTGATGCTCGTATATCTAGTATGAAATTCCTGTAACGAATACACTTCCTTATAATAATAATTTTAGGAGTAGTCACTTTAGGTCCGAAGCTCTTTTTAATAATTCAAACTTTATTAACTGAGGTAGAACTTTTTGAATCTAACCACAAATTTAAAAATGAAACTATGAACAAATTCACCTTTAGTTTAATTTAAAAATTGCAATAATTATACTAGCACTCATTATTTCTAACACTTGGACAATCCACATTAAATATTTTCACACATGTGCATATTCCTCATATTTGAAATGACTATTGCCTACTACAAGTTATTTTCTCTTATATATTTTCTGATCATTTCAAAATGAAAAGACTTTTCTTTTTCATATATATTGTTTTAAAGAGGGATAACACAAATATATACAAAAAAAAAAGAATGAATCTCTTTTTTTAACTGCTTTAAACACAGCTAGAATATATATATACACACTACACAGCAAATGCCAGCAATTTCTTTTACCAAAATATTCACTTCCTCTTGAATCAATTAATTAAATAAAATTAATGGGGAAATACTGAAAAATCCTAGAGTTATATGTAAACTAACCATCAGTGAACGTAAGTATAGAATGAACCTACCAACACGTTTGCTGGTAATTAGTTTGCATATAGCTCACTGGGGAGTTTCAATACTTCCGCATTAATTTCATTGATATTCGAGCTATCAAAAAGTTATATTTAAACAGTTTATCATATATATACATATAAATAGTTTGTACTAATAAAATGTAGTTAGCTACAATTAATATACTTTAAGAGGTCCTCATAAAATAAAGTTTTAAAATGGATAATATTTTAGAATAAAAGTCTAATCAATTAAGTTTTTTTTTTTTACTTACGTATGAATATCAAACCATAACATAAAGTTTTATAGCTAGGATTCTCTCTACTATTCGTTGAAAGGATTTCTATGCAATCTAATATTTCAGCCTTGATGGCATACATTGATTTATTTTATCACACCAGTCTTTTTCAGGTCACTATATTATCTTTTATCAATTTTCTATCAGGCAGGAATTCCTCTTCTCTGATATATAATTCTAAACTAAAGTGTGTTCTTGGAATTATTTGATGTTTAGGCATTTTCTTTCCTAGTATAGGTAGAAGTTTCTTTAAAATAGTATGATCAGTTTCATCAGTGAAGGTTCAGTTTAGACTTCAAGCAGGTGATTATAATTTGTTGTGTTTAACGGTGAAATAAATATAACTTTTGTAAATATTACTCCTGAAGTAGATATATATATGTTAAACTTAAATTTGTGTAAATATAAATACTTAGAAATTCAAAGTTTAATAATATGTAGAATGGAAATAGAGTAATTGGAAAAGATAAGTACAGAGATAAAGAGGCATGTTTAATTAAACGAGAAGCAGAGATTAAATGGAACTGATAAGAAAACAGGCAGGACTATATAAACTGTATAGGAGAGAAGCATGCATTCTTTTGCTATTGATTCCTGATTGAGATCAGAGCTAAGACCTTTATTTGCTGATCAGGACCTACGAGGGAGAAAAACTCAGATTATCGGATCTGAAGGTTCAAAGGTCCGACTAGGTAAATATAACGGATCCTCCCGATCTTTTATTATTTAGTATGCCTTCAGAGCTCTATGTAGGGTTTAAGTTAAACTGATGTAAATATTTAATTCAATTGACTAAATAAATCTTAGTAGTTAGTAATTTTCATATTGGTTATTTGCGAAACTAAGCTAATTCACATTAGTAATTTATTGTATGTTGTTTGTCCCTGTTGTTTCTCTCAAGGGACGGATACATTACATAATCATGACAGTACAATGTAGAATGAAGTACATATAAAGAAAAATCAAAAATAATTTCAAGAAAACCCTGGCTATACATATTATTGACTCCTTGGGTCCAACATCTAGATGACCTCTTTATTATATTTAATCTAGGTGACCTTATTTATTACAATGATAAAGATGAAGCAAGGAATATAATATGTATGTGCAACAATAAATGCATAAGTGTGTACAGTAAAAATAACTTTGTACAATAATTATGTAAAATGATTGTGCGAAATAATTATGATTATATAAATGTATAGCAATGTTGTTAGGGCATAGAGTTGCACAGCTGGTCTTATGAGGAAGATACAAAATAACGTGTATGTAAAAAATACTATATATGTTAAGATATGTAAATCTGCAGAAATCTTGAGAAGTATATAAACCCCCAGAACCTGGTTTATATATAAGTTAGAGAATCCTGCCTCTGTAAGTCTACAACAAGGACTAGAGTTTATTATGTGCGGGTCACCACAACCTTTTATTATTTTAATGTGTCTTAAATAGGCTATGTATATTTGTAAATATGCTCATATATTATTTAAATAAACTATTAGTTTATCACTCAATTCTGTTTTTGTCAACTTGCTGCTCACAGGACATTGCATTTATTTTAATAACATTTAATTTTTAAAATATCATAATTATTTAATTGATTGAAATTTTACTTTGTTTTTAAATCTCTTATCTCCAAACGCAAAACGCAAGTTTAAAATTAAAATCAGTCCCAATCTTTTAATTGTCTTATTTTAGTCTATTTTCTTTAATAATACTTTACCTAATGAAGTTGTTTTTATAGTAAACATGAATTAAAACATACATTATTTTAAGTATCTCTTTTTTCTTTTTGTAATCTTTGATAACAGAAACTAGCTAGACTATAATTTATTATTTAGTTTCCCTTAAATTTAATCACTTACAATATATTACATATTTATAATTATTTTTAAATTTTATTTTTAATATGTTATGTTTATATGTGAATTGATATATAAACATAAATGCTTTAAATACATTTTATACTATATTTATTAATGAATATAGAAAACAAATATACACTTTCATATTTATATTATGTTTGCAATGGCTACACTCCAGCCGCTACCGTATGGCAAAGTATAGCTCCTAGTTCTAGGGTGAATTATGGAAGAAAGAACTGCCAATTGCTCTTAAAAGTTTCCTATTACTTCCAACTGTATTTCACAGTCTGCCTGTAAGAAGGGTCCAATACAATTCCAGCTGTACTGAGAGTTTGCCTCATGCCAATGTTTAGTTCTAACAGTTTTCATTCCTGAACGTGGACTTGCCTCATTGCATTCACTATTTAGCTTAACTGCTATTGTCTGGAGAATGAAGATTCTGTCTTTCAGCTCTGAAATAATAGTTCTCTCAGAATGTGTATGGGGAACATGTATTCTGTCTTTCAGCTTTGTGACAGTAGTTCTTTGACCATACCTTCCAAAAAAACTGACTATTTATTGCCAGATCCCCATCCTTAATGGGAACATTTGAATTCAGTGAACATCATTGCCTATCAGCCCATTCTTGCTATTGTCTATGCATTATCTATTTGTATATGTACAGGTTCATGCCGAGGAATGCTCAACTTGATCTAGATAAAATGGAATCTGGATTAGTCAATTATTTGCAGGCAATATGAGCCTTCCCTCCACTTGATAAAAATTAACCGTGGCAAATGTAATCATGCAGGTGCATTGTAGGTATCTTCCTCACCTTGTGATTTCATCGATTTTGGAGATCTCAGTAGGTCCACTGTTGCTTCTCGTACTTGTTGGAATTGTAGGTTCACCACTGTTGGTTTGTGACTCTTTGTCATCTGATGAAGCTTTGTTGCTGGCTGGTGATGTATAATTTAATCTTAGTTGGTTTCTGTGTAGATGATGTTATCCATCAGTAATTTTCCCCACCAATGTTTGTAGTCCTTTAAGTTTGACCACCACTTCTGGAACTTATTTGGTGACTCCCTCGAACATACAGCATAAGATGTGAGCCCCTATTCACTTTTATGTTCATGCTTTATTTTAGAGTTCAAATCCAGATTATGAACAACTACTTCTAGTTAGACCCTATATGAATTTATTGTCATGAAGTAGTTCATTTCAGTCACTGTAAAACCTAAGTGAGTGACCAGTCTGTCCTAATAAATTGATCTGCTTACTAGCAGTTACAATGAAGAAAATATCTAGTTTTATTGATAATTGTAACTTTAACTCTTGCCTGACCCAAGAGTATTACTAGATTGTCTTGGTAATCAATAATTGTTTTGCCACTAGGATGCAGCTAATATTTTTTTCTTATTACTATAGACCATGTATCTTTTGATACAAAGGACACTGCAGATCCGGTATCCAGTTCCATTGTTACAAGCATATCATTAATAATCATTCTGGATTTGAAATCAGAGTCAATGCGTCTAACAGTTGTTTATACAGGCACTTTGTTTATTAACTTTTAAATTACCTTTCTGGCTTTTTGGACCGGTCTCTTCTATTCAGACATTAGCAACTCGTTTTCTTGTAAAACAAGAAGCTTTTATATGCCTGACACACTTGCAATATGTACACATTGTATACCAGTATGGACATTTGGTATGTGCATATATTAGTTGATCTCTAACAATGCATTTCACTCATATAAAAGCAGTGACTTTTTTGTCAGCTGGATGCTTGTCCAACCCAGTTTACTGTTCAATAGTTTAAATGATATAGTCCATTTTCTTCAACAGACTTGCTTGATTAGATGTTGATTCTGCTAGTGACTTGAGAACCAGTGGAATCAAATGTTTTATCAGAGTCCATTAGGAGCTTGCCCGAGGTTGTGGTCTCTCATGCCACAAATAAAACAATCTCGCAGAACTTCAAGGAGGAAGACTTTTAAATTGCATTTTAAAACTAGTTAAGTTAATAGCACAATCTCTAGTTTTATCTCCTTCATATTGTGTACAAAAATTGAAGGGTTAGTAAAATCAATGCTTTGTCCAAATCAAAATCAGCTGGATCTTCAGAGGTTATGTGAGCTTCAAAAATCTTGTAAGTCTGAAATCCAACCATAGAAATAAGTGTAGTTAATTTTAAGTCAGGATTTTTAAGTTGATTAGCCTGTAAGTAAAAGAGTACTTGATTTTTATAACTTGGCCAATTTTTCTGGATAGGCCAGATCGAATTCTTCAATTAAGACAATTTTATTTTTTCCCTTTTTATGCCATGAAAATAAAAAAGTTTACTTTTATTTGTGAGAATAATCACTTGAGTCAGATTTTTAACCTTTATTTTGACAAGCTACTGTTTGCATAATTGTCAATCTTTGATTAAAGAAAAAATCAAACCAGTGGGGGAAGTTTCTGCCTTTATTAATAATGAATAACCATTTTCATTTGATTTTAAAATATTTTTATTGATGCACCAATAAAGTTAATGGTTAATTGTTTTAATTATTTACAAAATTTTAATGATCCATGGGAGCAAGACTCTATCATTTTAAACTTTTTACCCCAATGTGGGGAAAATTTTTTTTTTATTATTTTATTTTGTAGACTGCTCCAAATCTGATGTTTATTCAGACAGTATATAAAATGTGATTTAATAATCACAGATTCTTTTTCCAGCCAGAGGGGGGGGGGTGTTGTTTATTTTGGCAACTGCACCAAACTGTTACGTATGTGAAGTGACAATACCGTTATGAATATAGAAAACAAATATGTATTTTCATATTAACACTATATTTTAATGGCTATACTCCACCTGCTACTGATTGGCAAAGTGTAGCTCCTAATTCTAGAGTAAACTATGGAAGAAACTGTAATTGCACATATAAATTTCCTACAATATCCAGCTGTATCTTGGCAACCTGCCATCTGCCAATGTTTGGTTCTAGCAGCTTCCAGTCCTGAATGTGAACTTCCCTCACTGTGTATCTGTTTATTTTAGCAACTATTGTCTTGAGAACAGAGATTGTCTTTCACCTATATGATAGTAATTCTCTCAAAACATGTATGGAGAACATATATTCTTTCAGCTTTGTGACAGTAATTCTCTGACCACACCACCAAAAAAACTGACTATTGATTGCCAGATTTCCATTCTTAATAAAAACTCTCATACTCAGTGAGCATAATTGCATTCTGGCCTGTTCTTGACATTGGCTATATGTTATCTGAATATGCATAGTTTCATGGTGATGAATGCTTAATCCAATCTAGACAAAATGGAATCTGGACTAATTCATTATTTGAATGGAAGGTGAGATATAACAATGACTTATAAAATTTCAACAGTACCCATTACTTTTAATTTTTATTCTATAATTTCACTGTTACTGTTATTATCATTATTTTCAATAATTTATTCTAAGATATTTATGTTATTTTAGACAACTTTCTTTAAGATTTTTGTAATGCTATTTTCATTGGTCATCCTCACAACTGTAAACTAACTTATTGCCATGTGGAAGACTATATGGCTGACTATAAAATGAATAAAACATTATTCATTTTACTATATACATACATCTATTATTTCTATGTATATTATAACCTTTAGTGTTAAGATATCTACAAAAAAAAAATTATAGTTTAATTTTGTTATGAATAAATTGTTTCTAGTACTTTATAATGTCATAATTTTTACACATAAAAGCTGCTACACCTGTATTTTATAGATTATACAGCTGTAAAATAATTTTACATAGCTTAAATAATAAGAATTTTAACTTGTGTTTATCCTGCTAAAATCTTTAAATATTTAAAAAGCAGGTAATGTCAATGATCAATAATACATTTTAAGTTAATAATTCTAATTTAATTTTAATTAATTATTAAAAGGTTCATAAAGCTTGTACTAATTTTTAAAGTTAAGAAACCAACAGGTTCAAACCATGTATTTTCATTTGCTGGTACCTAAACTTAAAGCTGTAATATTTTAACTTAGTTTAATGTTAACACATAATATTCTACTTAAATAATTTAGACTAACTTAACTAGAAAGAATTTAATAAAGCTAATAATTAAAAACAGGATTTTAAAGTAATGAATAAATGAATATTAAATGATGGAATATTATACTTATTAAATATTACTTATTTTAAAAATATTCTTAAAAACAATTTAAAACTTATTCTGAGACTTGTTTAGATTTTAAAGAATGATAAATAAAAATATTAAATATTGTCTGTAATATCTGTGTTATTAAAGATGTAATATAAATTATGTAATATTTTTATTTTGTCCTGATATTTGTAAATTAATTGGTTATTTTTGTTTGCAATCAGGAAATATTTTTAATTAATTTCAAGTGTTTAAAAAACTTTTATTTTAAAATTGAAGATTAATTAAATAATTTTGAATAACAATCTTCCCTAATGATAAATAGGCCAAGGATTTGAACCACTCAGGGAAGAAGTTGTAGATTAAAAGGAGGTCACTCAGAAAACATCACACACTTTTCTTAGTTTATTCCAATTGTTTAATTTGTAGCAGTCATATTTTAAATTTTAAAAAATGTAATTTTCTTTCAATTTTATTATTTTTCTAGCTTAGTATGATGGAGTAATTTAAAACTATCTTGACACAATTATTTGAACTGAAACACCAGAGGAAATGAAATCTCTACACCGGCCAGATTTATTGGTAATATATTTCATTATTACAATGTTTAGAATATTATCTTTTAAATTTATTGTGTTGGAAAACATTAAAAGTTATTACCATTATCATGATTTAAGAACAATTGTCAATTTCAAACTCCAATTGGACATCTGTGTTAAAATTAAAATTGCCATGGAATATGGAATATTTAAATTTCTTAGTGGCAAGAATATTATGGAAAATATTAATAATTTCATATTTTCTTGAAAATATTGCTTCATGTCAAATTGTCTAGAATTCATTTATCTAAAGTCAAAGACATTAAAATTCAAGATAAGAACTGTATTTTTATATAGTGAATATATTTTCAGACATTTTACAAATTTATTAAACCTACAAAAAAATGTTAAATTAATAACAATTTTATACATCAATAAAATAATTTATTTGTGCTGTATTATAATAAAAGACATCACATTATTATTATTATTGGAAAAATGGCATGTAAGAATTTACTTATTATGAATTATTTTGTTTCTCCTGAAAAAATGAAAGAAATCATTTTCTTCAGGCAAGGTAATAATGAAAATCAACTTACAATGAATTATTGATAAATATTATGTAAAATTTAAAAATGTTTCAATTGATAAAAATTGAAAATATAAAATCTACATGCAAAAAGGACATTATATTTAATAAACTTAAATGATTTTCTACATTTTAATTATTTTATATTGCCTGTAAAAAATGTTTAAAACTTGCAAATTATTTCTTCCCTTCAAATGTTGCTATCAAGACTGCTATAGTTGTGAATATGATGTTTGAATTAAATATTTTCTCCTACAAATATTTAATAATGTTTAACAAATATTATTTATTAGAAGTACTTTATTATACAATATTTATGTTACTATTAAAAAATTTAGAATAATTTATATAATGTATTAATTTTAAAATCTGAATTCAAGTATGATAGATATATTTGCTGTAATATCATGAACATTTATCCTAATACTTGCTAGCAGAATTATTTGAAATCTTACTAAGGGTCCCCAAAAAAAACACGTTCTATATTTCATAATTATATTATAAATTTTAATGTTATATTATATTATATGATGGCCTTCATCAGTGAGGAGCGTTGGATCTGAGAGCACTGTACCTAGATCTTAGGATCTAATGCAACCCTCCAGAAGCCAGAAACTAGTCTGGGGATATTGGATGAGTATGCACTAGATGGGGATTTTATGCACAAGCCTTCTAGCATCCACTGATTACTCTGGTTGGCACAGGGTGGCACTACTGTATGGAGTTTTGCCTCTTTAATAAGTTATGTGCTAGCACAAGAGATGTCTTTCTTTTTAAATATGAATTATTTATTTATTAAGGTATATTGTTATGCTGTAACCTGACTAAATAGATATTTCTAGTATTTTATGTTCATTTATTGCCTACTGTTAATAAAGCCATATTTGGCATTATTATGGTTATTTATCATAATTGATATTTTTACCTGTAGTATTTTTATTAGAAATAGAGGCTTTATTCTCTCTCTATTTTAGAAGTGCTTTTATTTGTCAGTGTATTTAAAGAGGATAGTATTAGTCACCCTCATTATTTTGCTAGCTTATTTTTCAAAAAAGGATGATAACATTTGCCTCTTATTATGTTATCTTGCTAGTGTTGTATGCTCATAGCATATATTTTGGAGTTTGTAGCTTACCTCTATTTTTAAGGCAATTCCTATTTAATGTTTTGTCCCTGATGTGCATTCTCATTATTTTTTCTGATTGATAAAATTTTAGATTCTTTATTAGCCCTCAAAAGTAGGTGCATCTTATGAACTATACCATCATACTTTCACTTTGCCTTACTTTATTATTTAAAGATGAATTTTGTTTATAGTTTGAAGTATATTTAATAAAGCATGTAAAAGATTTTACCATGACTATCTGGCATTTTAGTAGTATTTTCAAAGCGTTAAGGAATTCTACCATATCTCTATAGCATTCTTGGTTGGCTTAAATGTAAATAATACATTGTAAATGTGTAAGTCCTATATATGTGCATTGCTAATTATCAGGACAAAGTGTGATAAATAATTAATTTTAAAGTTTATTTTAGGCATAAAATAGGCAATATACATATATCTTATCACTTTTTTATCATTGAATTGGTAATTTAATATTACTATTGACTATGTTAAGTATTTATAAAAGAAAAACTACTTATATGAAAGTTATCATTGATAATTAAACAATATTTCAATATGTTGTATTGGTTTTGCTCAATACAATGGATCCGTTATAAATTTTGAGGAAGTAACATTGTAAAAAATTTTGTCTATGTGGACTCAAATATATATTATTTGTAATTATGATTACCTGTAAATAAATATTTGTTGTTATTATTTAAGAAATTTCTCCTAGTCATTTGTTCACATCACTCCACTTATTAAACAGAAATCTCATTTCACATACTGATTAAAAATTTAAATGCTTATAAAATATTATATATATTAATTTAGGTGCATTTGCTAAATAGTACATGACATTGAAACTAATAGGAATCACTTTATAGAATCATTTAAGCATTAGTAGAACATCTAAGAACGATATAATTTTGTTAATAAAGAATTATAATTGGATTTGTTATTTTAAATCACTTTAATTTAATTTGCTTATTTCAAATCACTGTGTATTTTTATTCTAAAGTTATTTTCATATTTGAAAATTGTATTTATTATTTTATGATAAAATTTAATTTCACAAAAATCTAGTTCATATTTAGAAAGTGTTTGAGTAGATTTATTCTAAGATGTTTAAGAGGACTACAAAATTCCTTATCCATTCTTAATATCTGGGTGTAATTCAAGATTATTTTTTATCTTATTCTAAAATTAAGAGATTATGTTTTAGTTTATTTAAGTTAGTAGTAGTATTGTTATAATTATGATAAGACATTAGCTTAGGTAAAGTGTATGTCTTATCTATTTTATTAATTAGGATTTCATTCAATATTGAATAAATCTAAACAGTCAGAAGAATGTATCAGATCATATTACCCTGAGGTACTCTAATATAACTTCATAAAACATATTATTAAAATTTTTCATTCAAAGATGGATCTTATGTGGCATAGATTTTTTAAAAAACCATTTCAAAATTTAATAGAATTAAATGTTTTATCTGATCAAAGCAATGATATGCTTAGAAGATCTATAAAAGATGGATAAAAAAAAAAGTAATTATATTAGATCTTTAGGTATATGAGCACAGACTTTCACACAAACCACCACTCACCACTCTATCTTATATCACCGATACACTTAAACACATATATGTTGAAAAGATAAATAATCACCAATATACATACTTCATGCTAAAACAGCAATCATCTGTTGGTCCAGATTATCATCTTCATACATATATGCAATAAGAGTTCAGATATATATTAAGATAGCCAATCTTCATACTTTAATGGACAGGTTTCAATCCACTCCACACTCCAACTCTTCAATCATCCATTCAATTGAAAATCTGATGATGGAATGCTCAAAGGGCACCCTGAGGCCGAGATTCTTGTCACACACATGTTGATCTAAAGTCAATCTGACCCTTCATGTACTGAAATACAGGTTTATTATATACCTGTATCAATATATGTAATATATAGGGTATATGAACACAGACTTTCACACAAACCACCACTCACCACTCTATCTCATGATGAGTGGTGTTTTGTGTGAAAATCTGTGCTCATATACCTTATATACTGTATATTGATACAGGTGTATAATAAGTCTGTATTTCAGTTATTACATAGTAAAACTGTCTGCCCATCCCTTGTATATGTATTAAATGGATTATGTTCTGTACATGAGAGGTCAGATTGACTTTAGGTCAACATGGGTGCGACAAGAATCTAGGGCTCAGGGTGGTCTTTGAGCATTCCATCATCAGATTTTCAATTGGATGAACGGTTGAAGCCCATCTATTAAAATATGAAGATTGGCTATCTTAATATATATCTGAGCACTTATTGCATATATGTGTGGAGATGATAATCTGGACCAACTGATGATTGCTGGTTTAGCATGAAATACATATATTGGTGATTTATCTTTTCGACATATACATGAGATAGAGTGGTGAGTGGTTGTTTGGGTGAAAGTCTGTGTTCATATACCCTAAATATTACATATATTGATATGGCTATATAATAAACCTATATTTTAGTTATTAGATCTTTGTAGAAAAAATTTAAATGTAACTTTAATGGCATATGTTTACAGTATTAAGATTCTTTTGCTAATGCTAAAGTGAGCTGAGATTCCTCCTCCTCTTGATTTATTAATAGTATTACTTTGTATTTTTATTATATTTTATTATAATGCTTCCCCTGTATATCCTTTTATTCTTGACATATGTTATGAATCTATTCAGCTTACCTATATTGCTATACAAAATTTAGCTTGAAATGTGTTAATCATATTCACTAGGTTACATTATATAGTCATACACCCATTCTTTTACATATAATTAAGTGTGCACAAAATAAACAATTGATTTAGGTATTAAAAAATAGATAATTGAATGATCTAATGGTGACTATATTTAGATTCATCCCATGAGAATATAAGATTTTAACTTTAAAGATTAAGAAACCTTTCATTTTCTTTGGAAGAAAAATTGTTTTGTAAAATAATCATTCATAAATCCTCAAGTAAGTTGACCTGGTAAATTATTTAGATAGTTGTTTATTTTTATGTAGACTGTCAAACCTAGGATTACTTATCAAATATTATTGTTTGCTAATTCATTACATATTGCTCTAAAGATCTGTTGTATTTTATTAAATATACCAAATTTTCACTTTTGCAATTGACATTATTGGACACAGACCATTTAAAATTGTTAATACCATTATTCTGGAATGTTTTCCCACTAATATGACTACATGTATAGCATCTCTTATCAGCACAAAAAAAGCCACATTATCAACTTTGTTTTGACAAATCTATTTCTAAGAACATTATGTGTTACTGTTGTGTCCAGTGGTACTCTATTGCCTAATGGATTGCAAATATAAATAACACAAATACTTTGCTAATTAATGAGGCGGCTCAGCAAGTAAATTTAAGTAATAAGAATTTATTTACAGAGTTATATAGAGATATTCAACCTTTCTTAATATATACAATATATGACTACTATATACACACACTATATATATAATAAGGGCCTGAAGGGATAACAAAATAATAATAAGATCAATACGACCTATGTACAGTTCTTAAGTTTAATTTTGAACGTCCGGAGATAAACTTTTCCGCAAGGCTAAGTTGAGGAGGGAGCTGACTGGGACACCCGAGGAAATGGCACATCTGCCTTTCAGGAGCTTCACTTAGCAAGTGTGCTGTCTCCGTTCTATTCTAGATCTGCTTTCTTCTCTCATTGTTTTTAGTGTAGACTCCCTTGATTGGCCATCCACTGTCCATGTGGTGGTCATCTCTTTAGTTACACTATTCGATCCCTGAACAGATAATGCAATTACTTTAGAATTGTCTATCTTAAGCAATGTTTCTATTATCATTAAATCTGATCAGGAACTAAACATTCAGGGTTGCAAAGGCTTTGTTTACTTTATCTTAATCCTTTGCTCGAATTCATCTAACTTTCTTGATAAGTTAGTTTATAGTTTTTCATTAATTAGACTATTCAATTAGGTTAACTGCTTTTATAAAATGTTGTGAATGCCATTGGCATCCATGCACATACTTTTAGTTTACCGTTATAATATTATTTCTAATAATATTTATTTTGTGTATAAATAAATATACACACACATTTAGCACCTACAATAGACAACTTTAGGTGAATAGTTTTTAAATGAATCTGTGGAATTATATATTTAGTATATGGCTGTCATTATTAAAAATAATAGTTCTTTTAATGTAGGAGAAATTCCTTTCTTTAAATATTTAAAAATCTCATAACTCTATTATCCAACAATCTGTTGGGATACCATCACAGATTATAAATTGATTATAAAAATAACTATTATTTCATTGAAAAAAATTATCTTCACTACAAATTATCATAATTCTTTAAAATTGATTATAAGGTATTGTAATGTTTTTCACAATTTGCTAGTTCTGGTAGGCTTTCTTTTATACATTATAAAGTGAAAGTTAATCAAGCTATGGAGAAAGAAATATCTTGTTCCTATTTCCAAAACATAGCTATATTTCCTGATAAACTGGCCTACTAATTATTACGACCAGATTGCTGACAAAGACTGCTTTAATTTATAAGAGGCACCATAGTCAATAGACTTCTAACTTCCTCGTATCCCATAATTTTGATGCAAGTAACTAAAAAATGGGGGTTATGATTTCCCATAACTTTATTTATTTTTTTAAAGAATATTATTCCCAGTGCTTAGTCAATAACTATTAAATAGAATGGCAAAGGTAATTTCTTTAATTAAATATTAATTAACTAACATTCACAACATCTAATATTCAAATTAAGAACATACAAAGAGAGTGCTAAATTAATACTAAATATTTTATTAAAATCTATTTAAAATATTTATGCAAGAATTAGTAAAGAAAAAATTGAAAAAAAAAAACATACACTAATCCAAATTGTTCCATTCAAATTCTTCTAGCTAGTTCCTTTAAACATTGAAAATTAGTCACTATCAGTATGATCATTCATGGTTAAAGTTAATTGGCCAATAATTAAAGTCACAAATTGGGAGTAAATAATCTTAACTTAGTGGTAAGCTTGTATCAGTTCTTATAATATACTTGACGTCCTTTGAGATCCCGTGTTCCTTGACATTTAATTGATCTTTTCTGCCAGCATCTTCACATGTCTGGTCCTTTGCACAACTGGAGCAAAAAGCTCAGTTGCGATGACCTCTTTGTTGCAAAAGACGATATTCACAAGGCTTCATTTCCATTCTTGCGTGACGACTCCATTCAGCAAGTGAGTGGTGTTTCTGAACCGACACATTTCCCTGCAACAGGTCACTCTTACGGAAACCTCCAACTCTAAGAACACATAACCAGAAAACAAGAGAAAAGACTTAGATCGAAGTTGTCCTCTTCTTTTTATGCCTCGATCCAGTTTTGAAACTTCTGTACATGTTATTATTATCATGACACTTAAGTTTATAATCTTATCCATTTATTTTCTTTTTCTGGTATAAAGTTCTTTTTTTAGTAAATTATTTCCGCCATCCTTAATTAATATCCTAAAGGTGTTCTTGATCGTAATCATTGTACTGTTGGAATTCTTTTTGTTTATTTGGATTAGTAATCTGCATGCCTTTCTTTTATTCTTTCCAATTTCAACTTTTATTAAACTACGGATAAATAATTCAAACACAAAAAAATCAACTCTCATTGTAGGTTTTTTTTTTTTAAAAAAAAAAAAAAGCGAAAATAAATTACACTAACTAAAAAAAAAAATCAAAATTGTGTCTTTTAAATATCTTAAATGCCAATATATTTGGATGATCTATTTGTAGACGATACAGTATATTAGCCCTCAAATATTTCAAGTTGATTAATAGGAAAATGCAGATAAATGTGGCTATCTGATTGGTTTGTTATATAAATTAGCCTGGGAATGATATTATTATAAATAATCTTAACATCAAAAAAAAAAAAAAAAACAGGCTAAAGTTTAGAAATCTTCAATATAAAATATATAATTTTATTGAAATAGTTGCGGCTTTACTTCATTAGTATTTGAAATCAATAAATATATATGTGCTTTGCGCACAAATAATAAAGCTATTAATAGTGCTTGAAAATAAAATAATATTATCCAAATGTTACTGCCAAGCGCATTCGGGATAGTTCATAGTTCCATATTCATGGCTACTGGAATTTATTCAAGAACTATAATGATGTTAATGCAAATTTTATGCAAATTCATATGAAGATGCTACATAGACCATTTTCAAGATAGAGAAAAGCAGGCCTCTCTTCTATTGATTGCTGCAGGGTCACCCACTATATAGTAAGCCTCCCTGACTTTGTATTTAATGTCGTTTCTTTCAGAGCAGATAACACTGGCTGTGATGGCAAAAATGGCATGGCCAGTGGCTCTCTCGTGTTCAACGAAAATTGAATTGCCTTCAAGTTAAGTTTTGGTCCTGTGTAGAGGTATCTATGTTGAGCTACTCTGTTTGCAATGTTGGTTTTAGTTTCTCCATATGTTGCCATGCAGTTTCTTTGGGGGCAGGTAATTTTGTATACAACTTGAGGGGTGAGTTTGAGTTTAATCCTGTATTTGGTGTTATTGATAAGTCTAATTTTATTAAAGGTTTTTTTTATAAATTAAAAAAAAATATATCAAGTTCATTTTTATTATGTGGCTATATCATAAAAACACACCTATATATTTAAATCCAGCATAAGAGGTAAGTATGACATTTCTCAGTATAGACGATTCAAATTATGCAGAAGTTATTTTTAAAATTATGCATACCAATTCTAACAAATACATGCAATGAGTAAAATTTATGAATGCTTCATCTCCGCAAATATAATATACATACAAATACAAAAATTGTATTAAGAGCATGCTTTTGACACATAATTATCTGTCAAACGCATGCTAAGCACTTCAGTATTTTTTTTGTATTGGTATATATATATACCTGTAATGTGGTACTTACTGTTCATACTTTTTTTCCTGAAAAGCATATTTAACAACCTTTTACCCCATCACCATGAAGGATATTAGCATGAAGTGAGATCTAAATTTATCAAAAAGCAATGGTTTAGTCGTAAAGATATGATGACTTCTATATCTGAAAATATATATCTTTGATATAAAAATTGAATGGTAGAATATTATATATAACTACCATATATGCTTTACTGGATCTTGATAAAATTTACTAGAATGATATGATAACAACCAATATTAGCCACAATAGGGCTACCATAGTAGCAAGGTTAATTTTAACTAAAGTGTAAAATATAGATAATTTTAATTAATAATAAAAAGATCAAACATATTTCAGTCAAGGAGACCTTTTGACTTCATATCTTTAAACTGGAAACTATATTTTGAAACAATTTATTTATAATTTCTCATATTATAGATTCATAGAAATTCTTAAAAGTGCCAGAGCCCTTTTTATGTAATCATCTTTATTCATAATTACTAATGCTCTTCTTTTATCAGCTGGTTTTATAATAATGTCTCTTCTTTCTAAATTATATAATGCATATCTCACAATGTTAAACTGTTCTTATGATCTTTTTATACCTGATTTCCATAATGACATCATGACAGATATTATGTATATATATATATATATCCAGCAGCATGTTCCTTTGAAATGATATCTACTCAGAAGAGGTACATAACTGAAACATTCTCTTAATTACCCAATTTCCTAAAATATTAAATTATTTCTTTTGTGTATATTTTTCATGTATGAGTGACTTTGATTGTGTACATATATAGACAAACTCGATTTAATTTATCCATTAGAATTCATATTTAATATGCAAACAATTATTTTTTTATACTGGATATTTATAATTAAATACATATTTGTATACGTATATTTTCATATTTTAAATGATCAAATTTTAATATTAAAAATTGTTCATAATGTTCCCTTCTATATATAAAATTTATGGTACTAGTATCAATGATCGTACACGTAGCTGGATGGTGCTGGTGTCACTCAAAAACAGTTAAATTTACCATTTCTGAGGCATCCTGTATTGACCTTTTCACAATTAACACTTGGTTCAAGCGCCTTGTTCTCACTCTACAAGTGATCACTACTGAGCCTGCACTATTACATAATTTGAGGGTGTGTAGATTTGAAGTCAACGTAACATTTGCAATGTTATTTAATAATATATTATGCTATATTAAAAGGATGTAGTATGAGGTCCAATAAATTTTAAAACCATCGCATTGGTTGTGAAATGACTTTGAAAGGTTTTAAAATTTGGGAAAGTTTTATTATAAGCGCGACTTATGAAATACTCATGCTAGTTGTGATATCTTCACAAGCCAAACAAAAAATGTTCAAATTGAATATGTGTAGTTGTTTGATCACTTACATGAAGTTAAAAATGTTACAGGAAAAATGTTTTTTTTTTTTTTGCTTTTTGTATGATTCTAAAATTGTGATTTAGTTATTGAATAGCAAAAAAGCAAGAAACAGAACACTGTTTAATATTTTGTTATTAAAAAAGGTCATAACGAATGAGTTTTTTGTTTAATAATGTTCTGGAAATGGGTGGGGGGGGGAGGGGTATCAAAGACATTTCCCTTTGTTAAATAAAAAAAAAGGAATTGATTTTGTAAAGATATTTTCTATAATAAAATATTTAAAAGGTCATAAATAATGGCTTTGTTATTGTTGTTATTAAAAAATAATACATTTATTTTTTAAAAACGTGGCCATATTTTTCGTTATTAAAATAAATGAAAAAATTAAAAACACTTATACTTATTTGAAAGATATTTTGGATTTACTTCTTAAAAAAGGTCAGTCACTGACTTATTTTAAAGATAGTTAGTTTTTAAAATGAAATATTTTTTAAAGATATTTTCTAGAATAAAATATAAAAAAGGTCATAAATAATGACTTTGTTATTGTCGTTATTAAAAAAGAATACATTTACTTATTTTTTTAAAAATGCCGCTGTATTTTTCGTTAATAAAAAAAAGAAAACACATATACTTATTTTAAAGATATTTTGGATTTACTTCTTAAAAAAGATCAATCTTTGACTTAAAAATCACTTCTTAAAAAAAGACCCCAACTTTGTTATTGTCGTTATGCTTCTTAAAAAAAGTCAGTCACTTGTCAAAAGGTCATGGCCAGGTAACATTATATTTCAGTGGTTTTCATTAGCACCAGCGCCATCCAGCGACGTGTACGGTCATTGATACTAGTACCAAATTAATAATAATTAATTTATAACAAAATTGAAGCAGACAACTCACTATAAATAAAGAAAATGATTAATATATCAACCTGACTTTCATTTCTTAATAAAATCTTTTCAAGATATTTCTTTTTATACAACCATGTGCATTGCACTATGATTTCTCCTTTATCAGAGTCAGGAATCTTTCAGCCACTATGTCCAGATAAACCTGTTTACCACCTTACATTCCCTTTCCATTCCCTTCCTAGGTTTTTCCCAAATTCTTCTCTATGCTGCTCCATCCTGTTTACACATCATCATCTTTGTTCACACTATGATCTTTATATCTAGATCCTTTTATCTTTTCCCAAACCCAGCAGAAAAACCAAGAACCACTTTATGTATAATAATTTTATTTATATTTATTCTCCCACAACTTCATTATTTCTATCCTTTCTACTTGTAAGCATTTACATTCAATTAACAAATGCCTAATATTTTCCATGCCTTCCTTATATAACTTGCAGACTAACTCACCCACATTCCTCAATTTATGTGTATATTTCCTTGTTGCTAACAATCGTGTCCAAGGATCAAATAGTAAACTACTTTCCTTACTATTATTATAAATTAACTCACACCCAATATTGTTTACTTCTATATATATTTAAACTCTTTTTACTCTCCATGCTAGTTTTCCATCTCTTCAATTCCTATTTTTTATTAATGCATCTATTCTTGTATCCCATTCTGTACCAATATACCATTCAATAATGCTCCTAACACAATCATCCATGTTTTGTACAAGTATACTAACATAGTCTTCATCCAAATCTTTTGCATACTTAGTTATTTTTCTCATCCATCTTATTACCTGTCCATACTCATAACCTAATTAAACACTATCTTGGCTATTCTCTTATTATCCATAAATTGCAATCTACCAAACATTTTCATTTTGCTGTTAGCATCTCTCATATAAAACTTGGCCTTCCCATTCCTCCTTGAATTGCATCCTTTGCCATCCACACATCTGCATCTAAAGCATGCCTTCCTACTTTTTTTGTACTTTTTCTAAGTAAAGTAGTACCTTTACTAACACATAATACATCCTTACCATAAGTTAGCCCTGCTAATCTTTGAATTACTTCTTATATCCCATCCATTCTTAACTTTCTTTTTGATAATACTGTAATTTAAAACCCTACCCCTTTTATAAGTTTCCTGAACTATAATCCTTTTTATAAATTAAACACCCTAATGTTTCACTTCCTTGTTTCACTAAGTACAGTCCATTTTTACTACATAACTTCTCTTATTAATAAAAACATCCCACACATCCACAAACATGCTCTTACATAATTTTTCCAATCTCTCATTTATAGAATATGCCTATCTAACATATACCAATTGTCAAATCTTGGTAAAAATCCAACTATTCTTACTATTCCTTTAATCTTATTCAAATTACTAATCACTTATTTGTACTCATCCACCATTACTCTCTCCGATGGCTCTGACAAATTTGTCCCTACCATACTATAAACATCTCCACTCCCTTGTTTTTTTACCTTATCTGTAATATACCTAATTCTAGCTCCAGTCAAACATACTCTTACATACCTATTTTTATTTTCTCTTGTAATTAAATCTCCACATCCTCTAATTAGCAAGTCTCCTATCAATACTGTTTCATGGTTTACTTTCCCTACTTCATCCGTAACAATGACTTCCACATTCGAATTTCCTTATCTACTTCTTCCTCATAATTGCTATTTATTAATTCCTTGATCTGCTCACATTTCATGTCTACCCCCAATGGACATTATTTACATAACATTACAATAAATAAAATGCTTAAAATACATACATTAAATATAATTAGTAAAATACATATATGTACATAAAAATGATTAAACTTATTACAATCTCCTCCCCCCTCATATATATATATATATAATATTATAAATCAATGTCTGTATTTCTTCAAAATAATATACACAAATTTATAAATAAATATTTAAAAATACAGTATTTAAAAGCTTATAAAAATATATATATGTATAATAGTCACTTAGGAGCGCTTTCAACTAACTTGTAGCTTTGTCAACTATCACGTTTAAAATGTCAGCTTTCCCATAATTCTATGATGTCAACTTTCCCATAATTCTGTGATCTTAATGTTTGCTGCTTGCCTATTAACCAAATGTTGCTTGTATTTACATATTAACATCGCCTCCTTAATTTTCCTTTTATTATTTATTTCAGTTTCCAATATTTTTACGTTGTTATAATTAAAATCTAAACCATATATACATGATTTATGCCATTATGTTTAATGATTGATTTGGTGCTTTCTATTATAAAACATGTAAATTAATTGAGAAAATGTTACAAGAAATTCTCGGTTATGGTATGTATACAATACGTTCATCATTTGATTTAGTTGGTAAAATTAATAACATTGTTATTGATAATAATGATGTAATTTGCACCTTTGATATCAGTGAAATGTACGGATCAATTGACAGAATGACTTCTATTGAAATAATTAATCATGCATTGAAATTAAAAAATGTTAACGTTAAAATAATAAAATTTATTATTGAAACATTAAACTTTATTGATAGAAACATTTATGCAATTTTTAAGCATGAATTTTATAAAATGAATAACGGTGGCCCATGGGACTTCCTACAGTTGCCCAGATATGTGATTTTGTTATATCTACATATGAAGAAAATATTTTAAAAAAAGATCATTATCAGAAAGATATTATTTTATACAATCGATATGTTGATGATGTTTTTGTTTGTGGAAAGCCAAATGCTATTAATGATTTGTTTAAGGAATTAAATAATATAAAGGGCTTAAAGTGGATTAAAACAGATGAAAATTTAATGAGTATACAATTTTTAGATTCCGAGATAACCAGAAACAAGGATAAACTGGATTACTATATGACTCTTAAACCAATAGCAAAAAGAGGATATATTCCATATGAATCAAAAGTACCAATGTCACATAAAATGGCAGATTTAAAATCCTTTTTATTTAGAAATGATAATCTTTATAAATATGCATCAGATAAAACTAAAAATATTGAAACTTATTATAATGAATTGTTAAACGTTGGATACAATTATGATTCTGTTTATTATACTATTAAAAATTTTACTTATAAATATAAAAATAATAATAGTGTTAATTCTTCTGATAAAAAATTGTGGATATCAATACCATATATTTCAAATCAACAGGCAAGTTTCATTAAGAAAATTTATAAAGGAATATGTGATATTGCATTTTATGCACCACCTACATTAAATAAATTAATAAACAATTCAAAGGATAAAACTTTATTTACAAATAAAAATTGTATCATTTACAAATGGACATGTGGGTGTGACCGTGGATATATAGGTGAATCGAGGTGCACATTGGAAAAAAGAACAAAGGAACACTTATTGTTATTTAAAAGGGTTCAAAATACAAAACAAAATTTTAAAAATAATGATAATTTATCAGCTTCTGTCTTTTATGACCATAATAAATCATGTATATATGTTTTCGATTTTAATTATAACAACGTAAAAATATTGGAAACTGAAAGAAATAATAATAAAAGGAAAATTAAAGAGGCGATGTTAATATGTAAATACAAGCAACATTTGGTTAATAGGCAAGCAGCAAACATTAAGATCACAGAATTATGGGAAAGTTGACATCATAGAATTATGGGAAAGCTGACATTTTAAACGTGATAGTTGACAAAGCTACAAGTTAGTTGAAAGCGCTCCTAAGTGACTATTACATATATATATATTTATAAGCTTTTAAATACTGTATTTTTAAATATTTATTTATAAATTTGCATATATATATATATTTACACATAATCCACAAAAAAAATGATAATCCCTTCCTTTTATTTTTAAAATTACAACTCTAAAGTTACCAATAATCTAACAATGCCCATTCCCCCCTAATTGTGCTAGATCTTTAACCATGTTTACACATTTATTTAAATTTTCTTGAAATTGCAAAGTTTCATAATATTTTCTTTCCTTGGAATTTTTAACATACGTTAGTACGTGAATATTTTTTTCACAATTCATTTTATATCCAGTATCCAAAAAATGTATGTGGCCCTGATCTTAGATCTTTTCTGTTATTTGCCCTATCATGTTCTTTATCTCTTTCCATGGCAATCTTTCCTGTCTGACCTATATATATATATCATATAGCAAAGATCACAACTAATATTATAAATCAACCCTACTCTATTTTTAATATAACCCATTCTTTTTTAAATACACATTTATTTCGCTAAACATTTACTATTTTTCCATCCTATCTTAATATCATCAGGTAACTTTTCTTTTATCAATGGATTATATAAATGCTTTGAATACGGAACTGAAACCCACTTTCTATTTTTATACCTATGCCTTATACTATCTTTTATATTATTATTATTATTATTATTTCTGAAATTTTTTAACATCTTTTTCTTTCATAATCATTCTCGACTTCCAATTTCTATTCAAATGCTTCTTTTGTATTCAATGCTAACCTATCATTTCTTAACTTAAACCTTTTCAAAGCTGCTATTTGCTGCGACCATGGCAGATGTGAATTTGGATTAATTATACCTCTTTTTTCTTTATTCTTAATATAATGTTTAATAAATATTTCACCATTAATTCTTTTTCTTAAAAAAAATGTCTAAATACTTTAATCCCTTCTCTTATTCCATTGTAAACTTAATACTGTATTTATTACTATTATTCAATTTTTTAAATACATTAACAATGCTTCTACTATTACCTATTAAAATTATATCATCAATATATCTATGATATTCTAGAATTTCCTTATTTTTTATTTATATCTCAATTATATTTTCCTCTATATAGTCAATCATAATCAATGATAAAACCCCATTAATAGAGCAAAATAAACCCATTCCTTTGTTATGTTCCAAAATTCTTCATTACATTTAAAATATAAAGGATCATTTATCAATAATAATGCTTCTCTGATAACATATAACCATTCTTCTGAAATTACATTACTACTTTTTATTTTATCAATAACGGTTTTTATACTATCTTCCTTAGGTATACACTTCTATTTATCTTTACATTATTTAATTTATCCATAAGTTCTAAATTCCTAATACAATACTTGCCAAAACCTACTGCAATGAGAATTTTTTATAATATAACCCATAAATCTTCAAGAATATAATTATTAAAGTCTAATATCATTCTTACTGGCATGTTATGCTTATGTGTTTTAACCTTCCCAAATAGACATGGATGTTCAAAGGCTGTAGGATATAAATATTTATATTCCTTTTCATTGTTTCATTAATTAACATTTTTTGAATACAGGACATAAAATAGATTGTGCAAAAAATATTCAGGTAATAAAATATGTTAAAAATTATAAGAAAAGAAAATGTTATGAAACTTTGTTCATTCAAGAAAATTTAAACAAATGTGTAAACATGGTTAAAGTTCCAGCAATAATTAGAGAAAAAATGAGTATTGTTAGATTATTGGTAACTTTAGTTATAAATTTAAAAATAAAAGGGATTATTATTAATGCTCTTTTTTAAATGATTTGTAATTATATATATATTGTATTGTTTATTTATACGTGGTACAAATATATTGGCATTTGGTAAAAGCTAAAAAAAAAAGAGTAAACTTAGATTTTTTTTTTGTTAGTATAATCTTTTTTTAAAAAAACGTACAGTGAAAGTTAAAATTGTCTTTCGTATTTTTTTTTATGTAATTAAAAATAAAAGTTAAAATTGGAGAGAACAAAAGACACACAAATCATTAATCCAGACAAGCTAATAGAAAAATATTTTAGCTAATTAAAGATGGCCGAAAGATTTGATAAAAAAAAAAAGAACTTTGTAATTGAAAATCGATAAAAAAATGTACAAGATTATGAACCAAAAATGCCATGATAATAACATGTGCAGAAGTCCGAAAACTGGACCTAAAGTATAAAAAGACAGAGGCCAGTTTGATCAGGGTCTTGTTTCGTCTGTTTCTCTATAGTTGGTCCTAGATAACAAAAGAATATATCCAGGATCGCCCTACATGGAATTAATTCTGCATGTCGGAGTGAACCGAAGCTTCTGCGGACATCGTGCCTGAAGATGGACACCAGAAAAGCCTTCGTGACCGACTAGGAGAATAGATCACAAGATCAACTTATAACCAATGGCCGAGCTCATTCTAACCCAAAAAACTTCCTTATTCCCGATTGTGACCAAACTAAGCATTTACAAACCATTCTTAAAAATATACATATAATAGGACCCCGATAGAGACTTTAATTTTATTGATCAAGAGACTCTTATTTAACCAAGAACTTTTTAATAAATGTTTAACTGTTATTTTTTTTTATTAATGGATTCACGTCTGGATTAGCGTGTGTTCTCTCCAATGTATTTAATTAGTAATTTCTCTATTTTAATTTATTAGAATAAAAATATTTATTTATCTAATATCAACTTTTCATTTGTACGTTATTAATAATGATTATTAGTATTTATTATTAAATTTATTAATATTAGTTTAGTGATATTTGAAAATATAATTTACCTTTGCCAATATGTTATGAATAAGTTCCAGGAATAATAATATTTAACAAATAATTTTAGTTACGGTAAAAATATAGTACTGTCTTTTAAAAGCATTTTTAATTTACAACTTGCGAGACATGCTGGTGACAGATTTCAGCGGATTCTTATATGAATCCTGGTGCCCTGATCAAATAAATTAAAAGCTGATTTTGTCAATAACGCAAATCGTAACAATTACTAGGTAGAGTTGATCAGGAAATATAGTTATGTTTTTTTAGAAATAGAAATACAATTTTCTTCTTCTTGGCATAACTTGATCAACTCGCACAGTTTATTGCATATAGAGGCCTAGCAAGACAGAAAACGTTACAATATATATATATTACGAGAAGGGGGAAAAATCGATTGTAATAAGTTTAATCATTTTTATCTATAGATATGTATTTTACTAATTATTTTTAATTTTTGTATTTTAAGAATTATATTTATTGTGAGTTGCTGTAAGATGATTGGTCATGTGATTATGTAAAAAGAAACATCTTGAAAAGGTTCCATTAATTAATGAAAATTGGGTTGATGTATTAAGTATTTTTTTTATTTATAGTGAGTTGTTTATTTCAATTTTGTTTTAAATTGATAATTTTTAATTTTACACATTTTCATATATACTTATGTAAGCATTTGTGTGTGTGTTTTTCTAATTTAAAAAAAAAAAACAAACATGTTTTTTTCATGGGGTGAGGGGGGGGGGGTATTTAGGGGGGAAAAATTGTAAATTTTTGATGCAATAGATTAATATATAATTGGCTAAATCTTTTAGCAAAAATTATTTGCAGCATATAATTCAGAATATTTTTCTCTTAACTTTAAGTTTTATTAACATTAATTTAGCTGTATTTTCTGATAAAAGGCAAATAGCTTATAGAGATAAATAATTTCAGTTATTTAATATATATAAACCTTAATATAAATGAAGATTTCCAATAATAATTTAGATAAAATTTTCAACTATATATTAACAATTAAAATTGATAGTGCAATATGAAACCTTATGATCAAATAATAATAATACTTGTCAGTCTCTTTAGACCAAAAATGGCTAGGATAAATACTATTGCTATTACTAGATCACATAATTTCAACTAGCACAGTCAGTTTTTAAATTGTAGCTAAAATTTTATCTAGATTATTACATAAGAATTCTCATTTATATTTCAATATTTACATCTATGTAACATTCAATTTATTTATTAGCACAGTAGTCATATGGAATTTTTAATGAAAGGATTTACACCCTACGAGTATGCACTGTAAATTTGTTTAATATCTCAATGATGTTTTGTTGAGTATAGAGGATACTCTCAAACCAAAGCATAAGATAGAGATTTTTGGAAAGATAAAAGTGGCCGTCTTATCTTTTGTATGTAAATCCCTTCATTAAAAATTACATATGACTATCGTGCTAATAAATAAATTGAATATTACATAGTTTCTAATATTGTATAAATATTAACAAGCAGTAAATTGAAAAATTTTGTAAACATTAGTGATACAACAAAACTAATGGATCTAAAATGAATAAAGAAACGCTTCACGCTTTCAAACCAAGATGCTTTAGATTGGTCTATATAACTAAATTGAGGTATGAAAGATAAGATGGTCACCCTTATCTTTTCAAAAGTCTATCTTGTGCTTTGGTTTGAGAGTATCCTTTATATTAAACAAAACAATATTAAGATATTAAACAACATTCAGTGCATGTGCATATATCATTTCAATACAAATATTTACATCTCTAAATCCATGAAAACTTTAATATAATATATATATAATGACTTGAAAATTTTAAGCAAAAATTCTTAAATGATAAAAAAATATGTTAATTAACTTTGTTGCATCTATTGAAATCTTCAAATCTCCTAATGAAAGCAAAATGGCTTAACAAGTTATTTTAAATAAAAAGTACTTATTAAAAAATAAATTTGTTTTTGCAACAGATTGAAAAGATTTTCTGAAAAATAGACTAAAAGTGAATGATGTTATTTTATTTAAAAAAAACAAAAACAAAGTAAGTCAGTTTGCATTGTTGATTTTAGAGATAAAATTTTAATCTAATTAACTAATGGAAAGAATCAGGCTTTACACAATGATTATTGAAAGATAAAATTTAAATTCACTGATATTACTGACAGTAATGGAAAAAGGAAATTTTTTGATAAAGCAACTTATTTGCACTAATGCTTTCTTCAATCTTAAGACTTATTAGAATAATTTTCTTTTGAGTTGATCACAGAGTTTCTAAATTTTTGATTTAAGTTTTTATAAGTTTATGTTGATGCTGCTTATTCATATCTTTTACTTATGATCCTTTAAGCAGAATTAATGGCTTTAGTATTAATAAGATTGCATATTTAATAGCATCAGGATTGAAAATATAATCTATTGCTAAATTAAAAAGTATTGATGTACACATTTCTATTTGGAAATAGAAAGAATAGTTTTCTGCACTAAAATTAATGTTAGTCATAATTTGTTTTTATTATTAGAGGATTAAATATATTTATTTAAAATAAAATTAAAAAATTAATATATGAATATATAAAACATATAATAGAGATAAAAGAAATGTTTATATTAAAATGCTTTTATTGACCATGCACAAAAAAAATAATGATAATTGTTTCTTCAATCACAGGGTTTTTTAGATTTAATTTGAAATAAAAGCACGAGGAATCCAGAAATTAATTAAGTCAATAACTTCTTATAAAAAAAATAGGGATTGGCTTAATTAATTTCTGACTTCTCCTCATGCTTTTATTTTAAGTTAAATCTAAAAAGCCAATTCTAGTTGAAGAAATAATATTTTTTTTCTTTATAAAAAAAAATTATCCCTATTATTTTTAAGTATTTAGTACTGGCACAGTAAATAAAAATGTAAAACTATATTATATTTTAAATTGATTGAACACTTATAATTAATAAATATATATTACTAGATATTTCTGCTATAAGTTAAAACATATACCTTTTACATATATATCACATTTAATATGTATACATAATAATATGTGTAAATAAGTAATTAAAAATAAAAAACATTCTTTTAAGTGAAAAGTGTTCAACATTTTTACTTTGGAAATTAAAAAAAAAAAAAAAATGCTTATCAAAACTGTATTGTAATGAACTTCACTTAATACATATAATTTTATTTGAAATAAATTTCACACAAGTATATATATATTTATATACTATATATTTCTACTGTATACTCTTTATGTATATATTACATTTAATCAAAATCATCCCAAATTCAAAACTCAACTAGATTTTAAAACAAATATACTTTAAAACACTACTAATGGCTTCACTGCTGCAAGCAGACTTCTCACTTATAAAGAACTACAAAATAACATATTTAAATTAAGCATTACCCACAATTCCACTTCCCATACACTCTTAATACTACAAGAATAAAACAGACAAAACTCTCCATATAGTATTGCCACTCAGTGCAAGCCAGAGTAATCAATAAATGCCAGAAAGCTTGTGCATAAAATCCTCATATAGTGCCTACTCATCCAATATTGCCAGACTAGTTTCTGGCTTGTGGCCTTTGTCAGTGAGGAGCCTTGGCTCTGAGGGCACTCCACCTACATCTAATGCAACTCTCCAGCAGCTACCTTTTATCTCTATTTAACTACAAAACTATGAGTCTTAAATTGAAAACACTATATTTTTAATCCAAGTTCATTAGCGTATATAATCATATAGGTCTGAACTCATTTCAGTACCATACATTTTGGTGTCTTTGGTTCTATAATAACCATAGCCATCACTATCCTATTAGGCAGGATGGATTTTAAGCCAATAAACATCTCATGATCACCATTTCTTATGCTTGCTTATAACTGTTATTAAAACAAGTAAAACTCTCTATATGTATTGCCACTCAGTGCAACCAGAGTAATCAATGGATGCCAGAATGTTTGTGCATAAAATCCCCCATCTAGTACCTACTCCAATATCTCCAGACTAGTTTCTGGCTTGTGGCCTTCGTCAGTGAGGAGCCTTGGATTTGAGAGCACTGCACCTAAATCTTAGGATTTAATGAAACCCTGCATGGGGATTTTATGCACAAGCCTTCAGGCATCCATTGATTACTCTAGCTTGCACTGAGTAGCAATATTGTATAAACAATTTTGCTTGTTTTATCAACAGTTATGAGCAAGCATAAAAAACAGTGATCACGTGATGTTTGGTGGTTTAATACCAATCCTGCCTATTAGGATAGTGGTGGCTATGATTATTAAAGAACCGAAGATACCAAAATGTATGAATACTGAACTGAGTTCAGACCTATATGACTATATAAGCTAATAAGCTTGGATTGAAAATATATTGTGTTTTTAACATTATTGTCATAGTTTTTGTAGTTATGTAGAGATAAAAGGTGGCTGCTGGAGGATTGTATTAGATCCGAAGATTTAGGTGCAGTGCTCTCAGATCCAAGGCTCTTCACTGACGAAGGCGACAAGTCAGAAACTAATCTAAGGATATTATAGGAGTAGGTACTAGATGGGGATTTTATGCACAAGCCTTCTGGCATCTGTTGATTACTCCGGCTTGCACTGAGTGGCAATACTGTATGGAGAATTTTGCCTGTTTTATTAACAGTTATGAACAAGTATAAGAAACCGTGATCATGTGATGTTTGGTGTTTTAATATTAAAAGAACTTCTAAATAAGTTAATTGTTTCAGAATAATAAATTTTTAATAATAAAGAATCTTTAATTCTTTTTTTATTTCATTTCTCTCAAAGAAGACAACTGTTATGTCTTTACAAAATAATAAAAACACTACAAATAATACTTAAAATAAATGTTACCTATATTTGAATAAATTTTAGTATAGTTTACAGATCTATAATTAGTCTATCAAATAATACATATATTACTGATTTCCCACAATAATATTATTACAAAACCCGGAGGCTTACGAAATAAAAATAAACCCGTGGTAGGTTGTACATTACCCTAGTCGGTACTTTTAACCTTCAACCCCAAGTTGGCTGGGTGGCGTCCGATATTCCTGAGTGAATGTAAATTCACAAAGTCCTTGCACTCACTCCGGCTCTCAGGAAAAGAGTGAATCGCTTTTTTCCTTCCAAACTGCGTTTTAGTCTCGCGCATTCCATTGTCTATTAATTAAAAGTTATTTTAATTAATCTAGTTTCGTATCACCTCAGGAATTCATAATCTTTTTAATAGTCTTTACTTCCATCTTGGATTTTGTTTCTATAATTTGATTTAACATTATTCTTTTAAATCATAAGTTTATTTACAGTTTATACAATTTTAGTCTTTTCCTTCTCGCTTCAATTACATATGTTTTCTTCTGCCATACTTTAACACTCATTTTTAGATAACTATTATATACCTTTCAATTCTTTCTATTTCTTTATGTGCGCACATACTTTTCTATGCTTAGAATAATAACTCTTATTTTCCCACAATTTTACTTCTAAAGTAATTTTATCGGCAACGATTTACAGATATAACACTCCTCCCCCACTTTAGAAGTTTTTTTTTTTCTGATGTTACAAAATTTTCCAAATATGCTGGTTTTCTTTTAAAATGCACTGGTTTCGGTGATTTTTTTTAATCTTGAGGAAAACTGTTATCGATTTCCATTGTCTCTTCTAAAACCATTTCCTCGTGTGCTTTAATATCCGTATTTCTCTCGTTCTGTTTTATATATTTAGGTTCGTCTGTTATCTCTATTTGTTATTGTGAATTGTAACTATTTTGTTCACTTTCATACCGTTTTCTAATATAATTTTTATGACATCTATAGATTCGGTTATCTTCACCTTTAATTATGTAAATTTGCTTTGATAATTTTTTCTCTATCATACCATTTATCCATTTTTCCTTAACATATCTCTGCACATTATGTTATCTCCAATTCCAAATTTTTCTATTGTTTCTTCTGGTTCCCATTGTTTAAATTTCATTGGTTTTAAGAAATCAAGTCCAGTTCTTATTTTTCTTCCAAATAGTATTTCCGCAGATTTTCTTGTCGTTGTTGTCGGTGTAATGTTCTGATACCACATGAATTCTTTTAAAATCTTCTGTGTATCCCTACTAGTACTCTTTTTAATAAATTGCTTTGCTTGTCGCACCGCTCTCTCAGCTAAACCATTCGACTCGGGTGATACGGTGGTGTCAATATATGTTTTATATTCCATGAGTCCATGCACTGTTTAAATTCGTTACTCACAAAGCTTGGTCCGTTATCTGACACAATCGCCACCGGGAAACTGTGTGTTAAAAATATTTCCTTTAGTATTTTTATTGTTTCCTCCCTACTTATAGATTTTGCTTGATGGCATTCTATCCATTTAGAAGTTGCATCAATTAATATAAAATATGTTTTTCCCTCTATAGGTCCAAAGTGGTCTATATGTATACGCTGTCATGGACTAGACAGCTTTGGCCACGACACATTGTTTTACTGGCAAGGTCCTTTCTGCTTGACATATCTCGCATCTATTTATAAAGTTCTCAATATCTTCATTAATTTTTGGCCACCACATATAACTTCTGGCTAGAGCCTTTGCTCTCACTATCCCTGGGTGTCCTTGGTGAATTATTTTCAAGACTCTCCCTCTACCTTCAGGAGGGACCACTATTCAATCTCCTATCACTATACACCCTTTACAGATTGATAGTTTGTCTCTGCTCATCCAGAACGCGGTTGCTAATTGTTCCGATTTCTTTTCTGGCCATCCATTTTTAATCCACTTACATAATATTCTATAACTTTCTTCCTTTTCCGTCCAATCCTTAATGTTTTTACTATTTATCATTTTAGAATTTAATGTATCGATGAAATTCACTTCGACTTCTATTTCACTCTCCTTGTTATTTTCCGGTACTCTGGATAAAGCATCTGCATGTGCCATACATTTACCTTTTCTGAATTCTCAACTGAAATCATAACTATTTAATATATTTACCCATCTGGTCATTCTCGGGCTTAAATGTTCCGGTATAGGGCAATCTTTCCCTATAATGCTTATTAAAGGCTGTGATCCGTTATTATTGTAAAATCTCTTCCATAAATATATTGATGAAATTTTTTAACGGCCCACATTATTGCTAGCGCTTCTTTATCTAGCTGGCTCTAATTACATTCAACATTTGACAACATTCTTGATGCGTACGCTATGGGTCTCTCTAAACCGTTAATTTTATGAGCTAATACTGCTCCTATTCCGAAATGAGATGCGTTGGTCGTTAATACTACTTCTTTATTTAGATCAAAATGCACTAAAAAAGAATCTGATGTTAATAATTGTTTAACTGCCTTAAATGCTTGTTTGTGCCTTTCATTCTATTGTCCACTTTTGACCTTTCCTCAAGAACTCGTAGGGTGGTGCAGCTATCATGGCTTTATTTTTTTAAAAAGGTTCAAAAAATTTTATCAGTCCTAAGAAAGCTTGCAGCTGTTTAACACTCTTAGGTGAGTCTACATTTTTAACTGCACTTATTTTTTCAGTTAAAGGTTTTTTACCTTTGTTAGTAATTAAATGCCCCAGAGACTTTTTTTCTTGCATTTCCCATACACATTTTTTCAAGTTAAGTTTAACCCCTGCATTACATAGCTTTTTACAGACAACTTTAATTTTTTCAGCTAACCTACCCAACGTTGATTCTGCAATTAAAATGTCATCATAATATGGGTGTACACCTTCAATACCATTTAATATTCCGTTTAACTTTGCTTGGAAAATATTCGGAGCCGATGTTATTCCAAATGGTAAACGGTTACATTTAAAAAGCCCAAACTGGGTTGTCAATGTTAACACCCGAGCTGTATTTTCAGTAACTCTTATTTGGTGATAGGCTGCATTCAAATCTAACTTTGCAAAATATTTTGTACTCGATAAGCTACTTAATATTTCTCTAATATTGGGAATGGGATATGAACCCTTATTTAAATACTTATTCACAGTTGTTCTATAATCTCCGCATATTCTAATTCTACCGACTGGTTTGTTTAAAATTACCACTGGTGTATCCCACTCCGACCCTTCTATCGGTGACAAAACCCCTGTTTCAACTAATTTATTAATTTTTTCCTCAGCCAATTTACGTTGCGCGAACGGTATTTTTCTGGGTCTACAAATACAAGGTTTTGCATTATCACTTAGATTTAATTCAATCGGTTTTGTATCGATCAACCCCAATTCCTCCATGAATAATTTTGGGTATTTTACTAACATTTCATTCTCGAATGAAATCTTTTTAACTATTGAAAATTTTATTCCCAATTTATCAAACCAATCACGACCTATTAACAGAGTAATATCTTTTTGTACTACATATACTGTAAGTTTGTAATTCCTTTTGCTACGAGTTATTTTTGCATTAACTTTCCCTACTATTTTAATGGGAATTCCATTTACGTCTTTAATTTTTAACAATACTTTTTGTAATTCTAACCCGGGATTATCTATAGCTATTTCATTCCACAACTTTTTAGAAATTAACGAAATCCCGGACCCACTATCTATTTCCATTTTAATTTTCTTCTGAAACATTAAAATTTGTAAAAACAACTGATCTTGGTTATCCAGTCCATTATTATTTTTAATACAATTTTTCTTAATTTTAAAATCTTTTCTACTACTCATTTTTTGTCTGCGTTTTTTTACATACTTTTGCTATGTAGCCCTTCCCACCGCAATTATAACATTGTTCCTTTCTAAATCTGCATTCTTTTGCCAAATGGCCTTTTTTACCGCAAGCAAAACATTCAACTAGAAACTTATTATCAGTTTTACAATCTTTTTTTCATACTTGTTTATTTTATAAATCTCTATTCTACTATTTTCTTCTTTTTTAGAAAATTCTCTTACTTGGTGTATTATGGATTCGTATACAATCCCTTTTTGCATTGCTCTATCATACATTAATTTTACTTCTGACAATAAAGACTGTCTTAATCTCTCATCGCAAATTCCCCAAAGTAGTTGATCTATTAAGATCTGGTCTACAAAATTGCCATAATCGCAATTTTTAGCTAGCTGAAGTAGAGCGATATCATACTCTTTAATGGATTTGTTTCTCTGCTGTTTTCATTTCCGTAAGTTTAGTCTGGCTACATATAATGATGGTTTAGGGCTGAAATATTCTGTTAACTTATTTACTAACTCGTCGTAACTAATTAGATCTGTTATTTGTCCCTGAAAAAGTTTATTTGCTATTTCAATAACCTTTCTCCCTGATAGACAGAAAAATGCGGCTACTTTCTTTTCATTTTCACAAATTAAATTCAATTTGAAAAAATTTTGCAACTGCATTACATAATATGGCCATTCCTGCAGACAACCTATGTCGAATTCTGTGATGCTAGCTTGCCCTATCGACATTTTCCTTTTCTTTTTTCGCTACTTGAAAAAAAAAACTTTTTATTACCGACTATTCATTAATCTACGGACAAAGTTCAAACACTGACTGCGCCAATTTTGTTATGTCTTTACAAAATAATAAAAACACTACAAATAATACTTAAAATAAATGTTATCTATATTTGACATAAACTTTAGTATAGTTTACAGATCTATAATTAGTCTATCAAATAATACATATATTACTGATTTCCCACACTAATATTATTACAAAACCCGGAGGCTTACGAAATACAAATAAACCCGTGGTGGGTTGTACATTACCCTAGTCGGTACTTTTAACCTTCAGCCCCGTGTTGGCTAGGTGGCGTCCGATATTCCTGAGTGAATGTAAATTCACAAAGTCCTTGCACTCACTCCAGCTCTCAGGAAAAGAATGAATCGCTTTTTTCCTTCCAAACTGCGTTTTAGTTTCGCGCATTCCATTGTCTATTAATTAAAACATTATTTTAATTAATCCAGTTTCGATTCACCTCAGGAATTCATAATCTTTTTATTAGTCTTTACTTCCATCTTGGATTTTGTTTCTATAATTTGCTTTAACATTATTCTGTTTAAATCATAAGTTTATTTACAGTTTATACAATTTTAGTCTTTTCCTTCTCGCTTCAATTACATATGTTTTCTTCTGCCATACTTTAACACTCGTTTTTAGATAACTATTATATACCTTTCAATTCTTTCTATTTCTTTATGGGCGCACATACTTTTCTATGCTTAGAATAATAACTCTTATTTTCCCACGATTTTACTTCTAAAGTAATTTTATCGGCAACGATTTACAGATATAACTATAACCTTAGCTTCGTCAAAATTAAAAGTGTAACCTGTATCTTTTTCATGGATGTATAAAGCAGAACTATCCATATATAAAGCAGAACTATAAATAGTTCTTTATATATCCATGAAAAAGATACAGGCCACACTATTAATTTTGATGAAGCTAAATTTGTCTTCTTTGAGAGAAATGAAATGAAAAGAAGAATTAAAGAATCTTTATTATTAAAAATGTATGATTCTGAAGCAATTAACTTATTTAGTTATTTTAATATTAAGGGTGTATGGGAAATAATTAGAATTGTGGGTAACATTTAGTTTAAATATGTTATTTTGTAGTTCTTTACACTTGAGAAATCTGCTTAGAGCAGTGAAATCATTGGTTGTGTTTTAAAGTTTATTTTTTGCTAGTCTAGTTGAGATGTGAATTTGGGTTAATTTTGATTATTTATTGAATAGTTTAGCTTTATGCTTTTAATGCTTATATTATATTTAGTATGTGTACATAATTATAGGCTGCAGAAAGGAGTTTTGCTATTAACTGAAAGGAGACCCTTTGATTCCTCTTGGAGGCCTTAAAGGAACCGAGCAGGGCAAATTCCTAATGTCCACTCCATACGTTCTTGTCATTGCAGCTGTTATTACTATGTGATTATTCATATAGTATACGAACATGAATGAGCCGCTCACCAACACGCATTAGCCAGCGTGGTGAGTTTATTGGCTTTTTACCTCTGAGTTTAAGATCAAGAAACACCATGGTCGTTCTTCTCAGTGCCTGATAAGGCAGAATGAATGTTTGTGTAAATGATAATATTTTCCCAATACATATATACAATTATGACAGACAAAAATAAAGCATGGCCCTTATTCCCAGGAGGCTGTAAAGTTATCAACCAAGGCAGCGGTTGGTGGCCGAAGGCGGAGGGTGCTAAGAATCCCCTGATTGCGCACCCAGGCTGCAATTTGATGACGACTTTTTATTTAGGTACTTACAACTGCAGATCACTTTCAAGTGAAAGAAGATTGCAAGAATTAGAAGAACTCTCTTAT
Source organism: Epiperipatus broadwayi (assembly GCA_028023455.1). Taxonomy (NCBI): domain Eukaryota; kingdom Metazoa; phylum Onychophora; class Udeonychophora; order Euonychophora; family Peripatidae; genus Epiperipatus; species Epiperipatus broadwayi. The sequence continues at coordinate 13,073,951 of JAQFVV010000019.1, forward strand.
ATTAAATGGGACATTATTGGACTTTGTGAAGTTAGAAGAAAAGGTGAAGAGACAATTGATTTAAAAAGTGGACATATACTCTATTATAAAGGCACAAATATTGGAAATAGAAGTGGAGTAGGATTCATTATAAATAAAAAGTGGAAGAACAATATTGTGGAGATTGATGGTGTATCGGACAAAGTGGCAAGATTAGTTATACAACTTAATAGCAGATACCAAATGCAGATAATTCAGGTTTATGCCCCAACAAGTTCTCATAGTGATGAAGTAGTAGAAGATTTTTATATGGATGTACAAATAGCTTTTGATCAGAGTAAACACCATTTTAAAATTGTTATGGGAGACTTTAATGCTAGAATTGGTAAAAAAATGAAAGATGAAAGTGCTGTGGGTAATTTTGGTTATGGTAATAGAAATGAGAGAGGACATAGACTTGTGGAGTTTGCAGAAAAAGAAAAACTTTATATTATGAATTCTTTTTTTGAGAAAAATGTTAAAAGGAAATGGACATGGAAATGGAAGCATCCAAATAAAGGTACAGCAGAATTGGATTATATTTTGACTAACAGGAAATACATATTTCAAGATTGTAATGTTCTTAATAAATTTAACACAGGAAGTGATCATCGATTAGTAAGGTGTAAGATACGTGTTAATGTAAAACTAGAGAGACAAAAATTATTAAGAAAAACAATATTTACAGTTGATATTCCTAATCTTCAGAAACATTCTAATGAATTTAAATTAGAACTTACAAATCGGTTTCAAGTATTAGTAGATTTTGAACATGATTCAGATTTGAATGAAATTAATATGAAAATAACTGATACACTTTTGAAAACTGCAACAAAGATAGCTGGTAGAAAGAAACAGCAATTGACCAATAAAATTTCTACTGAGACTAGAGAATTTATGAAGAAAAGAAGGAATATGAAGATATACAAAAATGATGCATTAAAAAGAATTGAATATCTCGAATTTTGTAAAATGGTGCGGAAAAGAGTTGAAAATGATATAAGAAAGTATAATTGTGAACTAGCAAGGAAAGCTGTAGAAGAAAATAAAAGTCTTAAGAATGTAAAACAACATTTTGGTATTGGTAGGAAATTTATATCTGCAATAAAAAAAAAGATCGAATTATTACTAAAAGGAGAGATGACATCATGAAATTAGTAGAAGATTTTTATCAAGAATTATATAGTAATAAAGAACAAGTACCTCCTATATCTATTACATCTTCCAAATTGCCCAGAATTTTAAATGAAGAAGTGAGACATTCAATTAAATGTATGAAGAAAGGAAAGGCTCCAGGTAATGATGGAATTATAATTGATATATTAAAAGAAGCAGGTAAAGAAACAGAAAAAAATTTAGCAAAATTATATACTAAATGTCTAAATGATAAAGATGTACCGGATGATTGGAAGAATGCAGTAATAATATTAATATTTAAAAAAGGTGATAAAGAAGATATGAGAAATTACAGACCTATCAGCCTTTTATCAGTTTTATATAAAATTTTTACCAAGATAATTATTACTCATCTACAGAGAACATTGGATTTCCACCAACCAAGAGAACAAGCCGGATTTAAAAGTGGTTTTAGTACAGTAGATCATATTGTAACGGTCAGAAAACGTGTGACTCGTAAACATAGTGCAGAATTCGACCACCATACAGAACAGCAGTACCATCGAGTAGCGAAGCCATCCGTGGTACTGAGTTCGAACATAGTTTATCGGTTCCACAATACAATCCACGAAACAACGCATCTGATGCGACATTAGTAAATATTTTCTTAGGCACGGTGGTCAGGGATATGCAAGAGACTCATGATTTTATTCTCGAGTTAGCCAATAATCAAACTAATATTAATTAAACATTCATATTTACATAATCGAGGAAATAGTATATAGAATGGGTATCGAATGAATGAAACGTAACTGCAGATGTATAGTTTAAAATTATTTATTAATACATTTTAATAAAACAATCATTTACTAATAATATTTGTGGATTTAAAGCTTCAGTAGCGGGATTTGCGACATGATTATATTTTAAAGAATACATTGATTTATTTAGACATTATTTATATTGAGGATTTCAGTAGCGGTATTTCCGATACTGAAATGTTTACAAAAGGAATACATTTATTTGAAGGCGTAATCTAGCTACCTAAAAATTCTCGAGTAAGTATTTCTAATGCATGCCTTGGGGAATTTATACCTTTGCAATGCAAGAGTCTAAAGTAAGATTTAAGAGTAGCGGCGGACATATATTTATTTAATTAAAATATTTATTTATGACTAAGGGCAAACATTTATTTGAGAGTGAATTACGAAGATAATGCAGAGGCAGAATGATATATAGAATAATAGAATTGAGCAAAGGAACACGTGGTACGCTTTAGAAAGGCGATATGGAATGGCAGTCTATCGAAACTGCAATGCCGCGAATGGGTTTATAAGAATGTCAGGTTGGTCTCGGCCTTCGACCCAACGAAGTAAGGTGTCACATAAGCATAACTAGGGACAAGCGGTCCGTGTCGCAGTTTTGCCGGCTGGCTGCATGATGTTGTCAAGTCCTACGGGAGCACCCATTATGCCCGCTTGTGTAGGACGACTGGGGTTAATTTCAACCCTGAAGAACGAAAATTTCACGGCGGAATGGGTCATCGCGTCTCTAAAACGTAACACATGTATACTGTATAAACGGTTATGATGAGATTTAAATAGATTTCTGACTTGGCCCTACATTACCAACATTTACTCAAGAACTCTGGCGACTCTCAAAGAAATGGGATTTTCTAGAATTATTCATTAAATTTAATAAATACAAAATATACATAAACTGGGAGTTATTACAACTAATATGCCAGCCATTTGCGAAGTAGTAGACCCTGCATTACAATAATGATGCACTGAATGCGTGTCGATTTATATGAAAGTAAAGTTATTTAGGAAAGTAAATATTAATGAAAATTGGACACGCATTCATTGTTTTAAGCGATCATAGATTTAAACTTTGAAATTTGAGACGATTATGAGCATGCAATAAGTAAATAATAACTATAGATAGAATGTAGATTTGAGAAATACGCACCCAAGAAAGACAGAGTGAGGTAAGCTAGATTATTAGAGAAATTTACATATTAAATTAATTATTCAGTTTTAGTTATACATATGGTAGTTTGACATTTTATAATTTAGATAAGTAGTATGAAGAAAAGCTATAGCATATTATTAGAGTACTCGAGTTTGAACACAGACAGGTACCTGTTTTATAGGAAGTTTTCCGAGTCCATTGGTTAAGTAGCAAATAGTTCACGAGTGGCAATTCTTTCTTGTATTTAGATATTCATTTAATTTCATGGCAGCAGCAGCTTTCTCATTCATTTCAGGCAGCAGATCTTCATGGTGAATTTATGACGGGCAATGACAGTTCAGCATCCGATAGGCCATCTCCCGATGGAGAATAATCTAGGTGCTTTACTCGGTCATACCTTGGCAGGAACAAATTATTTTTATTATTTTTGGAGACTCTCAGTGATCGAGAGCAAAGCTAAAGTTTAAGTGAATGTCTCCAGCAAGTCTAAGATGGCCTCTTTTTTTATCTTGATCTCCCACATTTTTGTTAAGATATTTTTAGGTTCTACTTAATCTGCCCTGAGGATAATCAATGCATTTTGTTGTTTTTTTAATTAAAGAAAGCTGCCGTTCTATTGTTTACATTTTACATTTACTAATTATATTTTGGGGAATTTTTCTTTAATTAATCTATTATCTATCACTGACCGATGCTTTTCAATTTCAAAAACAAAAAGGGAACATAAGATTATTTTAACTTTTAATTAAATATTACATCAGATATTTTTAGAATTATTCTTAAATGAAATTTAAACAAAGCAATAAATACGAACTTTATAATCCAAAATAAATGATTAAAATTATACAAAATTATATAACTAAAAGAAATCTAAATTATATTATTTTATCCCTATTTATTGCCTTTAATTTGAGATCGAAATGTGTGCGTGTTTATGCTGAATTCTACATATATTTATACATTTTTAATATTGTTACACACACAATTCGATACCAAAAAGTTTAAATTTGGGCGGGATAGACCGGTCAGTGAGAGACGACAGAAAAAGGTGAAACTTAAGATTCGAATACGAATCTTACTGTTTCAATATCCAGGTATTGAGAGAAGTTATAGAAAGGACAAATGAATATGAGTTGCCATTATGCTTAGGATTTGTAGATTATGAAAAGGTATTTGACTCTATAAACATTTCTTCAGTGATTAAAGCATTAGATCATCAAGATATAGATCCAGGATATTGTCATATTTTAAAGAATATTTATAAAAATGCAACAGCAACAATTAGATTACATAATGACACTGGGAAAGTCAACATTGAGAAAGCTGTAAGACAAGGTGACTCCATATCTCCAAAACTTTTTACAACAGTGCTGCATGAAGTATTTTGTGGATTAAAATGGGAAACTAAAGGAGTGAAAGTAAATGGTGATTATTTAAGTCATTTAGATTTCGCAGATGATGTAGTTGTTTTTGCAAATAATGCTTCAGATCTGCAGGAAATGTTGCAGGAATTATCAGATGAAAGTAGGACTAAAGATAAATGTTAAAAAGACTAAAGAAATGTTTAATCGATTTGCTCAAAATATGAAAATAAAGATTGATTATGATGAATTAAAAGAAGGTAACAGTTACAAATACCTTGGTCAGATTATTAATACAGATGGAAACATAATGGAGGAAATTAATCATAGAATTAAACTTGGTTGGAGTGCTTTTGGTAGAAATAACTTGATACTAAAAGGAAATATGCCTATGTGTTTGAAAAGGAAGATTTTTAACAAATGTGTTTTACCAGTTCTTACTTATGGATCTGAGACTTGGACACTTAATAGAAAAGCAATTCAGAGACTTCAGACCACTCAAAGAAGTATGGAGAGATGTATGTTGGGAGTAACAAGAAGAGATCGTAAACGCAATGTATGGGTAAGAGAACAAACAGGTGTTACTGACCTCATTGAAAAAATTAAAAGATTGAAATGGAGTTGGGCTGGACATATTGTTAGAAGAGCTGATAATAGATGGACAATTGAAATTTTAAACTGGATTCCAAGAGATTGTAAAAGACCCAGAAAGAGACCACATGTGAGATGGATGGATGAAATAAAGTGTGCAGGGGTGATGTGGAGAAGAGAAGCTAAAGATCGGAGAAGATGGATTAAACTTGGAGAGACCTTCATCCTGCAGTGGATTGATAATGATGACATAATTATATATGTATAAGAAATCAGTAAATAATTTATCTATTTAAAATTGTTGACGTTTATTTTTTTTATGTTAAAGAAATGTTTTTAAATTGAAAGTATAAAAAAAAATCTTTATACTGCTCTCTAGCGAGTTAACAAATAAATAAACAAACAGATTTTTCAACTTCAATAAAAGCATTTAATAAAATAATAAAATTAACAACTAAAACAAAAAAAAACAGCAAAGATATCTATTAATAAACATACATAAGTTAATAATAAAAATATGTATAAAACATTAAGATTAACAATTATAAATATAATAAACTATATATACAGTCTTAGTCACATCAGTTAGTTACAAATATTATGTTCCAGAATTCGATAAGATCAATTCTATCTTATTCTTATTAATCATTTAATTTAAAGTGAAACTTAAACAAATATTATAAGTTTGCACAACTTTTATAGTCGAAACAAAAAAAAACAAAAAAACTGAAATATAGCCAGTTATAAGCAAATATTAAATTTATACCAATTGTTAGCTGAAGCTAACAATAAAATTACTTTTTTCTTAACCTCCTTGTTCTTAAGCATGCATAATGTAGGCAAATATTTTCAAAATGTAAACATCCGTTTTCATCATAATATTAATGGAAATCTATGCAGTTTATGCATGTGCTATTTACACCATCGTTTCCATCTTTTTTTCTACTTTTCATAAAGGTAAGTTTTATTTTCTATGATAAAAAATAAAAGTTTTATGATAATTTTTGTGATCGAATAAATTGAATTTTTTTGTCTTTCTCTGATTTTTTTGATAGTTACTGGAAAAGATTTCACCGTAAAAAATATACCGCTAAAAAATTTTACTTTTTCCGATGTATTTTGGAGACAACGTTATGGGGGGACCTAATGATAAGTATTTATTTTTTCTATATTTTTTAATTATTTTTATATATATATTTGATAAAAAATATACGAAAAAATTATTATTGAAACTAACATAATAAAAAAAAATAGATCGTGATTATCTGCATTTTTTGCTATGATGTGAGCTTGGGTCCAGTATTTGAATTAGGTGATATGAGACAAAGATAAACATATTTTGCAAATATTATGACCCAATTTAGATTTTTCTACAATCTCTTATCTGCATTTTAATAATAATAAAAATAAGCAAATGCTAAAAGTAATGATTTTGACAGTACATAAATATAGGCCGATTATACATTACTGCAATGTAAATTTCACAGCGGCATATATTTTAATTATTATTTTATTCATATATATATATATATTTTTGATAAAAAATATACAAAAAAATTATTATTGAAACTAACATAAAAAAAAAATAGCCATGATTGTGTACATTTAGATCGTGAATTATCTGCATTTTTTGATATGATGTGGATTGGATCCAGTATTTGAATTAGGTGATATGAGATAAAGATAAACATATTTTGCAAATATTATGACCTGATTTAGATTTTTCTATAATGTCGTTTTGCATTTTAATAATAAAAATATGCAGATGCTAAAAGTAAAGATTTTGACAGTATATATATATATATAAACTTAGGCCGATTATAGACTATTGCAATGTAAATTTCAAAGCTGCATATCAAATGCAAAGAGAAATGGCAGTTGATGAAGCTATTCCTACATTTATGGTCACAGTAGTATGAAGCAATATGAGCCCTCAAAACCTATAAAGATAGGATAAATAATACTACATCGCACTGTCTCTAAACTACTAAGTTATGTACCTCAAGCTTAACTCTATAATGAATTTAGTATTTCATTCACATTTGATTTTATTATTTTATTTTGTATATAGTGACTATTTTAGTAGTACTTTTTAATAAATTACAAACTGTATTGAAGTTCTTTATTCTAATATTCAAATTATACTAATTATTGATCAATATTAACTATTTGTTATAAGGGATGACATATACATTGCAAACCCCTGTACGGAAATACATTTTGAAGGGTTATTGAGAAAAATGAAAGGTATTAATGTCTTTATTCTATGAAGTTTTCAAGTGATGGATTACCTTAGGTAAGTGTTATTATATACTAATTTTTTAGAAATTTTATAATGAATCCAACTAACCTACTAACAAAAATATAATTTTATGTTGTATCCATGATAATTTAGAATTTATGAAATAATATGAAAATAATTATTAGAAATATTAACTTTTATTCTTTTTTTTATTACTCTGAATATCAATTACTATATTTTTTTCAGTTTAATTACATTCTTTGGTGCTTGATCTTTAAAACAATATATTGAAGCTGTGGATATATATACAATGATATATATGCTGGCTTCACCATCCACTGTGGACTAGCTAAGACCCTAAGTCCAACCACAGTGAATGTATGTTTCTTTTTTAAAATAAATAATGACCTGCATAAATAGTTATAAGTTGATAAAGGAAATTATTTTAAAAAGTTACTGAAATAAAATATAGAAAGTTTAAAAATTTTATTTGTGACTATTTTTAAAATATATGTTGGCAGAATGAGACAAGATAAATTTTCTGAATTAAACATAACCCATTAAAGAATACAATTATTTTATGAAAGATTTTAATTAAAAGAAAATAGATAACAGGGGAAATTTTGAAACAATAGGCTACTAATAAGTAGTCTAATTAAAATAGAATTGAAAAGAGTATAAATAAAGAATTTTTCCTTTGTTCTGGGTCTTATGCTTGCTGTGTAACCTTTGCTGAAGGTTTGATATTAAGAATTTTGCTGTAAGAAGTTTGCTGAAAAATTTGACAACATTGTGAAATCTTGCTTGCTGTACTTACTTCAAGCCGTAATTTATTTCTTCAGCATGTATTCAAATCCAGAACTTTGTTACTCTACAGAAATGCTGCAGTAGTTTTCTTTGCTTCATTCTCCTGTCTCTGGGACTGGAGTCATAAAGATGTGAGCCAGCTGAAGAATCAAGAAAAATGCCTGGCAATGCCTACCCTGTCGTAATTATTTCTTTCTATGAAAATATGAATCAAAAAAAGAAGAAATTGCCATGCAACATTAATGGAACCCATCTTGATACATGCACTCTAGTTGCCGGTAACTATCCTCGTATTTAAAATGTGTTTGTCTTTTCTCCAAGTCAATCTAGATATATGTTGTTGTTTTTTTTAATTTAAACATTTTGTGAATTGTTTTTTTTTTTAAAAAAAAAATTGTAATTGGTATTGGGCTTAATATGTATAATGGCGATGAATCTTCTTAAGTTAGGTGAAAATAATTCACTAAACTTAGTCACCATTATACACTTATAATTAAGCATTTCATTTTATGTATATGTTTTAAAGACAAAAAAAAAAAGAAACAAAAACGCAGAAAGCACAAATTCCCCCCCCCCCTTTTGATTAACAATGCAGTGTTACCTATTAAGTTCTAATAATTTACTAAGGCTGTAACCTTAGAAATAAGCGTCTGAAAAATACGAAGGTAGGGACCTCTATAGGTCTTAAAACACAAGCTTACGCTATGAAGAAAAGAGAGAATCCTTCTTTACTTCAACCTACTTTTATATATAAATAGGTGAAGCTGAAGTGATTTGATCTAAGAGTGTGAAGCTATTCAATACTTCACTAATTAAGTCCACAATTCTTATAATACATTAATACTCGCGAAATCTTACTATTTACTACGAGTCAATGAAAAGATCTTATAGTAAGAAATCTGTTACGATAATTTAAAGTTGTAATTATAAATTTTATTAAACGCCCATTATTATATTAAGTAATAATTTACTAAGGTTGTAAGCTTAGAAATAAGGACTTGAGATTTAATAATTAAAGATTTGATTTAGTTTTTTTTTATTAAAAAAAAAAAAAAGAGAGGCCCTTACCTATATTTCTTTGTCATATATATTTCTCCTTAATTCAATTCAAAAAAGGTTATGTGTATTTTTTTTTAAAAATGTAAAATAACAAAACTTTCGTTTTTCATCTAGCTGTAAAAGAGAGAGTACAGTCGCATGTATTTATCGATATTAAAGTTATAAAAAAGTATTTGTATTAACTCTGTGGTGGGCTGGCTAAACATTAACTAATTTTTCTAACATGTCCACCCCTTTGTCTAAGTGATTTAATTGTATTGGAAAATAAAATAACAATTATTTTATAAGGGATTTTTTTTTTGGTTAAACTTTTATAATGTTTTGTATATGTTACCAACTAAGGTTTTTCTTTTAAATTTAAAGGTCGTTGGACCGTATTTATATTATATTGTGTACTGGGTGATCTGTGGGCATGTCTCTGCACATTTCGGAGCTTTCCTCACCAAGTCTACATAAGCTAACATACTCACCTCGGGATTGCAATGAAGATTAATAAAAATTAGATCTCATCTCTTATATATATATATATAGAACTGGACATAAGCAACAAAACTCCATGCCTGAATTCGGATCATGCGGTTAGCGAATGAATTCCATTTCTCTAACTCAGTTTAGAGGTGGAGAGCTATCCAATCTTGTGTTAGCTCTTGGTAGCCATTTGTTTCTTGGGGCTCATCATTTCCCACAATGTTCTGTCATCTTAGTATGTAATATTTTATATTTATATTTATTTCAAAGACTTTCTCTGCAGAATATTATTGAAGTGTCTAAATCAAGACTGAAAATATCCATAGGAGGGGTCACTATTGAATTTTTGTTAATAGCATAGGACGGTATTTTCAATGCTTTCCTAAGAATATGTTAATTAGTTTGGCTGGCTATCCGAATCATGTACTTTCACCATAGTGTTAATTATGTCTGTCTCTCTCTTTCAATCATGTAACCTGTCCAACGGCTAGAAATATTCCCAACTTATAATGTGAAGTCATTTTTTTTAAGGGTCTTTCTTTCATATCTAGATATAGTTGCAGGAAATCAGCCTGCAGCTCAAATTAATCAATTCGTTGTACTCTGCAAATGTAAAATAATAAAGTTTTTCTTTTGTCTTTCATTCACTATTATTAAAACTCTGTAGCATTGTTTTCTTCAGTAAACCTGGTCAATATATACATGTTCAAATTCCTCCTTAGAATCTTGTCTCTCCTTGACCACCGGGCATACATTAAGAATAAATTCTAGTGAGGTTTGAGGAGTAAGTCGCTTATTAGCAGTCTGGAGGACTAGGTGAGATTCGAACCCCCTCTACCTGCACCTCTAGGTTAGGTTAAAGCAGTTCTACTTTTCATACCGTTACAATATATTATGTCATTTTTTAGTAATACAAACATATACTATGATAAAATTTGTGGCTTAACATAATTTTTTAAATATTCAACATGGCTACCTTACCAGTATAAAGGTTAAATCTATTTAATAAAGTATTATAAGTACTTTCAAATTAATACTACAATAAAATATTGAAATACATTGGAGTAATGTAACATGTTTGACATCTACTGTGGGTTTTATTATAATTAGGATAATTAAGCAAATTAAATTTAGACTTTCTAGTTTTACCTTTTTTATTAAGAAACAATACTATGGAATGATATAGTTTGAAATAATGATATAAAATATTGCCTATATATAATTTTTTTGACTGATATATTATATAAAAAGTCAAGATGATATTCAGTGATAGAATAGAAAAGCAAGAAATAATAATTGATGATTTAAAAAACAAATTCAAGAACTGAAATAGCAAAGACTTGATTACAATATTAAGATTGTAGGGATTATACTGAAAATGGTAATTTTAATACAATAGTTTATACTATTTCAGAAAAATATTGTCGATTTTAATGTTGAAAATATTATTTCATTTTCAATTATATATTCATAAATTTCATAAACATAATAGTGATCATAAAATATTTAAGTATAATAAGTTTTACAAAATTAAATAAAGTTTAGTTACTGAATATATTGTTTCTCTATTAATTATGCTCTGCTTATATTAATTTTTAGACAGTAGTTGGATTAGTCAATATTATCATTTTTTAAATATTATTGATCAGATATATTGATAACTCTTTTTTATTAAAGATAAATTGAAGAATTTTTTATTGGAATGAATGGCTTTGATTCTAATATTAAATTTAATATTAAGGAAATTATTTAGGATTTTAATAACAAAATTTTTTAGATTTAATGGTTCTTAGAGATAAAGTATTACATTTTATATTCTAATTATTTTATTAAAGTTAAATTGTTTTTAAATATAATTAGATCTGACAAGCTAGTAGCCATTTGCTCATTAATTAACTTTTGTTATAAAAATAGAAAGTAAAATAATTTTTAAAGTAATGCTTGGATTCAAGGAAAACAATTTGGTAATGATTATATTGGTTTGGGGTATTCTCATTAATTTATTAAAAATATTTTATTTAATAAAAATAATTGTAATATTGATCTTAAAAGTGAAGTTTATAAAATTTATCTTTTATGCCTTTTAAATTATCAATTTGTAGTTGATTAATGTCGTTTGGAAAATAGTGGAAGTATTCAAAGAATAGTTTATAAAATTCCATGAAAGAATTGCAGTTCATAAATGTAGATTTAAAATAGATATCTTAATTCTGTTTTATATATTTATGAATATAATATTGATGATAAAATATTGTCTGATGATAAAAAAGTTGTCTTTTATATATGTAATGAAATCAAAGGAAGGATCAAAGAGACTCCTATTAGTAATTTGGATTTGAGGATCTATGAGAATTTCTTTTCATATTAGGGGTTACCAGTAGTAGTCTTTGAATTGTGGATAATAATCAAATCAATGATTGTGATGAAAAAAATTTTGTATGTTTTGATTTTAATAATATTTTTATGGTTATTTTCAATAATTAAATAACTACTCTGTTTTACAATTTTTTTTCTAATTACATATGAATTAACTTTTATTTTAAATATGAGATTGAATTTAAAATCGAGAACTAACCTTTACAGTCACACTATAAGGCCATATCACAAATTCACTTTCCTATTCAACATAAAAATAACAATAAATATAAATAGTAAATTTAATTAGCAAAATATATTTTTGTAAAACTGATATCAATGAAAGACAAACACAGAAAAAAATGTATTAAATATATTTTATGTTCTTCTATAAAAATATATTATTAATACTAGAAAATGATTTAAATTTCATACAATTACTATAAATTTATATAAATACAACAAAAACATTAGCATAATTGCAACAAACATAATTCATATACTTGAATTTTAAATGTAATATAGGGAATTTAATAAATTAAATACTAAAAAAAATGATGAGATATAAAATAGTAATAAAGACAGCTGAAATGATGAAGAAATACTAATATAATACAATCTTCTATTCAGTCAGAAGAAACACTTTGTGTTTTGTTATAAATCAATGAGTTTATCAATTAAATTATCTATTGTTATATAAATATAAAGTTATTGAAAATTTTAATGCGATTTTCCACATACTTTATTTAAATACAGGTTAATTAAAATATAGCCAATTAAAACCTGAATAGACAGACTGTAAGGGGTAGATTACAACACAATCATTCCTGCCAAGATTAGCCCACTTATTAAATCAAGTCCATTGTGAAACTTACACTAATAATGATAAGGTTATTTAATTATTATTGACATGCATATATATGTACAATACATATGTTGTACATACATTAGCAGTTAAACAAAGAAGTCATAATAAATTATTGTTTTTATAATGAATCATTTAGTACAACAAATATTATAGGAAACGATATTATATATATATATATATATTGTGACCATCTGAATGGGCACAAGGGTTTAAGATACTTTGTATCTGCATTAAACAGTTATATTGTATAAAAAAAAAAATGAAATAGCCTTACAATTTTAAATTTTTTTTGCTGGAGATTGCTTAAAGCCTAAATATGGATTGCTTATACAGTTTATTGACCACTTGATAAGTATTTATTAGTATTATTGTGGTTAATGAGGTATTTAATGTAAGGAAGGGAGGGTGTTTATTAATGGAATTGATACATCTTGTCAGAAAGATGCAAAGTTATCCTATGTTAGTATAATATTATTTGAATGGTTTCAAAATCCTTTATTCATTAATTCTTATCCTTTTGTCAACAGTTAATAACAGTTTCAATTATATTTAGTTAAGACAGTTCAATATTTAGGTTGTAGTGCATATGTATGCCTGTTTCAATTACATTTAGTTAAGACACTTCAATATTTAGGTTGTAGTGCATATGTATACCTGTATGATTCTGCATTATGTTTCATTTCATTTTCATCTTTAATAACAGCAAACAATAGTACATTCACAATAAAAACATTTAAACTACAGTAGTTATTTTAAATAATTAACAAATATATATTTCTTTCCAATAATTAATAGATAGTTAAATCAATGGATTATTTTATAAACTGAATAAATTATTAATCATTTTATTTGATGGTTAATTAATATTCATTTTTCTTTCAAGTTTGTAAAAGCTATTTATTTTGTTATTTGTATTTTTTTTTTCTTGTCATTTAGTTCTGAAAATCAAAATGATTTTTTTTTTGAAAAGATTTGTTTTTGCATATGTAATTAGTTAGTTAGCAAGATGTGTGGGAGTGACCTGGTGAAAGGCAAATGAACTTGGCTAAAAAGAGTTTTTTTTTTTTTAAACAAAGATTTCCAGTGTAAAATTGTTTTTTTTTTTTTAATGTAATTGTAGACAGTAAACAGTGGTTCATTTATTGTGGAAATTAAAGCCAGAGTAAAACTTCCAAAGGAGCTTAAGAATTTTATTATGAAAAAAAATTAATTAAAAATGCAATTCTAAGGTTTTAAAAAAAAAAAGGTACGTCGATTTACTATACTCTCTTCGATTTAAACATTTCTGAATTAATCCCTTTATAACTATTACTCTTTTAAAAATGTATGTTAATAACATCCAGTCTATATTATTTCACTTAATTGCCATTTTAAATAAGAATGGTTTACATAAATATTATTGTTGTATCATTAAGCAACGTTTTTTTTTTTGATATATGGAAAACGCATGCAGAACTATACCACGGAATATATTCTAATTTCTCACTATTTTTCGTGTTGTGTTTTTGTGAAGATTATACATAGACCTAAGGATATATCTATTTTGATAGATCATATTATGTTTAAGTTCATTGTAAAGAGATAACAGTATTCATTTATTTGATATTTCTGGAACTAATGCACATTTTTAAATTAAGGAAATAAAATGTAAGCTACTTCTGTTTAAATTGAATAGTAGGACGGAAATGCTGGTAATTTTTGTTCTCTTCAATAAGGACAGAATATGAAACAAAGCCTTATTAATTATGGAATTACTAAGGACAATTTAAAGTATTATTAAATGCTATTCAGAAAAACACTAAGGATAATCGCGTATTTAACCCAGAACTGCACGGAAAATGTCTTATATTTTCAGTATAATAAGGAGAAATTAACTGCTTGCGTGTGATTTGGTACCTCGAATGGATATGCCATGAACACTGAAAAGTGCTGGACATAATTAAGTTATGCTTATTTTTTTTTTTTAAGTTATACTGCAAAAGTTTATTTTAGTTTAAAATTCGGTTTGGAATGTGTCCCATATTATTTCATAAATCCGGAGCAGAGCTTTGCAAATGAACTTTTATTTAAATTACAAAACTAATAACTTTTGTTTCTTTATTTTTTTTTTAATTGCTTGTCAGAATTAATGTATACGATAGGTAGACAGGCCTTATTATTATTATGTTTATTTATAATTTGTGTATTTTGACTATCAAGAACGTTTCTGAGGCGTATCAAAATGAGGAGTACGCTGGTAAAAATTGATTGTATTCAAATAAGTCTTATGGTTTCCTTTACTAAGGTAAAAGAAACAAATATGTTTTTTTAAATATATTATTAGAGAGGTTTATATTTATTTTATATACTTTATTAATTCAAAGTGAAAATTTTGTGCTTTTTTTAAATCAATGAACGTATAATAGAAATAGTTTGTTAGATATAAAAGAAAGTTCGTTCGTAATAATTAAAACCATTAAATTTAAAAAAAATAACTTAAAGTTTATTAAATTAAAAGTTATACCTTAATGCAATATTTAGTTATCATGTTACCTGCTTAGTGTGTAATTTAGAGTTAATATTATATATACTTTTTATTCGCGGGTGTGTGTTTGTTTTTGCACCATTATGATATTCTGTTTGATAATATTCAGTTTGTGAATATTTTATGCATAGATTTCGTACATTGTCGTATTTTACTGAGTTGAACGAATTGGTATATTATTTGTATGTATTTATCTGCCAGCGTGTATTTATAATGTTCGATATTTAGAGAAGCTATGAGAATAGAAAGAAATCTGATTACGTATAATGTCTGTAGGGATAAAAGATTTGCTTGTTTAGTCTATGTTAATAATTTTCCATGAGTAGAGCCTAGTTTATTTTATATGCGTATGAATAATATTTATTGAAGTGATGTTCTTAGGGCCCTGGTGACGAGGAATTAAATTCCCCACCAATAATGTATTTAGAAGTAGAGGAGTTATTGTTGAAATATGATTAAATGGTGTTTAGGAAGTTATGTGATGTTTTTCTAGGATTCTTGGTAATGAATTATTGTAGAAGTGTTCGGTAAGAGTTATCTGCTCCTCATGTAGATTCCCTTTATAACGTATAGTATGTAAAATCATGAAAATATAGCTTTGTGTTAATCAATATGTGGCTAGATAAATTGTTAGATTAACTCTTGATGCAGTATTAGTGTCATATTTTTATTGATGAATTATGACATTGTTCGAAATAAAATAATTGTATGATATTTTCTTAATGAATGGACAGTTTATAGAAAAGATTGTTTTACATTATTGCTGCTTGAACGTGCACACACACGCGTAATATAAATAATATCGCGTATATAAAGTATAGAATTATTGAAATTAAAATGAAAAATAAATGCTTTTGAAATATACTACATTCATTTAATAGAAGTATAAAGCATTAAGATTAAAACAGGAAAGAAATATTTTAAAATACAGTGTATTTATTGAAATAAAAGTTATCAATCATCAAATCATCAGAATAAACATGATTTTGTTGCTATGAATGAAAGATATACGTAATTGAAAGTGATTATTAGTCAATTATAGAAAGTTGCTTTGCTGAAAGCCAAATATAAATGATTTGATTTATTTTGTTAATCAGCAGTAATATCCTCTCGAAAGTATCTATATTTTTTTTGTGTGCTAATGATATAATATGTCATTTATGTATTGTCATATAGATGAAACATGTAAGCAAAGTATGTGTTCAAAGTCGGGATATTTAAGTTTTATTATTAATTTGTTTAGATGGTAGGGATAATCCCAAACTGATGATAAAAATTTATTTAATAATTTAAAAGTTTGTAAAACAAAGAACCCATTTGAAAATATTATGTTAAACTAAATTTATTTTGTTTATTGTAATAAATGATTTGTTTTAGTTATTTAAAATCTTAAAATCTGTGTCTTGAGTTATTCTTGTGTACATTCGTATTTTCCATTTCCACATCTCCACATTTCATAAATCTATTATAAAACAGATATATTATTTTAGAATTATAATATTAAATTTGCTAGTGTCTGACAATTTTGTATTTCTTAATCCAAACATTATAAAAGAACATTTGCCACTTGATAAACGTATTAGAAAGGTTGCCAAGTCAGTATATTTGTGAGATGATGATATGAGATTAAAATACCCTATCTCTGTCATTATCTTATTATTGAAACACAGTAAAATATTTTAGTCAATTAGTTTCATTATATTTTTCTCATACTTTAGAATTATAACTTATGGGCAATGTAGTTTATTAATTCAACTGTGTTTGTTAAATTCCCTGAGATCTTATTATTTATTTCTTGATTGGCATTAAAGTAGATGTTTAGATTATGATATGCCAAGTAATAGAATTGTTTAAGAATATAATCACAGCAAGCTGATATATGTTATACTTGGATGAAGGAAGAAATTAGATTTAAAGTATATTTTAATAGACTGTATCAAATAAACATTATGATTCTTTATCATACAATTAATTAACAAAGGAATTTCCATTATGTTAAATGTTTTATAATATTTCTTCTTTTATTCATTTATTATCATATATCTTATGAACTGCCTATAGCCTCCCACTGAGCTGAGCTGAACATAGATTTAATTGAAGAGTCTCAGTAATAATTTATATTATATCTTTTGTTATATTGTTCTATTCATTAATAGAACTGGCGCTTGGGCATTTCGCTCATGTAATGTATATGAGCGGTGTTGGGAGTGTAGGTTATAATATATATATATATACACTATTTGATAAGCTTTAATAGATTGTTATACACTCTAAACTAAACAATGGTGTGACGTAATTTGAAGTTAAGTGACTTAAAGACGACCTGATGTCAAATTAGGTAGCTAGGAAACAGAATATGAAAATAAAACTATGATTAATTATTTTATTTTTTTTATTTATAAAATGTACTTAACAATGGGCAGTCACGTCAATCTAACCGAAAATGAAGATCTTAGTGTACCGTGAGACATAAGCATGGACTGTATAAAAGTAAAAATCTTTTAAAATCTTTCTTGTTGACAACAATGCATCTGCTACCATGAATAACAGCAATTGAGTTAAAATTTCAAATACTAAAATGGAGACTTTTATTTGAATTACAGGAGTTTTCTTTAAATCAAGTACTGTATTATAAATTTTATCAAATTTAGCAGAGAGTTATGAAATAAAAATTAAGAACAATTTATAGATTTTCATAATAACTAGATTATTTTCTGATATTTTTAAATCTTGTCAGAAAAGGAAAACTAATTATGTTAATAGTTAAAGCAAATATGGAATAATTCTTTTAACGTATATATATAAATTCTTGTATATATAAAAAGTGATTTATGATTATAAATAGTTATCTAATGTTATTTTGAGATGCAAATGGGGTAAAAGAAAACGTGCTATAGTGTGATCACTTTCTTCTCTAACATGTTTGCGTAAGACCTCTATTTTTTTTCTACTTTACTATAACACCCAAGAAGATGCCTGTTGCCCAAGAAGAAGCGTGTATAGGAATATGTAGAGGAAACAGCTAAGGATCAATGTCTTTATTTTAATCGATACCAGGAGATATCACTACGTGATCAATCCTTTGCTAAAGAAAATGATTTGGTGAGCTAAACTGCTTATTGGAAATTACTACGCTTAAATCTCATGAATTACTACTACTAGGACGATTCTATGAACTTCATTTTGATCAAGAGGTTAATATTATAAATTTTGTTTGATTTTTCTTTTATCTGTGCTTTATTTTCATACTCCGATGAGGCACTTCACAGTTTATCCTGTGAAAAATCTCATTTTTAGAGTTAGCAGAGAAGAAAAGGGGGAGGGGGGTTAACTTATTTTCTTTTTTATAATTGTAAATAAAATCTAGGTCAGCCCATCGATTTTCTAGCTGCTTAACATCAGGTTATCTCTGTATATATTGAGGTAAGATTTCCATCTATTTTTATACAGATTAAATTACAACCCTTGGTAGATCACAGAATTCATGTTACGTGTGATATATTGTTGATTAACCACTGTTATACATTATTTCGGTGTGAATGACTAATCAACTAGTATAAATTCTTTTATCTATCATATATGTATTTAAACTTAGATTGGGGGACTTAAATCAAATAGATTGCCTTTGCAGGAGTAAACCGCAATATTATTCTAACTAGGACAATACATGTTTAATTTAGTAAGTCAGAATCGCAATCATTTTAAATCATTAATATTTATTTTTCTTGTATATTTCATGATTTTGTAAACAATGAGCATCATAAATGGATTTCTACCATAGGGTAAAAGGGTATGGATCTATAGAATTATTAATTGATAGAATGATAGAAATTCATGTTTGACACACGCATATATGTATTTTTTTATTATTATTATTATTGTTTAAAATATTTTATTTCTAAGTTCATTTATCGTTGCTAATAAACATTAAATCATTTACATTATTCCGGTCTCTGGTTTATTGAGTTGTCATGGCATTCAACAGACCAGTAACAATCATTCATGCACACACACCTATTTAATTTTTATATAGTAGTTTTAGGGTAAATTACGTATTTTACATGCTAGTTGCAACCTATCAAGAGGTGCATAAGTTGCTTCGTGTATATGGTCATATCTGTTAAGGGAGTCAAAGGCAATATTCTCCCTGGACTCAAATATTAGCGCATAACGGAATCAGAAAGAAGTGAGAGATTGATGTATTAACCTAAATTGCATATAATATTAATAAATAGGTATAGAGTTAGTCAATTAAAAGTACATGCAATCATCGGTTAGGCATTTCATCAAGTTGTCATCAGTATCCTACCCGAAGACCCAAAGATCGACCGTAGTTAAATGCAACTTTTTCCCTTTCCCAGCCTGGTAGAACTCTATGGACCATGACATCTGGGACAGCCAATCATGGCACATTGAATCATCGTTTCCAGACTGTTACATCTGCATTATATTCTAATCTCCAGACTATTTTCCCATCTGTTACTAGACAAATTGAATCACTTCATTCAGCAACAGCATTGGTATGAGTCTGATTCTCATAAGAACAAAAGTGGAACTTCTATCTAGCTATCTCTGATTTTTAAATAAAATAAGGGTGTTCAGACAATAATACTTTAGATGTGTGAAAATGTAAAGAATTATTATTAGTTTTTTATGAAAGAGGATTATTTAGCTGTGGAAATATTTGAAGTCATATTACTTTAAACTTTGATGTATATGAAGTGTTACTGGCTGAATACCTTTTCTTATTTAAAAATCCATGGATAGGTACAAATAGAGTTTCATTTTTGAATCATAAGTATCAGTGATTCCATTAATCTATTCAGTTTTAATTGGTTATTTGCTTGGTTACATTTAATAAAAAAAAATATATGGAAAGTCTTATTAAAAGGTTTAATACTTTCATCTATAAAGTCCATGAAATTTTTTTATATGGATATAAAACTAAAGTAAATCATATATAACACTTATTCTTTTCAAAATCGCTATTTTTAATTCTAAAACACAATCAAAAATTAATAAAAGGGAATCATTCTTACAGATTAATAAAATAAGTATACTCTATCTAATTTAGCATGTTAGTAGCCACAATTTTGAGAGACAAAAGTTTCTAGATTAAGTTCAATCTAACATTTTTACTTGTTGAAAGTCATGTGATCTTTTGAACAATTAATTAATTATTTAAATTAATAAAATAAATCACACTTCCAATTTGTTTTTTATTAAAATCCACTATATTTAAGTTTAAATACTACTCTACTTTGCAATAAAAAAACATTGATCTTGATAAAAGTCCGCATATTGTATATTTTAAATACGATATAGGAGTCAGAGTTATTTCATAAAATATCATTATTTAAATACTTTGTGTTATCAAAGTATTAAATATTACTTCAGTAGAGAGTAAAATTCCTTCAAAGCATATCTATCTTGAGCAATAATTAATAATTGAATGGATGAATCTATAAAGTCTCATGACCTTTATTATAGACAAAAATTGGTTATATTTATTTAACCAAGTCCTATTTAATCCATAACTTATTATCAAATCATCCAAAATGGTAAACACAACAAATCATCGAAAATAAATATCACGAGAGAAATAACCTCCCAATATATTTAATATTATGAGTGATTTTAGCATCACTGCATAACAACTTTGCAAATGATAATTTATCCGAGAAAAAAGATAATGCTCAATCATAACTTGACTGTAGAATATACATTAGATTAAAGATTATTATTTCACTCTAAACTGTATCTTTTTTTTTCTATAAAAAAATAAAATAGAATAAAAAGAACTTAAAAAAGCAGTTTATTTTTTTCATGATATACAAAATTAAGTCTGTAAAGGGAAATTAAAATAAAGATGTCCTCACAAAAACTGGAGAATAAAATGGAAGTGAAGCAATAAATGCAGATATTGTTATACAATATATATTATAAAATTCAATATAAAAGCAATAATAAAAAAGTGGTTACCTATTAAAAAAAAACAAAAACAATTATCAATTGTGAAGCCTGAGATAATACAATACAAAGCAAATTGAAAGCTATGCTATTCACTATCTTACTACAAAAAAATTATTACTATTTGAAAGTTGTGAATTTATACAATGTTATCTACACAAGTTATAGACATAGTCATACATCAATGTATAAAATATGTTACATACAGTATAAAGTCTACAAAATATTTTACATCTACAATTCCAACAATTTTCTATGAAACTTATATTGCTCACTCACCTGATCACACATGTTGAAAAGATAAATAATCACCAATATACGTATTTTGTGCTAAATCAACACTCATCAGTTAGTCCAGATTACCATCTCCACACATATATACAATCAGTACTCAGCTTTATATTAAGATAGCCAATCTTCTTACTTTAAGGGACAGGCTTCAAACTACTCCAACCCACAACTCTTCAGCCTTCCATTTCATTGAAAATCTGATGATGAAATGTTCAAAGCCTATGTTAGTGCCAAGGTTGTCATCCTACCCATGTTGCCGTTTAGTCATTCTGACCCCTCATGTACAGGAGAATAATCCATTTATATATACATATGCGATGGATGGGCAGACCTATTACGCACTATTTATATAAATTAATACATCATCAGATTTTCAATGAAATGGAAGGCTGAAGAGTTGTGGGTTGGAGTAGTTTGAAGCCTGTCCATTAAAGTATGAAGATTGGCTATCTTAATATAAAGCTGAGTACTGTTTGTATATATGTGTAGAGATGGTAATCTGGACCAACTAATGAGTGCTGGTTTAGCACAAAATAAGTATATTGGTAATTATTTATCATATTTTTTCAACATGGGTGTGATCAGATGGGTCAGCAATATAAGATGGCACTGAGAGTTGTGGGTCATGTGAAAGTCTGAGTTCAAATCCCACATATATTACATATATAAAATGCAGGTGTTAAGCCTGTACAATGTATTAAAATCTGTTATATAAATACAAAATACAAATCATTTAACAATTTTGTACAGATGCCCTATAAATTAATACACTATCACAATTTGTATTTATGTTGATAAATGTATAACATATATGAGGAAAATCAAAAATTAGAAAAAATATGAATTCATCACTATTAAAAATAATTATAAACATAAGTGCATATATAAAAATTCAAATATTATAGCTTTATATAGAATTTCATTAATATTTTGACTTTATATTTATTGTAAATAATACATTTATTTATTTTATTAACTAAAAAAAAAAAAACTAAAAATATTTACCAAATCAGGTCCTTTTAAATCTGATAACCAAAGTGAATGCCAGAAAATACGATAACATTTTGACTTCTGTTCAGAATGAAGGTAGAAATTTAAATATTTGTTGTAAAAATTCTTTAACTGAAAAATAATAAAATAGCATTATTATGAAACATTGTGATGATATTGCAAAATTCTACCAAGTAATGATTTTCATTTAACTTTGATAATCAAAGTAAAGATTAGTTGCAGAAAGAAATTTCAGAACAGTGAAAAAATATCCAATATAATTTATAAATAAATATTTTAATCACAAAAATAATTCTTTAAATACAGTTAAATTAATAAACTTATATTATAGTAATTTTCAGTTACTTGATTGTAACTCTTCAGAACCCTTCAGAAAAACAACAAAATCCTCTATTAACTACATTGAATATATCACTATGACCACTACATATAACATCAATATTCAGAATAAATAATAAAAAACAAGTCAAGAATTATTTATAAATTAGTAAACATCAATAAATAAAAGTCAAACTAAAACCATAAATTACTAGAATATTAAAAAAAATAGTTAAAAGTGCAATATTTGTTATCTTAAAAATGGAGACCTGCATAATCTGATTAGATTTTGCAGCAATTTAAAATACAACAGTAATACTTTAGTTTCAAAATTACTGAAATTTTTTAGGAAAATATGGAACATGAAATTGTGAGTCTAGATCGTAAAGGTGTTTCATTGTTTCAATTTACAAAAACAAAAATTATAAAAAAAATAACAGTAATTATGATTGAATATAATTATCATTCACTATATCAAAAGTACTCTCAAGGATATAATTGAAAAGGCTATTTTCAATCATAAAAAAATGATTATCAAAAACTCAGTGAGGTTTAAAGAGAATCCCAAAGCATTACAGAATTTTTTTTGTTATGCATTAAAAAAAGTATCTTAAGTAAAAGTCTGATTTATATATAGTCTTTATTGATTTCA
The DNA here is from genome assembly GCA_028023455.1 of Epiperipatus broadwayi. NCBI lineage: Eukaryota > Metazoa > Onychophora > Udeonychophora > Euonychophora > Peripatidae > Epiperipatus > Epiperipatus broadwayi. The sequence continues at coordinate 13,097,576 of JAQFVV010000019.1, forward strand.
AAGGATATATGACACAATCAATTGAAAATGTTTGTGGCAGTGGTCTGCTATATGATAATATTACAGATAAAAAATATGAAGTATTTATAATAAAAACTAATGTTAAATATGTATGTGTAATAGTTCCAACCTTGTCTTCAATTTTTATGACAAATCAGTCTTTGGAAAAGTTTATCGGTTCCAAACTAGAATAATTTGAATTTCAAGTTTTAAGCTTGTCAAATAAAGCAGAGTTAAAAATGGTTGTTAAATGCATTCTTTCCAACTTTGAATCCCAGATCTCATTGATAAAGGCAAAAGCCAAAAACTGATTTGGGAATGGGTGATCAAATATTAGGGATAAGTTTTATATGCAACTGGTAATCAATAACTATTCTAGGTTACATTAGATGGTAATAAAGAGGAGAGCGGCTTTAAGAAAATGTCCAATTGGCAAAATAGGCAAGATAATAAATGATTTTAACTGCTTTCTAGGCATTAAAAAAGAATTTTAAAAAATTATTTAGATAACACAAGATCAAGGGAAAAAATTGTTTTTTTGATAAGATTAATTAAAAACTTGCACAAAATACTGAAGGTTATAAAGAAGAGAAGGAAGTAAAGAAGAAAAAAAAGATCCGGAAATGTCAATATTAGAAAAAATTTGTAAAGTAGTCCAGGCTGTGAATAAAGTTATGAAAAATGTATCTTTGGTAGAATGTAGCATTATTTTTATACATAAGTTTATCAATATATTATCAACTTTGCAAGAACAATTACATTAATTAAAAAGAAAAACAATTTTCCATCACAATATTTTTAATATTTTTTAATATTTTTAATCATGTATTGATACAACAAAAAAATAAAGAAAAGGCTCCATGAATTTCATCTAATTCAAATATCCCCTGTTCCCATGAGATAAAGAAGCTTACCTTATCTACAACATTTAAAGCTTCAAGATCACCTGAAATAGGTCACTCTTCTAACACACCATCAGCATCAGAAGATCAATAATCTGACACTTTTTATCATTAACTATTTGGACAAAAAAAAAATAGTAATCGTTTTACTCTATTTTATAGGTACAGATATATATTTGCTAAAAGGCATCTAATGTTACATATGCATATAAGATAGTCCAATATATTATACTGTAAACAAAACATTTGCTATTATCTACTAATGTATGCTATCCACTAAAAATTGTTGAAATAAATACAGCAGGTAAGAAGGATCCACTATATTATATATATATGTACATAATATCTATAATACATTTTAATTCTAAAATTAAAAATGGTATATATATTCTTAATAATTAACAAAAATATAAAAGATCTTACAAAAGATGAACGAATAAACCCTAGATATGTCATATATTAAATTTAAAACAAAATGTAACAGAAAGAATTTGTGTGTGTGTGTAGAATCTTTTCATCCTCTCCCCCTTGAATCTATAAAAAGTTAACCTTTAAAGATAAAAAAACAATGTTTAAAATATATGATTAATTATTTTATATCTGTAGTTTTAATTTAAATTAAGTTTGAAAACAAATTAAATTGTTTATAGAATAATTATTTAAAACATTTTTAAAACTATATTAAAAAATATTCAAATTATATAAAAAAAAAAAAAACTCTTGTGCCTTTACTAACATTTTCCCACTATGACCTATCATTGCTTAAATAAAAAATTATTAATTATAAAAATTAAACATATATTTATTATAAAAAATGTAAATAATATGGAAACAAAAAAAAAATACTTTTATAATAAAAACGTTACTTTTCGCCTTTATGAACATATAGTAAAAACATCCTATTGTGAATGAGCACTTTCATTCTAGAGTTTTTCTTATCTTTTGATTATTATACCTAACATGTAAAACCAAAAATTAAGTTATAGATTCATTATTGCTAAAGCATAATACAATATTGCAGAAAAGTGAAGAATAACAGATACAAAGTCACTCCATTTTATTGCATCATTGTATAATACACAATCACAGAGTCAATCAAGAGTCATTTTATAATAAACATTATAAAATTTAACAGATATTTAAAATAAAATAAAATTAAATAGCAGTATACAAAATAACTTGGAATCAAAACAAAATGTGCTAAAAGCAATCATTTTCTTGGGGGAAGAAGAATGGGTTAAATGATTACTATCTGAAACATTCACTTTACTTACATTAAGATTTGACATTGAACAATCAATTTTTAATATATGTAGCCTTCAGCTTCAATAGTATTTATAGCAAAGAAATAATTTTAATATTTATTTTATTAAAAATAATTTTAAAAATAAAGAATATATCTTTAGAAAGAAAAAAAAATTATCATTACGATAAAATATTTCATGCTCTCAACATGTAAGATTATACCACTTCATAAAACATAATATACTTATAAAAATAAAGTATATTTTTTCAAAAAAACTCCTTATAACAATATCATCAAAATTTAATTTTTATAATTTCTAGAAATAAAAAAAAATGAAAAAAAATAAGTTTATCTTAATACTTTTAGCAATGTAAAATTAAAAACTGGGCATTTATGCTTTAGAGATTGTTTTTCTTACCTGATTACAGTTGCCATCTAGAAACAATAACTAAAAGTAAAATATACATCATGCATTTGTTAATTTCAAAGAATAAGTAAGAACAATTGTTCGATGTGCTGAAACTTTTGAATCCATTTTGTGACAATTGCAGATATAGAATCTATCATAAAAGAGTTAAAGAGTCTTACAAAAGTCTTAAATTTTTGAAATTAAAGTGTAAAATTTATCTTTGATATCACTATCACCTGATTTGTAATTGCATGTTCAATTCATAAAATTTAAATTTGTTACATTTTTTTATCATGAGATAAAAATAAAAAATTTGCACACATGACTTTAAATTATTTATTTTTAGTGAGTAATTCTTTTTTTTCTGTCATATATTTTAAATTCATTTCATTTTCTTTTTATGCAATTTGACAACAAATATGCAAGTAAATATTTTTTAACTTTAATTAAAATTACTAATTATTAATAATTCATTATACATAAAATTATAAAATTAATTATTTTATTTTGTGTTTATAAGTATAGGCTTTCATTACATTATTGATTTAAAAAAAAAAAGCAAATATTCAAAACTTTTATTTTTATGAAATATTTTAAATATATTTCTTTTACTTTTTATCTCAATTTTAAAAAATATAATTATAAAAAAGAATTACACAAAAAAATTATAAATGATTGTCTATTTTCAAATGCAGTCAAAAAAAGTTTTTTTTTTTTTTTTTCAAAAGAGTAATGATTGAATGAAACTGCTTAAAAGGTTAAAACAAATAAATTAATTTTTAAAAAAAAATAAATTAATGATTAGCTAAGATCATTCATTTAAAAAAAATGTTTAATTTCACCATTATAATTAATACTAACTCTAATTTTTAAACATATGTAATTCTGGTTATATTAAAATTATATATATATGCATACATTTTTTATAAATAAGTTTGATTAAAAATTGATGATGATTTAATATGTATAAAATACAATATCCAAGTGATATTAAATTGATAGCATGTAATTTCAAACACGTGAATCACAATAACAAATGGCTGAAATCTGAAGTAATTAAAATTTTGGATTTTTTTTGCCCCCCAAGTTTTTAATTTTTTTATTTTTGTTTACTATTTTCTTCAGGTAAATGCTAGATGAATCAGTGGCTTTGGAGGCAATAAGTATGGCACCTCACTATATTTATCCATTAACTGATATTTGAATGATGGTGGGGGGGGATATGTCCAATTATATTTATTTAATAACAATAGAAATGTAAAAGATGTTTATATATATTACTAAAAAAAAGATGTCAATCAGATATAAAATAGACACTTATAAAATAATATTATTACTTACTTGATCTACAAACTTGGAGTTGATTTTCTGATGAATGAAATATGCATTCATGATTCTAATCCCTAAGGAATGATGAAGATATTGTACTGTAGGGCTAAAAGTTTCAGATACTTGTATTAATGAAAGAATTTCCTGAAATTAAACAAAAAAATTGTTTAAATTATTTAAAATAACTTGATACTGCTATTAATTAGACAAATAATTAAATTAGTTTATATTTTGAATCCTTAAATTATTTGTTTAAAACTAAATTTTCTTTACATCAACAATAACAAAGTGGATAATATTTAAATAGACTACATATTTTGCAAAAGAATTTATTATTGAAATAAATAAGCACATATAATTTTTTTTAAAAAAAAAATTTAAATAATGATCAAAATCTATTAGAAAAATAAAAAATTCTGTAATATTAAAAATGATAAAACTTAATTAAACTCCATATGATTGCTATTACAAACCAATATTTATTGTACAAATACCAAGATCTAAAAGAAGAGTAAATTATTAATCTTTTTTATCCAAATTAGTAGAAATATCACTCTGAAAATGTCCAAACAGTATATATAAAATCACTAGAAAGGACAAAACATATGCATATCAGATAATTTAAAAATTAATTTACTATTAATATAAGAAAAGAAGACAGAGAGTTATGATAAAATAAGATTAGCACTCCAGTAAGTTTGAATAATCTGGATTTATCAAACAATGGTGCATTTAAATCCCCAACCGGGACCAATTTCTGGGTTTTGCATCTATCACTGAAGCTTCAAATTCAAAGTTAGGACTAATATAATTACGCATAAATTGTGTAAGGTAAAGAATTAATTGCCATTAAGATTAGAATTAAAGAATGAATACAAGCAAATAAATAAAAAATAGTTCAAAAGATCAATACATTTACATAATTTCTCAGAAAGAATCATAAGTAACAACCAACATTCTTTAAAAATAAAATTATATGTATTAAATGATAATCTCAGATTTTCTACAGTACAAAATAGCAATTGTAGTGCAAAATCTGGATCATAGATTAAAATGAAATCTAGTGCTTAACAAAAAAGATAATCATTGCCATAAGAAAACTATAAATAAAGTGAAGTTAACCAGACATATACTAAAATAAAACAACATATGATGTAACTTCTAAAACAATGCATTAATTATATGGTGACAACACATAACAATCTGTATCATGCAGGATCAGATTGCATAACTAATGATGCAAGAAAAACAACATAAGATGAAATGATCAAGATCTTTAATGGTTTTTCTGGGTATTTGTGACTGCTCAGCTTATTATTTATCAATTCATTATATTGCAATTTGAAAAGAAACTTTGTCCATGCATTGAAATCATGAGCTCTGATTATAAATTTTAAGTGCGGATTTATAATTATATTTTCTTTGACAACTTTGATATTTCATTTGAACTGTGTACAACAGCTTCAGAAGCTACTGAAAACTATCTATCTTATCATAAATATTACCACTTATCACTAATAATTATAGTCCTGGACAATAGAAGAATTACTAGCTTTAAAAAAAGTAAAAAAAATATCTTAATTTAAATGCTGTGCTCAGTCACCTTGATGCTCAAAATTACAAGTTCACACAAACAACTGTCCATAGGATTTTTTTATTATTGACAATCATCTCTGATCAGCTAATGATGTTTATTTTGCTATAGAATACATTTAAATCTGATTCTGTGATAGAATATGATTTGAAACTTTTGTGTCAATGAGATAGTATGGTTTATAATTTTTATTTTGTCAGGAAAATTTTTTTAATCTAATATTATCACCAAAGTCATTGCATTTTTATAAGTAACTGTAATTTTATAGATTGCTTCTAAAATATAAAAATTCTAAACAATACATTTAAGTCAGATTGTCCAATTAATTTGCATTTATGTTCAATGCATTAAAGACTCAGGGAACAAGCTATCCTAGAAATCATCATGATTTCTTATAAAATATGGTTTGGTAGATATTAGCAGTATGCATTAATAATATTTAGATAAAAAAAAATCATAAAATTATCTGATATGCTGTTAATGAATTACAGTAAAAGCAGCCTTGAATCCCGCTGTGTTTTGTGACCAGCAAGTAATTAAATGGACAAAGGCAGAATTGAGATGGTAAGATTATAGTTTAATACGAATAATTTTAACTATATACATTGCCTATTATAAGGCGTATTAGAATAATAAAAGGTTGTGGTGACCTGCATATAATAACCCTAATCCTGCTTTTGGACTTACAGAGACAGGAGTCTCTGACTAATAATTAAAACTCAGAACCATTAGATCAGGTTCTGGGGTTTATATACCCCTCAAGACTTTGGAGTCTTTTACATTCCTAACCATATATGGTGTTTTTACATACGTTTTCACATACATGCAATATTTTTACATTTCTCACCATATATGGTACTCAGTTTTCTGACCCTAAAGGTCAGCTGAGCTTTCTATGACTTAACAACATTGCAACTTTACACAATCGTTATACATAATTACTATACAGTTATTCTTATTTTACATATTCATTATATTTTACAGTTATTACTTTTATTCTACATTTATTATTGTACTCTTATTATTATACAATTATTATTCTTATTTTACATACTCTTTTTATTATACAATTATTACTTCTTATTTTACATATTCATTATACATTACAGTTATTAGTTTTATTCTACATTATTGTACTCTTATTATTATACAATTATTATTCTTATTTTATATACTCTTATTATTATACATTATTATTATTATTTTACATATTCATTATACATTATATATGTTTATACCTTTCTTGACCTTGAATACTGCACTCCCCCCCCCCCACTCCAGAAGTATGGTTTTTCACCTAACACAGTCTTTGAGATGAGACGGGGGATTTCTAGTCTTTGCCGGTTGCTGGCGGTCTTTGCTGTGCTTCGCCAATTTGCTGTTTGTTGATGGTGGTTTTGATGCGGCTATCTCAGCTTCAGAAGAGTTTTCATCTGTTGGCAATTCTTTGACTTCGAGATTATCAATCTCCAGACTGGTTGATGCTGTAGATCTTGCCTCCACGTTTCCATTATTTACTGTTGGCAGATCTCGTCTTCTCAACTGATTTTTAGGTTTCCGCAGTTTTACACACTAATCAGTTTCAATTTCAGCTAATTGATTTGCAATTTTACTTGTCATGGTTGCTTTTTCAAAAGTCTTTTTATTTTTGTTCAGTAACCAAACATTATCACCTATTTCAAAACCTTTATCTCCCATTACTCTCTTGTTACTTTTTTGTCTGGGAGGCAGCAAGATTGATAATTTGTTTCGTATTTTCTTATGAAATAGAAGTTCAGCTGGAATTTGGCATTTTATCACAATTTTTAATATATAGCTCGATGTCTCTATTTATTTCTGGCCACCATACACAGTTGTGTGCCAGGTTTTTTGCTCTAACTATCCCTGGGTGAGTCTGATGTAGTAATGTAAGTATTTTTATGTGACCATCGCTAGGTATAAGCACTTTGTTGTTCATCAATATACAGCCTTTGTTACTGATAGCCTTTTGCGTACTTTCCACAATCCTTTATCTAGATAGGGAGGACATCTAGCAGGCCATTTGGTTCCTATCCAATTTTAAGAACTCTGTAGCCAGAGTCTGCGCTAGTCCATTCTGCTATTACTCGATTATTAATATTATTTGGTCCTAGCTGAACATTGCAATTTACGAAGACTTTTGTCCTAGGCACATCAGCTTTATCTGGGCATCTAGATGATGCGGCTACATGCGATATGTTTTTTCTCTGCGATTCTGTGTCGATTAATTTTATGATTATTGTAATTTGATCAGATTCGTCTATAGTAGCGTTCTTTATGTAGCTACCTTCCATCGCTCTGCATGGAAATTCTCTGTTCCGCTTTGTATGGTTGTGCCATCTTTTGGGATACTCGGTTATTTTCAGATAACTTTCAGTTTCTGGCATATTGCAATCACAAGCTTTGTGACCGATTTTTCTACATCGGAAACATTTAATTTATTTATCGGTTTTGGACTTCAACTTCAGACATTTTAAAATTTGTAGCTTGAAGTGTTTCTGGTCTCGTGAAACTTCTGAACTCTCTCGCTTAGTCAAGCAGCAGTTCGTAAGCTGTTCCACGTCTGATAGCTTCCTCGTAAGTTAGATCTTTTATTGCTAATAAGATTTGCCTAAACTGGTCATCTATTATTCTATATAATAGCTGTTTGAGAAGAGCTTCCTCTAAATATTTACTGTAAAGGCATGGTTTTGCTATCTCTCTTAAACCAATGTCATATTCTTTTATTTTCTCATTTTTTCTTTGCCTTCTGCCTCTAAAGTGCAATCGAGCTATAAACTTGGATGGCTGGGGATTGAAATATTCATTTAGCTGTGTTATGAGCTCATCGTATTTCTGTGTCTCTGGCGAATTTCCACACAGTTTGTTAGCTATTTCGATTACTCTCTGGTCTGTAAAGCAAAGTAATGAGGCTACTTTTACAGTATTCTCAGTAATACTATATAGTGTAAAGAAGTTTTTGATCCTCTGAACATACAGTGGACAATCACTCGGATTTTCTACATTAAATATGCATATACTAATTTGCGATATGCTTGCCATTTCTTTGTTGATTCAAATCCACTTATGATTTGTCTCAGCTTGCTGTTTAGGCAATTATTTCCAGATTCGATCCTATGATGACTGAGCAAATTTTTTCTGTAGATCCGTTCCTGTATTGACTGCCACTTTCTTTCAGATTCGATTCCTGTTTAGACTGCTCCAATTTGCCGTGTTTTGTGACCAGCAAGTAAATAAATGGACAAAGGCAGAATTGAGATGGTAAGATTATAGTTTAATACAAATAATTTTAACTATATACATTCCCTATTATAAGGCGTAATAAAATAATAAAAGGTCGTGGTGATCTGCATATAATAACCCTAGTCCTGCTTTTGGACTTACAGAGGCAGGAGTCTCTGACTAATAATTAATATTCAGAACCATTAGATCGGGTTCTGGAGGTTTATATACCCCTCAAGACTTCTGGAGTCTTTTACATTCCTAACCATATATGGTGTTTTCACATACGTTTTCACATACATGCAGTATTTTTACATTTCTCACCATATATGATATTTTACACAGTTTTCTGACCCTATAAGATCAGCTGAGCTTTCTATGATTTAACAACATTGCAATTTTACATAATCTTTATACATAATTACTATACAGTTATCTTATTTTACATATTACAGTTATTACTTTTATTCTACATTATTGTACTCTTATTATTATAGAATTATTATTCTTATTTTACATACTCTTATTATTATACAATTATTATTATTATTTTACATACTCTTATTATTATACAATTATTATTTTACATATTCATTATACATTATATATGTTTATACCTTTCTTGACCTTGAATACTGCAAATCCATAATAAGACACTAATTTAATGATCATTAATGACTAGACAAAATCATGACTTATCAATAAATTTAATGTGTCACACTTCTTTTACCAAATAGCTCTCTGTTATCTAAAGTAAATGATAAAAATCAGTGAAAAAACATCTAATAGTTCAGATTTGCTTCTCTACTTTTGGATTCATCACTTGATGTAAATTTAGGATATCTATTGTCATCATTATTATTCACCTCCCTACAACAGCTATGATTTCACTAATGCTCCTCTAAAAAAAAACTACTAATTGATTGAAACCAGTTTTAGTCAATATGGACTCTGATTTGACACATGGAAGAAACTTTTGTATAAAGATTTATGATAATGCATCACTGAAATATATCCAACTGCTGATAGGTTTTTTTTATAGTTTTTTCAAAAACCTTAATTATCTCTACAACTTTCTTTATAATAATAATAATTTTATTCAGATGATGGTAGCTATGATCTGGCCAAAAAAAATCAGTGTAATATTACTTTAATAAACCTGAAAATTATATCTATTACACACGATACATATTATTTTTTTCTTGCATATTTATTTATACATTAGTATATTCTGTATACTGGTTTATTATTTAATGATCTGTTATGATTTAAACCTTTAAAATAAATACATCACAATCAGTAATAAATTAGTCAGCAATGCATCAATTTATCTTCAAAAATTAAAATTTAAGAGTTGAAACATATATAAATATGGAAAAATTCACAACCATCAAATGTTTAAGATCAGCAATCAATTATTATATGTATGTATAATCAAGAGAAGTAATATCTCAAAAGTGTTGATTAATTTTTTGTCAGCTATGACTATCATTTTTTTTCTCTTTTATGTTTTGTTAAGGTTTTTTTTTTAATAACTATTCAGAAAGAAAAAGGAAACTATCATTTTGCAAAAATGAATGGTTATTGTAGATTATCTTTTTTTTTGCCATTATTGTAATTTATTAAAATAAACTTGTGAATCATGCTTTCAAACATTAGAACAAAATTTCATATTTATGTGTAATTTTTTTTAGTGTCAATACTTATCTGAATCAATGCAGATCTTTGCTATTTCATATTCTTCATTGACTATTTTATTATTTAGAAAAAATTTCCATTCAGACAATTAAAAAAAAAAAAAAAATTGATCCAGAAGACTACTTTGGAATTATCATTTAGGATGAATTTATAAGCATGTTATTGGTGAGTGAATTTCATAGAACAGTTATAACTAAAGTTTAAATATCGTAGATTGTGCAATTCTTTTCTGCATATATTTCAGCTATTATTAATCTTCCCATGGACTCTCAAAATTTTAGTTAAGTAATAAAAACCAAATATTTATTGACTGTATAATAATATAAATGAATCATATGTTTAAAATATATTTTATTAGTCAACTTGCATTCAATTTGAAGTTATACTTCAATGATGAAATTTTACAATTTAAACTAACAATCCAAATTTACAAAAAATTTTGTCCATCAAGTATTCTAATATCAGAAATTTTGAAAGAAATATGAAATCTGGAATATTTCATTTGATTACTATGAAATTTACTTCAAATTATACAGAGAAATCATTCCAAGTAAGAAGTTGTGTCAATATTATTACTCACAAAATGAAATCAAATTTCATCTGATACGTAGTCAATCATTCACCAAGTTTTTAGGCAATACATTTGTTCTGTTAACTTCAGTAAATAAAATTATTAAAAGCTGACTAAAAACATAATTATTGATCTTTTATCTGAAAATTTCATACCCATCCAAGACACTACATTTCATAACTAATTCATTCTCATTTCCCTTAATTAAATAGTTCAATGTTATGGAATAAAACTGTCTTTTTGCTTCTTTTTTCTATGGTTTATCTTACTTTTTGTGAAGAATTGACAGTTCATAAGATAAACATGTAGACTTGCAAAAAAAAAAAAAACAACCCAGAGAATTGAATATCCAAACAGACTTTCTCCTTTTAATATTGTATTTTAATATTTATATAAAATAAAATATCTGCTTTTCATACCTAATTTTTGCAATGTATAAAATTTCATTAATTCAGTTAAACATTTATTTCAATTAACTAGCAATCTTTTTCAGAAACTTTCTCTTTTTTATTGTAAAAAAAAAAAAAAGGTCTCTTAAGACTACTAAACAATCAAAATGTCAACATTAATTAATAAAATTTTATATAGTGCAAAAATCAAATATAAAAGTATATATTTTATTTTATATTACTAAATCTATATTTCAATGTTATTTTCTTCCTATCCATCTTACTTTACACAAGATCAAACTTACATCTTTTGTTTTTCTAATTTTTTTATTTAGGGTGAAAAAAGTATGCATAATTTTTTTTTTAATTTAAATGTTTACAATTCTCTAATCATGTGAAACCAATTCTACATATTAATATAATCAAGTTGATTTTGCAAAACACTAGATAGTTCACAGATGTATATCAAATGATAATAGTCTAAGCTTATCTATACCAGGAATTTTCAATGTTGTCAAGATAATCTCTATGAATAAAAATAAAAATTCACCTTACCTTCTCATCTAAGATATTAATATAGACATGAAAGGTGATACTTTGATTAACACAGATTAAGATATTAAAATTCAAAGAAGTTTAAATAAACTTCATTAAAATAAGCAAATATAACCTATTTTGAAAGCAGATTAACAGTCATTTTAAATTGATTTTGCATAAAGGTAGATGGTTAAGATATAAATTACTTGATAATATTATTGCCCAAGCATATGAGCACCAAAACTCTTTAATATGCTGCTAAGGCAACCTCTGTGAATGAAAGATGAAAATCCATCTTTCATTCTGGTTTAACATATTAATATATTAAGAGAGTTGACATTTTAATTATAACAGATTGAGATTTTTAAATTCAAAAAAGTTTAAATAAACCACATTAAATAAACAAATAACTGTTTTGCAGGCAGATTAATAAATAGTATTTTTAATACTTTCAAATCCAACTAAACTTAACTATTTTTTATATAATAACTCTAGATAGTTCACAGAAATCACAATAATTAATAAGATTGGGCTTTAAGCAAAACCAATTTTATTATCTAAATAATAATTTAATGAAGTTTGAAGTATTAAAAATGACTATTTATTTATTTGCTTTCAAACAGGTTATATGCCTGTTTAATGAGATTTATTTAAATTTCTTTGAACTCCCTTTTCTATATTAATATCTTAGACCAGAGTGAAAGATGAATTTTTATCTTGTATTCAAAGACGCCTTAACAACAGAGATATTTCTGATGTTTAGAAAATTATTATACATTTCATACTATTTTGTAAAATTTATAGTAAGCTGAATAACTTTTATAATTATAACACTTTACAAATTTATTTATTTTTAATTAAGCTCGCATATGTTCATTTTGTCATTAAAAGAAAGTTGTAGTAAATCTGTATATATTAAGTAGTAAGTTTATAACTACTGAGTACAATAATTATGTAATAATCAAATTACTAGAGAAAGATTAGAAAGTGGAAATGATAAACATATAAGAGAAATGACATGAACTAATTAAAATCCAAACTAAAAGCAGAAATAAGAAAAGATGCAAATATAACTACAGTATTCTTAAAAATTAAAAAAAAAATTATTTAGACTACATAACAAACAATAGGAAAAAAGTATTAGAAAGCAAAAAATGATAATCGGCAATGTGATTTTGCGTTAAAAAAAAAATAGGTTATTGTAATGGAAATCAATGTCTCAAGTCTGAAAACGATATCAATTTCTTCATTTCACATCTAGTTGTAGAGCAATTCTGTTTTTTTTTTTTTAGTATCTACTGCCATAAGATGTAATGCCGAGTAATGTTATCATGCATCTTTCTTTATATAAATTTTATATAACTTTAGTTATGATTGTTTGGGTGCATTTGATTATTTAATGTTTATTGCAGTCATATATTGTAATTGAATTTTGCCGGATATATTAGTAACAAACTTCCTCCAGATAAGCAATAAGAAGAGCACAATGGATGTTTGGATGTAAACAAGAATCCAAATGCTTCTCTCAAATCACTTATATAAACAGAAGTGTTTTAAACTATAACCCCATTTTATTTAATTGAGCTGACATATCTTTTCAAGATTACTTATTAGTTGTACTTAAGACATGGCCTAACAGATTCACATTTTATGGGTTTTACTTTCATTTATATCTATGCATGCATCATTGTGAATTTAAAAACTGTATTTTAATTTTTATTCATGAAATTTTTATTATAAATATTTTAAGAACACCATGACTAGTGTATTAGAGATGCATAGAAAGCAGTATCTATGAAAGTCTTTTAGAGAGTACCCAAGAATTTCAAGAAAACATAACTCTTATGGGCAAAAAAAGGGCAACTAAGGTATTCTAATGTACCTTTTCAAGAAGTGCAATGTGAGTAAGCTTTCAATTCATGTACTTTTTACTTTGCTTGTTAAGTTGTTTTAGTAGTGTGTTATATCAGTCTTCTCAGAATGTGTAATTTTGTACTTAAAGAACAAAACCTAACAATAAAATTAACAAATTTCTGGGAAAAAAAAAACTGTTTTAACATAAGCCCTTCATGAAATTTCAGGTATTTAATATCCTCCTCTAAACAGCATTTTGAAGGATATTCAGCGATATGTTTCACCACAAACATGGCAATTGTAATGTTTTCTTGGATTTTTTACTCTATTAAAGAGTAGCTAGCATATATGTATATAAATGTTTATGCTACAGGTATCATTTTTTCTTAAATATCCTTGATTATATTCTTCATAAAACTAGATATAAATAACCCTGTATTTTTTTTTCAAATAGAGCTAATAATGTAAATGTGCTATCAGCACCACTGATTTAAAAATGCATTTATTGCTTCAGTTTCACCAGCTTAACCAGATGCAATACAATAATAAATAAAAGCACTTTTGAATTCAGCACAATGAAATTACTAAATCTCACCTATTTCAATTTTTACCACAAAAATGGGAAGATTTTATTTTCTGGCTAATGTTATTAGAAAATATGTTTAGAAACAGAAACAAATCAAGAGCCTCAACTATGCAGACAAAATATATAAAATTTATTAAACAAATTTATAATCATTTAGAAAAATTAAGAATTATTAAAACATTAAAAAGTATCAGATTAGAAAAATTTGTACTGATATAAGAATATTTCAAATCAAACTTTTACAAAAAGACCTAAAATATATAAAAAAGCAGTTTAATATATACACAAAAATTAGATGGTATAAAACAACTGGAAAACAATAAACATACAAAAAAAGTATGGAAAATTAAATGATTTGATAAAAAATAAAATAAAAATAGAAAAATTAAAAATAATAAGAAACAGAAATCTTAATTCTGGAGTAAATGAAAATGTATATACTATGATAAACAACACACTAGTAAAAATCAATTATGCTCACAAATATAAAATGAAGCTAAAATATAAAAAATAATATTGAATATTACTACTAAAAAAAAGAGATTTTATAAGAGAATGTAAAAAAGTGTTAAATTTTAAATCTGCTATCCAAGATTAATAGAAAGATGCTTTAACTAAACATCCATCAGATGATTTTGAAAGATAAAAATTATAAAAGATTAAAAAAAAAGTTATTATTTAACAAAAATGATTATCAAATGTGAAGACAGATGAGATTACACATACAATTTTTTGAATATGGAAACACAAAGATACAAGATTCTAGAAGTTTTGATAAATGTGTTTGTTAAAAAAGAGAAAATAGGGTTGATAAGAAAGATTTAATATTTCTATTAGATTCAATGCAGAAGAGAAGAGATAAATGTGATAGATAGGTGTTGTGAAATAAATTAAATGGAATAAAAACAATTGTATTTTTAATAAATAATATGTAAAAAAATTTTTTTTAAAATAATGCTTTTATGTAAATTGCTGACTAAAAAGTAACAAATAACAAAGTAATCTGCCTCTTGGTTAATTTGCTGTTCTTGGAAAATATCAGAGATCTTAACAATCTAGACTTTTTATAAAACAATTGGAAATTGCAGGAATATTGTCATTTCATAAAAGCATTTGAGGCTCAAATAAATCATAAAAATGCTTTCATGAATTGACAATATTTCTGTTTTATAACAGGACTAGATTCTTAAGATCTCTAATATTTTCCAAAAAAGAGGTGAATTATTTTGTTATTTTGTACTTTTTAGTCAGCTATTTATATAAAAACATTACCGTTTTTTTTACATATTATTTTTTTAATTTTTAGTTATACTTACATATTATTTTTAAAAATGGTTAAAACTACAAAACAGTCTTTTCAAAATTAAAATTTAATAACAAGATGTGAAAATATGTTCTCTAACAAATGAATTCTAAATTTAAATATCATGTGATTGTCTACTATATAAAAATATTTACATATTGGCTTTTTAATAAATTCTCTAATCTTTTTGCACATTTATTATTTTTTTTAACAAAATATTTATGAAATATTAATTACTTCAGAAAAATAATTCAGATTTTAATAGAAAACATTTACTTTTAATTAATTAAAAGTTAAATGAATATCTTAACAAAATTTTACTGCACAAACATAATATTTCTGTTGACTCAGTTGCTAAGTATTTTTCTTGGGAAATGTAAGTATGTAAGTTCCAGTTCTAAAGGGGAACAATTTTTTTTCCATTGTTAAAAATTAAAAAATGTGAGCATCCTGACAAAAACATAGACAGAGCAATTTAATATAAAAGCATTTAAAATAGAAAAATAAGATTTCAATATTAAAATATAATTTGCTATTTCATTTCATGACTATAAAATAAATTTAAGTCAAAAAATAAAAAAATTACTATAACCAGTATTTGCACACTACAATAACCTATATTCACTGAAATATTAATAATAATAAGCAGCATTTTTCCACACAATATAAATGGTAGATAGTCATGCATCATAATCCTTGTCCAATGACTACCCATCTCATATTCCCCAGACTAAATTTCTATTTCATGGCTTTCATCAGTGAAAAGCTTTGGATCTGGATGCACTGCACTTGAATCTTTGGATTTAATGCACCTTATTTCCAGCACCTACCTTTATTTTTGTTGTATTATTATAAAGCTATCATTCCAAACTGAAAACACACTAGTGTTTTCAATTAATATTGTGTGTATAATCATATATATCTGGAACCAATTCAGTATCTATACATCTTGACATCATTGCTTTTTTTTAAATAACTATAGTCACCATTATCCTTTGGCTAAGATTGGTATTAAACTATTAAAATATCACAAGATCAACTTTTCTTATGCTTACATAAGCTATTAAAATAGCAAAATTTTTCACATAATAGTAATGCCTAATGCAAGCTCTAGTAATCAATATATACTAAAAGGTTATGCATCAAAATCTCTATCCAGTGATTAAACATCCAATATCACCAGACCAGTTTCTGGCATATGACTTTCATCAGTGAAGTCTTGGATTTGGGAACTCTGCACCTGGATCTTTAGATCTAATGCCCCTCTTTCCAGCACCCATCTTTATCTTTTTGCTTAATTATAAAAATATCAGGCCAAACTGAAAATGCTGTATGGTTTTCAGTTCAAGGTAATTTGCCTGTACAGTCATACATATCTGAAACAAATTCAGTATATATATATATATATCGGTGTCTGGTTTTTTAATATCCATAGTCACCATTATCCACTTTCTAAGATCAGTATTAAATCATTAAAACACCACATGATCACCTTTTCTTATGCTTAATTAAGCTGTGTAAGAGATATTGATAATTATGCTTATTAAAAAACAAAAGACATCAAAATATATAGATACTCAATTGGTTTCAGATCTGTATGACTATACAGGAAAAGATAACCCTTGAAACTTTAATGTTTCAGTTGGACTGATAAACAACTAAAACACCACATGATCACCATTTCTTATGTTACACAAGTTGTTAAACACTAGCAACTCTCTCCATATAGTAGTGCGCCCAGTGCAAGCCATAGTAATCAATGGATGCTAAAAGTTTGTGCATCAAAGTTCCCATCTAGTGCCTACTCATATGATACCCCCAGATGACTTTCAAGTTTGTGGCCTTTAGTGAGGAGTATTGGATCTGAGAACATGGCACCGAATCTTTGGATCTAGTATAAATTTCCAGTAGGCACCTTTTAACTTTTTAGTTAACTATAAAGTTATGAGCCCAACCAATGTTTTCAATCCAATCTCATTCACTTGTGTTACACGTCATACAGATCTGAA
This sequence comes from Epiperipatus broadwayi, assembly GCA_028023455.1. Classification (NCBI taxonomy): domain Eukaryota; kingdom Metazoa; phylum Onychophora; class Udeonychophora; order Euonychophora; family Peripatidae; genus Epiperipatus; species Epiperipatus broadwayi. Next base: position 13,115,243 of record JAQFVV010000019.1, read on the forward strand.
CCCAGTTCTGTATCTATACATTTAAATGTCTGTTTTTTTAATAACCATAGTCACCATCATCCTCTGGCCAGGATTAATGTTAAACTATTAAAACCTAACATAATCACCATTTTATATGGCTTGCACTAGGTAGCAAAATAAAAAGATAAAGGTGGATGTGAAGAGAAGGTGCATTAGATCAAAAATTCAAATGCAATGCTACTATATCAAAGGCTCTTAACTGATAAAAGCCATAAACTAGAAACTAGTTTGGGAATAATGGATGGGTAGTTACTGAATAGAGATTATGATGCACAATCTTCTAGCATTTATTGATTATTAGAGGTTACACTATGTGGCACTATTGTGCAAAAAAATTTGCTACTGTTGTAACAGCTTGTTAAGTATAAGAAAATGTAATCCTGTAATATTTTAATAATAATGTGATTAGCCAATATGTATAGTGCTAATGAAATTTAGTTTAACTGCCAGGATGAGGCATGGAAAATTTTAAAAGGATCCATATATAATTATAGAGAAAGTAAATAATAATCCAAAATAAATTTATTCAAGATTTATGCTAGCAATATAGAAGTTAACACCATGCCAGTTTGACTTAATTAGAAGTTTATGTGGATTGCATTAGGCAGTAAGACCAAAGACAAACTGAACAATGTATTTTTAAAAAATAATAAAATTATTTGAAATTTAAGTATGTTTTATTTTTAAACTTTCAAATGAAATTAGCATAGAAACAAACCTCAGAAAAACTAATGATGATTAGGTCTATAGATTTCACAATGCACAGGAAGAAAATTAAATAGAACAAATTTATTTAGCGAGATAGATTTGAATTCAAGTTTTTGCATGATTGTATTTTTATCTTTTTTATCAGTTTTCAATTCTTTTATAAAATGTATTGCTTATTTAATTATCTCAAAAAATTAAAAGTAGTTTTTTAATATAAAAGCCACTGATAAGAAATAATATTCTCTGTTATATATGAATATTCCAATTTATAGTAAACTTTATGCAAAACCTTCTAAATTAATTCAAATTTTCTAAATTGAATTATTTTTTTTTAGAAAAAGAATGAACTTTTGTGTCATGTAATCAATAAGAAGAGAAAGCTCTCACTCGCCTGTAATATGAGTAATTATCACTGAAGATTCATTACTAATCAGCATGAAATAAATAAATTCTTACATAAACATAACAAGAAATGTGTAAGGTTTAAGAGGATGTATAATTGTGAAGAAATAGAGCTAAAACAACATTCACATTTATCTAAACACTTTTAAATACCAAATGATACATTTGGCCAATCTATCAAAAATCACAGCGAAGGGACTGAAGTCAGCTTCATCATCATCAATCATTATCAATCCACTGCAGAATGAAGGTCTCTCCAAGTTCAATCCATCTTCTTCGATCTTTAGCTTCTCTTCTCCACATCATCCCTGCACACTTTTTTATTTCATCCTTCCATCTCACATGTGGTCTCTTTCTGAATCTTTTACAATCTCTTGGAATCCAGTTTAAGACTCAGAGTGTATGAAAGCACATTTATATAACATCTGTTCATTATCAGATCTTGATCTACTTCTTGAGGTTTAAGAAAAAGATTGCTCATATTATATGATGGATGAGACCACAAGAATTTCAAATTCAAAATAGTACCTGAACTGGAAAATAAAAGGGCTTATTGGATACTCTTTAAAATTACCTGAATGCAATAAGTATGAAATGAAGACTAATAGAAAAGTCATATTAAATATATAAAGTTAGCAAAAATGCTAAAAAGAAAAGTTTTTTTATAAAGAGAATTTTATATGAAGGGGGAAAACCCTTTTAATTATACAGTGTTCTGTTTGTTAGCATTTCTCAAGAGTTTGACAGAATTTTATTCATCTAAAAAAAGTAAAAACTTTGGTAAAAGAATAACTATCAAGATAGTTTGGATTAATATCATTTTGTCTGTAAAAAAAAAAAAAAACAAGTGAAATTCAAAGTTATATAAATATTGTAATAATAACCAGAAAATAATAAATTCTTTATAACAGTTATATAAATATCAAAATTTTTTATACATTAAAAGCCTTTTTCAGCATCTGAGTTGGTGCCCTTTTTAAATGTTAATAGTCTATTATGTGAACGATAATGAAATTAAAACAAATACCAATATAAATTATTAAAATAAATCAAAACCCTCATATACAACAAAAAAAATAAATTACATGTATTTTTTTCTTTTTTACAATTATATATATGTCAATTTATATAATTTTCCATTCATTTTTAATTAATCAATTATTAACCAAATTTATAGAAGTCTTGTAAATATTCATACAATTATTTTTAATATACTATGTTTCATATATTTGTCTTCTTTTTGGATCTTTGATGTAATTTAAACATTTAATACTTTTTGTAGATCTATTCTATGACCATATTTCAAATAATGAACGGATAATGCAGATTTATTATCTCTTCTATTAATTGCATTATTATGTTCTTTGGCATCTTACCTCTAATTGTTTGTCAGTATGTCCCAAGTAAATCATTTTACACATTTCACATGTAATTTTATATACAATTCCTTCTTTGTACCGTATATCATCTCTTAACCTATAATTACCTATTAATAGATCAGGATTTTTACTGTTTGTCCGGTCAATACGTATATTCTTCTCAATATAATTTTTGTTATATCTTAATGTATTATATATCTTAGGATAATATGAAAGTCTAATCCATTTCTTATTTGATTCATTATTATCATTATAAATACCATTGTTTTTCTCAGAAATTTTATCACCCACTACAGATGTTTTAGAATTAAAAAATATATTTTTAATAGTTTTAGGATTATATCCATAATCCTTATAGAATTTAATAAATTGCTTCTTTTGTAACTGAGCTACACTTCTATCTATATTATATTTATCATTCCTATATTTAAAATTTTTAATAACTGCTAATTTTTGCACCCATGCTTGTTGTGAATCTACATGAATAATTTTTCTTAATTTATGTTCTTTAATAAAATGTTTTAACTTAATTTTATTATCTTTATCTATATTAATTTCTACATCTAAATACTTATTTTTATCTTCAAATCCTACTTTTGTAAATTTAATTTTATATACATTATTATTAATTAAAAATTCATTATAAATATTATTCATTGCTCTTTTATTACCAATAATTAAACTATCATCAACATACCTAGAATAATGTATTATTTCTTGACTAACCCTTTTTTTAATTACAATATTTTCTAATTCATTTATAAATATTGATGAGATTATCCCACGCATTACACAACCTATAACCCATTCTTCATGTAAATACCAAAGTTCATTATTATATTTAAAATATAAACTATTGCGTATTAATTTTAAACTCTCTTCAATAATATTTATTATATTTATATCATTTATATGTTTACATATATTTTTTATTAATATATCTATACTTTTAAGTCTTGGAATAATTGGATACATTTTTTTCAATATCCATTGTAAAAATACTTTGATTCCTATTTAATTTTATACTATTTAATTTATTAGTAATACCCTTTGCATTCTTTATAGAATATTTGCCATATCCTAAAATACCTGTTATCCATTTTATATAATGTACTTACTAAACTTCTGTAAAATAAAATTACTAAAGTTAAACAACAGTGGCAATGGGATATTATTTTTGTGAGGTTTAATCTCTGTAAATAAGAAGAAGGATACAATAATTTATATTCATTTATATCTATAATTTTATAATCTTTCATTTTATTAAGTAATTTTAAATTTTGATATTTATATAGCTGTTGTAAAGAATTTATTATTTTCAGATTATTATCTATAGAAGAACAGCATAAAGATATTTATTCTTTTCCAATTTTGAAATACAGTACTGTAATATATGTGAAAAGATAATGGGAGTAATAAGAGAAAAGTGTTCAGCAAAAAAGAATCTCTCCATGCAGATTTATTTTATTAGGTATAGATGAAGATAAAGTAGGTTTATTCCAATGAATTAGAAGTGGAAATAAATATAAAGATCAACTGTAATAAATTTTTAACATATATCAATGACTAATGATTCAATAAAAAGCCAAGACTTTTTACTCTAGCTAAAATAATTATATATAAATTCAATCTAAGTATTTGATTTAAATTTCATAAATTCAATAGTTTGTATGTGAATTAAATTAAAAGTGCATCTATTGTTGATTGTAGTGCATCTATTGTTGTTTACAATCATCAACTCAATGATGTGGTTAAGTCTTTAATACAACATCATTTTTCAATCCCTCAAACTTTGATAAAATATACTATTTATGTGTTCAGATTTATACATCATGAAATTACAAGTAAAAAATTACTTAACAATAGATCAACTGCAATCACGAAGTGGAAATCCACATCTAGATAATACTACCCTCCCCCTCCCCAGACACACACTCATTTGCATCTTTCGAGATTGATTTTACTGTCAAAATAAAATCAAGTTAGAGACTTTAGAATGTAAAAAATATATTGAATCAAAATTAATGGAATTTCACATATTAGCAGGAGTTTTAATAATGATGACCAACTATTCAAAAGGCATGAGAAAAATTGAAACTCCCCCCAAAAATGTGATAAGACACCAGAGACAAAAAATCATAGTAATCATTTAAAAAATCTACTATGAAAATGCCCATTTGGAAAATAAATTTCTATGTGACAATAAAGTTTCTATTCACAGCTATTGGGATATTAATACTTTATTCAAAGTAAAAATCAAATAAATAATTGAAAAATGAAACTAAGAAAGAACAATGTAGTCTGATGTTAAGACAATGTGTTTGCTTCATAATTAGCACAATGTTTATCTTTGAAATTTTAATTTTTTGAACATTACAAACTTAAAAAAAACAATTTTATTTTTTGATAGATAAACAACTATTCCTATAATTTTATTTACTTTTATCAATATGATAAGACAACACTATACAACAAAGCAACAGATGCCATTTTCACCAGAAACTCACTATTGCTACTTATGAAAATTGTTAATGTGTCTATAATGAATTTGATGAACTTGTATTTAATGAAATTATTTTAATCATTTTACAGTCATATAAATATATATTTATATCAAATTAATAACTTGAAATAAAAAATAAAAAAATTTGTTAAATAGCAATTATAATTATTACCTGTATCATCAGATCCACATAAACTTCAGGTGGAAGCACTTTAAGAAATGGATAAAGTGATATTCCTTTCTTTACTATAATAATAAATAATAAAAAAACAAAGATAAGAATGAAATATAACAGTGCAATCTAAATGAAACAAATTCTGGTTGTAAGAGATATTAAAAGTTTTTGACAGATATCAAAACAAAATACTAATTTTATTTATAACAAATGAAATATGAAGATGAACACAATGATATTAAAACTTTTTTCTGGCTGAATCTAGTTTTGTTATGATGAAGTAGGTTCTAATTTAATAAGCATTATTTCTTATAACCAAATATGTGATATGTAATTTTTTTACTTCCTATACTAACTTTATTTTTATCAAGGAATATTGACAATTTGAAAATACTGTAGTTATAAATATTGATTCACAGAAATGTTATTCATTTCTTAAATATTTCTAACTTTTTAAACTTTCATTAAAATCGCCTTTGCCTTCAATTTGAATCTAAATTAAACTTTGATTCCGATTGCTTTTACATTGATACTTTTTAAAAGTGTATTTGCACTTCATTTGAAAACCACTAAATTTCATATTAAATTTCCTAATTTTTATAATATGAATAAGTGATTTCATTTTTCACTTAAAAAAATCAAAGAAACAAGGTGGATTTAGGTATCAAATAACAAATATTATTGCTCCAATTTAGTGTTCAAAGTTTAGTCTAAAAATGTTATTTATTTAGTATAAAAATTTGTTTTATATAAACTATTAACAAAATATCATAAAAGACATGTGAAGAGTTGAACCAGGAAATAAATTCATTGGTGGCTTTAATAGTCATTAATTATATGATTCATGGTTTATGTTTTTCCATATCTATATAGATCAGTAGCTGTTTAATTCGATTTATAAGACAGAGTGACATAATGATTATGAATTGTCCTGAATCCATTGATGAAACATCAGATGCACTTTAGAAAGATCAAATTTATATGATTTTATTGTTTGAGAGCAAAAAAAAGACGTTTATTTGAAAGTCTTATAAGAATTTCATTTTTTATTTCATAATTCGATTGTGAATTCTTGGTGATTATCCAAAAAAGGAATTTTAAAAGTCTTAGGTGGTGAATTTATTATGTCTTAAAATTACTGGCAATTCTGATCTTAATTGCTGTTTATATATTTCTTGTGAGGCAAGTTTTTTTTTCTGATATCCAATGAAAGAACAGAAAACCAGCGCAAAGAATAAATTTGAGTGTGCTAATAATATTTCTCATAATAATATTTGAGGATCTACACAGTATTCATAGAATGAAGAAATCTGTCAATAAAATACTGCAACATAACTCCAAGTTATGAATGTTATTCCTAAAAATTGAATTTCATCTAACTTTAGATAAATGAGAAGATTAAGTTAAGTTGCAATGCAACGTTATTTCTAAATAGCATGGAATAGGAGTGTGTTTCAGTCTATTATATATTAAAAGGTTATATTCAAATTACAGGATGTATCCCTATTGTTTGGATGAAAAATAAAATATACAATGATCATTAAATTAAGGAATAAGATTCCAGTCATTGAAAAAGATTTTCCTTCCTTTCACATCCTTATTGAGAAACTTGTCCATTTCAGAAAAAAATCTTCAATGTGAGATCAAAGCAATGTCATAATCATGGATGAATTTCCTGTATTTTATTTTTGGAAGACCAAAAATCACAGCAAAACTGCAATTTCCTCAATGATAATGTTCTTTTAATATCAATCAGATAAAAGCAAGCTTGCCTTTGATTGTCTTAAACCAAGAAAAGCCTCGGATGCAGATAGATTTTCTCTAGAGATTCGTAAAAAAAAATTATTTTCTACTTGTTTTTTTTTCTATGTATTGATTTCTATTATAACATATCATACCATTTACACCTTTTTATACACTTTATCAATAGTTTTATTTGTATTAAACTAACAGTTTCGACTGTCCTGCAGTCATCATCAGAGCTACAATATTCAAATATATAATTATACAATTATTACACTTTCCACATATTGATATACATAATTAAATACACAATATAAACAAAAATAATTATCCATTTTAATATGATGTTTATAAATAATCACTTCCCATTTTATTACTTTACCTTTTAAATAATTTTATCAATATTTTATATTTTAAAAATATTATTTAATATAATAATTATAACGTTAACATTTATTTTACTATTTAATGCATATTATTATCATTTTTTTTATATTATAGAATCAACTTCTAATCTTGTCTTATTTTTATTAAATATTTCTATCAATTAACTTTACCCACATTACAAATTATTTTTTGTTTTTTATTACAAAAAATTATTACCTCTTTTTAATTCTATTACCAAAACCCAACTGACAAACAAAATTCAAAATTTGTATTTGTTTAACACTCTCTCTATTGTCATTTTCTTTAACTTTTTTTTTTAACCTTTTCAAATTCTAATTATTATTAACAATTGTTTATAAAATTATTGTTCTTACCCCGAATTCCCTATTAAGACTTGGTCTTATATTCTTAATCAAGATAGCCTCTTTAATTTTCCTATCCCTTTTATTATTTGTGTAATTAATCATTTTTATACAATCTTTTTCAAACCTATGACCTGTTTCTAATGAATGCAAATAAATAGGTGATCTTTTATCATACCAGATTAATTCAACATAAATATGATAAAAGATCACCTATTTATTTACATTCATTAGAAACAGGTCAAAGGTTTGAAAAAGATTGTATAAAAATGATTAATTACACAAATAATAAAAGGGATAGAAAAATTAAAGAGGCAATCTTGACTAAGAATATAAGACCAAGCCTTAATAGGGATTTCAGGGTAAGAACAATAATTTTATAAACAATTGTTAATAATAATTAGAATTTGAAATGGGTTTAAAAGAAAAAAGTTAAAGAAAATGACAATAGAGAGAGTGTTAAACAAATACAAATTTTGAATTTTTTTTGTCAGTTGGGTTTCGGTAATAGAATTAACAAGAGGTAAGTAATTTTTTGTAATAAAAAACAAAAAATAATTTGTAATGTGGGTAAAGTTAATTGTATAGAAATATTTAATAAAAATAAGACAAGATTAGAAGTTGATTTTATAATATAAAAAAAATGATAATAATATGCATTAAATAGTAAAATAAATGTTAAAGTTATAATTATTATATTAAATATTTTTAAAAAATAAAATAAAGTGATATAAAATAAATTAATATAAAATATTGATAAAATTGTTTAAAAGGAAAGTAAAAAATGGGAAATGATTATTTATAAACGTCATATTAAAATGGATAATTATTTTTGTTTATATTGTGTATTTAATTATGTATATCGTGGATAAGTGTAATAATTGTATAATTATATATTTGAATATTGTAGTTCTGATGATGACTGCAGTACAATCGAAACTGTTAGTTTAATACAAATAAAAGTATTGATAAAGTGTATAAAAAGGTATAAATGGTATAAGTTTAAAAAAAAATTAAGAAAATGAAAGCTGTTACAAAATTATTCAGTAATATTATTCATACAAAAACTATTCCAAATATTTGAATAAAACAAATTATAGAAGTCTTAAACCCAAATAAATCCAGCCATGATCCAAAAAATTATCATACAATATCATTACTGATTTGATTCCGAGAAGCTTTTTGAAATGATCATACTAATAAGACTTTTGCTAATAGGTGAGAGACATTTATCTACAGAGTAGGTTGAATTTAGGCCAAGAAGAAGCTGCTGTTAATAAGTTATTGGACAGATCTATAATGGAGGCAGTAAATTATGAGGTGATAGTTAATAAGTTAACAGTGTAGTTTAACCCGCAGCCACCTAGACATATTGCAAGATTGGCACTCTATAATACAAGACAGTCGAAAGGTGGAAAAATAAAAGATTTGCCATGATTCATTATAATCAATTTTATGTGTAGGTTAATTACCTGCATCATCTGTTAAAAAAGGATGATGATCTTACAGTTCTGTTAAATGTTCTATGGGGAATTTGATGTGAAGTTCTGTTGGACCAATTGGTATAGTAAATAACAGATGAAAGGTTAAGACAAATCTTATGGATTGAAACCGAGTTGTCTTATGAATTAGCGATCAAAAAAGGAATCACGTACGAGTTTATTATTGTTCAAGCTATCACTTTTAGAAATACAGCAGATTAGGACAGCAGAACTGCAGTTTATAAAACGAATAAAAATAGGTCACAGAAAAATGACAAATCAAGTAGTGAACCAATATTTTTAGGGAAATGTTTTGTTGTGGTAAAACAGGTCATTTCACTGAGAAATTGTAAATGGCGTAAAGAAATCTGTTTTAATTGCAGCAACAAGGGGCATTTAGCAGCAGTTTTCAAAAAACCCAGCCCAAAGATAAAAATAAAATAATTAAACAAAGGGGAGATAAGCAAAATGAAGTTAATATTAATAAAAGTATGATTTTGCACTGGCAAAATCAGTATATCCTAACACTTAAAATATGTAGCACAGAACTTGAAATGGAAATTGATAGTAGCTTGGGCATTTCATTGGTGTCTAAAAGGCAATGGAAAAAAATATCAAAAGGTAATAAAAATGTGGAATTTAAAAAGACTGAGATAAAAGTTAAAGATGTAAGTGGAAACTTGTTAGCATTAGTTGGAATGGCAGTGGCTCCAATTTCATATAAAATATCTATTTGCCTATATATATTGTTAAGGGACAAATAACTCCAATAATCAGTAGAAAGTGGTTTAAGGAGTTAAATAATAAGGTATCAATTGTTAAAAACATTTCCATGTAACAGGAAGTGTTGAATAGGTACCCTGAATTATTTTCTAAGGAGTTAAGTTTAATAAAAGCAAACCCGGTAGATTTAGAATTAAATGAAAATGCATGGCTTGTTGTCTGTAAGCTGCGGAAGATTCTGCTTGCGCAGAGAGAAAAGGTCAAGGAAAAGTTAAAAACATTGGTGGCTAGAGGCATATTAACCACTGTAGAAGAGGCAGAATGGGCAATGCACATAGTTATGATAACTAAACCTGATAGACACCTCAGAATGTGCAGAGATTACTGGGTGACAGTGAATAAATATCTTAATAAATGTGCATATCCAGTACCCAATGTTAGAGAAGTTTTACCGAGTTGGTCGAATATAAATTTTTAATCCACATTGGACTTTAACTCCACTTCTCATCAGATTAAATTACTGACTAATCCTCATGCTAACCACATCATTTGAGCTGTTCAAATGTAATCATTTACTGTCGGAATTGCTATGGCACCAAACATTTTTCAAGCCAAGCTAAATTCAATGTTACAAGGATTAAAAGGCACACCTTATTATAACATTTTGATAACAGGGACATTCTAAGGAATTGTTAAGAGACAGAATTTGAAAGTTTGTGATAAATTAAGTCAGGCGGGTGCTAAGCTAAACTGAGAAAAATGTGTAATAAAGATACAAAAATTAAAGTTTCTGGGTCACAGCATTTCAGATAAAGGAAAATATCCTTTGACGGACAAAGTCAGGGCTGTTAGAAAAACTGAAAGGCCTAAGAACATAAGGCAGCCTCAGGCATTTTTAGGGCTAGTAAATTTTTTCTGAGCTGTTTTTAAACAATAAGGCAATAGTGGCAAAACTATTGAATGAGTTATTTCACAAAAGGCAAAGTTGGGGTTGGTTTGAAACTCAAGACAGGTTTTTTAAAAAATGAAAGATCTTTTATCATCTATATGTTGGTACATTTTGACAGTGAGCATGAAGTTAGAATTACTACTGATGCATCAGACTGGGGGGTAGGGACTGTGTTAGCTCACCCTATATATACATAATAATGAGTGGCCTGTAGCTTATGTGACCAGAATATTGTCAAAAGCTGAGCGTAATTACAGTTAAATTGTCAAAAAAAGCTCCCGCGACCATTTTTGCAGTAAAAAAATATCATCAGTTTGTTTTCAAGCAGAGTTTTGAAATTATTACGGATCATGTAGCACCAAACATTTAAGTCCGCATATGTTTCGATGGTGGAATGAGTTAACTGCATATGATTATTCATTAAATATATAAATGGGGGAAAGAAATCTTACATGCAGACGCATTGTCAAGGTTCCCAGATAGTCAAGAGACATGCAAGAGTGAGTTTGAAGTCAATTATATTGACAACATGAACTCACAAGTATTAAATAGTAACACAGTCCAAAAGTGGACTAGAGAAGAAAAAGGCTGTAATATTCTTATTAATTGGATTAAGAAGGGTTGGCCTAAAACCAGATCTAGTTATGTGGCAATGGGGTTTTGGGTTAATAGAGAGCAGTTATCTGTTTTTAGAAAGTATATAGTAATAGTAGATAGAATAAGTATACCACGTACAGGGAGGGATAAGGTTTTGAAGCTTCTCCATGAAGGGCATCTGGGCATAGTGCATGCAAAAGCTTTGGTATGTAGCTATGTCTGGGGCCGCAAATTAATGCAGATACAGAAAATTTCATTAAAGGTTGTGATACGTGTCAGTCTGAAAGTGCTTTACTGGTGAAATGTTTTGCATCCTGGCCGAAAGCAACAACAGCATGGGAGAGTTCATATTGATCACGCAGGACTAGTAAAAGGAAAACTGCAGCTGATAATAACAGATGTGCTCTCAAGTTGGATAGAATGCCATATTGTGAAAAACACTAGTGCCCTAAAAACAAATAAGTGTTTAAAAATGGTATGCTTGATTCATGGTTTCCCAGAAGTGGTTGTATCAGATAATGGAGCAGGTTTTACTGGAATAGCATTACAATAGTTTTTTAGTCTCTGTGGGATTCATGATGTGTGCACATCTCCATATCATCCTCAGTCAAATGGATTATTAGCCAATAATGTGGTACAGCAAGTAAAGAGAACTTTAAAAAAAATGAGTAACATAGAAATACAAGACCCTTTACAGACATTTATGTTATACCAACATTCAACGCCATCTACAATGACAGGAAAATCTCCAGCAGAATTAATGTGTGGTCGAAAACTAAGGACTAAAATAGCAGTTTTGCTTCCTAATGAAAAGATTTGTTCCAAATGTGAAGCCAAATAAATCTTTTAGAGTTGGTGAAAAGGGATCAATGAAACAATAGACAAAGTATTGTCAAATGGTTTAAAATACAGATGCCAAATGAACCATATAAAGAAAAGAGAGTTGGAGGACTTGCAGCTGGAAATATAGCAAGATTCAAATATGCAGGAGGCAGGGAGTGATGAAAGAAGCAGCATGGGAAGAAAAACAAGAGGATAACCAGTTAATCGAGGGAAACAATAAAGAAATTTCAGAAGAAATTCAAGTGGACCCAGAAATAAAGAAATCGCCCAGACCTGTGTGCATAAAAAGAAAACCACAAAGATGGAAGGATTATGTTTAATGAAAAATTGCAACTTCTGAAGTGAGGAGAGGAATTGTAGTATTTTTAAGTGAAAGAAATATTATGAATGAAAAAAATCGATGAGAATACTCCAGAAGTTTAAGTTAAAAGTATTAATTAATGATAATAAAAATTTTTAGGAATTAAGATTTCAACAGACTTAATGAAAAGAATGGAAACACAAATGTTGAACGAATTAGTAAAGATAAAATCTTAATGGAAATAGTAGATTCACAAAATGCGATTAAGTAAATGCTTCGCAAAGGAATTTTAAGTAATGGAAATTGCAGATAAGAGAACAATTAAACTGAAAACTATAAAAACTTGGGATAGTAGAGTTAAGGGTCTTTTGCTGCAAGGGAATAAACCCAGATGTTTCAGAATCTGAAGGTATAAAAATCCAACTAGATTTAAAGCATTACCTCCTGATCTTATTTTGTTTTTTTATAAGCCTAAAGGACTCTTAGGTATTAATTTGGGGAACTGTTATTTATTTAGCCTAGTTATAAAGAAGTTCATGCATTAAATGAAATAGTAATTGTCGGACTATATTTAAAGTGTGTTTAAGAACTCCAGGAGCATTTATTATTATTAGGTGTATATATTATTTATAATTGAGTTTGTATATATTCTAGTTTGGGTTGTGTAACTTGTAATAAATCTTATAGTCTAAATATACTTTTAGTTATTAATTGTGATTTGCTTATGAAAGTTGTGGTAAATACACAAGAAAATCTATACACTATTAGCACATTTTGTGAAAGTATTTATATTTAGCTTTTCTTCTGCAATTTGTTTAAATTTACTAATTTTTTTAAAAACATTTTTATAAATGCAAATATTAGTTTTAATTGTGATCCAGAAAAATAATTTCAAAAAACTAATCCATACTGAAGTGAAAAAAAAATTCTAAAAGATAAAGTTGAAAGTGGATGGCAATTTAAATTCTGAATATGGTATAATTAAATCAGTGACGTACACCTTTTTTAAAAAATATTAAAATAAAAAGGATTTCAATTTAAGTAAACTAATGGAAACCTTTGCTAATATAGGTAAATATAAAACAAAAAGTAGGCAATAGTATTAGTGAAGCAATCATTTATGAAAAGATTAAATAACTGTTTAAAGAATTTTTTACTATATCTCCTAATAGAGGTATTATTCTGCAAAGAAATTTATTGCCAGCAAGAAATGATTCATTAGATTCTGGAAAACTTAAATTGCAATGTATTGCAAGATATAATAAATTGCTAGTTCAGATAAGGCCATTATTAAACATTACCTCACAAGAAAGCAGAAGTTTTGAAATCAACTATCCATGAATGTTTTTAGAAATATGTAAATGTTTATCTTTTACAAAATTAATTTCAGTTTTCATTAAAATATAACTATATAATATATACGGTAATTAATTTTATATATATTTTCACATGGTTGTTTTGAATGATAACTTTGATCTTGACCTTGAATTAAATACATGTACTTCAATGTAAGGTACAAAAAATTGATAACATAACAAATGGCCTTCTGAAACCAGTTAATTTATTTTAGACTACTTAACTTTATTAAGCCAAAAAAGATGAAAATATCTATAAAACAAGAACATTAAATGACATAAATAAAGTATAAAGTAAAAAATTAAAAATATTTAAACAAATCATATTATTCTTGTAATATATTCTGTACCTTAATTTTAATGATAAATTAATATTTACCAGTATTTTTGATGTTATCAACATTTTTTGTAAAAGCAGCCATAATCATTTCTCTCCAATGTTCTTCAAGCTGTTTTAACTTGATTTTCTAAAAAATTTATAATAATTTTCCTTTTTTAAATATTACCACTTACTTTACTAATAAAGAAATATGCATATTGATGTGTGAGAATTTTATTATTTTAAAATCATAAGAAATTATTGAAAATCAATTAATATAAATATGCACGATAGAGGCAAATGGTTGAGTACAACTAGAAAATACGACGAACATTAAATCAATGTTAGAAAAATTAAGTATATACTATTAGAAGCAGAAGTTAAAATGATTTATGCAAAGAAAATTAAACAAAAAAAAAAACAGATGACAATAATTAGTTAAATTACTCTATTATGTCTGGCAATTAGAGATAAAATAAAATAAAATAATATTCTCCATATTATGAGTGATTAATATTCAATAAAAAAATCAAAGTTGGCTACAGATAGTATAAAAGCTTGTGAAAGCCTTACGTAAAAGATCAAACTTTTGCAAACTCATTTTCGCAATTACTTTTAAAAATTAATCCTTGAATTTATATATATATAATTCCATCCAAAGTTGCAGATATTTAATTCCTTGTTTAAACTATTCTTCAAATTCTTAATTACCAGTCTTTTTTTTTTTATCTTTTCAACTTGGTGAATTTTTTTCTTAACTTTAATTTTTCAAATAATTTAAAGAAAGAAAACCGAGTTTCAATATAACAATTCATTAAATTTGATAGAGTACCTTTCAAATCCATAATTTCAATTTATCTATTATGAACTGAAAAATCAGCCTCATTGATATTAAATAAACTTTACTTGATAGAAAAACTTTTCTACTACAATAGTTACTATTGTTTTATTATTAAATAATTTGTTTTCATATAATGGATAACAAAATTGACCATTAGCACTGATTCAGTCCTATATTTTAAGTTCTAATATCTGGAAATCATTATTGAAGAAAACAAGTAATAATACTTATTTTAAAAGTACTAAATCCACATCTTCAATCTAACTAGCTCATGTAAAAGATTCATCCTGGATATATCTACATGCATGAAATATGTGAGGTGTAATTATTTAGCATATTTTAAAACATTTTTATGCTCTGCATTTAATAAAGAATGATAACCTATACTACATTTAATCATAATTATTGACACGTGAACAACAAAAACTGACATTTTATCCAATGAAGGTGAAAACATGGATCTTGAGTGATGACTTTCAATTAGTTTATTAATAGAATTTTAAATTATTTTTAGTTATTACTTTAAATATAGATTATTCAAAACAATTCTTATAGAATGCTTCATATTATTATATATTCTGCATATATACGTGTGTCTGAATTAAATTTCTGTTGCATTATCCCAAGTGTAAGGTCAAGTAAAAGACAAATGGTTTGATAACTGATGAGATATTGAAATATCAATAACTTGGCTGTTCTTACACATAGGAAATCCTGAATAAGCATTTAACAAGTTTTATCTTGTCAAGCCTATAAAGTCTGCAACTGTATACACAGTCAAAGTTGAAATCTGTTTTAACATTAAGAAAAAAATGAGATAAAAATAAACTTGATTCTGCAATTGCAGAGGAGAATAAAATGATTATAACATTTAAGCAATATTCTAAGTGAGGTTATTTAAAGTAATATCATGGCCAAAAATTCAAAGAATTTTTCTGGAATCAAAAAAAAATTATCTAATAACATTATAATAGTTTCCACTAAATTTTGTAGTAATTATATAATAAACAAATGTTCTTTCCTTTAAATATAAGATTGTATTTACTATTTAAACCATAAGATTAAAATGCACAAATTACTGTAATCTATTAAGACAGAGGCAGATTTTAAGGTAATAATCAAGTTGAAAAAATAACAGCACATTTGATATTAAAAAAAGAACAATTGTCAAACATAAGAATAAAGAATTCCTTAATAAATGCACATTCTGCATACAGTCAAAATGAAAGCATTTTCAGTGATTAAGATAAACAATGGTTAGAAGTGAAGCAAAAATAAATTTGTTCCAGTATTAAACTTGCTCAAATATAGGTTTACTAATCAATGATAATATGACTAAATCAGGGATACATTTGTCTTCAATAAGTCTTGATGTTTAGGACTTCATCATAAAATAATAAAGCCCTTTAAATCATTAAGATTATATATAAACAATTTATTGACACTGAAAATATGTAATTACATGAAACAATATTAAATTTTCATGTGCCACTTACAATATTTTCTAAACTTCTAAGTATATTATACTAATTTTTAAAAATAATAATAAAATTTCTATATATTATTGATCAGTTCTAAGATGCTTAATGAGGACAGAAGCCAAACATGTCCATAAAAAGTTTGGTTCCTTTTTTCAATACTTATATATAGCAGTTACTCATAAATGAATATGGATATTCCAATTCCAAAATAAAGAAAAAAAACTTCACTAGAAATAAATTTTGCAATGATTATACAAACCAATCTGTTAACCACAAATACATTCTCATATAAATCATGGTGATCCATTTTTCTTTTGTTTGATATTTTGCGATGCTTTTAATTTGTTCAAAAACTTTCTTTCTAAAATATTTCAACACCATGTCTAATTGTGGTTATCCAATGGATTCTATTCTTTGCCATGTCTTTCCAATGAAAACAATAAATATCCAAATTCTTTAAAATATCTTTCAGATAATTCTTATATACATAGACGGATCTCACTCTCTCATGAAATCCAGTCTCAAATTGGTTATAAAATATCATCATAGAAAATCTTAGGCATTGTTCATTCATTTTAGAATGCCCAATGTAACTAAAACATGATTCTACAATAGAGGCTTCTGTAATTTCATATCCATAAGATGACATATTGATTGGTTTTATGATCTTGCCATTGTATTTTTAAAATTTTATGGAGCATTCTTAAATGAAACTTTTCTAATGCCTTTATATTATATTGACAGGATCACATTCTTGTTCCATATACATTACTAAGAATTATTTTTGCAGATAGTCTCATAATGAAACATTTAAAGGAAAATTATTTGCAAGATTTATTCAAATGTCTCATTATGAGACTGCCTGCAAAAACAATTCTTAGTAACATATATGGAATGAGAATGTTCAATGGTGTGATTATAATTTTAAATCTTACATATTCAAAGCAATAATGTGTTATTTATATATTATTGATATTAGTAATATTTAATTTAATATAATATATGAAACATTAACCTGACTTAATTAATTTGTGAACTTAGATCGCCATAAATAATAAGTTTCAGCCTTTTTGGATATCAACGTTCATTTATTTACAGTATATACCAGGGGTGGACCCACATGAAGTCAAGGAGAGCCACATGTCAATTTATCATATACTGTAAAGAGCAACACCATATTATAAATACATATACATATTATAAATACATATAGTTAAATTGTATTTAATTTAATGAATATGATGATATATCCTATACATGTTTTAAGTGTGGTTGAAAATATATAAGAAAATATAATTAAGAGAAAAAAATAAAATACAAAATAATCATTTCAAAATTTTAATAATAAAAATAAAATATAATAATAAAAATTCATTAACTAAAATTTAACAAAGAGCTTTGGTCAAATCTTTGAAATCTGGCATATAATTTGTTAAAGCTGTTCGCAGCAATTCTGTGAGATGTTGATTGGCTAACTGTCAACAATATTTCGACTTCACAAACTTCAATTCACTGCAATACGTTGTACCAAAAATTGAAATTAAACAGCAAGAAGCATTCTTTAAGTATGAATATTTTGATTCTAGCATGAGTTTCCAAAATTCATTTATAGAACTAAATTTGTAATGTATTGGCAATGCATGATCCTCTTTCATTGCTAATAATTCCAATTCTCTAACTGTATTTTCGACAAGTATTATTTCAGTAATTGGAAATTCATCTTCAATAATATCCAAAATAAATAGGTTCACAAAATATGCAAATGTAGATTTAAAACTTTTCAAATCTTCAAACCTACTTTTGAAATCCACTGCCAATCCTTCCAATTTTTCTTTATATTCACCAATTTTTCTTCCTTGATACTAATTATATTTTCTTTTACTCATGGAAAATGATTAAATATTTTGGACTAAAAAGTCCAAGTTTAGTTTCAAAACTAAATAGTTTGTGACAAATTGCTAATCACTTTTCCCTTTCCTTGTAAAGCCAAATTAACTGATTGCAAATATTCCATAATGTCTGTATGAAACATTAAATCAGAAAGCTATTTCATTTGCTAATTCTAGATATTTTTTTTCCTTTATCTTTCAAAAATATTATGATAAGATTTAGAAGTTCCATAAAATGGCTCAAAGCATTGAAAGTTGAAAGCCATCTTATAACAGATCATTAGGAGAAATTTCTGGGCCATTCATCTGTTTTGTCATTTAACTCTTCCAAAAAGTTCTTAAACTGACAGTGTGTTTTGGCATATGTTGTAATTAAATTCACAATCTGAAAAACAATCTTCCATACATTTTCATATTTTAAGTGTTTCATTGCAAGATGCTAATTGTGAATTATGCAATGAAGAGATACAAAATGTGGAATTTTAGGATTGTTGTTGAAAAGACCAATAAGATCTAGGTTTTTCTCTGTCATTACAAGGGCTCTGTTAGTCACAACATTTGAGTGTTTATCAAAAGACAATTCAAACGTGCTCATTATCTCATCAAGCAAATTTTTGACATCAATACTGCAAGTTGTTTTAGTAAGAGCTAGTAGGTCTAACATTTCTTTCTTCACATTTATTTTTGCAGATATGTTGTAGAATATTCCAAATGTCTATAGACCTGTAGAGTGCTAAACTGAATGCTGTACAATTTTTCAAATCACAAATCAAACTATTTTCAACATTTTTACTAATTTCACTAATATGATGCTCAATTGTATAGCATGACATAAGAACATGTTTACTTAATTTATGCAGTTGCATATTATCTGGATCCAAAACTTTAACCATTTCTTCCAAGTTTCTTTTAATAAATTCTCCTTCTCCATATGAGCATTTGGCATGAGCAATATTCCAAGCTTTGAAAAAACTAGCTTCTTTGGTTCTGTCATCTTCGCAATTAAAAGAAGATAAGTATTATTTATGAAAACCTGATTGCAATGATTTAAGTTTCTCTATTCGCATTTTTGAATTGTGTGGATATTAAGTAGAAAAGTAGGGATGACTTAGTTTGAAATATTGATGTAAATTGCTTACATTGTAGTTTGTAATTGTAACTTTACAAATAGGACACAACAACTTTCTATTATTGCCAATAAAAGCAAATTTTTTTACCCATTCTTTTTGAAACCTTCTATTTTCTTGTTCGTATTTTCATTTTTTGATATTTTCCAAAGTCAGGTTAACAAAAAAAATTAAATAAATTTATTTTTGAAGTCTGAAATTCAAGCAAAATACATAAAAAAAACAAAAACAATTATTTAAAATTAAAATGTCTAAATGTTAATTTTTGCTTAAAAAGATTTGTAAATGGTGCAACAAACTGCCAAAGAAACAGAGCATATTAAAATAAAATAAAAATAATTTAGAATAATAAAAAGCAATTTTGAATTACATTTATTTGTTATTGATGTTTGCCTGATAATTCTTAAAGCCTGTTTTATTATTATTTACCACCAAAAACAGAAATAACATGACCAAAATCATGCAAATGCTTTCCCGTTTTATTTTCAAGAGTTTTTTATATATATAATGGTTTTAAAAAAACATGAAACTCTAAGTGTACTAATGATAAACAATTAAAATAATTTTTGTAACCTGTACACGTCTAATGCCATGGAAAAATTACTCATCATAAACAAGTTTAAATTGCTTAATAAAACAGATTTTTTGAAAAAATATGAAAGAAGGCATTTATCTGAAAAGAAAATTATCACTGAAATATAGAATCATAAAATTGCACAAATCATAAACATACACATGTGATCACTCCATGCGCACATAAAGTAATTTTTATAAGATTCAATAGATAACATTAATGTACAATTTACCAATATATTAAAAAATAATACATACATACATGATGTAATTTATAATAAAATAAGTAATAAAAATATTTGATAAAAATTTCTATCATATTACACATTTTTGTGCAATTAAAAAAAGAAATAAAAGAAATAAAAATAAAATTGCATTTCAATAGGAGCCGTACTTAACTTGACTAAGAGCCGCATGTGGCTCTGAGAACCACTTTTGCCCACAATGATAAATAAGATTGGAAGGTCAGATAAAATAGGAATTCTCCTTTTATCAACCTGAATGAATGGGCATTGATATATGAAAGCTAAATTATTTGCAAGTTTATTAAAATATCTCGTTATGAGACTGCCTGCAAAAATAATTCTTAGTAACATATATGGCATGAGAATGTTCAGTGATGTGATTATAATCTTAAACGTTATATATTCAAGGTAGTAGTAAGTTATTTACATGCTATTGAAATTAGTAATATTCTGATTGATAGAAATATTAAAGAAGTCTCATTTAAGGATGTTCCATAAAATATTAAAAATACATTGACAAAATCATAAAATAAATCAATAGGCTCTTCAACTTTCTGGATCTGATATTCTAGAGTCTACTATTGCAAAATAATGCTATATATTGTGCAGGAAGATTTAATACTGCTTTAAAATAATTATAACCGTATATCTCTTTTCAAACAATGATCTAAAAAACATTTATAATTATTTATATATAAATTCCTTTTACATTTTCTGCTAGAAATTATGAGTGAAGACTCTAAAAAGATATAAGACAATAGATATTAGTATCAAATAAAAAGAAAACATTCAATTATTATTATTCATGACAATTCTATTTTCATTATTAACAAAATCACACACAAAAAAAAAGTTTACAAAGATATAGTAATGATGTGATATAATTTTATCACAGTACAATCTTAGAATGTATTTTAATATTTTTTAACAAGTTAAAAAAAAATAATAATAAAAAAATAAATGATTTCATTCTTACCACTGCTGGTGAAACTGGAGGTCTTTTGAATACTGACTTTATAGTCACAATTCCAATTTCTTCATGCTTTAGCTGCTCATGCATTGCATTCAAAAGTTCTATTTTATTTAATCCTCCTTTAAAAGATGGCTCCATCAAAATCTAAAAATTAAAATAATGAATATTTTTGCATTTAAAAAAATTAGTATTCATCATATATATATATATATATATTGTAGCCCTTGGGTTTGCCCAAAGCTCCATTAGATTTACATTTAACTATGTAAGACAGTGTTTAATGAAAATTTTCCTCATGAGCTGTATTTTTTTTTTTTTCCAACAGACAAACTTTCTAGTCAATGCTGGATTTGAACCCAAGTCATATTCTTAGGGATTGCGTAGTTTTACTTGGTACGCAAATTAAACATTTTGTCATAAAAGATTTCTAAGCAAAAATTGTTTTATTTAGTATTGATTCATAAGACAATTTAATAGCCAAAGATATAATTGAGAAATTTATCGATTAGCAATATTTATACATCATTTTAATAGTTGAAGATTGGAGAGAAGAGAGGGGGCCGCACAATTTACAAAGCTACTTTGGAGAGTGAAAATAGATAATCGAAATTTTACAACGGTAAGTTAAAACTCAATAATTCATAAAATCAAATTGTCAAAAAAAAAAAAGATCAAGAATTAATCAGAGTATTGAGCAATTGGTCTAATTAAAATTGTATGTGTGAGGGATGTGTGTATGTATATGATTTAGGTGTGAATTTTAATTATAAAGTTAATGATTGAATAATAATTATGCAGTGTTATGTCGTGGGGAACTCCTTTAAAGAAGAATTAATTTGTTTTAATAGTTCATTCATAGCAGCCAAAATTTCGGTCAAGATTCTGGGTTTGAAGTTGGGTTGCTATGCGTTTTTATTATTATTATTTAAGAAAAAGAAGAGGGGGGAAAAAGAGCTTTCTCTCATTTATTCTTTGGGGAGAGTTTTCTTTCATTTGTTCTTTGGGGAGATTTCCACGAGCAGAAAAATTAATTAAGTAAATCGCATGATATCTGTGACACAGGAATGTATAAGTTTAAAAACAATGGGTGGTCAATCCATTGGAATGCAGACATGAATTTGGCAGGTCAGTCATTCAGGAGGGGATAAGTTTAAAACAACAACAGGAAAAAAAAAGAAAGAAATGATAGGTAATTAATCAAGTAAAACCAAGACATAAATGATTTGGAAGGTCAACCAATCAGGGAAGCGGGGAGGAAGAAACCCAGACAATATAAGAGCTTGATTTGTCTTTAGTTGGTTTGCTCTCTCTCTCTTTTGCTCTCTCATCATTGGTTATCCCTAGAAGCCTCGTTGTCGGGTTAAAGGAACAATTTAAAAAAAAAAAAAGAAATCATTTGTTGTTAATTTTCTGTTCTGTCTTCTGAATGATAAAACTTAGCCAAATTTAATAACATTTGTAGAAAAATGACCGTTGAGTAAGTTTATGTTAGGCGCACACCCCATTCTCTCCAACAAATTGATCAACTTCATAATTTGTCTTACATCTAGATATACCAAATTTATCAGGAATCGGCGAGTGATGAAACTTAAACTGCAGAGGAAATTTTGCTCAGGAAAAATCGGAGAAACACTGAGTTATATGAATTATTATTTCACATTTAAATTTATTAAGTTTAAAAGACTTAGCTATTTGTACTATTCAAAATTCAGAGAGAAAATTAATTTTGATTTTGCAAATAGGGCAAATCTGAACACTGCAATCTCATATGATGCATCAAATTGTCATAAGTGAAATACATCAATAAGTGGACTGGTACATGTCAAAAATTAAAAGCTAGTTATTTTCAGCTATAAAAGTGTAGTTAATCCCCAGAACACAAAATGGAGAAAATCTTATAATCAACATGAGAATTTTATTACATTTTAGCATAAGAATTGAACTTATATAAAAGTGACTCTTTCACATAAAGCCATGTGTGCACACGGAACAAACAAAAGAAGGAAAAAAAATGGAAACCAGAGATCGAAAGGACAATCCGGGAGGACTGTTTAAGTATAATTTTATTATTTGTTATTCATTTCTAACATTTAATCTAAAAAAAAAAAATTTAATCATATATATTTGTTTAAAGTTAATTTAATTTATGTTAAAATTATTATTATTATTTCTTTTTTTGAGGGTAGATAAGTTAATATCAAATCATTTTGTATTTGTCTTTATTAAATGCTTTACATTTTTTTTTTATGAAGAGTGAGAGATATTGTGAAGTGAAATATTTTTAAATTGGATCAGGTATTATTATCAAATGCTTAGACTTATTAATATGTTTTATAAAGGTTGTGTGAATGTTGGGCTAAAACATCATCATTATGGTGTAAAAGTGCAGAGAAACAGTTTTGAAGATTTAATACGCATTTCTTATTACTATTCTTATTATCGTAAAGTTAAAGTTAGATATAAGCTAATTAAGGCTTGGAAAAATTGTTGGCTAATGTTCTGGTGTACTATTTCATGAGAGGAATGTAGATGTGAAAGTTTTACTCGTACAAATTGATGTTAGACCTGTGTATATGTGGATGGACAAAGAGTCCCCACCAATCTAGTGGAGTCATAGTTTAGCTCACTCACTAAGATGTTTATTCCATATTTTATAAAGTATTTAAATATAGTGGAAGTTTCCCACTTGGGTTATTTTCTATACCATAAGATGATTTCTGTATTGATGGCCAGAGGTTAAATAGGTATACCCAAGTCTTCCTGTATGACTAGCGATAAAATCCTAGCATACCTCAACCTTAGTGAAAATGTATTTTCTCTGATTCGGGTCACTGCCTACCTCATTTTAATGTTGATATTCCTTATGGGTGTATGAATTACAGCTATTGCTAAGTATTACTTTTAAATGTTGGTTAAAGGGTCGCAAACTCAATTTGATGTCAGGATGAGTGCGGACAGTGCGTGTGCGATTAGTATACTTGAACATTGTTTTGTTGATATATTTTAATTGATCAATAAGAGCCAAGAATAATAAAGTAAATGAATATTAAACTTAAGAGTTAAATAAAACCTGAAAACATTGTAAGCAATGCGTATATAAAATTATTTAGAAAATATATCCACAGCCAGCTGAGAACTTCACTGGAATAATAAGATTACTGAACTGTTATTATTATTACTATTATCGTAAGAACAGAGATATAGATTGTATGCATGTATGATAATGATTAAGCTAAGTATCGATTTGTTGACATTTGAAAAGTAACTAAAATTAATTTAATGGCGAAAAGTCCAACCATACATAAAATATCTCCATTGTAAAGCATAAGGTGAAGGTATATTAGATTAAAATAATTAATGGAAATTATTAAATTTTACTATTGGGAGAGTTCTCTTTAGAAATAAATTAGTAATTAAAAGCATTAAACACTGGGGGTGGGAGGAAATTTAATGTTCACTGTGTCTTGGTTAAAATTAAGAACAAAATATATATGAAGGTAACTATTATCCTTATCTGTCTGCTTTATTAGTATTACTGCATGGCAATCATGATTCCCTAGTAATTAAGAATTAATGTTTGAATTTTAAAACCTCGTAAAATTATCTGTTGATTTAGGGATCATTTTTTTTATCATACGGTTGTAGTACAGGGGAAAGCAATGCATTATTATTTATATTTGGAGCCTCATTTAGGTAATCATATTAGGTAAAATTTATTTAAATGGTTAATTTTCTAAGCTTATGTAGCATGGCAAGACTCAAGATTACCAATACTCCAAAAATAATTCAGCATAGTTGAAAGATAGATTATGAATAGGGGTGGTTATTGGGTAATAGTGGATGCAGTGGGTGGGCATAAAATCCTTTCCCCATCCGTTGTATTCAAACACTTCCCTAGATGCACTTCCTTATGATTTTTCCTTAATTATGAAAATGTTTATAATATGTTATTTCCAAAATTTCATGTAAGCTTAATTATTCAAGCTTTAGTGTAAGTGGACATTGGCTACATTAAAGTGAGCCAAGATCAACTTCGGAGGTGATCATGAGAGGGGTGTTTAACATCAATAATCCATAGCAGCTTGTTCGACTTCCAGACCTTATTGTTCTAAAACCCTGAGGAGAGATTATCATAGAAGATAAATGAGCTAGTATGATTGAAAATTTGAGATTAAAAGAGATAGTAGTATAATAGACCTATGAATGTGAGGATGATGGAGGGAAGGATCAGGAGGGTGGAGATGGATATGGAACTATTTGTAATCTGAAACAAAATTTCAATTGTGACTTTAATGATAATGAATGGGGAGTGTGCTGAAAATATAAATTGTAATGGTAGTTGGGCTTAAAGTTTCTTCTCTTTAACAACCACGAGTTTCTAAGAGTATTAGTATTATTATTTTTAATGCATTTTCAGTATTCTCTTAGTCTATTGATTATTTATTAACCCATTCATTAGATATCATTATTAAAAATTATTAAGAAGTTATTGAAATAAAGTTAAGCCTCAATATTTTCATTGAAGTTGCAATTTGACGCCCTGGCAAATATGATTATGGCTGTTCTATCCCATCATCATCGATCCTGAGAGAGGCTTTAGAGATAATGTTAGCTGGGAATGGATAAGCATCCATCGATACATCCAACCAAAAGGTTATAAGTGTCTAAGAGCTGGGTAAAAGCTTATAAGTGGCATGCAACGTGGCCGCAAGTGTCTAAGAGATGTTGAAAAGGTTATAAGTGGTGCATAATGTGGTTGTGCGACCAAATAGGTTATAATATATTCAGACAGATTGACTTATAATTCATAACAGAATGGATATGTAATCTTGATAGTGTGTGTTGATAAAGAAAAAAAGAAATGAACACAAACAGATAAAAGTTACTTATACAGAATGATTTAAATATTAATTAAATAATAGTTTTTTTTTTATTATGAAGTAAATTATTTAAAATGAGATAAAAAGGTTTTTCTATACAAATATATTTTTTAATTTCTTATTCTAACAAAAATCTAAATTTTAATGTAGGTTTTGTTTAAGAAACATGTGATTATAAAAGTAGTTTTAGATATATTTGTACTTAAAGGAGATCAAAACATTTTTTTTCTCAAAACTAGTTTTGAAATTATAGTGATTTCACAAAAAATAAGACAACTATTGTATTATAGTGCTAATCTTGTTTTTATACATTAAAAGAAAAAAATATGTAAATTTAATACTTATCAATCTGTATTCTTTAATACATAAATAGTGAGGCCAGATTAACCAAAAGATTTCCAGAGCCAAAAAAACTGTTGTAGTAGTAGTATTCGTGTTAGTTGAGTTTATTTTGTCTATATGTATGGCCAATTTAAACATATTTGTGTAAGGTTAGCTATATATAAAACTGATCTACATAAGTATAAAAGCACAGTTGAAATATCTATTGCTGGAATCAGGCCAGAAATATGCACACATTTACTATCTCCAGTACTTAAGGAAGATCAAGAAAAATCTGTTTAAGCACAAAAGAAAAAAGCATATAACTTTTAAACTTTCATCTTCTTTTTAAAAAAAAAAGAAGACTAATAACCAACTTTGAATAAATTAATTAACTCAATGAAAATAAGTTTAAAAAACTTCATATTTGGAGAAAAAATAAATTAAACAACTAAAGTTTCAAAAAAAAAAAGCCTGAAAAATATGGTATTTTTATTAATAATTTATTCCACAAAATTTTATCTTTTCATGACTTATGTAATTTTAAAGTTAACAAGAGAATTGTCAAATTTTATTTTATTGCCTGAGATATATTTACATTAATGATAAATGAAAATACAAATGTTTAAGTAAATCTCTCAATACTGTACTGTATTTGTGGTACAATCGACAATGGCATTTTAGAGTTAAAATATTAAATTTCTGAAAAAAATAAAATAGGTATTTTTATAAATCCTGTTTGATTAATTTTAGATAGTGTAAATTGTATTTTCTATAGGCACATTAAAGAGAATAAAAAAAAAAATGTTACCTTTTGATTTTACTGAGATAAGAATGTAAAATTGTCAAGCAATAATAATGACTTAAATTGAAATTACAGCATTCTTTTGACAACTAATTAAAGATGGCCACTGAAGGAGCAAAAATATAACTTTGAAAACAAAAATAAAATAGAAATGTGTAAATTGATAAAAGTTAAAATGGGGATAAAAATAAAAGAAAAAGTGCAAAGAGGATGTGCACAGTGGACTCAAATTAGGAGGGATAGAAAGGAAGGCACATTGCTGAGTAAAGGCCTTTTTCTCTTGTTCTGTGTAGCAACAGATAGCAATTTGCAATAAATTGAGTTTTGTTCTACAGGGCCACTACAAGATGCCTCATTATATTCTCACCAGAGAATTTCACCATTATCAAATGTGTGAGTAGAGATTAGTTCATTTGGCAACATTTTCTTCTTTCTGGAGTCGCAATAATGCCCTGATTGAATCCTATTGCCTATCTGAAGCTTAGAACCCTGGACTGCATACCAAGATACTGAAAGAAGGCCATACAATGGATCCCACTAGAGACAAAACCATGCATGGTAACTCACTCAATGATAGAAATAAGCAGTTGAAACCAGTAAGAAACTTTTTTTTGTGTGTTATATGTGATCACATCCAGAAAATTATAAGTACTGTTAAAATCCTGTAATAAATCTGATCAAACACTGAATTAAGATAAATCCTGAGAACAACAAGAATTGACTTTCAAGAAATAAAGTAATTCGATATTATGAACACCAATATTTATCATTGCGAGTATTGGGTTGCTTATTATATTTAAAGAGTTTACATTTTTATTCTCTTACTTATTATTCCTAATAAATGTGTATTAAAATTATAAATTTAATAAATCATAGAAATATAATTTACTCTGTGTTTATTTTATTTAATTATTATAGTATTATTAACTAAATTGTTATAAGTTTACCAAATATAAATGCCAATACCTCATCATAAATTACAATCCTCCAGAGGACAGCAATTCAACATGCAATCTTGATTATTATAGATAGGGAGGGAAGAGCTAGTGGATTCGCATATAGAATGCTGGTGCCTATTAAATAAATTAAAAACTAGTTCTTCTCTGACTATTATTAAACTTAATTATAATAAACTGGAATTGTTTGACCAGGAAAAATAATTGCGTTAGCAAAAATAACTGACATATTCAAATAAATGAATTCAAGTGCGGGTGTAACATGGTCAATGAATGCGTGAAAATTAAAGCGTATAAACCCTACACAATGGCAGCCCAGACATCAGGCTTCAAAGTCATAATCTGAGAGTAAGTAGAGGAAATTAGAAAGAACAGATTTGAAAATAAAATATAATATGAAAGTTATATTGTTAGAATAAAATCTTAGTGAAAGATCGTGTAACAATAAATTTAAAAAAAAGAGAAATTGCATCTGTAGTTAGCGGGTAAAAGAGTAGGCAAATAAATGTTAAATAAAGAAGCTACAAGGAAAAGTGACAACAGGGGAAGAAATATCGGCGAGCATAATAATGAAATAAAAAGAATAAAAAAATAAAACATTAGTTGGGTTAGAGAAAATAAAAATCCAAGTAATATGTATGAGTAGATAGAAATAGAAACTACAGAAAGATAGAATTGTATGACATTAAGAAATGGAAAAAATAGTAAGGCCATGGCAGAAAATAGAAAGAAAGAGATAAAAGAAGACATGGAATCATTAATAAGAAAAATATTCAAAGAGTAAATAACAGAATTTAAGGAAGAAATTAAAAAAGAAATGGGTGAGTTTAGAAAAAGAAATAAGAAAGGAAAAAAAAAAACCCGAAACAAAGAGTCCGCTAAGGCAGTCAGTAGAGATGAAAAGCGTAATCTTATTTGTGAAATGGGATAGGGAGGCAATAAATTCTGTATCCCAGAGTGCCCAAAAACTATAATACAGATAAGCGACACTGGGGTTTAAGCGCTGACTAACTCAAGTAATCAATTATGTCATGTCTGAGATTTAATTCTGTATCCCAGAGTGCCCAAAAACTATAATACAGATAAGCGACACTGGGGTTTATGCGCTGTCTAACTCAAGTAATCAATTAAGTCATGTCTGAGACTGTATATGAACACAAGATTTGCCAAGCCTCAGAGGTCAGACTTTATGTACAAAAGAGGGTGCATGATTGACTTAAGGAAGGTAATATCTCATTTGAAGGGGAGGTAGTTGAGTTTGAGTCATGGGAGAGAACACTGCCAAGGGAGGCATGTGGTATTTAACACAAGATTCATAAATTACAAGTAGAAACACAAAGCAAGGGGTTAACAGATAAGAAAAAAGGGAAACGGAAAAAAGTCAGGAAAAGTTGCTGTGTAGATAAAGTTCAAATTTTTCAGATAGACCGGAAATAATTAAGGGATATGATACTGGACTAAGATTATCGATAGCACACCATACCTGGCACAATCTTATCCACTACCTCATCAATATAAGACAGAAGTAGAAAAGCAACTGTTACAAATGCAGGAACGGGGAGTTATAACAAAGGGATCATTATTATATAACCTTTTAGTTGAAGTAAAAAAAAAAGATGGGTCAATAAGATTATGCCTAGATGATAGGCAGTTGAATAGGATTACCAGGCCTGATTAGAATGTCCTTCTAACTATAAAAGAATTATTGAATAAATTCTAGAGCAAAGAAATTTTTTCAAAATTGGATTTGACTGCCAGCTATTGGCAGATCAAATTACAACCAGTGGCTCATAGGTACACAGTTTTCCGTTATAATGGTATATGTTACCAATTTAATAGAATGCTGTTTGGTTTAAAGAACAATGGAGCAGGGTTGCTAAAATGTCTGGATAGGATACTATCTCCAGAAATCAAGAGTTTGATTACCATCTATATGGATGACATGATCATTGTGTTCAACAGCCCTATGGACCATTTACAACATTTTCAAATGTTTCTACAAGAATGTAAAGATAAGGGCATTCAACTCAATCTACAAAAAAGCTGTATAGCAGGCAGAAGTGAGTTTTTTGGGGCATTCCATCAGAAAAAATGGGATTAGGCATCACCCTGATAAAATACAGACAATTAGGAATTTTCCCAGCTCCTCAATAAATAAAACAGGTTAGGTCATTCCTAGGATTGTGCAATTTCTATAACAAATTTTACAAGAATTTTGCGGCAGATATGGAACAATTGCTGCAGCTGTAGTGCAAAGATACTCACTGGGAATGGACAGAAAAGCAGAAAACTGTATTCAAAGACATCAAAGAAAATTTTTGAGCCAAGTGATCTTAATTTATTCTGATTTAAAGAAATCCTTTATAATACAAGTAGATAGCAGTGAATATAGTTTAGGTGTGGCCTTGATGCAGACTCAGGAAGAGGGAAGTCAAGGTGCAATGAATTTCGCTAGCAGACATTTGAGAAAGTCCAGAGATCAATTACTCCATAACAGTGGTGTTGGCATTCAAGAGGTTTTGGCAATTTTTTATAGGGTCAAGAGTGATAGTCAGGATGTATCACAAAAGTCTTGAAATTCCTAAATCACAGTTATTTGATCAATAGTCGATTGATTAATTGGAGCCTTTTTCTTCAGAAATTTCATTACTCAGTGCAATATTATAGGGGAGCAGAAAATGTGGTGGCCAATGTCTTGAGTTCCAATTCTGGTTCTGAGGTCTCGAGCTACTTGCAGATAGAAGATGTATATCTGGCAACAATAGACTTTATTGTGTATGGTCTGGATTACAGACCCAACTTACAGAAAATTAATACAACCACCCGAATTTACAATTAATATAACATTTAGTATAGTCACGTTAAGCGTAAAGTAAAAGAGGCTTACTTCATAGCAGAGGACTCCTTCGCCATTAACGTAAAGAAGCATGTTTTTCTATATCAAAAAGATGGTCTAATTGACTCATTTGCATAAGTTTGCATATTATACTGATAGAAGGATTTCAACGAACGAGTCAGAACAGGCTATGATAATGAGAAGTACAGTTTCTTGAAAGCGCTCAGCTATTTTAATTGACTTGCCTCGCGGATAGGGAGAATAACTCTTCCGGTTGTGCAAGACAGTTTGCCTTGAATCAACAGTAATCTTAGCAGTGTCTGGTCCCTCTGTGGACTTGCCTAGCTGCGTAATAGTGAATTACTATTAATGGGAATGCTGAATGCTGTTCAGGTCAGCAGGGTTTCCCTGGAAGAACATGTACAGTCTTTGTAGGTCAGATGGATGATCTCTCAGCTCTCACAAAAGGCTGACTATTTATAGCCAGATCCCTGACCTTACTGAAAACATTCAGATTCAGAGAGCATCCTTGCTTATTGGCCTGTATTTATGTTTGGCCATGTGTTTAGCTGTACATCAGCCTATTGACCGGCAGCAAACAATGCTTTGATGAATAGTCCATTTCTGAGAGAAGGGAGAACTATAACATCCCTTCCCCCGGCTAAAAATTAGCCCTAGAGGACATAGTCATTCAGGTGTGCTGGAGGACAACTAATCTGCTTTGGTGCTTCTAGTTTGCTGTCTTCTTTGGTTTGTTAGTCCTTCTTGCTTGCACTGCCTGTCTCTGGAGATTCACTCGTTGTGGCTGCATCTGTATAATCCAATCTAAGTTGATTTTGATGGCGATGATGTTGACATCCATCTGCTGTTTCAATTACAATGGTGTGTAGTCCTTTTTGTTGGATTATGACTGCTGGGATCCACTTAATGGGTCCTCTATACTTCCTGCATATTACTTTAGTCCACAAAACTAGTCGTGTTCTGGCAATCCTGGTGTTCCAGTTTCTCATATTCATGTTTGTTATCAGCTTTTTGGTGACTTCTGATTAATCAGGTTTTAATTTAGTTAAGGTTGTGATCTGGTGCACCTTTTCCACTGCAAAGCCTAAGTGACTGAACAAGTCATGGCCTAATAAGTTGCTGTGATCACCTGATGCCACTACCAGTGGTAGTTGTATAGTTTTGTTAGGCTTAGTAATTTTAAATCTCATCTGACCCAATAGTTTTATTTTCTTGCCCTGATAGTCTGTTATTGCCTTGCAGCTAGGATGCAGCTTATATTTATTATTCTTATTAATGATAACCCAGGCCTTTTTTGAAACAAGAGACACTGCAGACCCTGTATCCAGTTACATTCTAACTGGCATATTATTAATTATAATATTATGTATAAATCTAGACTGAGCATCTTTAATGTGATTTATACTGGCAACTTATTTATTCGTTATGTAATTAAAAACTTGTTTATATTTCTTATAATCGCCCTTGCTGTTTTTGTAATAGGTTTTTCCATTCTCATATCAGCTGTTTGTCTTTTTAAATTTAGACATGCAACTTTTATATGTCCGACTCACTTGCAAAATGAACACACGTGGACATTCTGTTTGTGTGTGCATCAGTTCATTACATCTATAACAATGCTTATCTCTCGTTGTTGTTGAGTTAACTGAGTGTTTGATCGACTCAGTATTCTGTTCAACTTTATGAATGGTAAAATTTATTATTTTATTTAATGGCCTCGCTTGACATATTATAGATTCCGCCAGTGTGGCTTGAGCTACAACTGTTCAAAGTCTACATCCAGCATCATTAATAATTTGAGTCTTAAATTATGATCATTCATCCCACAAAGGAAATGATTGCGGAGTGCTTCATTTAAGAACTCTTTGAAATTGCACATTAGTGTCAATGCCCTTATTCGCATTGCAAATGCTCTAGCTTTCTCGCCCTTCGCTTGGTTACAGAGATTGAAATAATATCTCTGCATTACTATTAGCAGTTTTGGGGAGAAATATTCTGTGAGATTCTCCAACACCCTTTCAAAATTCAAGTTAGCCAGTGTTTCTGACCCAATTTAAGATTTTAAGATCATGTCTGAGACCCAATTATTGTCAACAGCATAGCTAATTTTATTTCAGACTTCTTAATCTGATGAACCTGCATATAAAAAATTAGACCCTCTTTGTAGCTTGACCAGTTTTCAGGGAAACCTGGGTCAAAAGCTTCCATCGAGCCAATTAGCCATTCTTTTATTTTTCTCTGGTATTACATGAGAAAAATATCTATTTCGTATTTATTGCGAATAACCACTTGATACTGTTATTTTTGACAGACTTTTTACTCCGCTAGGGTGAGTTTCTGTCTTTTTTATAATAACCAATTTTGATTGGTTTATAAACCGCCAATTGTGATGGCGGTCAAATTCTTTAACCATCTTGGGGAAAAAACTTTTCCTCAATATGCCGAATCTGGTTTTTATTCGGACTACAATGAGATAGTTAATTATCCCCTTCGAAAAAAAATACTCCAACTAACTAATTGCGTATCGAGTGATTTTAACAATCACTGTTCAGT
The DNA here is from genome assembly GCA_028023455.1 of Epiperipatus broadwayi. Classification (NCBI taxonomy): domain Eukaryota; kingdom Metazoa; phylum Onychophora; class Udeonychophora; order Euonychophora; family Peripatidae; genus Epiperipatus; species Epiperipatus broadwayi. The sequence goes on from JAQFVV010000019.1 coordinate 13,148,992, forward strand.
AAATACGAGGTTTTTTATTTTCCCAGAAATAAGTGATTTTAACAATCACTGTTTAATAAATACAACAAATGTCTACACATATGTACTCGCGTATTTTACTTTTTGTTTTCCCAGAAATAAATGATTTTAACAATCACTGTTTAGTAAATACAATGAATGTCTATACTTGTATATTCGCGTATTTTACTTTTTATTTTCCCAGAAATAAGTGATTTTATTAATCACTGTTTAGTAAATATGTATTCATGTATTTGACTTGGGCAACTTAAGTATGATTTAATAATCACAGATTCGTAAACTTAAATGAATGTCTATATAAGCACCACTCGCATATTTATGCTCCCATTTTTTTTTTTCCAGCAATGGGGAAAAAAATCTTTTGTCTGACTGCACCAAATTTGTTGAGTTGGGTAGTAGTTATGCTCCCATTTTTTTTTCAACCATGGGGGAAAAAAATTTTTTTGTCTGACTGGGTCAAAAATCTGTTGTGTTTGGTCTGGATTACAGACCCAATCTATAGCAAATAATACTAACATCGGTATAACAATTATTATAATCTTTATTATGTTCACAAATATATATAATACGAGAGAATATATACAATGCTGAATATTACAGATTAACATAAACTCTGGGCTCTGCGTCTTGTAGTTCTACCTCAAGAATCGCGGTTGGCCTCGTTCTTCTTCGATCGGCAAGCCAAGTGATCCACTGCTTGGAGGACTATAACAGAATTAAAATAAATACCTCCATTGAAGATGAACTCAAACACTTAGGAGACAAAGAGAGGCAAGACCTCAGATATTGAAGAATTATTGACAATCTGGAAAGAAAAAGTGAAGATGACAGAAGGGAGAGGTACACAGAGAGGAATGAAAGAAAGAGATACTGATCGAAAGAGGGAGTTTTGTGGTACTAACTAATATCAAAGAGGACAGGTGAAGAATAGTAGTACTAAAGTGTTTTGCAAGACAAATTAACTATGTGTACACATTGCTTATATGGGCGTTGTGGGGTTAACAAGGTAGAAAGACTGTTGAAAACATGGTTTTACTGGCAAACATAAGGTATCAGGATGTCAACACATCAAATGGATGTGAAGTTTACCAGAAGACAAAACCTGCCAACAGATCATACAAGGTACATTAAACTCCATCATACCTGAGAAACTTAATGACTTGGTAATTATTGATTTTTACGAGTCATTACCCGTATTCCATAAAATAAAATACATATTGGTTGTTTATCATGTTTTTTCAAAGTAAGTGTTGGCATAACCTGTGTGACAGGCTAATGCATAGAACACAATACAGATATTATGAGTCAAAAAAATTCCATAATGTAAGAATACCTAAAGCTATTTTATCTGACCATGGAACACCATTCATTGCAATTGAATGATAGGAATAAATGGAAAGAATGGCAATTCAGCAAGTGTTGTCATCTATTCATAATCCAGTCAAACCCATGCGAATAGATGATGAGAGAATTGGGACATCTCTTCAGAGTGTATACCTGGACTAACTATAAGGGATGGTTGAAAGTTGACATGGGCGATCAATTACATTAAATGGAGTGAGAACGAATCTATAGGTTTTGCATCAATACGATTGCAGTTCAAACAACCAGCACCAAGATTGTATAAAGCCAAATTACCCGCCATCTCAGAATGTATTGATGAAGAGACAGATCATAGAAAAGTGACATCGGGAATAAGACATACTGCTGAACTAAGAATGGATAAGAGGTTCCAAAAACTGATAGCTTCAAGAAAGGGGACAAGATATGGGTTAGAGTAAACCCAGTTAGCCAAATCAAGAAAGATATTTTTAGAAAGTTTCAAAATTTGTATGAAAGTCTGCATTAGATGGACAGAGAGAACAAAGCAAATGCATTCACCCTCTCAAACGAAAAGGGAATGGTACCTACACTGCAAGGGCATTAAAGCTCTATAAAACAAGTTACCCAAACAAATAGTATTAGAAGATAAAATGGACTGACTTAAACCATGACGACCATAGATATGTATTAATATAAAACAAGAGACTGGATTGTAATTAGGTACTAGGTTAATTGATTATGATGACAGTAAAAAAAGGCAGCTGATTAGTGGACAAAACGTCAGTGGTGGTTGGAAGGCAGGTAAATCAGCAACAAAAAAGAAAAAGAATATTATAAGTTATTAAGAATAAAAAAGACTAAACACCTTATTTTATTCTTTCCCTCAACCATTGAAATATTGGACCATATTTGTGGTACAATCGGCATTAGCATTTTAGAGTTAAAATATTAAATTTCCAAGAAAGATAAAATAAGTATTTTTATAATTCCTGTTTGGTTTATTTTAGATACAGTGTAAATTGTATTTTCTATAGGCTCCTTTAAAAAAAAAAAAGAGAATAAAAAAAAAAAATTACCTTTTGATTTTACTGAGATAAGAATGTAAATTCTTATCGTCAAGCAATTGCAATTATTTGAATTGAAATTACAGCATTCTTTTGGCCACAAATTAAAGATGGTCACTGAAGGGGGGGGGAGATAATTTTCAAAACAAAAATAAAATAGAAATGCTTAAATTAATACAAATTAAAATGGGTATAAAATATAAGAAAAGGTGTAAACAGGTTGTGCGCAGTGGACTCAAATTAGGAAAGATAGAAAAAAAGGGACATCACTGAGTGGGCATCTTTTTCTCATGTTCTGTGTGGCAACAGATAGAAATCTGCAATAAATTGAGTTTTGTTTTACAAAGCAACTACAAGATGCCTCATTATACTCTCACCAGCGAATTTCACCATTATTAAATGTGTGAGTAGAGAATAGTTCATCCGCCAACATTTTCTTCCTTCCTGGAGTCGCAATAATGATGTGATTGAATCCCATTGCCTGCCTGAATTTTAGAACCCAGACTGCATACCAAGATATTATAAGAAGGTCCGTATGATAGATTCCACTAAGGACAAAATCATGCATGGTAACTAGCTCAACAATACAAATAAGCAGTTGAAACTTACAGGTAAGAAATTTTTTTGGGTGTGTTATATATGTGATCACATCTTGATAATTATAAGTAAACTGTTAAAATCCTGTAATAAATCTGATCAAAAACTGAATTAAGATAAATCCTGAGAACAGCTAGAATTGACTTTCAAAAACAAAGTAATTCGATATTATGAACACCAATATTTGTCATTGCGAGTATAGAGTTGCCTATTATATTTAAAGAGTTTACATTTTTATTCCCTTAATTATTATTCATAATCAATGTGTATTAAAATTATAAAATTGATAAATCATAAAAATATAATTTACTCTGCGTTTATTCAATTTAATTATTATAGTATTATTAGCTAAATAGTTTTAAGTTTACCAAATATAAATGTCAATGCCTTATCATAAATTACAATCTCGATTATTATAGATAGGGATGGGAGAGCTAGAGGATTCGCACATAGAATCTTGATGCCTATTAAATAAATTCAAAACTGGTTCGTCTCTGACTATTCTTAAACTAAATTATAATAAACTGGGTTTTTTTGACCATGAGAAATAGGTGGCTTAGCGAGAATACCTGATATATTCAAATAAATGAATTCAGGTGTGGAACTAAACTTGGTCAACAAATACATGAAAATTAAACCGTATTGAAGCTATATATATATACACATGGAATATATATGTTTGCTTCACCATTCACTGTGGTTTAACTAAAGATCCTGAGTTCAACGACAATGAATGTAGACTAAATTTAAAGTAGGAAAAAATTTATAGAATGTTCTTTTAAGTTTAGAAAATAAAATGAAAAGATTTTATTTTAGATAAAGAAATAACATTTCTAGAACTCATTAGAGAAAAAAAGATTAGTTAGATAAAAAAAGGAAATAATTAATTAAAAAAAGGACTGTAATTAAAAATAAGATAGAGAACAATGGGGATTGGACTGCAAGATGGCTAACAAGTTGTGTGGATAGAAAGAGAACAGGGGAGTGTCTTCACGGCTTTTACCAGAGTCAGTTCAACCACTAGAACTGAAGAACAGTACAATATATTTTAGTGGCGAAGAAAGATATGTTAATCTGTGGGAAAGAGCTCCCGCAACTAAGATTATATTAGCTCCCCCCGCTGTAGATTTTTGAACCATTAACATTCAAAGAAACTTAAAGAATTTTTCGGGTGCTATAATGGAAATGGCGAGTAGGCCCTTTCTCTCTCTCTCTCGATGGTTTCGTGTTTTGCTGGAGCTGGAAAGGTGTAATAACATAATGTAGCATGGTACAAGAACATTTCTTGCCTGACCAAATGCCTGCTGCCGATCACGGATCATGGAGGACTGAAATTAAAAGAAGCCATCACTTGTGTAGTGCACTGAAATCTCCATAAGACTATCTCATTAAAAGATGTATGCATTTCAAAAAGTACCGGTAATATAAATCTTTGTATTAGTGTTTGTTTTACTTTAAATATTTTCATTAACAAAACGTATACGTACACATAGTTCTTTTATATATGTGTGTGTGTGTGTGTGATTTAATTTGTTTTAAAACGTTTTATTAAAGGTTACTATTAAAACTGTTGATTTCTTTTCTGACACCAGAGTTTGATCGCTTTTGTGCAAATCTCCAAAACGGAATAATAAAATATTCTGTCATTTATTTATTTCCTTTTTTAAATATATAAAGTATTGTGCAAATCTCCAAAACGGAATAATAAAATATTCTGTCATTTATTTATTTCCTTTTTTAAATATATAAAGTATTTTACCTCGGCAGAAGCGCAAAGGTCATTCTCGATTAGATTAATTTTTTTTTTTTTGTTTTATTGAAAGGAAATCAATAGATCATTCTTATTTCGGTTTACTTAAAGAAAAAGCAAAATAATTAAAACTAAACTCAGCTTATAGTTCTTTTTTTTTTAGTTTCTCGTTTTTGCTTTTTCGATCCGAATTAGAATTGCATGGGCGCATATATGTAGTCATTTTAATTAGAGTGGAGTGATTTGAAATAGCCTGTACATTTTAAATGGGAGAGTGTTTTTATAATCAAGAAACATTAAAGAAGTTTCATTGATAAAGGTGGATAGACTTGGTTAAATAGAGTTCTAGTATTCTTTTATTAAGCCACTAGTAAAGATATCTATATACCTAAACGATTATGTAAAGATCGATAATATAAGGGAAATTCTTTTTTATCTAAGTTTTTACCTCAGTTTTTGTGAGAGCTTTGTGGCATAAGAATTTAGATATTTGTATTTTATTTCTTGATTTTTTTTTTAACGGATTATTATTCCGTCTTAATCTTTCGCGTGTTACTCGGGGAGTCGGAAATATCTTTATAAATTGTGTCTGATTTCAATCTCCATATTGGTGGGCTTACCTTATGGATGTCTCCGGATAAGATTCCGGAAATCGTTATGTGTAAAACCTAATAGTGACTGGACATAAGCGTTATGCTCCGCTCTGAACTCGGATCACGCTCTGCGAATGAGTTCCTTCTCACCCTACTATGTTTTAGGGTCGGAGTGTTATCCAGCTTCATTTCATTCTACACTCCTCATAGAGAGAAATATCTCTGGAAAACGGCCTGCCAAGAATGGGAGAAAAACAACGAATCTCCGAATAATACATTTAGTTATAACATTTGTTTTATTAAGCCTGACTATCTCCTATGCTCAAAGCACTATGAAGAAAAACCTGCTGATGTAGGTGATGTAAAAAGGAAAGAAAAAAAGGGGGTTCAAATTTAAGTTGCAGGCTATGTTTTCATCATAGCTAAAAGAACGTCTATTAAACTAGTGATTTGTTTGTTGAGATTTTCTTTTTTTTTTTCTACCACCTCTGAGTGATTCCTTTACTCTCTCTCTCTCTCTCTCACTTCCAAAAATCATTCATTCTATGCCAGGTAAATGTGATAATTTGTGAAATAAAACAGAGGTTTACTGCATATCTGTAGTTATTGTTAACCCATTGATGCTCTCGGGTAGACCGAGAAATTATTGACCGCCTCTTTAGATAGTGATCTTGTTTTCCTTTTGTAAATAATAAACTTTAATTCTTTTGTGAATAATAAATCTTTTTTTTTTATTTTAATGCATTCACATACCACTTATTCTTATTTGTAAATTCATCCTTAGAGTCTTGTCTCTCCCTGACCACTGACAATACATTGAGAAGAAATTCTAGTGAGGTTTTGGAGAGTAAGTCGCTTAGTGGCAATCTGGAGGAGTAGGTGAGGTTCGAACCCCCTCAACCTGCATTTCTAGATTGGGTTAAAGCAGCTCTACTTTTCATACCATTAGTTTTTTTTTTTGTATAATCTGGCGTCCCAAGTGTGGCTTTACATCAGAGATAGACCTTGAGAGGGGAGTAGAGAAAATTGATGATGATGAAAAATTTTTTTCCCCCCATTTTTTTTTTTTTGTGATATGTGAAATAGAAATTTTGGTGAATGACAAAAGTGTAGATATATTTTTTTTTCATTGCGCTTTCTGCTCTCTCTGGAAAAATTTTTTTTGTTGTGGTTTATATATAAATGTACATGTGTCGAAACCAACCAAACACTGGTTGGAATAATGATTGTAGAAATATATACTAATACTTGTTTTTTCTTTTTCTTGGTGGTGTGAGGGGACAGAGTGAACGTTGTGGAGCAGAACAAAGGGGGTCAAGTCGGAAAAAATTTTTTTAATGCGGTTTTAATATTCATTACAATATAGACACAAACATAATGGAACACTAAGTACATTTGATGGTTGTACATGCAGCGGCAGGAAGAAACAAACTGGTCAGGCAAACACACTTCAAGAAAACCAGCATACTGGGTTCAGCAATGGTGGGAAGACGAGTGGGAGAGAGAGCGACATTAAACCAAAAACATTTCAAGAAAAACTCAAAAAAAATTTTTTTCTTTTATTTTTTCAAATATGAGTAATATACAAGAAGAAATCTATGATGTTACACTACATGACATAAATCAGCTGTCAGAGAGTATGGTGCAAGACCAAACCCCAAGAATTAGGGATAGTGATATGAACACACCAGACGTCAAAGGTATGGAACTGCTGTTTCAAATGATCAAAGACTTGAGAGTAAGAATGGAGAAAATGGAAAAAGAAATGGAACAACAGAGAGCAGAAAGGACAGACATACAAGATAAAAAACTGATATCTCAAACAAGAAATGAGAAATTCCAAGAGGCTAATGTGGAAACAAATATTAAAAAAGAATCTAACAGACTCACACAAAATAGATAGCCCTCTTGTCACAAAGTTCATATAAATAAAAACTTTTGGAGGAGACATTGGAGAGAACCCCATGGATCACATCAAGAGTTTACAGGAATTATTTTTATTTCATGAGGCAAGGGAAGTAGAAAAGATAGCTGTGGCTGCAAATCATTTGCAGGGGTCTGCACGACACTGGTGGGATTGTATTGAGGTTTAATCCACAACTTTTAGAGACTACCGCTCCGCATTGTGTAAGGCATTCTGGAGTGAAGAGAGGCAGGATGGGATTCTTCATAGAGTTTCTCAAGAGAAATAGTGTGCATCAAGAGGAGAGACTCATACACAATTTTTCCTCCACCAGATAGCACTCTTAAAGTCTCTGACAGCATTCAACTTATCAGATAGTCACATCATTAGAACTATAAGATATAACATGCCTTCTCTCATACAGAAATTAATGTTAAGTTATAGAAATTCAGGAATCGATGAAATGGGAGAGATATTAACTGCAATAGACTTTGGAAACATAAGTGAAGATAGCACCGACCAGGGAAGAAGAACAGAAACTTCAAAACTACAAACAGCTGTCATCCAAGATGAATATCAACAAAAAGTCCAAGTTGAAAAATCTGACCAGGATGAAACCAAAGTGAAGGAGTATGAAAAGGTCTGGGAAAACAAGAGTCACACCTGTGATCACATTGGAACAATATGATATGGATCTCATACCCCTGCACCAGGATCGCCCAATTATCACGGTAAAAATCGATAACATCCCAGTTAAGGCATTAATAGACACGGGAAGCCAAGCATCTCTGATTTCTGATCAATGGTGGAACACCACACATAGTTCATACATACAACAAACCACACCAAAACAGGCCAACCAAGTAGTTCTTGCCAATGGTGAAGATGCCATTGTGGAATTATACCAGATGGTATTGAATTTAAACATTGGCACCAAATATGTACGCCACACATTTCAGACCATGCCGGGTTTAATCCAGGATGTGCTGTTAGGATCAGACTTTCTTAAGAAACATGATTCCCAAATAAACTATCGGGATCGAACCTTCGCGTTTTATAATGAAAAAATGAATTTTGGTAACAATAACCCACAAAGTACAACAAATGTAAGCTGTGTTCAAATAAACATACCATCAGCAGAGCAACAAATCATAAACCAAAGTACTTGGAGTGCAAAAAAGCAACATACTCCACATCAGGCTTTTAACAATTTCATAAATCAGTTTTATAATAAAAAAGGGATTTTAGCAACAACAGACAACAGACTACAAGAAATGTAAATGGTATTCTAGAGAAGATATCAGCAGAACAACAATTTACAAATAAAAGTATAGGAAGCAATAAAGAACAGGATATGTCACATCATGCTTTTAAGCATTTAACAAACAACTTCACTACTCAGGGCACAGTGACAACACAAGCAAGGAAGGGCACATTATGTAGTAAAAAATCCAGTACATAATACAAGTGGCAAATATTCAAGGCCACCCATAAGAAGAAAGAAACTAGAAGAAAATGCTTTCCTGTTAGAACACAAAAAAGGAAGCCGGCTGTCATCTAACATAGGGGCATTAAAGCCATATCATGACCAGATAAATACTGAACAAAACAATGAAAATACCAGATCCCAGAGAGGAAGATCCACCCATAAAAAGATCACATAAGCAAAGGGATAAAGAAAATACAATAGGAAGGGTAGACCGTAGGGAACAAATGGACTGTAAATAGGAAAAGAGACAAACAACATAATTATTTCTGATATTTTAACTTTGTTTGGATTTATGAATATAATATATTGTGCGTTTAATCTGGGGTTTTATATTTAAATTACATTTATAATCCCCCTGTATCACTCTGCTCCACTCCACACCAAAGGTAACTAGGGTCATTTTTTTATTGTTTTTTTTAATGGTTCTAAGAATATGAAGCTAATACATATCTACACATGGAATATATATATATATATGTTTGCTTCACCATTCACTGTGGTTTAACTAAAGACTCTGAGTTCAACCACAATGAATGTAGACTAAATTTAAAGTAGGAAAAAATTTACGGAATATTCTTTTAAGTTTAGAAAATAAAATGAAAAGATTTTATTTTAGATAAAGAAATAAAATTTCTAGAACTCATTAGAGAAAAAAAGATTAGTTAGATAAAAAAAGAAATAATTAATTAAAAAAGGGACTGTAATTAAAAATAAGATAGAGAACAATAGGGATTGGAATGCAAGATGGCTAACAAGTTGTGTGGATAGAAAGAGAACAGGGGAGTGTCTTCACGGCTTTTACCTGAGTCAGTTCAACCGCTAGGACTGAAGAACAGCACAAAATATTTTAGTGGCGAAGAAAGATATGTTAACCTGTGGGAAAGAGCTCCCGCAACTAAGATTATATTAGCTCCCCCCGCTGTAGATTTTTGAACCACTAACATTAAAAGAAACTTAAAAAATTTTTCGGGTGCTATAATGGAAATGGCCGAGTAGGCCCTTTCTCTCTCTCTTTCGATGGTTTCCTGTTTTGCTGGAGCTGGAAAGGTGTAATAACATAATGTAGCGTGGTGCCAGAAAATTTCTTGCCTGACCAAATGCCTGCTGCCGGTCACGGATCATGAAGGACCGAAATTAAAAGAAGCCATCACTTGTGTATTGCACTGAAATATCCATAAGACTATCTCATTAAAAGACATACGCATTTCAAAAATTACCGGTAATATAAATCTTTGTATTAGTGTTTGTTTTACTTTAAATATTTTCATTAACAAAATGTATACCTACACGTAGTTCTTTTATATATATATATGGGTGTGATTTAACCCCTTGTGACCTGAACGGCCATTTTGAATTCACAGAAAAAATTACAGGACATACAATTTTAAATGAAATGTCTAATTTATTACAATAAATAACAAATATATATACATTTTTAGAAAGTGCAAATATGAAAGAATGTAATGAAGCTGATAAAATAGTCATTACCACAAAAAAATAATTAAAGAAAGGAGATTTTTCACATTTTATATATCTTTATTTTTACATTGGTTCACAAACTCTCAATTTTGAAAGATATAGCCTAAAATGACAATTTCATAGACAGCTTCATCACATTCGTCATAAAATGCAGAAAAAAATAATATATAACATGACCTACCTGAGTTACAGATTGTTGGTGTAATGTGGCAAAAGGTGACCATTTCAATTTCTTTTTTCTGCTTGACACTCTATGTGTTCTATTTTTGCAAGCAGTTGTTTTTCTAGGCCCTCTATGCGGGATATCTATTAGAAATGCAAGGTTTTAGTGAGGATCAAAAAAAAAATAACAGTAATAACTTTAGTAAATTCTAAGTTATGGGGGTAAAAAATAATGACTATATTATTGAAAAATCAGGGGTGGGGCGAGATAAATTATGCATTATTTCATGGCAGATCATAATTGCCAAATATGCAAATAAATAATTTAAAAATTTGTTTCTAAAATAAAATGAATAACAACATAGTAAATAAAATAAAATAAATAATCAAAAGGAATTACAAGCAATTATTATATATGAGTGGGAGATGATGATGATTGTTGATTCAGCATTGTGAGGTATTTATTTTTTTCACCTTGTTAGTTTCACAGAACAGAGTGGATAGTTTGAAGACAGTTTGCAAATTGTTGAAAATATAAATGCATGAGCAAAATCAATTTCAAAATAACTGATGATGATGATGTGGAGCAACTGATAAGGGTGAGCTAAATTATGCATTATTACATAGCAAACCATAATAGCAAAGTATGCTATCAAATAAATAAAAAGTTATCTATAATGAAATGAATAAAAATGTAGTAAATTCTAAGTTATGCATGTAAAAAATAATTACTACATTATTGGAATATCATGAGGGTAAGAGTGAGCTAAATTATGCATTATTACATAGCAAACCATAATAGCAAAGTATGCTATCAAATGAATAAAAAGTTATCTGCAAAGTATGCTATAAAATGAATAAAAAGTTATCTACAATGAAATGAATAAAAACGTAGTAAATTCTAAGTTATGCATGTAAAAAATAATTACTACATTATTGGAATATCATGAGGGTAAGAGTGAGCTAAATTATGCATTATTACATAGCAAACCATAATAGCAAAGTATGCTATCAAATAAATAAAAAGTTATCTATAATGAAACGAATAAAAATGTAGTAAATTCTAAGTTATGCATGTAAAAAATAATTACTACATTATTGGAATATCATGAGGGTAAGAGTGAGCTAAATTATGCATTATTACATAGCAAACCATAATAGCAAAGTATGCTATCAAATAAATAAAAAGTTATCTATAATGAAACGAATAAAAATGTAGTAAATTCTAAGTTATGCATGTAAAAAATAATTACTACATTATTGGAATATCATGAGGGTAAGAGTGAGCTAAATTATGCATTATTACATAGCAAACCATAATAGCAAAGTATGCTATCAAATGAATAAAAAGTTATCTGCAAAGTATGCTATAAAATGAATAAAAAGTTATCTACAATGAAATGAATAAAAACGTAGTAAATTCTAAGTTATGCATGTAAAAAATAATTACTACATTATTGGAATATCATGAGGGTAAGAGTGAGCTAAATTATGCATTATTACATAGCAAACCATAATAGCAAAGTATGCTATAAAATGAATAAAAACTTATCTACAATGAAATGTATAAAAACAGTAAATAAAATAAAATAAATAACCCAAAGGAATTACAAGCAATTATTATATATTAGTGGGAGATGATGATGATGAATGTTGAATACTTACAGGTAATGGGGAATATGAAACCTCAAAATCAAACACATCAACAGAAAAGTTCGTTAGAAACGTAATTACGTTTAGCGGCGAAAATAATTGTTTTCTCCGTATATTTTTTTTATCGGTTGATAAAATCTAGAAAGATAAAAAAAATTACAAAATTTTAATAATGTACTTTACAAAAATTGCTATAAAAAATCTAATTTTCATCGCACAGAAAAAATTTTTAGACGTACAAAAAGATAGAAAAATGGCGGAGAGAAAGAAAAAAAAGCGTAACTGTGACGTATACGGTTTGCACGCTATTGCGGTCGAAATTGTAAACTTTTTTTAATGCGTAAACAGGCGGTTTTCGGTCTCAAAGGGTTTGTTTTAAAACGTTTTATTAAAGGTTACTATTAAAACTTGATTTCTTTTCTTACACCAAAGTTTGATCGCTTTTGTGTGAATCTCCAAAACGGAATAATAAAATATTCTGTCATTTATTTATTTCTTTTTTTAAATATATAAAGTATTTTACCTCGGCAGAAGCACAAAGGTCATTCTCGATTAGATTAATGTTTTCTTTTTTTTTGTTTTATTGAAAGTAAATCAATAGATCATTCTTATTTCGGTTTACTTAAAGAAAAAGCAAAATAATTAAAACTAAACTCAGCTTATAGTTCTTTTTTTTTTAGTTTCTCGTTTTTGCTTTTTCGATCCGAATTAGAATTGCATGGGTGCATATATGTAGTCATTTTAATTAGAGTAGAGTGATTTGAAATAATCTGTACATTTTAAATGGGAGAGAGAGTGTTTTTTAATCAAGAAACATTAAAGAAGTTTCATTGATAGAGGTGGGTAGAGTTGGTTAAATAGAGTTCTAGTATTCTTTCATTAAGCCACTAGTAAAGATATCTATGTATCTAAACGATTATGTAAAGATCGATAATATAAGAGAAATTATTTTTTATCTAAGTTTTTACCTCAGTTTTTGTGAGAGCTTTGTGGCATAAGAATTTAGATATTAGTATTTAATTTCAGGCTTGATTTTTTTTTTTAACAGATTATTATTCCGTCTTAATCTCTCGCGTGTTACTCAGGGAGTTGGAAATATCTTTATAAATTGTGTCTGATTTCAATCTCCATATTGGTGGGCTTACCTTACGGATGTCTCCAGATAAGATTCCAGAAATCGTTATATGTAAAACCTAATAGTGACTGGACATAAGCGTTATGCTCCGCTCTAAACTCGGATCACACTCTGCCAACAAGTTCCTTCTCACCCTACTATGTTTTAGGGTCGGAGTGCTATCCAGCTTCAATTCGTTCTACAGTCCTCATAGAGAGAAATATCTCTGGAAAACGGCCTGCCAAGAACGGGAGAAAAATAACGAATCTCTGAGTAATACATTTAGTTAGTACATTTGTTTTATTAAGCCTGACTATCTCCTATGCTCAAAGCACTATGCAGAAAAACCTGCTGATGTAGGTGATGTAAAAAGGAAAGAAAAGAGAGGGGGTTCAAATTTAAGTTGCAGGCTATGTTTTCATCATAGCTAAAAAAACGTCTATTAAACTAGTGATTTGTTTGTTGAGATTTTCTTTTTTTTTCCTACCACCTCTGAGTGATTCCTTTACTCTCTCACTTCCAAAAATCATTCATTCTATGCCAAGTAAATGAGATAATTTGTGAAATAAAACAGAGGTTTACTGCATATCTGTAGTTATTGTTAATCCATTGATGCTCTCAGGTAGACCGAGAAATTATTGACTGTTTCTTTAGATAGTGATCTTGTTTTCCTTTTGTAAATAATAAACTTTAATTCTTTTGTGAACAATAAATCTTTTTTTTTTATTTTAATGCATTCACATACCACTTATTCTTATTTGCAAATTTCTCCTTAGAGTCTTGTTTCTCCCTGACCACCGGGCATACATTGAGAAGAAATTCTAGTGAGGTTTTGAAGAGTAAGTCGCTTAGTGGCAATCTGGAGGAGTAGGTGAAGTTCAAACCCCTTCAACTTGCATTTCTAGATTGCGTTAAAGCAGCTCTACTTTTCATACCATTACAGTATAAACCCCAACTTACTAAAAAATGGAACTATACACATAGTTTAAAGATTTGTTGATGAAAAAAACTGTTACAGGTTCTCAAAGTCAGCTTTGTAACATTCTTGCAATATTTGATAACTAATGCCACTTGTCTCTCTTCACTCCAGAAATCCAGAGAAAGTGCAATATACTCATCAAATGTTAAAAGTTTTGGCCAATCTATATATATTGTTATTTATCATTGCAAATTTCTTCTGATCATTTAATCTATGAAATGAAAAGATCTTATTAAGTCCATTGAAGTATTCTTATTGGATTTTCTTACATTCCCATTACAAAGATTTTTACCTTAATAAACTTCATGACAGAACTCCCATTGTAACTATATATTACATTTTTAATGTTTTGTAGGAAAAATTCTTTAATCCTCCACTCATTTAATTGGAGCATCCTGCTATATCTTAACTTTTTGTTAAATTTTACCAGGATCTTCTTCCCTATTTCGGTTAATAATCTGAATCCCAAAAACTTATTCTGTAATTCTAATACTTGTTATTAGGATTTTTCTTAGTCTAGTACAACCACTCTAAAATTTAGTTTCTCAGATCATTCTTTTCTAGTCACATTTTTTTGAATGTCTTCCATGAATCTATTTTATAGTATTGTCTTGTGATGTCTCATCTCAATGATGCTTGCAAATCTTTGCCCTGTCATTTTGCTCAATCATACAATATGCTAATTATTTTATATTCTCAAGATTATGCAGGCTTTCTGTAATTATTTCTTGATGGTACCTGCTGATGAATCATCAATTCTTAAAGCTTGGTTGCATTGCCAATATATGAGAAATTCTTTCCAAGAAACTTTCTATGGATTTCTTGGTCTTTAAGATATTCTATTTTTTCCAACTTTTCTATTCTGATTCTTTCCTTCTTGATAGCTAGTATAATTCTGTCATAGATGTTTTATATCTGGTCTTTCATTTCCACATAAAATTCTTTGTATTCCTTTCTATCATCTTCCATGCTCCTGTAGCTTCTATATATTTGTTCTCTCCTCCTATTTCTTTGTGTTTCAGTGGTTCAGATTTTGCTTTCTATCTACTTCAGTTCTAAAATGATGATCTTTTGAACTCCTTAATTCATATCTCAGATTGTATTAAGATTCTTAGTTTCTTTTAGTGAGTTCATAGCTCAATGCTTTTCATTTTTGATGCATTATACAAATTTTAGTTCATTAATTTTTCAAATTTTTGACCCATTATGTGGGTATTTTATTCTATATTTCCCCATAAACATTTCAAAAGCTCTTTTCATTCATTTTCGAACTGGATTGTGGCTTCTATTTTGGTCACCTTTGGTTTCTCATAAATTGATCTAATTTCCTTGTATTTTTTTCATGATTTCTTTATATTCTTATATCTCTAAAACAAGCTAAATATCTTCTTGTCCCATATCAACTCTATGAATTACTAAATTTTCATCTTTCAACATATGCATGGTTTATTATCTTTCAATAATATTTTTCTAAGATGATCAGATCTTGGTTATATTCAATCTAGTGTTATCTCAAACACCTGTAATGGATGAGATTTCCTGCTATTCCCTCTTCAAATATATTGTAGGTTTTGGGCACCATGATTGTCAGGGATATCCGAAGACATAAAACACTTTTAGCTCATGAACAAAGTCACCAAAGTATTCAAAAAATGTCTACTACTAAAAATAACATCTCTGGTAGAATTTTAAATGCATACCATTATAAAAAAACAATGAAACTTATCTAAAGTCAAGCATATGTCCATTAATATCTAAATGTTTCATGTGAATGTATGGCTCTAGCAATATTACCTTTGGAAACATTTTTATTAACAAGTGCTTAATATTTAAAAAATTTAGTCCTGGTTCCAGTTCTATATCTCTCAGAGTGCAATATATTAATGACCACTGATATAGCTCTGATCTTTAGTTTTTCTAATGCAGGGTGGTCTTTACTCACATGGACTTGATTATTAAATTCCATTTTTGCGCCACTGACAAAAATTAATTTGTATGATAATGATATTTCAACATTCATATATTGTCAATCTTTTGCCTCCATGTTAGGAATGTGACTTCCTGCACTTGACTTCTGATACATCAACACATGTGGTGTATGTGTATTTGAAGGTGTTATATAGGACATTTAAACATTATCTAGAAATTTACAAGCATTATTGTAAATTAGATATAAAGTTAATCAGTAAAAATTGTTATATAATGGACAACAACTAATAGAAAAAAGAAGAAAACATTGAAAATTAAAATATTGGCACTCTGACATTCAAAATTTTTGAATTATTTCTTAATAGCTTGTTGTCATATATACATACAAAATGTAACACACACACACACACACACATATATATATATATATGTGTGTGTAGTAACTGCCTCCACTTATATATAGATAAAAAAAGTTAAAACAATTTTAAATGATTCAATGCAAAGGCAAAGACTTTTCTGATAGCCTTCAGATAGAAATAGTGAAATGTAAAAGAAGTACTCAACAGGCTTGTTAACTAGCAACAGTAACATACCTATCTACTGTCCAAGTAACTGGATGATTTAACTGGATTGATAATTCAGCTGACTAACTGAATATAAAAGATTATACTTGAAAAATATTCTAAATTTCACAAGGTTCTGAATTCAAATCCCAAGCTAAAGAGCATGACACACAGAAGTGCTAATTTTTAAAACATGAAATCTTTCATTGTAAATAAATTTTAACTAACATACTCATTAAAAAAAATAACAATATTATAAACTAAGTAAAAACTATTACAGCTAATTACAGAATTTACAAAATATTACCTCATTTTTTTCATGGAGTTTATTCAAAAGAGGGATTCCATATAAGGCACTAACTTCACGAGGTTTTGCCTTAAATGAGGGTTGAATTTTCTTAATGACCTAATATATACATAAAGAACAGAAATTAAATATTATACGAAACTAAATATTTATTAGTTTAATTTTAGAAAAACATATTTATTCAAATAATACAATATTTACAATTTTATAGCTACATCCATCTATTACAATACAATTAAATAACAACAAATAACAAAATAAATGGAGCAAAGCATGAATATTAATCAATATAATACACACTCAGAAAGTTAAACATAAACCCTGGTATTGAATTAGCATTTAAAAAGTAAAATATCTTACACTTCATACTCATATGATTAATCATGCTAAAGCCAATTTTATTTTGGGATCACATTCGATAGTATATGTACAATCCTTGATTACAGTTATTGTAAATATATTTAAGTTAAACTGAAATGAAAATAAAAATTATTAATGGATGATTATGACTATGTTTCTGTGTCTCTGGCAAGACAAATTTAGCTGAGTGATTGTGCTTTCAAACATGCAAAAAGTATCAGTAATCTTATAAACATATAATTTAACTTTGATAACTTGATAAAAAAATATTTGGATAAAATTTTCCATGCAATTTTTGGGATTGGAATGGTCGTTTGTTAGAATTAAATTCGTTCTAGTATCAAAACAAAGTCATTGCCTCTCTCGCTTAATTCAAACAATAGAAATCAATATGGAATTGACTGATGGATGGTGAATGTAATGGGATTAATGATTTGTGGCTATCCTTCAAATAAATTATATGATTGAGGGCAGTATATTTAAAGTGTTTTTCTCATATTATTCAAGAAGTTTTGCAAAAGAACAACAAATTTATAGAACTAACACTACTCAATCAGATATCTCCCACTAACAATTATAAATTCACTTTTTAATAATCTGTTATTTGGATTATAAAAGACTTTACTTACTCTATCACTTGACTTCCTTGATTTTGGACATTTGGGTTTTTTTTTACTTTATCAAGTTTTTCTCTGAAACTTTCTCTGAAACTTATTTCACTGAGCATTGATAATCCATAGAATACATTCTTATCATTGCGTTTCTAATTCTGAAAAGCCATCTTCATATGAAAAAGCTCCTCTAGCAAAAACTACTGATGTGTTTATCATATATACTAGAAAAAAAAAAGAGAATAAACATCATCAGGATGTGCATTTTCAAAGATAAAATTTTATATTAATATCTCCCTTTAATGGCAATGTATTCACTCTTTTAAAAGATCTGCCAGGACTGAGGTTTTTTTCTATTAATTAATTTAGTCAAATAAAATCTTAGAGCTATCATTACTGAATTGTCATCTCTAATACGCATTCACATTGTTCGCTCCTTCCATATTTGCATCATCTACTCTTTTAGTATTTCAGAATCAGACTTTGTGAAAAAAAGTAAAATGTAGAAATGGCTGTTAAGTGAATAACTCTTACAATAAATCTTTAACAAATTGAATGAAACATTTTTGATTCATAAAAAACAAAAAACAAATTATGCTTTTTTCATTTGTGATTGATAGTAAATTGGTCAGTATATCATATGTAGCATATCACAAGGCTTTAGTTTTGCTAAATCTTATAATATTTATGAAATATTTCAATTAAATAAAATCTATATATAAATAATTTCATTTTCCATATCTGTTAAGTAACAATTCCCATTAGAGAGCAAGTTACGTAAGATCTCAATTTTCTAGTGAACTTATTATCATTTTGTTATTTTAACATTATATGATTATTATGCATTAACTGGTTTGCGCAATAAATAATTAAAGCTACATATGTGTGTACATAGTAGGTCAATACAAACGACATCTGTAATCATTCTACAAATAATAAAAATGCTTAATAAGTAAAATTATGTAAATTACCAATTGAACCTGAAAATGCTAATTTGCATAAAGACAATAATAAACTGTTTCTGCAAATTAGCAGAGCTATTAAAATTGTTAGCAGAACTTTAATATCACAGAGTCAGATAGAGACAGAGAGCAGTTTAGTGCTAAGTGTCATGTGACTAGTAAGATGCTTGTGAAATTCCACAATCTGTGAACAGCGAAAAATATTGAATAAAGTATTACAGTGAAAAGTTAAAGAAGAGTTAACAGAGTAAAATAAAGAACTATGCTTGCATGATTAAGACTGATTTCATTTATGAAATTCAACCACAAACTGCTAGTTGAAAATATTAACAAACTACTAATAGTATGTATTCAGAATAATACATTGTTAAATTATTAAAACCTTTTGTGTATTATTTCTATAATTAATGAATGAATGTACAGTTGTCTTAGGTTAAATCTGGACATATATACATCAATTTGTGCAATCTCCAGAACCTGTGTTGAGTATTAGTTACTAATAGAGAAGGATAACATGGCAATGTAGAGTAGTGAGATAACACCATTCAACATAAACAATAAGAGGCAATGGCAAATATATGTTATTCATGATGAAAAGTACATGATAGTTAGTATTACTGATAACAAATTGAAAATGGTTATCCTACTATGGGTGTCAGAAAAGAATGTGCTGCAACTAGTAAATTGTTTTTGTGATCCAAAAACACAAGAAGATATTCTATATGAATTGCTGCAAAAATTAAATTATTATTTTAAACCAACAACTTCAAAATGCATAGCATGGCCAAACTGCAATCACCAACTGAAAACATATGGGAATATGATATAGAACTGTGAGAATTAGTAAAAAATATGAACTTAAAGACTACATGTATGCTAAAAGATCAGATATTATGGAACATACAAGATCAAACTTAGACAAATATTGCTAAGTGTGTCTACACTAAATTGTAATGATACCATTGAATGAATACCATATAAACCATTCTTGAACAGGTGGTACAATTTAAAAATATGGCAGATAAAGTAAAGCCAAACACATGAGTAAACAAAGTGAAGGCACCGGCAACAAGAAAGAATAGTAAACAGGAGCCCAGCTTTTGTATTACTGTGGAAAGACAGGAAACATAAAAAAATGTATAAATTTAAGATATACAAGTGCCTTAATTATGGATTGATAGGTCATTTGTCAAACAAAAATGATTGAAGTAGACTTACATGTCAACAATAAATCAAGGTAAGCTAATGTATGTCAAAAAAATAAAGAAAAATGAGGATACATCAAATATTTAGGTGTCAAAGAAATTAATCAAATCACAAAAGTGGAAAGAGATAGCGGGACAAGTGCCTCACTCATTTCTTTTAGAGATTGAACACCCATTAATAGAAAATAGAACAATAAGATACAAATTAAAAATGCTAATTTAATAGTAACAAATATAAACAGAAATCTTATTAATAAAGGAATAGTGTTAGTACCAGTAAACACAAATAGCTACATAAAAAATTTACCATTATATGTGGTAACTAAAAATATTAGCCCTATATTCAAATATAACTGGTTTAAGCCTTTGGGAATCAGGGTAAATACTATTAAAATGAGTAAAATTAGAAGCAGAAATAAGAAACAAATTCTTTCAGCTCTTTAAGTCCAGCCCAGCAGAGTTAAAGATGAACCTATAGAGATAAAGCTAATAGATAATGCACAAATCACCTGTAGATGCAGGAAGATTCCATTTGCTGTTAAGCATAAAGTATAGAAAGTACTAAAGCATTTAATAAACAAAGTCATCATTAAGCCAAAGGTAAACCTGTTTGGATAATATCCATAGTCACTTTAAAGCTGGATGGTATTGTAAGAATATGCAGCAATTATTATGTAACTGTAAATAAAAACATCAAAAAAGAAGTCTATCCTGTACCAAACATAAGTGAAGTATTAGCTTTTCTAAATTAAGTTTCATACTTCATCAAATTAGATTTGCAATTAGCATTTTACCAAACCCATATATACTGCTTGAATAGACAAATTGCTTACAATAAATATGCAGATAGGTCTGTTCAAATTTAATAAGTTCCAATATGGAATAACAATAGCACCTAATATTTTCCAAACTAAATTAGTAAGTTTTTTTAAGAGAAGTAGAAACTATATCATATCTGGACAATATCCTGATAGTTGCTGAAAACAAAATGCAGTTGAGTATATTGATAAAAGCTATCTGTCAAAAGTTAAATAAATTTGGAACTAGGCTCAAGGCCTCAAAGTGTATTTTATCTTCAAAACAAATTAAATTTCTGGAATCTATTATAATGAATAAAGGAAAATATCCTAATTGAGAGAAAGTCAAGACAGTTCAGAATGCCCAGAAACCACCAAATGTTAAACAGTTGTAATCTTTTTTAGGTTTATTGAACTTCTTTGAAAACTTCCTGAAAGGCAAATCTCATATAGCAATCTCCATTTATGAACTATTTAAAAAACAAGAGATGGAAATGGGAAGTTCCAACATGATGAAGCTTGTAGAAAAGTAAAAGATTTGCTAGTATCTGATAAATTATTAGTATATTACTGTGAATAGCAAAAAATGGTGGTTACAATGGAAGCCTTAGACTTTAATATAGCTGCTGCAATTTCTCATACTGTATATGGAGTAGAAAATTCTATTGCAAATGCTTCCACAACATTTTCAATGGCTGAGAAAAATTACAGCAAATGTGACAAGGAGACTCTTGCAATAGTATTCATAGTAAAGAAATTCCAACAATGTTTATGGGCGGTTATTTAAAATTTATACAGACCACAGATCTCTATTATGGATATTTGGGAAAATTAAAAAAGATACCAGACCATGCTGGTCGATGTATGCTGAAATGAATTAATATTCTTACATCCTATGACTTTGAAATATTATACAATATCTGGAAAGCAGATAAAGCATGCAGATACACTTTCTAAAATTCCAAATAAAAACACATGCAAGTCATGTAATACAGACATCAACTACATAGATATTATGGAAGTCTACAGTAGTAAACAGTAGACAAGAAATGATGCAGGATATCAATTAGTTATTAAAGATTAAATTATTAAACAAATATGGCCAATAAATGACCAAACTATATAATGCTGCAAATCTGGAAAGTGCTGGAAAGTTTGTCTATATGTTAAGAATGTATTCTTATAACAGACCAAATATTAATTCCAACTGAGGGGAGAAGAAGTATGCTACAGTTGCTATATGAAGTATACTCTGGAATAGTACCATGATAGGACTGGTTCATTTGTAAACTTGGTGGCTGGATAAAAATAGTGATATAGAAAAAACTGTAAAGAGATGTTAAACCTGTGAAGAATCAACAAGGTTAGCTACTAAAGAGTTTCAGCCTTAGTTTGAAACTGAAAAAGCCTATGAAAAAGTCTATCTAGTTCATGTCAAGTCTTTCAATGGATACATAGTCCTAGTTGTTATAGATTTGCATTCTAGATGGACAGAATACTAAATGGTAAAAAATATCGAAAATGTAATAAAAAATATTAAAAAAAAGTTTTTGCTATGTATGAGTATTCTGAGCTTATATTACTGATAATGGTCCAAGACTATGTTCTGTGCAATTAAAAAATTTTTTCAACTAGAAAAGGATACAGCATATTTGAACATTCCCATATCTCAGTCAAATGGACTAGCAGAAAAGGCCATTCAACATCTTAAGTGCACACTGAATAGAATGGAGTATGCTGATATTCATGAAGCACAATAGCAATGTTTTACCAGCAGTTCACACAGAGCTCAGTCACAATGAAAATCCCAGTAGAATTATAAATGAAATGCTGTATGAGAATGCATGTTTCTGTGATAATTCCAGACAAAACTAAAAGAAAAGATATAAAAATTGAAAATATGAAGTCCAATATAGGATAGACTATCTGGATATGAAATATAATGAGAAAAAAAAAAGATACTGGGAATGATAATTAAACTACTATCTATGCAAATCTGTGAAATTAAATTGGAAGATGATAGAGAAGTAATATAGCACATTAACCATATACAGAAATGTTATATTGAGTTGACAGATATAATGAATAAGAATACATGTTCAGCTACTGCTCATTTTGAAGATTCTTTGCAGAAGAATGAGAATAATAATACTGATGTGTCTACCAATACCAAAATAGGTGCAGAAGAAAAATCTTTGAACCATTATACACTTATGAAATTAAATAGTGAATTATAGCCTCAACAAAAAGGATAAATAATTGAGCAGGAGGAAAAAAATCAACATTAATAAGACTTACCAGAGATAGACATGTGCCAAAAAAGTTACAAAATTATTTCTTGTGAAAATGGAATTATTTCTAGAGTAAAAGGGAGATATTGCTGCATAGTGACTGGTTTGTATAATAATTAAATAAAGCTGTGTGTGTGCATAAGTGGTCAATATAAAAGACATCTGCAGTCATTCTAGAAATAATGAAAATGCCTAATAAGTAAAATTGTATAAATTACAAAGTGAACTTAGATAAGCTAATTTGCATAAGGATAATAATAAACTGTTTATATAAATCAACGAAGCTATAAAATTTGTTAACAGAACTTTTAATGTCACAAATTCAGATGGAGTCAAAGAGCAGTTTAGTGCTAAGCATCACGTGAGCAGTAAAGGTCTGGCGAAATCAGCAATTGTTAAAAATGCTGAATAAAATGTTATAATGAAAAGTTAACAAAGAAAAGTTATCAGAATGAAATAAAGAACTGTGCATGCATGATTAAGATTGATTTCATTTATGGAATTCAACTAGTAAGCCACTAGTTGAAAATACTAACCAATTATTAATAGTATATATTCGGAGTAATAAATTATTGTTATTAAAACCTTTTGTGTATAATTTCTAAAATAATTAATGAATGTACAGCTGCCTTGGGATAATTTTGGCCTTATATACATCAGTGATTAACTATCAAAATAATGCTTACTTTTTTTTACAAATAACTTATCTTTATTCCTAATTATTTTCCTAATTTCTTCTTGGCTCTAGTCTCTCTGAACATAATTCTGGATATCTAATGACTACCAGATGTTCATTATACATTTAGCTTAATTTAAAAAAAATAACCCTCTAGATTTGTAAATAACTATCCATAATAAGTCAGAGTTATATATTTTATTTGTACATAAATTGATAAACATCCTATTCAACCTGGAAAATTTATTATATGCTTGCTTAGACAAATCAAATGTAAAAGAACTTCCAGATATACTTTTGCTCAATATGCTAATCAATCAATGAGATACTTCTGATAAGATTGATGACTACAATATATATTTTAAATTGATAACATAGTTATTTAATTCCATATCAAAAGATATTTCTACAAGGCTCAAAAATATTATAAAATCCATTATCAAAGTATAGTGTTAATATGAACTTTATTAAACAATCACCTAGGCTAACTCATAGCATATATACTTTGCTTGATAATATTAAATCCACACTAAGTGTAAATCAAATGACTACAATACTTGGTAACATTTTAAAAAATATGCATATCAACAGAACAGTTCTTGGTAGTAGCTAACCTGTCTTTTTCATATTAAAATAGGGTAGTCTTTAGATTAAGCATCTTAGCTTGGCAATGTACTATTTTCATAAACAAATCTCAATTACATAATATATCAAACATTTCAGATGTATAATAATCTACAATAGATAATTAC
The DNA here is from genome assembly GCA_028023455.1 of Epiperipatus broadwayi. Lineage (NCBI taxonomy): Eukaryota > Metazoa > Onychophora > Udeonychophora > Euonychophora > Peripatidae > Epiperipatus > Epiperipatus broadwayi. The sequence continues at coordinate 13,173,569 of JAQFVV010000019.1, forward strand.
TATAATCATTGTAATATAAACAAACATATCACCTTTATAATAAATAAATAACTAAAAAAATGGTCATCCTCTTTCATTTTCTGGTTAATATACAATAACCATAAATAAAATTTTACAAGAAAACGTTTATACATATTATTCTGAAGATGACATCAATTCTTACCAATAAACTTCCAGCATATATACACATAATCTTTAATCACAGTCAAAGATAGAATGATATCCTTGCCTGCATGAAATTATTAAATAATCAAGAGACAATCTACAATCTGATTTATATGTTATAAAATTAGATTTCAAAAAAGCTTATAATTACTCCAATCTCCATATCTTATACCACCAATTTTTTTGTATTACCAATTAATCAAATTTATATGTATATGTATAAATTATATTAAAAATTCAGTGAGCACTAACTAAGAATTTCATTATAACATCACATTTCTTTTATTTAATAAGAAATTTAGCACAGAATTTTATATTATTCTCCACACTTTTTGCAGTACATGTACACCTGTTGCTTGGAAATATTTGTTATGAGGTATTTCAAACTACACGATTTAATATTTTAGATTTAAAAGAATATTATAGTAAATAAAACCTTTTAAATTGAAATAATATAAAGTAAAATATTAAATGTTTGAATAATATTAATAATGTATTATACCATGTGAAGATATATAATATTTTTAAATGAATACATGTTTTATTTTACACATTATAAGTTAAATATTTTTAAAATTATTGTGTATATAATATATATTCAAAATATTTTTAAATAATATATTTGTGCAGATATATAATATATAAAAAGTTTTTTTAGATCTGAAGAAATTTACTAGACAGCCGGAAACATTAGAAATGTGATTTTTAAAATAATATAAAAGAACTTAGACGAAAACAATATTTTACTGTAAAGATTCTTAAACTAAAAAAGTAATCCATTCAATTATAACAACTGTAAAAGTATAGATGAAATTACTGCTATCAAACTAATCAAATTATATCAAGTATACACAATTAATTACACAGTCTCCAAAAACTTGTTGAAAACCATAGACTGTTATGTACTGTTATAAAAAATAATTTGAGCATATCATCAAAAATATTAAAATACAAACTTATCTCTACATACTGCAGTATTTCTTTTTAAAAACAACCATTCTTCTCTTATAACACTTACCTACTTTATTTTTTTTATATTTAGACATTTTCATTGTCCCAATGTACTCAATGTTTATTAATTAAATAATTTCACTTCACAACCATGTTCTAATCAGACATTAATAAACAGTCATCTCATAATTAACAATTTTTCTTAGTATTATTTTGAGTGGGTGAAAAAACTAAAAACAATGAAGGCAAAAATAATGCCAAATCATCTTCTATACTGAAAGTTTTCCTCAAATAGTATTAATACAAAGATACAATACAGTCAAAATACATTTCTGAATTTTTTAAATTATAAATTAAATAAAAAATTAATAAAAATAATTATTGATATTCATATATATTCATTCATACCTTTAAAATCTTCTCTTTTTCATCAGCTTTAAATTTGCATTCTTTGAGAATGTTTCTTAAATTCAAATTCTAAATAAAATTAAGTAAAAATAAATAAATAATTATAATTGATATATATATATAGAAAATGTTTAAAAATAACATTAAAAGAAACTTAAGAAATAACTGGGAAAAGACTTAAAACAGAATTTTTAAGGAAAAAAAAACAATATTAGATTTCATAAATATAATATATCACAGATGAAGTTGCAGAAAAAAGTATTAAAAACAGAAACAAATTTTTCAAAAATTTTCTTTTAAAAAAGTACTTATTTTTCTTATTTATTTTAATTCAGGTTCAGTATTTAAGCTAAAAATTTGTAATAGCAAGTGTTTTATTTTTTTTACCCATGAAAATAGATATTTCATGTTACAATAAATTGTGAAAGTTGATAAAGTTTTCATTATATTCACGCTCATTTTCAGAAGTATCTGATTAGCAATAGAAATTTAAAAATCAAAAATGAAGTAAGATCTCATTGCATTAAATGTATCATTACATCATCAGCAGTAATGCCTGTATGATATTACAACTATTTGATTATTCTAAAATCTTTATCCTTCAGCAATAAGTCTAATTTTAAAAAACATTGAAGCTTTCATGGGAAATCTTTAGCTATTCAATCATATTTCATATTGGAACAAAATATATTATTATGAATGGTAAAAATTCTTACACAAATCACTGATAAAATTATATATAATGAAATTATTTCACTGAATGAATTATTCATAAAATTATATATAATTTTATCAGTGATTTGTATATGAAATTCTATTATTCATAATAATGAAATATGTTTGAATCATTAATGAGAAATTATTCAATATATTTTACTATAACAGGCAAACAAATTACCATGAAACTTTTATATTTCCTTATAAAAGATTGCTTATTCTATATATATTTTGTTCAATAACATAACATTTCAATCAATTTTATCCAAATTTTATATATATACTTATTTGTGTAGAGATTTTGTTTCTCTAATTTGCAAACATAAAGCATTCAGCAATTACAAATGTTTCTCATTTACAAAAAAAAAAAATTAAAATTAAAATTTTTTAAACATAATGAAATGTTATTTAATGAAAGCTTATTGTTTTTAAGATACTTCATCAAACCATTATCAAGTTTTTAGGAAAGTTCATTTCATAAAACTTAAGATAATAATATAGAAATGGGAGAATAGAATATCAAATGCACTGGAATATTAACGAAAGTACTTGGTGAATTAGAATTCATTTTTTATTTTAAAATTTTTTACTCTGTGTAATATTTATATACATGTTGAATATTTAGATTTGGAATAGACTTTTTGATTTATATATTTACAATATTTAAAACCAGTTGAAGAAAAACAATTTTTATTCATTTTTTTTTTAAGTGTCATAGCATCAGCCGGGATCCGAACCCGCAACCCGGGCAACTGCCTGCAAGTGCAAAGCAGTCGCGCTAACCTCTCGACAATAAAAATAGAATTAAATAATAAGTTTACCAAATGCCAAACAATTCTTGCACAATTCATACAAAGATTTATTTTTTGCCACTCCTATTTAAAAACATATATCAAAGTATATCACAAATGTTTTACCAAAAATGTATAATCAATAAAGAGATAAACCGTTCAAATTCTTCTATTTTTTTCTAGTTTTGAATGTTATCATAGAATGATCCTATTCCCCTCTCAATTTAATCATAGAATTTAACTTAAACTTGTCCCTAATAAAAATTTGAATAAAATAAAGAAAATATAGCTTCTTAATATTTATAATCAGATGAAAAAAAGTTACCAATTTAAATTTACTTTTAACAATGATAAAAATTTATTTACCTTTAACGATATAATACAAATGTTATCAAAATCAGACTTTCCTTTATTTTGCTGTAATATCCTATAAATACAATTTATCCAAACCATTTCGAACACTTTTTAGCAAAACTCTTTATTTGTACATATATACATACACCTTACATTTCGACTATCTTGCAGTCTTCTTCAGAGTTATGATATAATGAACAAAATAAAATAAAATACATAACTATATAATAATACCATAAAAAATGTAAACAATAAAGAACTAAAAACAACATAAAATATATTAAAAATACTAATAAAACTGAAATAAATAATCAAACCCAAATAAAACAATTAATAGAAAGTAAAATTTACAACATAAATAGACAATTAATATAAATTATACGTGTATTCCTAACTGTATACATATATATATATATATATATTCAAGGACAACTATTAATCTAAATATATTATCTATTTTTATTATTATTAACAATCTACTAATTATTTCTATTCTTCATAAACTTAAACTTTAGGGTTAACTAATATTCTTTTAATTTTAACTCATATAATATCTATTATTTTCTTACTTACTCATCTGTTAAAAATAAGATTTCATATTTATTGTTATTTTTTTAATATCTAAAACCTATAAACATTATAATCTTTGAACTTTTCCAGTTCATTTCAATCTCTTAAAAAAACGTTTTTTTTTTTCAAAAAATTATCTTAATCCCTAGATCCCTCTATTACAAATTCTTTAAACCAAATATATATATTCCCTACAACTCATTATATATTTAATTTTATACCCTTTAATTATTATTATTATTATTAATGAAAATATTTTTTCTTTAGACTTTAAAAAAATTGTTACGTATCTTATAAAAAAGTATGGCATATAATTATATTATTTTCATCATTTTTACTCATTTATGTATATTATTGTATAGTTATTATAGTGCAATTCTGTAATTGGCTTAATGCTGTAGTATTGTATGGTAATTTAATTGTTTTTATTATTATTATTATTATTATTATTATTATTGTTGTTTCAAAAAGGGGACTTTATTCAATCTAGAAAACAGGTTACATTAATAATTTTTATATACATGCATTTACACTAATATTTCCAAAGACTGGTGAGTGATGGATTGTTTATCCTAAGTTATCATTTATTGATTCATGGATTTTTTGCTGTCCATTTTCTTGTTCTCTTTTTAAGTCTATTGTTGAGGCGAGGCAGAACTATTAGAGATTTGACCGTTGTTTTACAAGTGACCAAGTATCCGCAAAAATGTCTGGGTGTGCTATTTTATTGTCTCTGGTTTTTAATTGTGCTAACTTGTTGTGAAAAGTTGATGGATGCCGCCTTGTATTGTTGCCAAAAGCAAATGTGCATCGCGTGCACCAAAATGCATAAAGTACGAAGGTTGCTTCTCGGATTGTTGGGTGGATGTTCTGCAGAATTGACTGATAATATCTTGCAGGGAGATGTTTGGTTTTCTGTATATATTTGTTATTTCATGCGAATATTGTTTAATGCTGGGCAGTTGTAAAACAGATGTTGAGTTTCTTCTGCTTGGTGTCATAGCGTGCAGAAGGGGTCTATTTTTGTATATAATCGTCTGTATCTTAAGAAATATGATGTTGGCAAAGCATATAGATTTAGTTTCAGGAGGAAATTAAAGAATTTGGGCTCCAAGGACCATTTTTTAAATTTTTTAAGCAGCTGTCGGTTGTTTATTCCGAGCATCTGTGTTGAAAAATCTGATGTATATCCTGGGTATATCATTGCATATATCTGCCAATATGAATATTTTGTTGTTGTTTGCAGTGATATTTGAGTATGTGTGATTCTGAACTGGTTTATAACAGATGATAGATAGCAATGTGAAGGTTTGTCTGTGGGTATTATTTGTATTAGATACTGGAGTTCTGGGAAATGTCTGAGGGTGGCTATTATCAGGTTTGCGGTCTTTTGTATTCGAAAAATATCTATGTTATGCAGCCCCAAACCATTGTGTATTGCTGGTCGACTAAGCTGTTTTCCAGATATTGACACTGTCTTTCTATTCCATACGAGTTTATTGCAATATGAAGAGATTTTGATGTAAAGGCTTTTGAGAATTGAATTATGGGAGAATAATAGATAATCTTGGTGATTACCAGCTGATTGAACAATTGTACTTTAGCATATATTGAGAGGTATGCTTTTGATAGTGAGGCAGTGATCCGTTCTGCTTCATCTTTTAACTTGTTCTGGATTTTTTGCCTCATTGTGTTTGTTCCCATGTAGAAAGGAAAACCGAGGAAAGGGGATGGTTTGCCTTGGAAAATTTGCATGCATGGCTTACTGGTGTATAGAGACCAAGCAGCAGTCTTATTTTGATTAAATTTTAGATGGTGTGTTGCTTGAAAGTCTTGCAGTATTTTCTGTAGTATTGGTATCTCTTTTTTTAATGGTATGAAGACTGTGATGTCATCCATATACGCAATGCAGGCTATATGTTGTGATGTGCCTGGTATCTGAATGCCCTTGATACTCTGCTGAATTTTGAGTATGAGTGGGTTGATGTAAAAAGTAAATAGCAGTGAGCTTAGTGGTGAGCCTTGGGATATGGATTGTGTGGGAATGAATGATGGGGAATTTTTGCCATTGAGTGTGATATGTATTTCTCTGCTAAGTAGTAGGTTTGTGAGCAAGTACAGATGAGTTCGTGGAATTGTGGTGTCAGCTAGCATATTGATTAATGTATTGATGTCGACCGAATCAAAAGCCGCTTCTATATCAAGTTGAACTGCAATTGGTGCATACTTCTTTCTGTCCCGTACTGAGTTTATAACTGTTTTGAATATCATTGCAGCCTGTGCAGTTGATGATTGCTTCCTTGCAAACTGGCTGTGTGAAATTAGTGGTAGAATATGTGGCTCTAGGCAGTCTTTGAGTACTTTTTCAATTATTTTAATTGTAAGTGGCCCCATTGAGACTGGTCGTAGGTTAGATAGTGTTGATACATGGACTTTTTTCTTGTTGAAGGGGACTATTGCTATTGGATATAAACCTTGAATGTCATGCAACTTCTGTGATAGATGATTTGCAAGGTCACATAAATATTGGCTAGTGAACTGACTGAGATGTGCAAGGACAAATTTGGGGATTCCATGTGTTCCTGGGTGACAGGCATTAGGTACTGTTGCCAGTTTAGTAGCAAATTCTGTGATTTTATATGAAGTATTTGTTTCTGGTTTTCCAAATACATTAGGATTATATTTGACTAGGTGGTATGCTTGCAGCTTTTGTTTGAAATGCTGATAGATCGGTTTTAACATATTATCTCCTGCGTATGTGTGCCCCTGCTCTGTGAGTGCCATTGGCACTCTGACAGTGGATGGGTAGCCCAAGGCCCAGCGAATGTATTTTCTTGTCCATGTGTGTTGTTGGCCGAGGCAGACTTACCTTTTTTTTATTGCTAGGTAGTTTTTCAGGTGGTTACAGATGTTATTGTATGTTTGTGTAAGTCTGCATGTATGTTGTTGACTGGTGTGTGTTGGGTTTATCATTGTAATCCGTTTATGTATTTCATCAGCCAGTGCTAGCAGTCTTGAGGGTGGGGGGGATTTGCGTGTAATGTGATTTATATTAAATGATAAAATGTTTATGAATGCTAAATATCTTTGAATGGGGTTAAGTTGCATATTTTTGATTTTGTGAAGCATTATATGTTTCTGAAAAAATAAATTCTGGGGTAGAAGTTGGAAGTAGAATTCTGATTGTTATACCATGTGTAAGTGCAGTTGTTTGAATTCCTGTCAGATTGATTAGTATGGTTTGTGCAGAGTGATCAGAGAAGGGAGATGGGTTGATGTTTAGGCTGATTTGATGGTGTAACATAGGTGAATAAAAGCACAGATCAATTTTTGATGTATGACGTCCATTGTGAAAGGTAACTGCTTCATTTGACAGAAAACCCTCTGCACTCATAAGTGGAATTGATATTTGATGCAGCCACTTTAAAATGAACTCTTGATATTTCATGTTGAAATCCCCAATTAGTATGGTTGGATGTGAATTAGAGCCCAGTAAGGAGTTAATGTTTAATATAATATTTGAGATAATTGTAGGGCTCGGTGGAATATACACAAATATAATGTTTAGTGTGATGATTTGATGACTAAAAGTTACTATTAGTAAATTTGCATCTATATATATATATATATATATATATGATTTTGAATGTGTCAAATGGACAACTTTGTGTTATGAGCAGTCCAGTACCCCCTGAGGGAGATGATGTGTCTCTAGAGCATGCACAGTAGCCTTCTCTGCTTAGATGTACTGTGGGGTCAATTTGTGAGCCACTATATATTTTAGTTTCTAGAAGTCCTAGTATATGAGATTGTGTAATCTTTATCCATTGTTGTGGCTGATGTATTTTGTTGACTGAGTTGAGCCCTCTGATATTAAATGCTGTTATTTTTAGCTTCATTATCGTGATTGGCTGCGAGTTGGTTTCACAGTGTGTTGAAGTTTGCATGAAGCTTTTGCATATTCTCTAGTGTTTTGTGAGCAGTTATTAGTGGTTTGATTACTATCCAGCTCCATAGGTATTAAGTTTTCTGCAAAGTGTTCAATCATTTCTGTTAGAGTATTGTTTTCATCTGTTTTGGCTCTTTTTGATTTATTTCTCCTTGGCCGACCAGCTTTTTGGACTTCTGTTGGTGTTGTTTCTATGGGAGGGAGGCATGGAGTTAGTGACTCTAGAATATCTGTAGATGTTTTGTTTATAATTATATGCGGCATGCTTGTTTTTGGGGGGTTGTATGTATCATTTGATATGTCTGGATTTGAGTCTGATGTGTTACTGATTGATATGCCTGGTGTTTGTGATAATTCAGGTATGATTTTTGCTTGATTTTGATGTATTTGATCAGTGCTTTCATTTAATTTATTCGAGCTATCTGTTGTAGTTTCAAGTATATTTGTGTTTTCTTCTGCATGTTTGTTTTTAGTAGCTTCATTTGTACTGTAATTGTTTTCATATTGACTGTTTGAGTTGCTGGTGTTATCTTGTGTATTGTTGCTCTCTTCATGTTGGGATTGGATGTGCTGATTATTTGGTGTCTGGCCCTGTATGAGTTGGCTATCCATACACTGTGTGGCTAATGACCACGCTTGCCACAGGCATAGCATTGTGGTTTTAAACCTCTTATATATAGGCTCAGCATAGCTTCCTGATCTGCAATTTGTATTGGTATAGATTCTGGGTCAATGTCTTCGTGTAATTTTAACTTAAAATCATAGCTATTGCTGTATATTGGTATTGGTGTGTCTTTGAGGTATATTGGTGGAAATGCTATAACCTTGCCAAATAGATCCATCATTTTTTGAAAGTCTTGTTTCGTGTATCCAAAATATGTATTTTTTATTATTCCTGTAATTTGGTTCTGTCGATCTTGATCGACTATAACAATTGCGTAATTGTCTAATGTTTTAATTTGGTTTAGAAATCGGTTCTTTTGACTACTGTTAAGAAATTCGATTGCGAGGTATCTGGGATTTGGATGATCTGCGATTCTTACGATCGTTTCCCACAGTTCATTTTCAGTTATTGCTTGATATAATAATGTGCGTGGAAACCGATACAACGATATATTTGCGTCTGTGGCAGATATTACTATTGAGTTTGGTGAAAAAAAATCTTTTGAACGATGTATAGAGTCCCCGTGGAATCGTGTTGTTAAAGTGTTCATTAATTCTTTCTAGCATATTATCGGTCCAGTGTGCAAGGGGAGGGTCTTGGTTTACCTGTATCTTTAAATCTAACTGTTTTATATCGTTCGGATTTGTTTTTCTAAATCTTGGAACTATTTTATTATTTATTGTAGTCGCGAAATTCTTTGAACTTGTTGCTTGCATGTTAGTTTTGCGACCATGGCGTACGATTTGACGGTGTCTAAATTTTTACGCACTTCAGCGGTCATATTGACGTCAAATGCTCGATCATGCATAGCTGTGGGCTCTATTTTTTTTTTATAAAAACAAAGAAATTTTTGGTAACATAAGTGTTTTTTCATGATATTCTTGAGCTAGTTTATGATTTTCATTAATTATAGTTTCAAAAATATTTATTTTTATTTTATGAAATTATCTATATTTATTTGATTTTAAATTGTGGCGTTATTATTAGATTTTTGGGGGTTTGAAACCCAACTACTTTAATATTACTTACCGGCACTATCAGGATTTTCTGCGGTATATTATTATTATTATTATTGTTGTTGTTATTGCTATTATTATTATTGTTATTGTTATTATTATTATTGTTATTGTTGTTGTTATTGTTATTATTGTTATTATTATTACATTTCAAAGGAACTTTATTCACAAAGAAAACAAAAAAGTTACAATAGGTTACAGAGTTTATATGTTTACAATACCTTTTTTTTTGTTAATAGAAAAAAAACACACATAGTAAAAATTATGTATTGCAGTGTTAAAAAAATGGTAACACACACAAAAAAAAATGGAAGCAACAAAAAAAATTTGTATACAATGAATGGTTGGATTAATAAAACTGAAGGAAAAAACTTTACAATAGCAAAAAATTAAACTGAAAAACAAATCTATTCCAAATATAAATAGAAATAAAAAAATTCATTACCTGAGCATATAAAAAAAATACATCATATTATTATTATGATAACAAAAAAATATATACAAAGAATAAAAATCGGATCAAATAAACAAAAAAAAGGAACAAATCCCACAAGAATAAAAAAACAAAACTGCAAAACTTTTTACAAAGATGAATAGAAAAAAAAAATTATCAACCAGTGGACACAAAATATAGAACATTTATTCTTTGAAGGTAATATACCATGTTATAGATTTGATGCGAGTCGTATTTGAGACCATGTGTGAATGTATGTTTGTGTTCCTGTTATTTTTTTATCTCTTTGTTGGATTTGTATTAATTTATTTTTAATTGTGTTTGGATGGTTCTGGTATTAGTGTTTATACTAAAATTACATCTTGTGCACCAGAAGGCATAAAGGATAAATGTACTAGCCCTAATACTGGAAAATATACCTTTTTCATATGTCTGTAGCAAATATCTGATTGTTGTATTTCCCCGTGTTGTGATATTGCAGATCATTTTGCGAGTGTTTTCAAGTCCTTGACAAGTGAATAGGAAGTGATTTATTGTTTCTGATTCTCGATGACAGATGGAACATAAGTCATCTATGATATGGTAGTATCTCTTATATTTTAAAAAATTTAATGTCGGAAAGGCTTCCACATTTATTTTAATCAGGAAGTCAAAATATTTTGGTTCTAATGACCAATGTTTATATCTTTTAGTTAATTGCTTATTATTAATCGCCAATAGTGTTTCTGCTGTGTTTTGTACTCCTGGATAGATGAACTTATATGTTTGCCAGTATTTATATTTAGTACCATCTGTTTGAATAGGAGGTATATCTGTATTCATTAGTGGTTTCAGAAGTGCTTTCCAATAACCTTTGTATGGTGGTGGTGTGTCTGTTGGTATCACTTTCATTGTATGTGATATTATTGGATATATTTTATTACAAGTTACTATGAAGTTTATTGTTTTCTGTATACGGAAAATGTGTAAATTGTGTAAACCAAGTCCATTCGATGACAATGGCAGTTGTAGTTTTTTGATGGAAACTGATATTGTTTTTCCCCCAGAGTAACTTTCTGCATAAAGTATAAATATTGTTAATGAAACCCCTTGTGAAAATCACAACCGGAGAGAAATAAATTATTCTGGTTATTACTAGCATAATAAACAGTGATATTTTGGCATATAGTGATAGATATGCCTTTTCCATTGAATTTATCAATTTCCCAATCTTTTCCCTCAAATTATTTTGAATTTGGGTTCTCATTGCAATTGCACTGAAATGGAAAAGGAAACCTAAAAAAGGGCTAGGCTTTCCTTTGAAATAATCTGTAATTGGACTCGAGGTGTAAATTTTCCAGGCACAAGACTTTTCAACATTAACATTAAGGTTATATGTGTTAGAGCAATTGGTTATTATTTTTAAAAGTTGGGTATCTGTTTCTTGCTCTTTAAGAAGACAGATATGTCATCCATGTAAGCAATGCATGGAACATAGGAGCCCAATTGTTGTATGTATATTCCATTTATTTTTTCTTCAATTTCCTTAATTAGTGGGTTGATATATATTGCAAATAGTAGTGAGCTTAGTGGAGATCCTTGCGGTAAGGAGCAGTTTGGTACTATTGATGTAGCTGTTTTACCATTTAAAGTAATATATATTTCTTGGTTGAGTAACAAATTAGTGATTATGTAAATATAGGCTTTGGGGATTGTAGTTTATTAATAGTTCTACTAGCTTGTTAATTAATATATTATCAAATGCTGACTTTATGTCTAATTGTACTACTACTGGTGCATACTTTTTGTTAGTTCTTACTGTGTCTATGACTGTTTTATAGATGAATGCTGCCTGGTTATCTGAAGAGCCTTTTTTGGCAAACTGGTGTTTGGATATAGTTGGAGTGATGTATGGCTCTATTCTGTCTTTGATGACAGATTCAAGTATTTTAATGCCTAGTGAGCTCATCGATATTGGACGAAGATTTTTAAGTGTGGTTGGACTTTCTTGTTTTTTTAAAAAGGGACTATTGATATAGGATTTAGGTTTGGAATTTTATATACTTGTTTTGTAAGCAAATTCGCTATATTCACTAAATATTGTGTAGTGAGTTTCTAAGTGTGAAAAAACTCTTTTTGGGATCCCAGGCATACCTGGATGGCTGGAATCTGGGATTTGGTCTACTTTTTGTTTGAATTCTATCTTTCCAAACACTATGTTCTCTTCTGCTGTTCCTAGAAAAAAAGGTGCTGGGTCAAATGATTCACATGACTGTAATTTTTTTTAAAAGTAACTATATATTGTATCTAGCATGAATTGACCACTTATTGTTTTGTTATTTTGTGATATTGCTGTTGGAACTCTATATATAGGTGGCTGACTGAGGCACCATCTAATGTATTGTTTTGTCTATACATGTGTTTGTTTGAGATATAATTTTTTTTTCTTTAAAGCTATATATTCTTTTAATTTGTCTTTTGCTAAATTATATGTTCTTTTAAGTGCTATAGTTGTCTTTATTATTCTCATTGTCTACTGTATTAATGATTGCTTTATGCAATTTTTCAACTAATGTATATAATCCTGTGGGTGTTGGGGCTCTTCTTGTAACATGCTGAAGTGTGTGAAATAATATTTATAAATGTTAGCCATGCTTGTGCGGGATCAATTTTTAGTTTATTAATTTTATTGAGATGTATGTATATTTCAGAATATAGGAATTCTGTTGTTTGTGATGGGAGAAGGATCCTCATGGTTTTTCCTGTGTTAAAATATTTTTGTGTGATAAATTCTAGGTTTAAATCAATCATCAATGCAGCATGGTCTGACATAGGAGTATTAATTATTGAGAGATTGATCATGTGATGAAATGAAGGTGAGTAGAACATTAAATCAATTAATGATGCAAATCTGCCATTGTTGAAAGAAATGGCTCCATCTGGCAGAAAACTCTCCCCACTGACTAAAGGGATAGCGATCATGTGAAGCCATTTTCTTATGAAATTATCATATGTCATATTGAAATCACCGAGGAGTAGAGATGGATGAGTTGAAGTAGCTAACATAGTGTTTATAATTTGTATAATTGTGTTGATCATTTTTGTGTTAGGTGGAATGTATACATATATTACATTTATAGCATTTGATAGATGTAAAAAAGTTATAATTATTATATGTGAACCCATATATAGTATTTTGAAACTCGAAAAGGGATTATTTTTACTTATTATTATTCCTGTGCCAGCTGGTGGTGAGAAAGTGTTTGTGGGAAAAGTTGTAAAGCCTATATTATTTGTGTACAGTGCTGGGTTAGTTGTAGAACCCCGATATATTTTTGTTTCGAGTATACCTAATACATGTGGCTGAATTATTTCATGCAACTTTTTTAATTGGTATATTTTCTCTATGGCATTTAAACCTCTAATATTTAACGAACAAACTTTAAATTTCATGTTAGTATTTCTAAAATGAAAAACTTTTTTTTTTTACGTATTTAATTTTATCGCTATTATATAAACTACCAAAAAAAGTGAAAGAGAGAATTATATATGTTTAAAACAAAAAACATTTGTTTAGCTGGAAATTTAAAAAAAGAAACAAAGGATTAACTGGGCCCCCACCCAACTAGCTAGTTAAATTTCCACTTTTATTTATTACTGTTTTACCATTGTGCGACTCGCTTTTATTTATTATTGTTTTACCATTGTGCGACTCGCTTTTATTTTTTTTTGTATAATGCGAACATGGTATACTTGCCTGATTAGAACTTAATTCTTCTTCCCCCGCAGAAACAAAGAGTTCCGAGTCTGCTTTTTTTTTTTTAATTTTTACTTTTTTGCTGTGATTTTTTACAGTTGAGGGCAAATCACTATCGCTCTCATCTAAGCTAATATTTTGAAGTTTCCTGCCTCTCTTTGTTTTCTTAGGTCTGCCTGGTTTTCTTCTGATTTCGGAAGTGGAGTCTGACACTGGGTCATAGGTGGAGGAAAGATAATCCATTACTTCCGGTGAAGTCTTATTCAAGATAATATCTTGATTTATTTTCTCATTATTTTCTTTTGGGCTGTTATTTTTATTCTCATCCGGTGTTGGATTGTTGTCAGTTTGTTGATTTATCCGTGGACATTGGTGCGTTGGAGATAATTTTAAATTGCAGTTTTTGCAATATACTTTTGGACAATTGTGTACTAGATGGCCACGCTGTTTACAGTGAAAACACTGAGGCTTTAAACCATTAATCGACAGAAACATGGCTTCTTGATCCGTTATAAGTGTTGATATGTCTATTGGTTTGATATTTTCGTTAAGTTTTATTTTGAATTTATAGCTGTTTTTGGGTATCGGAACTGGTGTATTACTATAATACATAGATTGGAAATCGAGTATTTCACCAAATGGTTTCATCATTTTTATAAAATCTACTTTTTGATATCCTAGATACGCGTTTTTCATTATACCAGTTATGATACTATTTCTGGTGGGATCGATTGCTACTAGCGCATAATTATTTAATGTCTTTTGATTATTTTTAAAATTGTTTCTTTGCATTTCTGTTTGGAACTCTATTATAATGTACCTGGAGTTCGGATGATCTGCTATACAGGTAACGTATGGCCATATTTTTTCACTAGTAAATAGGTCAAAAAGTAATTCTTTGGGAAATTTAAATAATGAACAGTGCTGATCGGTTGTAGCTAATATTATTGATCGATTTGTAAACAACCGTTTAAATGTCAGAAAGAGATCTTTTGGCACTGTCGAATTAAAGTGGTCCGATATTTTTTCTAAACTGGACTCGTCCCAGTTAACTTCGTTCATACTTTCGCATTCATCGTTTGGAGTAAAAAGATCTAATTTGCTAATATCCTTCTCTGTCGATTGATGAAAACGCTGTATTAAAACTTCATTGTTGCTTGTGGCGGTTGCTATTTTCTTGGTTCTATTTTGATCACTTTTGATTATTTCTGCATAAGTTGAAATTGTTTTAAAACACGTTTCTTCACTGGGGATCGCCATATTGGAAACGTGCAATCGTATGCCGTTTCTTTGCTAGCTGAAATTTGATTAATTTCTTTTTTTTAATTTTATAAACATACACTTAGTGTTTATATATAATGTTGATATATAACATTTGCGAAAAATGAGTTTAAAAAAATGCTTACTGAGTTTTTCACTTAGGACGATGAGCTTGGCGTGCCTTCTTCTCAGATGGTGGCGCCGCCTATATTATTACTATTATTATTATTATAATATAATATAATTCTCATAAATTTATATTATACTGCTTTATATGTTTATATATACATTCCCCACAATTCTTTATTTATATATATATTATTTTATACAATTTATCTTTTATTATTATATAATTCTCATAAATTTTTATTATATTGCTTTATATGTAAATATTATGTTAATTTTTTTATTATTATGTAATATATACCCATGTTTATATTCCTATTTAGCTTAACCATTTTTTATCACCCACAATTCATTTATAAACAATTATCTCTTTATATATTTACCTCTATATATATATCTTATTTAATAACTATATCTATACCAATCTCATTCTAATCCCAGAATCCCTATTAAATTTTGGTTTTATCTTTCTTATTAATATAGCATCTTTTATTTTCCTTTCTTTAATACTTTATGCATATAACCTCAATTTTATTGAACTTTGTGTAAATTTGTAACTTGTTTCTTTCATATGTATATATATATCGATGATTTATTATCTACCATATGTTGTTTTAATCTCGTTTTATAAAATTTTTTGTTCCTCCCACATATTTGTTATGAATCCCACTATCTAGACAATGTTTGCATTTTATCACATAAACTCCATTAATTATTTCTTTATTATCTTTATTATATCCTATGTATTTGTTATCTATTAAATTTAATGTTTTTTCTTTTTTTATTACCTATTTTTGTAGTAATTATTTTTTTTCATTTTTTATTAATTTTCTTTATAATTTTGTTAAACTTATTCACTATAATATTATTGGTTTTTATTCCTATATATCTATTTTCATCTTTCTTTTTTCCTTCACTCTTTTCATTTTTATTTATCTTATACTCTATTTTTCCAATACTTCTTTTAATTATATATATATATAGAGAGAAACCATTCATTTTTAACTCATTGATTATTAAATCTTTTTGTTTAATAGTCTTCTTTCCTTGAACAATACATTGCAGTCCTCTATATTCTTGAATATATACAACTAATTTTACATTTCATATCCATGTTAGAAAACCAACTTGTTATTTTGTTACCAATATTGTTCTTATAAATATTTGTCTGAATACACCATTATTTCAGTTTTATTAGTGTTTTTAATATATTTTATGTTGTTTTTAGTTTTTTATTGTTTACATTTTTATGGTATTATTATATAGTTATGCATTTTATTTTTTTCATTATATCATAGCTCTGAAGAAGACTGCAGGACAGTTGAAACATAAGGTGTATGTATATATGTACAAATACAGAGTTTTGCTAAAGTGTTCAAAGTGGTTTGGATAAATTGTATTTAATACAAATGTATAATATTTACATTACTCATTAAGTCAAATAAAACATTAAACAATATCTTTTGTGCTTTTTACTGTATACTTAAAAGAAAAATAAAAGAAATTAAAAACGAAAAAAAAGCTGTGAAACCTATAAATAATAAATGATGGAAGATATTAATTAATTTTACAATGTGTGTGAATGCATATACATTTTAATTAATGTAATTATAAAAACTGAAATAACTGCTTACGCTTTTCTTAATCTGCATAAGAATTTTTAATGCAAGCACTTCATTGAAGGGTTCCTGCCTTCCTAAACATTCCAAGCTGGATGAAAAAGCTTGCATGTTTGGTTTTAGACACAATGAACGCATAATTTGAAATAAATTCTTAATACCTTTAAAACATTTCTTTAAAAAAAAAAGTTTTGCATCAAATATTTACATAAACATAATTATTTTCTGTTCTAAAAAAATTATTTCAATAAACATACAAATAATCTAAATATTATTATAAGCATTATTTTTTTTCAAAAAAAAAACTATATAAAAATACATATATAATATATGCTTAATAAGTACAAACAAATGATCAGATTTCATATTAATTAACATATAATTACTTATAACAAAATATTCAATAACAGTTAACTCCTATTAGAATGACTTAAGTTACACTGCTATACAAATATTTTGATTATCTTCCTAGTTATGAGTTCTAATAAAGTAAACATATAATATCATTACACTTTTCATTAGTCACTTTTTACAATAAAGTAAATTTTATTTATTTCTTGATAATATTTCTTTACAATCAGAACTTCTTTTAATTCTTAAACTTTTGTAATTGTAAGGAAATTTTATGAAAAAAGAAATAAAATTTATTGCATGCCAATGCATAAAGGATCAAGGCATTAAAAATACATTCATGTACTTTCTACATTCTAATGCTACACAATAGTATTTATCTATATACAGTGTATTATACTAATTAGTGATTAGTTATTATTTTAATAAAAAACAATTGTCCAATTGGATTTTCAGACTAAATGGTTATAAAATAATAAATATGTTTGATGAGTTACTTTTCTTATAAAGCAGTTTGTTTCATTGTCTGTTTTTTAATAATTTATTTTTGTCAGAATCTCACTGGATGCATTAAAACAAACTAAGTCATTAGATCAGTACTGCATAGTAACTCAAGGTAATCCTTTCTCACTTTAATTTTTCTACTGCAGAAGAGAAATCTGTTGATAATCTTTGGGAACATTAGATCACATACAAAAAAGACTTCTCTCACTATAAACATAACTATATTCCAGAATATAAAATCTATTATAAAGATGGAACATCTCTCACTTTTGAACAATCATAGTATTAGTGCAACTGAAACTGCTTCTAAAAGTGACTGTCATCAACAAAACATATTATAATTTACATATAATATCTCAAGTTTTTATTTAATTACCTGAATATTGCAGATGATAGTCCCTTGTTAAGCTACTGATGCTAACAGCATTTCATAATGTCTCTGCCCCAGAATTAATATCTTTGTATGTTTTACATTCAGGGGTGACCAATCTTTTTGAAAGCATGTGTGCAAAGAAAAATTTTAATAGGCATTTTCCATGCAAGGAAGAAGAACCATGTCATCAATAATATATGATGACATGATATGAACTCTTTTTTTTTGTAATTTTTTTTCTCAATTCAACTTACAAAGAATATAAATAGAATCCAATATTAAGCCTTCTAGTTCAAATCCCATAGAAGCACTCTTTTAAATTTAAAAATTAATTAAAAAAAATATTGTTTTAATAATTATTTACTCAATTAAGGTTAAATTTTCCAATATTTTTTTATAAAATCATGATTCTAAAAGTTATTTTTTGAATATAAACTCCTAAAAAGCTTATTCATATCATTTCTTTTGGAAATGTATGTGTTTGATATTTTTTAAATCAAAATAGCTCTTAACTTTTTTTTTTAATCGAATATTACCATTTTATTATCACATTTTTTTACATATTAAAACATCATTGTAGGAATGAAAAGGGATATGATTATTTTTTTAAGTAAATATCTGTCAATCAAATTCATTTCTTTGGTGCTATTTTTTTGAGAATATAATTGTTATTTATTCTTACATCTCCCCTATTGGATCTCTCTTCATCAATTATTTACTTTTAAAAAATAAAAAATATTTTTCTCTTATTTCTTTTTTCATCATAACATTGCATAGAGTTTTTTCTAAAAAAATTTATATAAAAAATATCAATTAATAGACAATTCCAAGACTTCAGTTTATTAAAATTAATACCTTGGTTCTTCACCTCATTACAATCATAAATATAATTATTAAAAACAGGTTTATTTGTGTTTTGCATAATATTAATTTTACTATCTCTTGATAATTCATATTGGTTGATATTAAATGGTCTGTCTGTGCATATATATATAAATATATTTAAGGTAAATAAAGTTTAGTTAAAATCTTGTATTTTATGTACTGAGAGTACATTAAAATTATTATTGGTACAAATGTACTCTAGAAAATTAGCATAAACCTGAAAATCCAGATTTGATATTGAGCAAAGTCAATATATGTAAATGAGCTCTACTACATAGTCTGAACTGTATAAATATAACTGGACATGCTTTAGCGGGCAGAGCAGCATTATATACAATCATGTGAGCAGCAAATGTGCAACTTGGTAAACAGAAAAGTGCAATGTGTGCACTAACTGTTGTAGAAGTCAGTAAAATGGTTAAAGACTGATATTAGAAATAAGATTAGTATATCTGTATGTCAAAATCGAAATAAATGGATGCACACAGATAATTGGATTTATATATATTTGTCCATAAAAACAGTTTATCATGTAGCCAATTATTGAAATTGCTTAAAGAATCTAATGATTTCACTCATCTTATTTTATTTTCATTATTAGCAAGTGAATAAACTTGTTTTTATTGCTTTAGTTAATGTTATTGTTTTATTAAATTATTGTAGATGCATTTACAGCTGGTAGACATATATCTTATCCCTGTATATAGCAAAATGGTGTGAGTCAACTATTAAATAGCTGTAGTCATCAGTTTATCAAGAAAGAACCTGTGTAAGTTATAGTTGATAAATAATGCAAACAAGTGGAATGGCTTAATTATAATGATGACAAATGTTGAACAGTAGTATTAGTGAGTTTGATATTAACAACACATTGGCATGGAAAGTTAATGTCGAGCATATTGTAACCTTCCCTTCTGATTCTTTAACACCTCTACCATACCTTCTCTACTCTCTATGGTACTAGTTCAATAATAAGCAATTAAGTATAACAACAATAAAGTATAAGATTCTCTATGGGGCTTGAAACTTGTGATATATCAAACATAAGATAGACTTTAGGGACGATTACACCATAGAGGTTTTAACATTGAGAAGTATATAAAATACACTCTACAGTGTCATTGCTATTGTAAAAATTCTCCTATTACCATCATATTATAACCATTAGGAAAATCCCTACACCAAACAATGACTAACATAATATTTCATTTAAATAATGCTTTAACTACTCTTCTATAATTTAAAAATCTCAAAATAATAAATATTAAAACAAAAATTACATTAAAATAAAGAATTAATTCTATCCTATGGTTTTCTCAGGGATCATAATTATTCTATTCTAAAATATAATACAATAATTTGATTGATAATTAAATAATTGAATCACAAGAGGGATTTTACTGGGATTCAACCTTTTAAATAAAATCGCACTTATTATTACAAACCTTGATTAATTTCCTATTTGAAAATTAATCCAACTATAATAATAAGACATCAAAATTAATGATCCTTATGTACTCATTATCTTCACTTAACTAATTTAATTTCCTTTCCTAAGATTTATTCTCATGCTTATACTAATAACAATCACTATAGAATACTCATATTCAAAAGCTTTATTATACAATCATTATCTACAAATTCTAACTCAATTAAATACATTTCTTAATTACTCAGCATTCATCCTTTGTAATTCGATCCTTCAGAATTATAAATCTTAAAAGATATTTGGTCAGTAACTTGTACTCTGAAACAATATAATACTTCTAAATTTATGATATAAAATACATTTCAAAATTAGATTACAAAATCAGAATGTGACTCTTAAAACATATTATTAGTTTCTATTATATGCTCTCCATTTTGTAATGCTTATGAGTACTTTTCACATAAATCAAAATTCTTTTATATCTAATAAAAATATGAAGTACTACAAACTCCCTTTAATATAGTTATAATTTAAAAGCAATTGATAATTAATGTGTTAATTATAAATTCTTAAATATAAGTCTTCAGATAAAACATGTAATCAATATATGCTATGTATAAGTCTATGTGGATAATGTGCTTTATTGATATAATCCAGTGATCGAAATGACTCAAATGCACTGAAATTACTAATACAATATTTAAATTAAAATATTCATTTATTTACAACAATAATAATGAATAAATAATTCACTAACAAAATAATCATTTAACTGTTTATAAATTTACAATAAAATTATTTGCATTCATCACAGATAGACATAATAATTATTCTATACATTTTAACTTTCACCCCATATTCATTATCTAGTTCTTTAAAATAATGTTTGTTCTTCATACCATCATGTATGCTTTCATATTATTATTACACAATTTTACAATTCATAAGTTATCTTGTGGTTATTTTCTTAGTTATCTTTCTCTGATTATCTTATATTTTGTAACTCCAGATATTTTAATAAAATTATAATATTTAAATTATACTTCATATTGAAAATTTATATAAAAATATTGCGCTATAATCTTATCAACAAAAATTTTTGCTGCTGTGGTAATGTTACAAAAAAAAATAAAAACAATATTTATAATGTATTCAAAATGAATAGTGAAATTAAGGATTCTTTTCATATAATGTAATTCACTTTATATATTCATTCCCTATCTCCCATTTATATTTTCTGTTTTCTTTGATTTATTCAGATTTTATTCAAATATAAAGTATTTGTTCTGTATATGGTCTTACTACTTTTAAGCTAATCTGTCAAAATTTAGGAAGAAAAACTATAAAATTCTTAAAATATTTAATCAACTTTCGATGCCTACTATATTCTTATTTACCCAAAAACTTCATAAATAAGAAACTAATTTTATCAAAAATACTATATCATAATAGAGGGGTGGAGGTTTCCTTTATTTATGGGGTGTCATATTTTGGCAGATAATCATTTTCCTAATGATCTTACCCCAATTTTATCCTGGCTTATATAGCAAGCACTTACAGTACATATTACACTCATGTCTTTACAGAAAATCCTCCCTTCTCCTTCTAATAAAGTATATGGGTATCGCCAAGATTAATTCCATTCAACTATTCAATCAGTTCTTCAGGATGATATTTTTATATCCTATCATAGAATTTCAACTCATCTTTCCTTACTAAGTCTTCAGCATCTATTAACTACCTCTGGACTAATAATATAATCCAATCTTCCCATTAAATATTTTACTAACCATATTTGAGATCATGTTACAAAACAAATAGTCTACCATTACCATCATCAATATGATACTTTATATATATATAACAAATGAGATACTGATTGATTTATTTTTTATCTTAACATTCACTCTTTTCTTACTCTCATAAATAACATTACATTTTATAATATATTTATTATTATTTTCATAGAATTCTATAAATTTTTATTTATCACCACTAATTCACTCCCCTTTGTCAAATATACTTTATGATAATAAATATGAAATACCTCTGCAACATATTTTACAACACTCTATTTTTAAAATATATACTGGCCGAAATATAAAATTAAAATATTATACCCCCCCCCCCCACATACACACGTTCATGTTATAACTCATGTATACTCACTTTATATCTTTAAGCATACTATTCATTCTTTTCTTCTTTTTTTTTTAAATAACCCATTTCAATTCCTAGTTTAATACTACCATGGTAATCCAATAGATGTTCATCATTCTTCATGAGTTTGGGTACTTCTCATATTTTCTGGCTGCTAGAAATACAAGTATATTTAAACAAAACATCTGACAAATAAGCACAACATTAACTGGACAAAAATTCTGAATTGGATGCATCATTCCTTCTTGACTAGTTTAAAGTTACATGCGCATAATTATACTCAAAAATACATTAACAAAAGAGTTTAACAAATCTTCTCAGTACATCTTCACATTGTTCTTCCCACATTACAAAAAACTTTAAAATATGTTTAATTAATTCATCAATAAGTTTACTTCATTTATTTCTTCACTTTCCACTTACTTATTAATCTCATAACCTTAAATACATATGAATAAATTCATTTAACTTCCTATACTATAGTGTATCATCTTTGTTATGGTCATCTCCTATTAAAAGTTAACAGACTTTTTAGATTATCTTTCCCCTTTTTACTGTTCCTTTCTTATAATAATATAATAACATTTTACTTTCTATGAAAATATGAGAAATATTAACTCATCTTTTATCTGTCCTCATTTTTTATTCATTATTAAACATATACTAAACAATTTCTTCTTCAAAATTTTTCAAGCTATTTATCACGTCAATTATTCAATTCAAACAATATTAATTTTCATTAGACTTATCACTATCAACTAGGTCATTATTTTTAAAGTTTGATAAAACACTTTTACAAGTTTTAAAAATTTAATTCTAGAGATTTTAGATTTGTTTCTTGTTTTTAATATATGACTAATAAACTTAATTAATTTGATATAAATAAACAAATGTTTTCTTATGTGAACGCAGATATATATTTCGTTAAGGAAATGTAATTGTATTTTCTTTCTCATGATTATCACAAATAAGAATGACAACTTTATCTTTCCTTTTAGACTTCTTTTTAGATATCATTTTAGTTATAAGTAGATGATCAGGACTGCAATTAGGTCACAATAAAAACACTGGTTTACACTCACTCCATGACATTAACAATTAATATAATTCATTTTATATCGTTAGACAGCTTTTTAAATATTATTTTACTGTTTAAAACTTTAAATATTTTTTTAAACTTTTATAATTTTTTACCGAAAATTGAAATTGAAACAGCTCGCTGCTTTAGTTTTTTTCATGAATCTGTATCTTGATTGTTTGCTCCTCTCTTTCTCTTAAAAACCCCAGGATAAAGTGATATCAGAAAACTACTTACTTAAATATCATTGGTCAATATCACAAATCAACTATTACAACTTTTAAATAAATATTTTTCTGTCTCTATTTAAAATAATTAAAATCAATAAATACTTTACAAATAAAACTAATTTAAATCATTTCTTTAAACTAAAGTATTAAATATAATTATGTTTTTAATATACGATATTATTAATTGAATTTAAATATAAAGTTTAATAAAAAATACTTATACATAAAATATATTAATAGCATAATTTTAAAATAAATTATTATCTTGTGATCTCTAATTGTTCCTTCTTTTGTTTACTACAATTCTATATATTTAGCTTTTAAAGAAACATTGTAATAAAAATAAATTAAAGCCGATTTTATAAGTAATGATGTTTATTTGGATCGACAACTATTGTACTGAAATTAGACAGTAGATTATAATATAAATGATTATAAATAAAGATGGTTATTAAATCTCTACAAAATTTTATCTTTCATCTTTATGCACGAAGTCATTGATTCATGTTATTCCAAAATTTATAGCGTCACTATTATCTAAATTAGAAATTTAACATTCAAAATTTATAGCATCACTATTATCTAAATTAGAAATTTAACATTTTGGAGCTATAATATATATTTTATATTCCATTCGTACCATTGATAACCAATCAAAAGGTTACAATATATAGTATTATGTAGTATTATGTACTAATAAATAAAATTAATGAAAAGAAACTCAAAATAACTATGCTTTTATTATTTCCTGGCAAGGATGTTTTACAAGTGGCAAAACAATTGTTTGATCTGAAAATTCTTGTCGACATTCTATATGAAGACAAAAGAGAAATTAAATGCATACTTCTAGCTGACAACTTTGAAGTGGGTATCCCATCTGCGTTTTAGGATGAGAAGGCAATTATTTTGTGAGCATTATATAGACTATTATATAGCACTTTGTACACATGCAAAACAAAGACAATTTATCTCCAAGTTAGAAGACATGTTGCTTGACCAATTATTGTTTGGAATATTTGACCATGTCCTCAGGAAAACTTTGCTGAATAAGCCAAATGTGAATTATAAGATAGCTTTTGAAAAATGTTTGACACATTAAGTAATGATAGAAAAAGCATCAGAATTTCAGACTTCATTCAGAGTGCAAAACAATAAAGCACAGGCTGTAACTATGGATTCAAAAACAGCAAAAAAAAGTTTGACCTATTACTGTTGCAGTGTAAAAGGCCATGTTAAGAAATGTTATAAATTTAAAATGGAGAACTGGAATGTCTGTAAAGTTAAAAGAGATTTATCTTATGTCTGCAAAAACAAAGATAAGAGTTAAATCACTAAACATCACATGATCACCATCTCTATACTAGCACATAATTGTTGTAAACAAAGGCAAAACTCTCCGTATAGTAGTGCCACGCTGTGCCAAACAGAGTAAACAATGGATGCCAGAAGGCTTGTGCAAAAAATCCCTATCTAGTGCCTACTCAGCCAATATCCCCAGACTAATTTCTGGCTTGTGGCCATCACTAGTGAGGAGCCTTGGATGAGAGCACTGCACCTAGATCTTAGGATCTAATGCAACCCTCCAGCAGTCACCTTTTAACTCTACTTTACTACAAAACTGGGGATATTGGATGAGTAGGTACTAGATAGGGATTTTATGCACAAGCCTTCTGGCATCCATTGATTACTCTGTTTGGCACAGAGTGGCATTATTGTATGGATAGTTTTGCCTTTGTTTACAACAATTATGTGCTAGTATACAGATGGTGATCATGTGATGTTTAGTGGTTTAACACCAATCCTGCCTAATAGGATAGTGGTGGCTATGGTTGTTTAAGAGCCAAAGACATCAAAATGAATGGGTGCCGAATTGAGTTCAGACCCATATGACTAATAAGCTATTGAGCTTAGATTGAAAATATTATTGTGTTTTCAATTTCATTCTCATAGTTTTGTAGTAAAGTAGAGTTAAAAGGTGGCTGCTGGAGGGTTGCATTAGATCCTAAGATCTAGGTGCAGTGCTCTCAGATCCAAGGCTCCTCACTGATGATGGCCACAAGCCAGAAACTAGTCTGCGGATATTGGATGAGTAGGCACTAGATAGGGATTTTATGCACAAGCCTTCTGGCATCCACTGATTACTCTGTTTGGCACAGGATGGCACTACTGTATGGAGAATTTTGCCTTTGTTTAAAGATAAGTTGTGAAATGCAGTTAAGTTTGAACTTTAAATCATGGGAAGGGGAACTAAAAGGGAAAAAATCAGTTAACAAGTTTAATAACATAAAATGATGGTCAAACTCTTTTAGATGTTATTGTCTGTAAAAGTAAAATTACAATGGAAGTGGATAGCAATGCCAGTCTTTTTAGTCATATAAATATTGCTTAAAAAAATTACTAGCAGCAGGAAAAGAAAATACAACCTTCAAAAAATGCAGTATTAGCCACAGATGTGAATGGCAACAGAATTGACATATGTGAGAAAGGTTATATACCTGTGAATATTAATGCTAAAGCTACTGTTTTACCATTATACATTGTGAAGAGTAGTATAAGTGCTCTTCTAGAGAGGAATTGGGTTCATCCACTTGGAATTCAGCTTAAAATAATTACAAGAGTTTCAGTTGGTAACAGAAATCAGATAGATGTTTCTCTGTTTATTTAAGCCAGGATTAGCTGAATTAAAAAAACACAAGCAGTGGATATTGAAATATTAAGGGCTGCTCAGACTATAGTATGCAAACAACTTAAGGTTCCATTTCTTAAAATTTAAAGTTGAACAGACTATTAAGATATGATTAATAAAGGTGTTTTGTCTCCAGTTGAAGATTTATCATGGACTACATTAGTAGGTGTAATTATGAAACTGGACAGGATTATTCATTAATGTGGAGATTATTATGTTACACTTAATAAATTCATTAACAAAGGAGATATCCAGTGCCAAGTGTACACAAAGTTTACCATCACTTCAGAAGGTGTTGTTCTTTGCAAAGATCAATTTAAAATCTGCATTCCATCAAATCACCTGTTATGGATAGATCTTCTGAACTGCTAATTATAAGTACCCAAGTGGGATTTTCTAAGTACAACAAATTGCCTTACAGGATTACAGTTGTTCCAAACATGTTTCAAGCAAAAATGGATGGCTTATTTCAAGGCATAAAGAAGTTATTCATAATTTGAACAATATTTTAATAACTACTCAAACAGAACGTGAATTGGAAACACATATGTAGAATAAAAAATAGAGTCATAGTTCACATGACCCAATTCTCTTAAGCTTGTAAGATATAAAGAATGAGCATTGCCAATTGCTCAACAAACTTTGTGATAAATCCTTAGCCAGAGAAAGCATTTAAAATATCTGTCAGGAAGCCCCCACAAATCTCTGACCATGGTTTCGTGCTTTGGCATTCCTTAGAGGCGCTAGTGTCTGAAGCTACTCTAGCACCTCTCTGAGGAGTGCCAAAGCACGAAACCATGATCAGAGATTTGGGGGGAGGGGCTTCCAGACAAAGATATTTTAAATGCTTTCTCGGGCTAAGCATTTATCACAAAGCTTGTTGAGCAATTGGCAATGCTCATTATTTACACATGTAGAATGTTTGTTCGAGAATGGACAAAGTTGGAGCTAGGATTAATCCTTCTAAATTTAAATAGGTTACATGTGAAATTCAATTTCTGGACTATGTTATAAACCAGAAAAAAAATACCATAACCCATAAAAAGATAGAGCTGTAAAAATACTCCAAAGCCTAGGGATGTAAAAGATTTGCAAGCTTTATTAGAATTGCTAAACTTTTTTTAAGAGTTTTTTCTGAGAGGGAAGTCAAATGTCTTTACACCATTGTATGAGCTGCTCCATAAAGAACAGTTCTGGAAATGGATTAAAAAATATGATTTAGCTTTCCAGAAAGCAAAGATTTACTAACAACTAAGCAGCTTCTTGTTCTGGAAATGGATTAAAAAATATGATTTAGCTTTCCAGAAAGCAAAGATTTACTAACAACTAAGCAGCTTCTTGTACATTATAACAGTGACCAAAAAGTTATTATTACAATCAATGCTTCTGATTTCAGAGTTGGAGATGTCATTTCCCATTGTTCTTATGGAGAATGACCTCAAGGTTATTCTCAAGGTTATTGGCTGAAAAAATTATGATCAATTGGATAAAGAAGCTCTGGCTATAATGATTGTTATTAAAAAGTATCAACAATGTGTATGGACATAAATTCTTAATTTATACGAATCATCATCCATTACTGGGAATTTTCAGACATAATAAAAAAAACTCTCGAACATGCCAGCCAGCATTTGATTCATTGAACTAATTTATTAGCAACATATGATTACGTATTAATTTACAAGCCCACAAAAGAAATTAGCCATGCCAATCCTATATTTGTGAATTCCAGCAGAAATTTATAGAAGTAAATAACACTGACACTTGGAAATCAAAAACTTTGAATAATTCCAAAATTGATAATGATACTGGATACAAAAGCGTGAGAAATTGTACTTGATTTGGATGCTCTAAAAGTCAACCAAATTATGCTGCAAGGCGTATCTGGAATGCTCATGAAAGCCTAACTACCTGTAGTGGATGTATTTTATTGATGAATCGAGTGCTCATACCATCAAAAGATCAGAAGCAAATACTCAGTTGCTATACCAAGGACATCCAGACATAAATGTGAATGAAGGCCTTATTTATATGTTTGGTGGCCTAATTTGAACCAGGAAACAGAACAAAGTTGAGTGACAGTCTACTGCTTCTTTGCCTCCAAAAATTTTTTATTTATGAGCAAAAACATCCTCACCATGGCAACGTTTACAATTAGACAATGCAAGTCCAATGAATCGATATATCTTCCTAGTTACAATTGAGTCTTATTTGAAATGGGCAGAATATACGCTTGTTAAAAATATGAGCACACAATGTACTACTTATCCCCTAATAGAGATCTCTGCAGGTCAGTTTTCCAGAAATAATGGTATTGACAATTGAGCAAGATTTACATTGCAAGAATTTCATTAGTTTTTATTTGATAAAGGGATAAAACACATACTCATTGCCACTCATCATCTGGAATCAAATAGTTTAGCTGAAAAGGCAATGCAACATTTGAAATCGAGACTGAATAAAACATCTTACAAAGACATACACGAAGCTTTGGTTGATGTGATATTTTATCAACATTTCACCCATAATGGGTCAACAACGAAAACACAAGCTGAATTATTGCTGTATTACAAGTGTCGCACACATTATCAAAGATGCTACTTGATAAAAAAAGTTGTTGCCAATAATAATTTTGACAATGAGAAACTTAACATTGACAAATTAGTGTAGAGTCATAATATTTTAAAAAGAAAATAGTTTCCTGGTGTTGTAATGCAAGTTCCCTCTAAGTATATTTGATTAGTTAAACTGAATAATGGAAAAATTTTGAGTAGATACATCAATCATTTACAATCTCGGCAGAGTGAAACAATAGATGCAGATAACAGCCAAATTACATTATCTAATAAACTGTGGAATTCTAATAAAGAGGAGCATGTTGTCATCTCAGAAATTAAAAAAATGCCCACAGTTAATCAAACCAATCAATCAGAATTATCAGGAATGAATATATAATCAGATAATCATGTTATACAGCTAGATCTAGTGAATGTAAATGATAATCAAGAGGAAGAGATTTACCTACCATCAGACTCACTGGAGTTCAACGATACCCAAGAAGATTGCAACATTATTTTTTATAATTGAAAAGAGCTTTTTTCTAAAGAAGGAGAAATGGGCTGTCTGTGTGTATATTGTGATCCAGTGCTTTTGGCACAGGGCCTCTATTAAATAGTCTACATGCAGAAATTGTACAGTTTTCTCTAAAAAAAAAAGATAAAATAAAAGCAATAATAATTAACTGTAAGTAGTGCTATCCACTTTGCCTAGCTATAGATTGTTAGTTTAATCAATATTATTATAGTGCTGTATAATATTTTATGAATTGAGAAATTATTTTAAACAAAATAGTATTATAATAATAATATAGTATAAGCTTAAAACTTTAAAAAACTGTTATTTAGTTCTAAAAATTGTAAGAAACCTAGTTAGATATAAGTTAATAGTGTCATTATAATAATTATTTAGAGTCAGTTATTTAACTAGTTTATTGGCAGTGACAGTTTAATTAAAATACTTTTGTGTTATATTTAAAAAGTTGTAATTAATTTATAAACAAGTAAAGTTATTAAAGTTTAGTAAAGTTATTAGCATTAGATAAAGTCAGTTTAATGCATTATAAATAAAACTTCCAGTGTGCATGTGAGAAGTTAAAATGTCTGTAATTATTTTTAACTCTTATTTCTAATTGCTAAAATGTTTAATTACAATATTAAAAGTTTTCATTAAAGTTAATCAGATTTCAATCAATAAGTGTTAAATAATATCTAATATTTCTGATAAATTTAAAATATTTTATAAAAAATAATAATAATAATTTTATCTTGAATAATAATTATAATAATTATTATTTGGTTTAAATGTGTTATTTTTAATTTATCAAAATCTTAATTAATAAGTTTCACTTATTTTTTTTATATTTTTCCTGTCTATGACCTCGACCCTATGTGATTGTAATCAGTTATATAATTTTTATGTAATTAGTCCCGCATTGTAATTCCTATTTTTCAGTTAAGGTGACACTGATGATTGAGTGGGAAGGATTTAAATAACTTTGACACCTGTATCAGGGATATAGAAGTTCAGTTCACTGTTAGTGTGTATTAATATTGGGGTTCATATTCTGTTCATTAGACCATCTGCATATCTTAAAGTAGTAAATTTTTATAACTATTATATTTTTTTAATAAAACAATATAAATTGACAATTTTATATATGCGAAAGTGTTTACCTTTGTTATGTACTTTTGTAAAGGTTTATAGTAAATATCTAGGTATTTGCTATAATTTTGAGTGAAATTTATCTTTTGGTATGAAGTTGTACAAATAAAATGTATGGTTATATCTTATTCAATGATTAGATATTTACCTTATACGTAGAGTGTTTTAGAATATTTTTGTATGACTTTAAAGGTAAAAATAGTATTTTAAATTTATCAGAAGTTCATATATTTGCATATTTTAAGCTGTAATAGCTTATTTTTCATACAAGATTTCAACGGAATTTTTATTTCATTATGAATTATTTTATCAATAAATTTCCTTTATTATTAGTATTATGTCCACTTTATTGTACAATAAGTTTTATATTGTGCATTGCTGTTTGATTATTCCTTACTTAAAATTAAGTTTATTGTGCTATTTTTTACATATATTTTATAGTCGTTAGACATGATATGTCTTTTCACTCGTTGGTTTCAGACATTGATTGGTATATGCATTTTTTTAAAAATATAGATTAACTCTTTGGTGGATTGCTTCAAATAAACTCATTCATGGTTTTAACTTGCTGTAATTCTGGAAGTTTTTACACTATTGTAGTATATTTAGGCTTATTTTAAAGCTGGTGTGATGATGATGTGATGTACTATGGTTTCTCCTTAAACAAAGTCAAGAATATCTGAGCAATTATGCCCAGATAAACATGTTAGTCACTTAAAAAGTACTGTAAGATGCTGCCCTCTCTTGAATTATTTTACTAGTAAAAAATCAATAATATAGGCATTCAAAACTATAACAAAGACAGAAGCCCAATCTTTCTAGATGCTGATTGGTGGTTAGCATTTCTGACAATGGAAAAATGTCTGTCAATTTTCACCACTCCAAATTCTATTTTGACTTTGAAAATGAAAATTAATCTTTTTTATTATTTTTCTTACATATTATGAATTATTTTCATAAAATATACTGAAAATATAGTTATTTTAGAAAAATAGTTAAGATTTTAATAAAAAGTATTTACTTTTACACAAATGTAACTTGAGAAAAAAAATTCATTGATGTAAGCGTTTTTAATAGATTACGAATGTTTTTTTGAAATTATCCACTATAAAATATTTTTATAATTATAAACAGAAATTTATTTTTGAAAAAACTTTTGTTCCCTTTCATATTCTGACAATTATTAATTTGCTTTTTACAAACGAAACTAAAATAAATAAATTAAAAGATGAATATATTTTTACTGCTGATTCTGTAATTGACCAATCAAAAGTTTAGTTTTAATTCACTCAGCCAAACAGAATATTGGGCATCACAAGAGTTAAATATTATTGTTAGTGATATTTTATCTTGCCTATGTAAAATTGGTATGTGCTTGTTATCTGCATATGGTGTTAGCTTAGTATGCATTGTGCTTTATGGGATGGAGATGCTTTCCCCATAGTACTGTGTATTTTCCTTAAGGATTTCTGATATTATAGTATATTTTGTGTAGCCAATGTGGCCAGGTCCCATGGAGAGGATTATATAAAATTGATGTGATATTTCATATAGCTAATGTAGCTCAATCCCAGGAGAGGATTATCTTTTGTTTTCCTTTTCCATTAGGTGGTGAGACAAAGACCACACCTACATTTTATGCCTGAGAGATAGGTTTGGAAGCCACCATTCTTCTTTTCTGATAATATACTATTTTGATGTGAGGAGTTATTTAGTATTTTTGTCCCTTATGTGAATTAAAAATATTTTTGCCAAAATAGGTGTAGATTCTGTTATATTTAAATGTTCATGGCAAGGATAGGTTAGGATTTGAGATGTTAGTCCCTCAGGGTGCACTTTGTCATTTATAGTGCTTTAGTCATGTGGATCAATGTCTGTATTGTGCTACTGAGCCTTGCTAGTAGTCCACAAGCAAACAACTGAGTAGAATTAATTATAAATTGCATATTTTTAAGTGCTTCATTGTTAAAGGAATACACATACACAATGTTTATTTTCGTCAATCGTTGAGAAATATTAATCACTGGACTTGTAAGTGATTTATAATTAAAACATTTATTACTGTTTTATGTGGACATTAATTTAAATAGTTATTTGTGTGCATGACTTCTGATAAATGATGTATATCCATTTGTAGTTTATTTCAATAATATAAACCTTACTTCAGTTAATCATTTAGTAATGGAATTTGTTACCATTAGAATAATATAGTAGTTTGAACACAGTATTTAAAATAGCTGAATAAATAATATTTACTTTTTGTTATACTTCATATTCTGAAAAAGATAGTTTCTTAATAATTAAATAAGGGATTAATGTTTATCGAATATCTATAAGATTTAAATTGAAGTTATTACTGTCATTGTTCAAATTGCATTAAGTGTTTGTTTAATGTAATAGCTAAGTTTAAAAATAGTTCAGGGGTATTTAAACTGTGCAGTACAGTGCATCTATTTACTTAATATTTAATGCCAAACTTATGGAAATATAATGTACCATCATTTTGTAGAGTGGCTGTAACTTAAATATTTTTTATTATAATTATTATTATTATTGGAAAAGGCAATCTCAAAATATAATAAAAATAATTTCGCATTTATATCAGCACCTGTGCTGGTTTGTGACATTGTATAACTATTGTATATATTTTTACTTTATCTAATTAATAAAATTATAGCACATTATTTGATTTAATTTTGTTGGTGATGTATTTCTATATGCATAAAAATGTTTTCTTGGATTCAGAATTCTAAGATATCAGAAATCTTAATGTATCATATAAACCATGCTTTAGCAGATCACAAAATTTGACTATTTGTGATAAAAATTCATCAGAGTTTCAATTAAAAATTGGGATTATAATTTTAAAAGAAATCGACATTTAATTAACTTTGCAATAAGTTTGGTTTCAATTCATTATTCAGACTATATACTGTTCTATTTATTTTATTAGTCCAATTATTGAAATTAATTTTAATTATTCTATTGTGTTGTCAAGAGTGGTAGGGGGATATAAAATATATCTTTATCTTTCTATTATTCTGATATCCTGGGTAAAAGGCTGAATTATTCAAAATTTATGTAATCATTTGATTTCAATATTAACTGTATTAAACATTTCTTAAATAATTATTTTGTTATTGTTAAATATTAGGATACATTGGCTTTTAAGTGAAGTGAATGTCTCCTATGGCCTACCAGGATGCCAGTCATTTGTTTGACAACACAACACTATGAAACAATGTCCAAGATAAATTAAAGAACCCTGAGCTTATTTCTTTGTTATTTTATCACTTATCAACTTATCAATTATAAATGTAGCTGTGGCATAAGAATCTTAGTTTTATTTTTCTAATGTACCAAAAAAAAGTAATTTTCCTATTTTTCTTTTACTCTGCAAGAGTAGAATTTATTTCATATCATATTGGCAAATTATTTAATACTTTATAAGAGATTGGAAAAGATATGAGTCAATAAGAAGATACTATTATTTTAAAAGTGCAAAAGCTTATAGCTCAGAGAATGTGTTTTTGATGAAGAAAGAAAATTTACTTTATCTAAATTATTGTTCAGGGAATGATTGGAATTTTTCTCTCTTCCCAAATTATTTATTTTATTTTACTAGTTTATTTTATTATTGTGAATTTCTTCTTTTATCTTAACTGCATATCTCTGCAGCTAAATTATTCTTATAACTAATCAACCACTGAGCATAGCCCATATTCCAATGATCCATAGATCAAGTCACGCATTAATTCTGAAGAGTCTCTCATAATAGTTACAATGCTAAAAGGATAAGAAGACCTATTATATTGATGTTGTTTACTCATGATATTTATAAGAGAATTTATTTATTTGCTCATTAATTTTAATTGGTTAGAATATATATATTTAAGGTAAATAAAGTTTAGTTAAACTCTTGTATTTTATGTACAGACAGTACATTAAAATTATTATCAGTAAAAATGAACCCTATAAAATTAGCATAAACCTTAAAATCTGGATTTAATATTGAGCAAGGTCAATATATGTAAATGAACCTTACGTGCAGTCTGAAGTGTATAAATATAACCAGATATATTTTAGGAGATCAGAGCAGTATTATATATTGTACCAGTCAGTTTGCGTAATTCATACAACCAGACCTGGAGTTCTAGCCTGAGTACCTCATGTAATATCATGTACAAAATACATGTCAGGGACACTCTCTAACTCTGTCCTACAGGTTCAAACCTAGGTCTCTTTACTTATGATCAGCAATACTTATGATACAAGTCATATTCAATTATCTCTGGCCGGCAGCTCAGCGGTAAAACAAAAAGACTAATTAGGCAACAGCCCATATCTATATAATTGTTACTGATAATAAATTGTTTATGTCTTATAGGTACGTATAAACCTAATGTGCAAGATATATGTGTATGGGAAAGCATAATCTATAATATAGGCAATGATTCAAGAATAAGATTTTAAACACTGCTTAATAATATGCATATTATGCGTTAATAGATATATATTATATGTTTGAATAAATAGGAATATTAGCCTCACATTACAACCAAATATATTTACATATCTCATAGAATTATACTATATTAGAACAAGTATATTTTATTCTTTAAATACATTTATTTATAGGACAGTCTTATACGTATATTAAACAGATATAACTTTATTTAATACATTTATTAATAGTGCGGTTTCAGTGATATGACAATAATTCTTTATCATTGTATTAATGGAGTAAAAAGGGATTACAACAATTTCATTGAATAATACGCTAATTATTATCAGCCTAATATTATACACAAATATATATAAGTTTTCATGAACAATAACTTAACCTGA
Source organism: Epiperipatus broadwayi (assembly GCA_028023455.1). Classification (NCBI taxonomy): domain Eukaryota; kingdom Metazoa; phylum Onychophora; class Udeonychophora; order Euonychophora; family Peripatidae; genus Epiperipatus; species Epiperipatus broadwayi. The sequence goes on from JAQFVV010000019.1 coordinate 13,209,114, forward strand.
GAATAGATTATCAACATTTTGTATACGCAATTAGTTTATTGCTTTAAAACATTATACCTCAATAAAGATTTTATATTTCAGATGGAATGAAAGGGAAGGGCATACTGAGCATTTTAATTATCCAGAATCAGACACTAGCACATTAATTTATGAATTTAAATATAATTTAAAAATTCTAAAAGTTAAAATTAAGCAATAACCTTTAAATATGTATACTTCAGCCCAGGTTTAATAAAAAAAAAATAAGATAAAATAATGGCTTTGCTAATGTGCGGACTGTTTTATATTAAAGAAATTCATTTACGAGACATGATAGTGCTTATGAGATTATGGAATGGAAGTGCGACTTTTGTTTCGTATCATATGAGACCGACTTGCCACACTAACTTCATGGAGGCTGGTCACTGGAATGAAGAAATATTCACCCTGAATGGGATTGCACTGATGGGGCAAAAATCCCATTATTAAGCAGGCATATGGTCAAAGGTCTATTCCCCTATCACGGACTGAAAGCGACAAATAAATGGCTCAGGTCTTTCCCGATATCTTCTTTGGACCAATAGCACACAATAATAAAATAGACCAACACTAGCAATGCATGCTTAAAGTTAACCCATGGTATTAGTTATTCCCTTTCTTGACGGTATGATCAAATTATTTAAGCTGACTTATTTAAAGATAATGAACATTATGACATGTATGTTGAATTATAAGATTGCTTTTCTCGCTTTAGTGATTTTTTTTTCTTTTAATAAATTTAAAATATAGATCGCAATTTTCCCCCACCCTACACCATCTAACTTTAAGTTTAACATTATTTTGGATTTGACACAAATTTTTAATTTACTTATTTACATGGCTAAGAATATCTGGAGGATCATTATTCAATGAATATTAATTTAGTTATACTCAATTTTTTAGAGAACAAGCTGTCAAATTGAGAACCCTTACTTCATACCCTTTATCCGAACAATAGTTAGGATATTGCGCCACAATATGCTGTGACATGTTGAACAAGTCTTGATAGTGTCGGACCGACAAACAATTGAAGAGGTGGTCAATGTTTTGGATTCTATAGAGATTAGTCATCGGGGAGGAGATGCTAGGGCCAAAGTTAATAGAGAAAATAATCCAAATGTAAATAGCATTAGTATTCTATATAGGCCATGGTGGAATCAGGGTAGAAATATTCGAAGCAGGAGTAGGTGCAGGGGTGGGCCTCAAATTCGATGCAGGCCATATTATAATCCTTACCCACATATGGGAAGGAAAGATGATGGTAATATACCATCCACAAATGGGATAAAAATCCCATTAAAAGGGATGAAACCACTGTCAAGAAACCTGGAGCATTAAACTAATAGGGACCTCAACAGTATGTTCCTCACTTTGGGGCCCTATTCATAGAGATTTAGAGAACACCATAGGTTGGTTAATTAATAATCTTGACTTTGATGTTGAGCACTGGGAATATGAAGGTTTGCTTGAACCTCCCATTTCATATAGTTGTCCAATAATTAGGATTACCATTTTAGGATTGGTTGTGGATGCTTTGGTTGATTCTGGCAGCCAAGCTTCTGTAAATTCATAGGAAATGTATGTTAAAATTATGCAAGTTGACCATTGAGTACCTTGCCACTTAAATCTCTTCCAGTAACCCTTGTGAATGGAAGGAAGGTGAAGTTGACAAATAAGCAAATTTTCATTACTGTTATGATTAATAACTTAAGGCTTGAGCATGTATTTTTGATCATGCCTGGATTGGTTCATGAGGTCATAATCGGCTCTGACTTCATGACTCTTAATCATTGTTCAATTAACTATGGCAACCACACTTTTATGTGCGAGATTTGCCCTCTCATGGGAGATTTCATCAGTCAGGGTAGTCAATTGATAGCTATGCTGGAGGCATCAGTGGATGTAAAAATAATGACGAAGTTAGACAGTTCTGGTATCATAAGATCAGAGTACTATGAACCCTTCTTCCGATTGTTGCTTCAGTATAAAATTATCTTTTCTAAAGTACCTGGCATTATCAAGGGATATATTCATAAGATCAAGCTCAAGGACAATGAACCATTCCAACAACGCACCTATCCCATCCCACACCAATACCAGACAGAGGTCCAATGACAGATCCAAAAGATGCTCAATTGGGAAATTATTAAGATTGGCCCTTCAGCATATGTAAATCCTCTCGTTGTGGTGAAAAAGAAAGATGGTTCTCTTTGAGTATGCTTGGACGCACGTACCCTTAATAAACATACTATACTGAACGTGATATTCCAATGCCAGTACAAGAATTGTTGCTTGGGTTTCGGGGAAGGAGAGTCTTTTCAATGTTTGATCTAACTGCAAGCTATTGGCAGATTCCATTACATATCGAGGATCATCAATATACGGCTTTTCGTCATCAAGGCCATTCGTATATTTGGCTTGATCAATAGTGGGGCAGGCCTGATCAGATGCTTGAATACAATCTTTGCTCAGAAGCTCAAGGAGTTGATAGTCATCTACGTCGATGACATTGTTATCACATCGGATGATAAGACCCAACATTTGGAACACTTGAACTTATTTTTTTCAGAATGCTCACTCCATAACATCAAGATCAATCTAGAGAAGTGCACCTTAGAGGCTGGAGAAATTTCTTTCCTTGGCCATGTGATTATTAGCCAGGGAATAAAACCACACCCCGACAAAATATCTGCAATTCAACAATTTCCTACACCCAGATCTAAGAAACACTTGAGGTCGTTTTTGGGACTATGTAATTATTACCATTGTTTTTGCAAGAATTTCTCTTATGATACCCTCCATTTATCCATATTATTAAAGAAATTTGAGCCCTAGGTTTGGACTAAAGACCATAATGGGGAACTTCAAGTTATTAAGGATAATTTTTTGAAGACAATTTTACTTGCATATCCACACTTTGGAGAAGAATTTTACCTTCAAACTGACAGTAGTGGGTTTGGACTGGGGGTCATACTATACCAACTAGATAATGATGGGAAACCACAGGTTCTTTATTTATTAAGCCGACACTTGAAGGGACCAGAACTAAACTACACTATGACTGAACGGGAGGCTCTGGCTATTGTCTGGGGGTTGCAAAAACTGAGGCAGATCTTATTGGGATCTCAAATAACTGTACTATCAGAACATAAAAGCCTATAGTTCTTAAATAGAAGCTATTTACATAATGACAGGCTGATTCATTGGAGCTTATACCTTCAGCAGTTTTCTTACTGGATCATTTATTACTCTGGCCATAATAACACTGTTGCTGACATCCTAAGTCACCATCCTATTACTATAACATATCAGAATCCATGTACTGAAAATATTATTATTTGTAACTTGACTGCTTTACTGGAGGACGAAATAACTAAGAGTTACAAGGACTTACCAAACCCTGCTAGTGTGAATGGAAAGAAAAGATATATTGAGAGGTTTAAGGCTAAATATAAAATGGATGATGGGATTTTATTGAAAAAATTAGATGGGACCGAAGATGATCCATGGAGGGTGATGATTCCGGCATGCTTAGTGGACAAATTAGTATATTATGTACACTGTCATTATGGTCATTTTGGGGTACAAAATATACAGCCAATAATCAAAGAACATTTCTATTTCCAGAACATGATGGAATGTATCATGACTAGATTGAAGGATTGTGAGATCTGCTTAAAGATCAAATTCCAGAACAAAATTTACGTGGGAACTCCCATTTTACCTAGTCAACCGAATGAACTACTAGCTCTGGACTTTTATGGGCCCCTTCCTTCATTCAACTGCCAAAAGTTTATTTTTGTAACTTATGATATATTCTCTAAATTTGTTTCAGCTTTTACAGTCCCAAAGGCATGCCAAGAATGTTGTGAAACACTTAGACATCACAATTTATTGTAGTGCGTAAGCCTACCTCTATTCTCACTGATCATGCCACCACTTTTATTTCAGATTATTGGAAAAAATGGTGTCAAAAGAATATTCAACACATCATGTGTTCCATATGCAACCCACAGTCCAATCCTAGTGAGAGGATCATGCAAGAACTCAGTCAATTATTCCAAGTGTATGTAGGTAGAGACCACAGGCAATGGGTGCGCCAATTGCCACAGATTATACATATTAATGTTACCATCAATGAATCCACAAAAACATCACCAATTCGTTTACATTTTGGCAAAGTGAAACCCTTATTAATTAAAACCCCTTTGCCTCCTGTTCAAGAGAACATTGATGTGTCGCACGATTTGACACTAGCCCAAGCCAATCTTAGAAAGATGGGTGATAAGCATATTCGCCATCATAAAGCGGGTCCTCATCATTTCAACATTCATGATCCCATAATGATCAGAACTCCCCATGTTAGAAACCTTAAGAAACAATTTTTGGAAATTTCTTAATCTCTATGAAGGTCCTTATGAGATAATGAAACAAGTGGGAGAAAATGAATTTTTAGTCTCTACACCTGAAGGAATACGAGGAACCTATAATGCTTGCAGTTTGATTCCATATCCTGCAAAATATGATTAATAAGATATATATATATATTGTTCAATAAATTTTTTTTTGTTTTTGCTTATTTACTGTTGCTAAAATATAAGCATGTGTTTGTAAAAGCCTTAAATGTTTTATTGTTTTTATGTTTGTTCCGCAAGTGTAATTTTAAACTAACTTTAATGTAAAATTTGATGGGCTATTAATATTTATTGCTGTTTATCCAATTCATTTTTCTTTCATAAGGAGGGAGGACTGTGACCTTCCAGGTTGGCACCAGGAAGAAATGTGGGAAGTTCACATTTGTGCTAATAATGGGTAAATATAATTATCTTAAAAAAATGAATTGTGATATAATGTAATAAAATGAGTTTTAGAAAAATTAAACTTTAGTTGGATGTACCAGTTGATAAAATTTTAAGTTATATGTCCAGTAGTAGAAGAGAAAAATATCAGGGAATGTTGGTATAAGAGTAAAATTAATAGTAAAGCTATAGCAGGTGTTATTCATTAGTGTTCTAAATTATTGTCTACTCCAATCCAAGATTTAGCTTCTATATGTGGATGTATGTTCATTTTTGCATCATCTTACACTTTGCCCATTTTTTTATACAATTACTTATAATGTATAGGTTGTAATAGTAAAATTTACATGCAATGAAAAACAGATATACTCATATATAATTGATTAGAATGATTTTCTTATTTATATTTTATTTATTATTTATTGGTTATGTATTGTTTATAATATTACATTTGGAATTGTAAAGATTATCTATGTGTTATTGACTGATCTGTAAATCAATATTTAATATTTAATTTTTTTTTCCATTTGTTTTAATACTCTATTGTTGACATTTTATAAAGCAAGCAAGTTCTGGTATGTTGCCAAGTTGATTAATAATAAAAAAGAGGGCATGAGTGTGCGTTGACAAGAAAAGTTTGGACAGACTAATAATACTAACATGGAAAAATAAACCTGCAAGGTTCCAGCTCTGGTTTCTTACCAACCAATGATTTGAATTTGCTATACTTAAAATGCTTGAGTGCCACATAAGATTATTAATTATAATTCATTTAACGTATTTGTTATAAATCAATAATACTTGGATTATAAAAAAAATTATTAAAAATGAAGATGATTAAGAAAAACAATATTCAACACTATTGGAAAATGCTTTTTATATTTTTAGTTTTAAAAAGGTTACTCTTTATATTACAGAGTAAAATTAAAAAGAATAAATTTATCCAATCTAACTTGTTTTCCTAATAGAATATTTATATAGTAAAGAATTTATTATTCACATATATACATAAAATGAATAATGAAATGCATCACTGAACACCAGTTAGTAATTGCTTATAGTAACATATACTGTCATGGATGAATCGTTAACAATGGAAATAAAAAAATTATATTAAGTGTTAAAAAATTGAAGGGATAAAACCATAAAACTTTACTAGGATTGTTTCACCAAGTCGGAAATTTTATTTCTGGTGATTAATAAAATAATTCCAGTGCATGCTAATGTGTTTATAATGTTGATTATGAGATTCTAAAATATTGAAAAACTATTGCAACTCTTTCTAGATTAGTCTTCAACTAATAGAAGCAGCATATACTTCGTTGACATTTTAAATTTCAAATTTTCAAGTTTCAAACAATTCAACATCTAATGATTAAATATTAAGAAGTATATATATATTTTTTGTTGTTTATACTAGAAATGTCAGGTTTATATATATATATATTTAAGGCTAATGTAACTGGTTGTGATTATAATAAGACAATATATTGTCTTATATGATTTAGAAATCATTTTATACATAAATTTTATATTAGAATGTGTGTGTACTGTTATAAATATTATTATTATTATTGTTTCCAAAATTATATTTTTACTTTATTTCAATTGTTTTGTCAATAAGTTAATAAATATTATGATCGATAAATGCATTATATTTATAACATTTTAAAGGCACACATATTCGACAATATAGGTAATAAATAGTGAAGAAAACTATTATTAAAGTTATTGTTTACAAATAAATATTAAATCTTATAACATATCATACTAATATCCTATTCCTTTCATTTTTACCAATTCATCTTTCAGTATAAATGAAATATTGGCTTGAGAGAAGTGTATTTTGTCTAAGTAAGAAGAGAAGTATTATAGTTACTAGCAAGATGTATAAAATAATATATAATTTTTTGTTATTTTGTCTTTTATTTACAATAAATGTTTTATTGAATTAGTATCCCATATGAGTTGTTTTATTATATGCGTTCGATTCTCAATTTCCACACACACATATAGTCAACATAATATAGTTATAGAATATATGGATTTGCGAGAGTAAGTCAATTTATTTAATCTGTCTGGAGTTGATAAATCTCAATATTACAATGCCAATAATATATTTTACTTTGCTTAAAATAGATGATGATGTAGGTAAAAAGGTATCTGATCTTCATCATTGTCTATCCTATAATAAATGTGATAATTGACAATTTTGCAATGGTTTTATAATTGAATAAATGCTTGGACTATGATTAAATTAATGTTACAGAGTTGTTATCTATAAATGTTCTATTACCCTTATTTGCATCCTATATGAATACCATACCCTATAACCTCAACTGAGCTAAGCCGCAGAGTAATTAGAGCATAAGAATCTTTTAAATAAGTAAAAAGGCAATTACAGTTATAAATTTATTCTATCTTGTATAGAATTGGTGCCTGGGCATTTATAAATCCAATAAAGTGAAATAAGTGAAGAATGCAGAGGTTACAATATATATAAACTTTACCTTTTAATTTCTCCAAATTTGCAATCTCAAATCATTTACTCTTTTTTTTCATTAATGTGGGAAATGTTTTCCCCCTCCATCAAACCGCAACAATAATATATTAAGAAAATAACATTTTAAATCTTTCCAACATGGCAAATGTACAACTTTATAATAAACAACTTAATTAATTAAATGACACTCCCTTTTTTTTAAATGACAGAAGACTTAGCTAAATTTAAACACATTTGCCGAGTTACTGATGAAATTAATGGCATATTACATGAACGAAACAAAAAGAAATATATATTATAATTATATAAAAAATCAATGCCACACCATTTTAAAATAAAAATTTTGTGAGGCTAATAGAGAATTATAAGAATCATGTAGAGATTGGATTAAAGATTATTACATAGGTAAGTTATTTTTATAAGAATATTAGATCTAGTTTACATTAAATCTAGTTATAGTTAATATATATAAGATATGGAAGATAAGTGTGAGGTGGCACTATTATCTCCATAATACTTTCTTGATTCCATTCTGATGTAACAGTTCATTATTGTTGCGTGGTTTGAAAATTAATGGCAGGTAGCATACTTTTCCAGATCAGGTTCAGGGCACAGTTAAATAGTTCAAGGTTTCATTTAAGTTCAAGAAGCATTTCAATAGAGAGTGGCTCAGGAACAGCCAAAAGGAAAGGGGTAATGGTTTTACTTCTCGGTCATATCTAAGATAATGAGCACCGTGAAATCAGTTAAACAAAGTCTTTCTAAAAAAGGATAAAAAGAAAAAGCCTAAAGAATAATAAATAAATCAAATTTTTGCACTATTTATATGATTCCTTGGATATTTGGAATACACTTTGAACTTGTGGCCTGAAGGATGTATAATTTTTGTACAATAACTAATTTTCCACAGGAAGCCTGGCTTTGTTTCATAAGGCATTTAAGATAATGTGATCGGTCTGAAAAATTCTTGAATGATTGTTTTACATTCTATTTTAGTATTTGTAAAGATCTCTTAGATAGATTAGTTTTCTGTTAATGGAAAAGTGACTTTTATTAGTAGCACTTTTGATTTATTTGACTTACAAAAATTAATTTTCCCCCTTTTTCTTTGTTTTAAATTTTATAGTAATGTTTCTAGAAATTTACAACCTGATTGCCTTATCTTGTGCCGCCATAATTAATAAAATATATAAAACTTTAAATACCTATTTCCCAATTAATTCATATATATATTATTAGTACATTAAAAGTGTGTCTATATTTTGATTAAATCTATCCCTCATTGCGTGTCCACGACTCTATTGATTCACTTTCTTTCCTAAATCATTAATTTATTTCTATCAAAACAGGATTAATATTGAAGTGAAAAGAAAAACAATTCTGGGTAAATAGTGAATACATGTACAAGCACGGAGAGATAGACTTTGAATCCTGTTAGATGGTACAATGAGTGTTAATACTCATGAAGTGTTATCTGAGCTTCAGATTATCCGCTTCAAAATAATCATGTGAATAGCAATTGTGCAACCTTGCAAGCATAAAAATGCAAGGTATGTGTTATTCATTGTAGAAGACAGTAAAATAGTTAACGGATTAAGTGGTTACAGTGTGATAGCTGCCAGTGGCAGCTGATTCGTTGAAATTTTGTTTTCTTTTTAAAACTGCATGAAAACTATAAGCATGACATCAACAGAAATCCCGGCAATCATTGCTGTTTAAATTTCTCTTTAAAATGGCATATCGCAAGTTGAAATCAGACAAAATGTAAAGTGTTTATTAATATTTTTATTAATGGTTCATTTAATGTTTTTCTTTTCTTGTCAGTTTACTAGATTGCATGAAGATGACAAAGGCGGAATTTCTTTATCGGCCAGACTCGTTACTAAAATGGATTAAAAATATGCTGATGATTCACATTTCAAGGTCTTCAACCTGATAAAAATGTAATCAGAATATCGGGTCGTAAGTATTCAATTTTAATTTTTTAATCATTTGAATAGTATTTTAAGTTTTTTAAAATTATTTGATATAATTTATTAATGTGTTTGCGTATGTACTGGTGCATCTGTGTAGTATATAAATTATATAATATTACATTATTTATGCTCTTTATTATACAGTATATAAATTTATATTCAAATAAAACAAAAGTGCTTTATGTACAATGCAATTTGAGGTTCTGATCCAAGTTTGAGGCAATGTTATTTTATAGATATAATGATTCTCAAAAGATTTACTAATTTATAAGTGTATTTATATTTGTATTAGTGTGTTTGTGTTTGCACTTGAATGATTTTTATCTATAAAAAGTATAGAGTAGTGCAATGTAAATTTTAAGACTGATTATCAGATGTACAGTTGATAAAGCAATCACAAAATTTGCTGAGCATAATACCATGTGAAAATATAAATACTTAAAACTAATAAAGACAGATTTCAAATGGTGTGTGTAGTGATAGCCACAATGGTTATGCATATACTATATGGAATTGTATGCAGGCAAAGCATCAAATTCTGATTCTTGCCTATGCCTTGGTACTCATGCTGTCGAGTCGGTAGTTTTGCCACATCTTGCATTACATTATTTTCAAGTCTATAGCTAGCAAATAAGCTATATGCAAATAAATTATACTCTATGGGATAATAAATATAACAAGATAGCACCACTAGTGTGCATAAAGAATATAAACGTGACTGGTGTACACAAAAAATATAAAATGAAGAGATGAAACTCATTTTATCATTGATACAGACAGTAACCTACAATCTCTAGTTTTAGGTAGACAAGAAGCCAATTACTATGATGATAAATGCATATCCACCTTTTGGAAATGATTTGTTTCATATCTTTCATTAGAATGAATCTTTTTCTTGAAATGCCTTGAAATTTGTTACTTTTGGGTACATGATAAAAATGAAGAATTCTTATGTGACTAGTTTTTGGAGATTTTGAAGCTATGGATTCATCATCATCATCATTATCAACCATTATCAATCCACTGCAGGATGAAGGTCTCTCCAAGTTTAATCCATCTTCTCCGATCTTTAGCTTCTCTTCTCCACAACACCCCTGCACATTTTCTTATTTCATCAATCCATCTCACATGTGGCCTCTTTCTGGGTCTCTTACAATCTCTTGGAATCCAGTTTAAAATTTCAATTGTCCATCTATTATCATCTCTTCTAGCAATATGTCCAGCCCAACTCCATTTCAATCTTTTAATTTTTTCAATAAGGTCAGTAACACCTGTTTGTTGTCTTACCCATACATTGCGTTTTCGATCTCTTCTTGTTACTCCCAACATACATCTCTCCATACTTCTTTGAGTGGTCTGAAGTCTCTGTATTGCTCTTCTATTAAGTGTCCAAGTCTCAGATCCATAAGTAAGAACTGGTAAAACACATTTATTAAAAACCATCCTTTTCAAACACATAGGCATATTTCCTTTTAGTATCAAGTTATTTCTACCAAAAGCACTCCAGCCAAGTTTAATTCTATGATTAATTTCCTCCATTATGTTTCCATCTGTATTAATAATCTGACCAAGGTATTTGTAACTGTTAACTTCTTCTAATTCTTCATAATCAATCTTTATTTTCATATTTTGAGCAAATCGATTAAACATTATTTTAGTCTTTTTAACATTTATCTTTAGTCCTACTTTTCTACTTTCATCTGCTAACTCCTGCAACATTTCCTGCAGCTCTGAAGCATTATTTGCAAAAACAACTACATCATCTGCGAAATCTAAATGACTTAAATACTCTCCATTTACTTTCACTCCTTTAGTTTCCCATTTTAATCCACAAAATACTTCTTGCAGCACTGCTGTAAAGAGTTTTGGAGATATGGAGTTTTGGATTATCTCAGGTTATATATAGTTTGAATGAGAATTTTATGAAGAATACAAAGAAATTATCAATGAAGATGTAATTTAAACTTAATTAATGACATATTATAAATTATGAACAAACAATAAATTAATGATTATTTTGGATATTGAAATTTCTTTTTTTTTTCTTAATTTTTTTAATGGTAATCACTATTTGTCTTAGCCTTACTGTTTTCTTAATTTTTTTTAGTTTCTATCAATATAAAGCTTTTTGCTCTAACATTATTAAACCTGAAGTTATTGTGAAAATTGGATCTCAAGTCAGTTTTTTAAAAATTCAATATAGTGACCAAGGAATTTAAACTAGATATGGTAGGAAATAATTTTAATAAAATTAAACATTTATTCATTTATTTTTCAACTAATTAAAAAAAACAATTCTACAAGATTTGAACCAGGGTTCCAATACCGGATTCCAACTAGAGAAATTACTAGAAACCAATAGGATAAAATAACATAAACATAATTAAAGTAAACTCTTATATTGTAATATAATAACTTTTATAATATATATAATTATAAAAATAATTATTTATTTAACAATAATTAATTTATTAAAGTAATATAATAATAGTTTATTTATAAAATTGTAATATAATTATAAAAACAAGCTATTATCTTTTAATATGTACATCTTAATGAGAAGATTGAAAATGTAATTCTTTACACTTCTTAAAATGCTTTTCAATATTATATGTTTTGTTACATTGTGGATTGCACAAAAGACATACAGTAATATTCTTTTACTTTCACAAAACAATATTCCTCTTGAAATTGTAAAAACAAGGCCATTTTATTTGATCATGTTTTAGACAAATTAGTGGAGTTCTTTTTTTAAAATGTTATAAAGAAATATTTTTTATCAAAAAATAATTATCATAAATTCACTAAGTATTACAAACAACAATTTGATAGATGGTATATATAATTCAAATCGTTAATCTTAAGTGGACAATAAATTCTCAATAAACATAAAAGCTTATGTTATGCATGCAGCACAATAGTAAGAAAGAGAATTCTGAAAAAGAGTAAGAGCTAAAGCAAGAAGAATACTTGAATTGAACAGTAATAATAATGTTTTTTATATTTTTATTATTATAAAATTATTAATTTTTTAATTCTTTTTACACATTTCAAAAAAAAGGTTAAGAAATGATGTTTAATATATATTTTTTAGATAATCATGTCATAGTGCTTAGAAGAATAAATGTGGCCACACATGTGCCCATGGACATGGGGTGCCATTCCTGTTTTACATTATTTTAAGATCAAATAATTTCTTTAGACTAAAAATTTAAGTAACCATGTAAATACACTTGGAAAATCTCCTTTCCATTCAATAACAAATAAAAAAAAATTCCTTTTGAATTTCTTATGACTTCTAATATAGCCTAATATCTTTAAAAAATTTTACAACAAAATCAGCCATTGTAATATATCAAAAACAATAATAACTTCTTGAAATATATATAACATATATTTTTTAGTTATATGCAAAGCAAAAAAAATCAATCAATGCAAATGCAACAGATGTTAGCCCTTCTATTAAGATAAAAAAACAAAACAATTATTATATGATCATGTATATTCCTATATAGAAAAATTGGTAAAACTGACTTTTAGCGACCACAACTATTTCACCCTCTATTTTTAAAAAATTGAACTATATTTTTTTCGTACTATGTAATTGTAAAGTATATCTAACTATAAATGTATTTTTTACATCAAGGTTAATAAAAAAAAATTTTTAAAAAACTTACATTTTTATGCGTAGTTTTGAGCCTTGCACACGAGGAAATTCCCGAAAACGGCAGCATCTTTGTGCATAATCCTAAATGCAAATTTCTGCACATATGATGAAAACAAAGCTCTGCCAGTACCAAATTGGTATTTTATCTTATGTTTTGCTCTCATCCACATATTTTCCACATTATTAGTGAGGATAAGTTCGTTGTCTAGGTCAACAAAGTTGTCTTGTTGGATGATGACCGAGTGAAGGTATATACCTTTATCTAGACCCTTATATTGCTATATGCACACCAGCCGTCCATGATTATATGAGCTGATTTATCTGCAATTCCTGTTAAAAAACACTTTCGTGACCCTCTCTCTATTCCACCGAACACCCAATGGCCTTCTCTCATTGTCCCTCTATGGTATTTTCAGTGAAAGAAATATGATTCATCGATCTCCACTATCTGTGGTTCACCATTATCATCAAATCTGATGACAAGTGCCGGATTTCTGTTGAAATATGTAGCATATTCTTTCCAGCAAAAATGATACCAGTCTATGACCACTCGTTCGTTAACATCAGTCTCATGAACAATAAAGTGCATTGGCAAATTATTTTAAGTTGTGCCACATGTGAATGTTAATATTTAATAGTTTATAACCTAGCTCAAAATTGCACATAAAAATTAGGGTTTTTTTTTAATTTTATTAACCTTCATGTAAAAAATACATTTATAGTTAGATATACTTTACAATTGCATAGTACGAATAAAATATAGTTCAATTTTTAAAAAGTAAATGCAAATTCCTGCACATAGGATGAAAACAAAATATAGTTCAATTTTTTAAAAATAGAGGGTGAAACGTTGTGGCCGCTAAAAGTTAGTTTTACTGAAAAATTTTGTAAAAAAATAATAACTATAAAAATGATAATATAGTAATATTTAATTAAATACTGATTTTTTTTTAGGTAGCACTCATAGCCAGCAACTATTTATCAGTAATAGGTAATCTAACTATTCTTAGTTTAAAAATGAAAGAAACTATTAAAAAAGCTCTGCAAGTAGCTGATTAGCTTATCAGTATATATCTGTTCTTCCAATATTCCTTAAGAAGAATGGAAAAGTGCTAGAGAATCTTTTGCTCTGCAGCAGTTATTTGATGTTGCTATTTTATCATTTTTTTCACTTTTATGCAAAAGACAGATCCACCTTAACACACCTCACTCTGATTTAAGAGGGAAATATTTTCCAAGTATTAAATAATTGACCAATCACACAAATTTACAATTGTATTGCTTTTAAATAAACCTGATAAAGTTAAGTCTCAATATTTTCAACACAATGAGTATTTTTTTTTTTACCTATAAAAGGACTAACAATAAATATGCTCTGTATTCAGAATGGGTATGTAATGTAAGGTAAATCTTTATATTTTATGTGACCTAATCTACAAAAAATTAATTATCTGATCAATTGGTAACGATCTTATCAGCTATCTACATTTGAATTTTATCTTTAATGGAGTCTTTAAACACTATTTTAAACACAGGGATGACTAATCCAGAAATTGTAGATTTCTTTTCAAAAATGATAATTTATCTTAGTAGTTATAATACTAAGCCTAAAGTTATAAATTCATTGTTTAATCTAATAAGTCTTAGAATTAGTTTATATTGACAGTAGATTTTTTTGTTTTTTGGCAATAAATTTTCTTTTCAATTTCTTATTCAGCTTAATAAGTGGGAGAGGGGGGGAGGGATTATGTGTGTGGAGAGAGAAAAAATATAAGCAATTTATAAAATGGTAGATAAACTTCAAAGAATCATTTTCTTATTTGTAATTGGGAAAAAAAAAATCTGTTGGAAATTTGGATTGTTCTTCTTTTGTTTAGTTTTTTGTTTTAAAAAGTAAGGGAAAGGAGAACAGAACTAGTCCTTGTATTATGACTAAATTTATAAGAACAGAACTAGTCCTTGTATTATGACTAAATTTATAAACACTATGTAATCTACTTCTTATTGACAGATGTTTTTTTGGTCAACTATCATTTTCTTAAATTTTTTTTGGCAAACTTTTATTTCTCTTTGCAATTTCTAATTTGCTTTAAAGATAAGGGGAGATGGGTGGTGGGGGACATTAATAAATTCTATGTGTAATCCAAAACTATTTACTCTCCTTTTTATTGACAGATCTTGTGTTTTATTATAATTATTTTTTTTTTTTGCCATTTCAATTTCTTATTAAGTTTTGAAAAAAGATAAAAAGATTTTGGAATTTGGATTTTTTTTTTTTTGTCTTGAAAAACAATTATGATTTTTTTTTTTTAATGTAGATTCATAAAGTGCCCCTCCCCCACCCCCTATCTGCACATTCCAATAAATAATTAATTTTTTTAGAAATTACTTTATAAAGAAATATTTTCTTGCCATGGTATTCATTTAAAGTTTATTATTATTATTTAGTTTTTAATTTAAAAAACAGTAAAAGTATAATCTAAATCAAGATTTTTTTTTTTAATGTTTGTTATTTAAAAGCCAGATAGTTCATTTTTATTTGTAGTATTGAATTAGCTTTGTATTATTGAATGTAGCTGAGAATTTGTTTATATCAAAGTCAAAAAGTAATTCTACCACCTCCAACCCTTTTTTTAAAAAGCTAAAAAGAAAGAACAAATACACAAATTTTTAAAGACAATATAATATGTCTTAAACAAATCTGTGGATTACAAATCAAAACAGGTTATTTAAATTAGATAATAAATGCAATTCATTCATATCTCCTCACTTTTTAAAAAGCTAATACATGCAATTCACATCTTTTCCTCCATCTTCACTTTTTAAAAAAATAATGTCAAAGAAAAACTTTAAAAAGTTTTTAAAGATAAAATCATATTCCAAATCAAATCTGTCCATTACAAATCAAAACAGGTAGTTTGAATTAGGAATAACCCCATCCTTCTCCTTGCTTGTTAATTAAAAAGTCAATAAGAAAGAATAAATTTACATAAATTTTTAAAGATAGAATAATGTCCAAAAATATATCTCATTTACAAATCAAAAGAATTTTGAAATTCTAAAGCAGTCAATTTTGTAGGCTGGTATTAATTATATAAAGATGACCTAGAAATCCAAAGAAAACTTACAATTGAGCTTTTTTAGATATTGAGGGAGGTCGAGAGGTCAGTGCGACTGCCTTGCACTTGCAGGCAGTTGCCCGGGTTGCGGGTTCACATCCCGGCGATGCTATGACACATAAAAAAAAATAAAAAAAAATAAATACTATTAAAAGTTCACTGAAAAAAAAAAAATAGGAAGCTTAAAAATGAAAACTAATAGTAACAAGTTTTGGATTACACATTGAATTTATAAATTAAGTCATAGATACTATTAGTATAATAAACTACCATTTTTCTAAAGAAAGCATGATATCAAAGCAGTGTTTAGAGTAATAAGAGAAAAATAGAAATCTAGATAGCCGATTACTCGGTACCAATCAATCTTTATCGTAATTTTCCAAATGTATACTCTTCTAATGTAATTTATTTATTAAACTTTTCAACCATTTTAGGAAGAAAAGACACATTAATATCTAATTTTATAAACTCACCTTCCCCTCCCAAAAAAGCATTGAGATGACCAAATCTAACCCATTCTTTTCTCCTCATATAAATTTATGAACAATTTATTTAATCATGATTAGGGAAGTACATTTTTGAGTGTGAAAAAAAACTTAAAAATTTGAATTTTTCCAAAAAGTTCAAAACCTTCATTCTTCTTGCAATGTTTATATTAAATAAATCTCAAATTTTGTATCTCTTCACAATGGTTTATTTAATTTAAATTATCTAACAGTTTATTAACTGTCTATCATTCTTTTTCACAGTTATAAAATACACTTGTATTACATTATTTTTTTCACAAATGAGGAATAAACTTATTTTGATATATCCATACATATAATCATACATTTTAATTTTATTGTTAAAAGGAGGTTGCCTTGACAACAGTTTCAAATTGTTGATTGTTATTGATATTGGAATTGTCTAAATGTTGAATGGTTTTTGATAGATAATCATACATTTATATATATAATTTTTGACAAAATGCATAGCTTCTCAAATATGTAACACTGATAATATAATCTATACACAAAACATCATATGAAAGGATGGAAATATACTATGTGATATATCTAAATTTAAATGCAGAAATATGTATATTGTATAATATGTTTTTTTTTTTTTTAAATACCATGTTCAATTATGAATATATTGAAGCAATCACTCTGTAGTCAGAGTGAGCTTCATGTTTTCCTTCCTAAAAAAACTAACCATCTACAAGGGTTCAAACCCAGCAATAATATTTAAATTATTAACGGTGCCATCATATTTATATATATACAAAAACTATTGTGACATATATATAATTTTTGATTCTGTTATTTTGTTACTTTTGAATATTTCAAGTTTGTGTTGTTGTTTTTTTTGTAAAAAAAAAAAGAGAGAATTTGTTTAATCACATAAAGTTTGTCATTTGTAAAAATTTATTTGCTTTTAATTTCAATTTTGTAAAAATTTAAATAAAGAAGATATAACCAAGATGGCAGGTTCAAATTAACTCATTGTGAAGTTTGCTTCACTAATTAAATATTTTAAAAGCTTGACTTTCATTAATTGAAATATTGCTTTCTTATGAAAGTTTTTTATTTTAACTAAAAATATTTCGCTAATGAAATATTTTTGTTTCATTTGATTTATTTTTAAATTCTTTGGAGCTGGAATGTGATTTGAACCTTATCATCTTCTTATGTCTTGTTTTTAATTAAAAATGGACTGTAATTTGTTAAATGCTTATCTGCCTCTGGGCAAATGAACTAAGGCCTTCCTGTCATAGTTGAGAATGTATAAATAGGGTAGATTGGAGATAAGGGGGCTTTTGCTTTTCTTGTGCTTTTTCTCTTTGCTCGTGAGTTTAGATAACAAGAAAATAATATAGCATAATAAAATGTCAGTTGAGTAGGGACCCGAATCATCTTTCCCCATTCTTCTCGGGACTGCCGCTGAAATGCTGCCATGAAGCCCCTGCCAAGATTGCTGACCACCAAGCTAATCCCTGTAAACTAAAGTTCAAAGAATGAACCACCTAGCCATTGTGACATTGCCAAGGTAACGTTCCATGCTTATCTATATACTAATTAATGTTTTTTTTTGTGATATATATTTATACATAATCTTTGCTTGTAAGACTCTCTATAATCCTACCCAATATATATATATGTAAATGCTTACATCTATTTAAGTTAATCCTACATTTTATTTAGTGTGGTAAATTTTACTATTATAATTATTTGCTATTTACTTTTATATGTAATTTATATGCTAAGTCAACTCAACTCCACGAGCCTCTATTTTAGATTAGTCTTTTAAATCCCCAGCACTTCAGGGATATTTTAATTATTTTATATTATTTGTTTTAAAGCCATTGCTTGCTGGGTTGAGAATTAGTTAAATAATATCATTTCTGTTTCTAGGCAGATTATTATTATAATACTGCCATAAATACATATTTATTGAGTATAAATTTAATGTTATTCAAGAATGCTATTGCTTAAATTCCAGTTAAGATATTTTAAATAATAATGACCATCATTTTTTTTAAATGTAATAATCATTTATATGTAGCGCCTTGAGCATTTTAGTATTAAATAATGCTTATTGATTCCAAATGCAGGTGGGCCCTGTTTAATGAAGGGAAATGTAATCATATGTCATTAAGAAATTGTTTAGTATAAAAGTCATGTTGTTACGCCCGATTAAAACTTTATATTTAGGTCATTAGTTATTTTGACGTCATTAAAAGATGTATTATCTTTCACAGTGCTGCCAGCATAGGTCAGCATCATTATTTGCTTTATCATAATTTGAGGATCACCGAGAACTCGCGAATCCTCCATCTTCTTTTAATATGTTTTAGCTGGCATCGTGAATGCTCTAGAACACCTTCGGAAAGAGTAGCGGAAGCTCTGCATGGATAACTTACACGGACCATTGCATCTCTCTACCTTCCTCCTCTCCAGGTATAGCCCACCAGAAGAACAGGCATACCATTTCTTTCACATTGCTCCCTCATGCTCACACTGCCGTTAATTATATTTTAGAATCATGCCTAAAACTAATCAGTAAGCCGTAATGCTGTGATATAACTAAACAACTTTGTTATTTAT
Source organism: Epiperipatus broadwayi (assembly GCA_028023455.1). Classification (NCBI taxonomy): domain Eukaryota; kingdom Metazoa; phylum Onychophora; class Udeonychophora; order Euonychophora; family Peripatidae; genus Epiperipatus; species Epiperipatus broadwayi. The sequence goes on from JAQFVV010000019.1 coordinate 13,228,285, forward strand.
TAATGTATTTATATTTGGAATGTCATGAAAAGCTTGCATTAAGCTATTTCCCTTAGACGAGCAGCTCCATGTGCGTAAATGATTTCTCATTATTTTATTTTATAATTCAAGAATTGAAATATAACGTTTGTCATATTGAATACGAAAATATTCGCATATTCAAAATCACTGTTTTATAACTTTGTTGTTTAATAATTAAATAATGTAATGGATGTCAGAGACCAATTTACCTGACACCATAATTATATACATGTAGATTTCTGGTGTGATTGAAGTGGCATCGATCATTGTTTGTTAAATACATGATATTAATTTATTCAAACATTAAAGTGTCTCACTGTAAATTCATTTGTTTAGGTCATTATTTAATTGTATGATAAAATAGCGCTTCTCTTCTTAAACCCATTATGTAACTTTTTTTTTCAAACATTGGCATATAAATAAACCACACTATATATGTATTAGCATGACATTTCATAAGATCACCGATGTAAGTATAATGAAACTATTCTAGCTTGAACTCTATAAATAATGTCTGTTTAGAATAAATTGTTTTTATATAATATTAAATTAAAGTATCTTTTAATCCTATCCAGAGTTCTAATCTTTATTTTGGTTAGTTTTTAAATATAAAAAGATTTTATATAATTATGTATTATTTTAATTCTTATATCTCATTTGGGGATTCATCCACAACAGTCCTAATTCGAGTCTCATGTCTCTTTACCGTTGTCTTATGTCTGGTACAATATTATTCATCCCGTATCTATTTAGATACAAATTCATAAGTTGATCTCTGAATTATTTTACAAAGAAAGTATTTAAATGAAAGTGTTATTATGGTGAACTATTTAAAATCATTTGTCAATATAATATTTGAACTTTCTTGATATTATATTGAATATTTTTTGAAATAAAGTTTAGAAATTATTTTACAGCAAATTAATAGAACCTATTTGCGATGTTGAAGTAAATATTCAGAGTATAGACGATAAATAATAGTGGTTCAGGATAGTAGTTGGAATGGAAACGAAATCCTGAGTGATAGGGATGTTTGAATATAAGGTATTATCTAATAATAATCAGAAAATAATAAATTCTTTATAACAGCTATATAAATATCAAAATTTTTTTATACATTAAAAGCCTTTTCTGCACCTGATTTATTCCAATTTTGAAGATATTATCTACAGAAGATAGCTTTGTGAATTGATAAATAAAATACAGTTAACAGAGTCCTGTATATTGATAATTCATGGTCAGTAGTCTTTCTTTCCACAGATCAGTAAATGCTCAGGTAGAAGCCATGACAGGAATTTAATGTAGACACAAGAAAATGTGGCCTTAAACATTGCACCCATAATATTTTATTACTTGTTCAAGTTATTGTAGTTTTGTGCCCTCACTTTAATCACTTTTTATCAACACTGGATCTTGCATCGTAATTGTTATAGTTATAAAATGTTTGGAAGAATAATGGCTAGACTATAAAATGTTGTTAGAATTTATTAAAAGCAAGAAGGGAAAAGATTTATCACAAATGATATTTTTTTAATATGAAGCCAGAAATTAGTTTGGGGATATTGGATGAGTAGGCACTAGATGGGGATTTTATGCACAAGCCTTCTGGCATCCATTGATTACTCTGGCTTGCATTGAATGGCAATACTGTATGGAGAGTTTTGCCTGTTTTAATGAAATAAAGATAATGGAATAATTTAATATTCCTAATAATAATAATAAAAAAGATCAAGAGAGTATCAAATGCATATTCTGATAATGAAAGTATGTGTGAGAGTAACATCTGGTTGATATAACAATAAGCAAGCTGGTATAGATAAATATTATACATGTAATTGATTTTATATTATTTAAGAATATGTTTATTCTAATGAAAAAAATAAATTAAGGCATATAAAGTTATAGAAATTTATAGTAAATTAATTATAGAGTGGAAAACCGATAATTAATGAACCTATTTTCCTTTATTAAAGTATCATTATATTGATGGGTTACCTGAATAATAAATGTAAAAACTGTAAAAATATGTATAAAAATATATGCTATCATCTAGGAAGTTTTATTTATTAAACCTAGTAGTTATTGATATGTTCTTGAAATAACAATATTGATGGTGAATATTACTATGATAAATTTAAAAACAAAGCAAAACTCTCCATACAGTAGTGCCATCCTGTGCCAACCAGAGTAATCAATGGATACCAGAAGGCTTGTACCTAAAATCCCTATCTAGTGCCTACTCATCCAATATCCCCAGACTAGTTTCTGGCTTGTGACCTTCGTCAGTGAGGAGCCTTGGATCTGAGAGCACTGCACCTTGTTTAATAACAATTATGTGCTAGTATAAGAGATGGTGATCATGTGATATAAATTTAAAAAGATGGTAACAGGATTACCATTGAACTGTGTTATATTTTATATTATTGTAAGATAAATAGTTGAAGTGAAAACTATTTAATATTTTATTGTAAATAAGTCAATTATTTTATATAGCGCGATGTTTATAAACTGTAATATTTAAACACCATTAAACTGTTGCACATGCGCTTTGGATTTTAACTATAAAATGAATGAATACTAACACTTCAAACACATGATAAAGTCTTTGTAAAAGATAGAATGGCCATCTATCTTTTCAAACCCAAACGCTTTTGTATGGGCGAATCTTAATTGTTTGAAAGTGAAAACGTGAAGATATTAAATAATCACTTTAAATGACTTTTACGTGCTTGAATGAATGACGCTGGTGAAATTTACTAGAATTTACGATACGTCATTCTTATTTGAAATTAAATGTATGTAAATAAGTCAATTATTTTATATAGCACGATGTTTATAAACTGTAATATTTAAACAGCATTAAACTGTTGCACATGCGCTTTGGATTTTAACTATAAAATGAATGCATACTAACACTCCAAATACATGATAAAGTCTTTGGAAAAGATAGAATGGCCATCTATCTTTTCCAAAGACTTTATCATGTGTTTGAAGTGTTAGTATTCATTCATTTTATAGTTAAAATCCAAAGCGCATGTGCAACAGTTTAATGCTACTTAAATATTAATATTTTATTGTGTAAATTTTTTTTTTCTTGGAATATAATTTTTGTCTTTTACATTTTTTTGAATACCTAGATTTATGTAGTATCATATTTTGTAAAGTTTAATTAATGTTTGTTAAAATAAAGTTGTTAATGTTGTTTTAAATTTATATTATGTCTTGAGAGTTTCTTTACTGCTTAGAAATTTTATTTATGGATTTAGTTATATTTCATAAAAGAGTATTAAATATTTTAGTAATTAATGTAATTTTGTAATTGTTAATTAGAATTTATTTGGTGTACCTTGCAAAATGCTTTGTGTTGAGTCTCACATTTTAGTATTTTATTGAAGCATTTTTATTAGTAAAATGAGCTGGTTGTAGTTTAAATTAATGTAATAATAAATGAGCTGGGTATTTGATTTGAATTTTTTAAATTGTTTTGTTGTTTAATTTGTATCTTGACTATGTTAATTTATTAAATAAATTATTTAAGTAGAAGTATTAATTAGATGGGAATGAGCTAGTTAAAGTATTGCCTTAATTAATTGTTTAAATAAATTGATTAACTAATAAGTAACAACCCGATTAAGTATTAAGTACTTGTAGTTAGTTGGAAGACTGAATCGCTTTAGTAAGGATAGGTTATAATACATATAGTGAATTAATAACAATAAAAAAATTTATTTATTATTTCTTTCATTTATGTTTTTTTTTTTGTGTGTGTGTGATTTTCTCACCTGCATCTACATTTGATCAGTCTTTGCTTGTATTGTAAGGTATGTAAATTAAACAATTGACGAGAGGTTTTTATAACAAAGAGAAATATTAATATTTAAGAATAATAATTTATTTTGGATTATGTATTTTATCACATTTGTTAGATATTTAATTATAAAAACAATTAAATGTTTCTCAGCTACATGTGCTTGTGAACATTTCAACTTTCAGTAATATGTTTTGAGTTGCTTTCTCTTTGTATATGTAAATTGTTTTATATTATATGTAGAGACTGTTGTTATTATGGGTATTGGGTTTGAATTAGATAAGGGTGTTTAATGGTTCTTGGTGGGATGTAAGATCACATCTTACAATACATATTAAATATTTTTAACTGTTTAATTTGAAATTTATTCTAAATGATATAAGTATGTGCATATTATGTATGTATTAAAAATGTACAAATAATAATATGTGTATATGTATATATTATAACGATCCGGAGAAATTGAGACTTAACATATCTGCACTACGGGCGCCATCGAGGCATTTGAACCTAGAAAAATTTATAAAGTAGGCAGATACGTGAGTCAAAAAAAAAAAATTTTTTTTTTTTTTTTATATTTTGCATCCGGTCGTTAACCCATGTCACTAGCTCAGTGGAATAGCAGAGATTTAATAATATAATCTAAGAGTATATATAAAAAAAGAATAAAATAAGCCACTGCCAGTAATTAACACACAAACATTTATTTATTTCACATATATATAAGATTTAAAATTATTTTAGTATTAGTTTTACATTTCAAAATTTAACCTACATTTTTAACTTTTAATTTTACATTTAACTAAGTTTCAATGAGTTTAATATTTTATTTAGATAGTCAAGTATGAATAGACTACATAGATCTGCATTTGAAAAGAAAATATTCTTCCCTGATTTAACCTTAGGCAACAAATTTCGCAATCAAACTGGCACCAATCCATCTGATACATTCATGTATTCAATGTAGCATGATACGACAACACAAAATACTATACTGTCAGGAATGTACATCTGATCAGTAAGTAGATTAGAGAAGACATTGTCTCTCCACCAACAGGAATGTGACATCTGTTGGCGAGTAGAACAATAAACATAAAATTCCATAGGAATGGACTGCGGTCCTTTGCCGTCTTACAAATCCATCCATAGGCAAACAGAGGGTGTGTGGCGTATATCTATAATCCTGCCCGTAACGGACCTCATACTACATCTACAATTACACAAATATATCCAATCCATTGAACCAATTCAACTACGAAATGAATAGCCTAAGATTATCCTCCCTTAATATAACTTTACAAAACTATATAGCCATTCACGCCCGACTTAAATTTAACATTTAAATACGTTCGCACAGATTTGTTTAAAAATGTTGGGTATAGATCGATTACATAGATTCCACGGTCAAAAACATTTCAAAATAAACATAAATGATCAAAATACAAAATTATTGATACCGACAATCGCAGAGGGAAATTTATAAGTAACCCAAAGTATTCACCATAAGATACTTGCATTGTCACCAATAACTTAAAAGACATCCGAATAAATACATTTTAGATACCGTACGGTATCATTATTTATCGAATGTCTATATATTTTGATCAAATATGAAAACCAAAATATAATTAACCGTGAACGAATCCATGCAAGCGTCTATAAACAACTTAAATTTCATGCATTTAAATAATCTTTACAATAAGAAAAAAAAAAAATGGAAATGATGTTTATCAATCGGAAAACATATAAAATTAAACATTATTAATTTGATTTAAAAACTTACAAAAGTCAGATAAGAGTCCGTTTTAACATTTAAGTTGGCTTGTTTATCAATTTATAAAACTTGACGAAAGTTCTTAATTGATTTTAATAATTGTTCATTTCATATAGCTTATGGTAGAAGAGTCCAGGTTCCTGTTTTTAATTCCCGCGACGCCTCCATTGGAAGATAATGTTCTGGAGATGGCAATAGCTGGTTCAAGGTATCACAGTCTTTTCCTTTTTCTTTTTTAAACAGAGAGTGTAGTATGTGCGTCCTACCACAACTCTCAAACACACAACGCTGGAACTATCAGAAAAAACTGTATTTCCCTTTTTATATTATCCACACGGATTCAATCAACAAAACGTCACTAATCCATCACTTTCGTTAGGGTCCGAGCCAAGGCTTAGTGCTTCCATTGGTCAAGCTAATTTCTCTTTATTTTCTTATCTATCTTTCATCAGATCATTTTAATTATACAAGAGCCCAAGGGCCAGTTTGGTTTTCGATAATTCATAAACAATCATTTCCATTTACAGATTACATTAATTAATACCTGTTTTTATTTTTAAATCTTGTACTTTTTTTTTTTATAAAAAAGTACGTTCAAATACTTATTTATTTGTTTTTTTAAAAAAAATATTTTTAAGTTTGGCATCTGTGCGAATGTATATACGTTTAACAAACATTTTAATTTTAGCGTTTAGTTTTTTACTTTTATTTGCGAACTTTTAAGTTTTTATTTTAAATTAATGTAACAACATATTTATATATCGTTACAATATATTGTAACTTTATATTTAATGCAAAATATAAAGCGCGATAGAACTGATTTAAAAATTTCTATATCTTTTTCTAGGTGACTTGATTGTGATGGCTTGCATTTTGTATCTACTTGATACTTGCATTTAAAGTAACTTAATGATGAGATTATATAATATTTTGCATGGCTTATTGCATTGTTTTTTTTTATGTATTAAAATTGCTCTTTTTCACCCACTAATTTAGATCAGATGTGTTTAACCTGTAAGAAACCAATAACATATTATATCAGGTTTAGTAAAGTGTGATTAAAAATAATAATAATCCTTATTTATTTAAAAATAACCCTAGAAATTATCTTTAATTTAAATCCAAAGCCATTTATTTAATTAATTTTGAATTATTGGATAAAATATGATAAACATGTTTTGCATCTGTCATTGTAACACTGAGTTCATAATATAGAAGGAAAAAAATGGAGTAGAAATAACATGTATGTAAAACATGTAACGAATATTTTTTTTCTAAATTAATAACGAAATGGAGTTAAACTAAAATTTCTCCTATATAAATCAAATTATAAGATTTGTTATTTTTTAACAACATGACTGGATGAATTTAGATAATCTGTTAAAGTTTTGCCAGCCAGGAATCAAGTTGCTGATAATCTTCTCAATTATCTACAATTAAAATATATTGGAAATATTAACCCTGAGAGTGGAAATAATAGCTAAAAGGTCAGTTTATTTGAAATATATTCTATTGCTTACAAACTGTTAACATTAAACAAAATATCTTAATTTCATGATTTATTCAGATAACTGTATTATAAGTGCACAATGAAATGTTATAAGTCAATAAACATCACATGATCACCATTTCTTATGCCTGCTTATAACTGTTATTAAAACAGGCAAAACTCTCTATACATATTGTCACTCAATGCAAGCCAGAGTAATCAATGGATGCCAGAAGGCTTGTGCATAAAATCTCCATCTAATGCCTACTCATCCAATATCTCCAGACTAGTTTCTGGCTTGTGGCCTTTGTCAGTAAGGAGCCTTGGATCTGAGAGCACTGCACCTAGATCTTAGGATCTAATGCAACCTTCCAGCAGCCACCTTTTATCTCTACTTAACTACAAAACTATGTGTCTTAAATTGAAAACACTATAATATTTTCAATTCAAGCTCATTAGCTTATACAGTCATATAGGTCTGAACTCAGTTCAGTACCCATACATTTTGGGGTCTGGTTCTTTAATAACCATTGCCACCACTATTCTATTAGGCAGGATTGGTTTTAAGCCAATAAACATCACATGATCACCATTTCTTATGCTTGCTTATAACTGTTATTAAAACAGGCAAAACTCTCTATATGCATTGCCATTCAATGCAAGCCAGAGTAATCAATGGATGCCAGAAGGCTTGTGCATAAAATCCACATCTAATGTCTACTCATACAATATCCCCAGACTAGTTTCTGGCTTGTGGCTTTGGCAGTGAGGAGTCTTGGATCTGAGAGCACTGCATTGAGGGCAATATGTATGGAGAATTTTGCCTGTTTTAATAACAGTTATAAGCAAGCATAAAAAAAAGTGATCATGTGATGTCAATTGGCTTAAAAACAATCGTGCTTAATACGATAGTGGTGACTATGATTATTAAAGAACCAAAGACACCAAAATGTATAGATACTATAACGGTCGGGGAGAACAGTGGAGTCTTACGTATCTGCCGTACAGGGCGCCACCAAGCTACTGGAACCTGGAAAATTTATATAGTAGGCAGATACGTACTGTTAAGATCTGATTTTTTACTATTTTATTTTATTATGACCATCAGCCCATGCCACTAGTTCATGGAGCAGCAGAGATAATTTATCATAAAGAAAGATTTATATTCTCAAAATATATTAATATAAAATATAAAAAAATAAGCCACTGCCAGTAATAACACACAAAGATTTATTGACGCATATATAAATATTTAAAAATACGACAGCACAGTCACATACTGTCAGGAAAACACATCTGAACAGCATGGTTATATAGCAGAAATTGTCTTTCATCCAGTACAGGAATGTTACATCTGTCTGGCGAGAAGAACAATAAAATAAATAAACTGAAAACTCCATAGGAAGAGATTGTGGTCCTTTTTGCCAACTTACCATCTCATTCCATAGGCTATAGGCGTGATCCAAGAAGCAGGGAATACGTCTGCTTCTGATGGTCGATAAGAGGGGGATTACTTTTCCCAAGTGCGGCATAAAGATGATCCTGCATGTAGCAGATCTTCATACTGCATTTACTAATTACACCAATATATCTAATCCATTAACCCAATTTAACTGCGAAACAACTAACCCAAGATTAACTCTCTCTTAAACTAATATAAACTTAACGAATCTATATAACCATCCACACCCAACCTAAATTTAAATACATTCAAATGATTTAATTAATACGAAATTATTAAAGAAAAAAAAATGGAAATGATTATTAACTTAACCAATTTATACATAAAATTAATTTAGAAATTTTCTTTAAGTCAGATAAGTTCCTTTAAACTTAAGTTTAACTTATTTTGCTTATAGAAGATATATTGAAAGGTTATAATGACAAAAGTTCATACTTTCCATGGTAGATTGCCTGGAGTCTGTTTTGTCCATTTTCATGATCACTCTTGTAGACTGTTTGTCCTTTGAAATGGAGCCGCTACTTGCCATTCAGTTGGTTAAGAACTGTCTTCTGGAGGCATCAGCTGGTTGTCCGGAAATTAAATCTACTGCAGGTTCCTACATCGTGAAGCCTGCAATACAGCTACTGTTTATAGATAGATTATTAGTCCGTTTGTAGATTAATAGTCAGCATCTAAGACAACAACAATAATTTTTCCTTCTATTTTTATTAGCCTCTTATCAGCATTTTTCGGATCCAACGAGCAAGACGTCACTAATCCTAGAGTCTCTTTTTTTGTCTGTGCTATGGCTTGGTGCTTTCATTGGTCAATCTTTAATTTCTTTATCTATCTCCTATCTGACTTTTTTAAATATATACGAGCCCCAAGGGCTAGTTTGCTTTTCATTTAATTAAAAGAACAATCATTTCCATTTTGAGATTACAGGAATTAATTAATACCTGTTTCCATTTTTATTTATGTTACTTTAAAAAAAATATTAACCTTTAAATCTTTCCTTTTTTTTTTTTTATTTATAAAAAAGTACGTTCAAATACTTTTTTTTTATTTTTTATTTTAAAAAGAAAAAATACTTTTAAAGTTTTCCATCTGTGCGAATATATATACGTTAAACAATTCTTTTTAATTTTAGCTTTTAGTTTTTAATATATTTATTTTTATTTATGAACTTAAGTTTTTATTTTAATTTTAAATTAATGTAATGGCATATTGTATACCATTACAATACTGAACTGAGTTCAGACCTATATGACTATATAAACTAATGAGCTTGAATTAAAAATATTATTGTATTTTCAATTTAAGACTCATAGTTTTGTAGTTAAGTAGAGATAAAAGGTGGCTGCTGGAGGGTTGCATTAGATCCTAAGATCAAGGTGCAGTGCTCTCAGATCCAAGGCTCCTTACTGATGAAGGCCACAAGCCAGAAATTGGTCTGGGGATATTGGATGAGTAGGCATTATATGGGTCTTTTATGCACAAGCCTTCTGGCATCCATTGATTACTCTGGCTTACATTGAGTGGCAATACATATGGAGAATTTTGTCTGTTTTAATAAAGTGTTGTACTAATTATTTCTTACATTCATTTTAAGACATATTATTATATTATACATATGCTGAGTGAACCGCTATTCTAATGTCTTTGTGTGCCTGTGGCTGAACAATAAGAAATTGATTATATGAACTTATGTTATAAATAACATTCCTATTGTTCAACCTATATTATTAAAGTAATAATAACAATTGTTGAAAACAATAACAGCTAGCTAAAAGAAAACTATTTTCTGACTTCCATAGCCAATATTGGATGTTATGTGGAATTCAGTAACTTATGAGGAGTTTTCTAATTGAAATTCTACATGTCGTTCTTTTTCAAAATTACCTCATATATTCATATAGCCAACGCAAAATTCTATTAATTCACGAGTATTCATTATAAGTGGAAACAAAAGGAATATAATCAAATCTCTAAAGTTCTGTGTTATAACTGAAAACTATTTGGTTTTTATGTGCTGCACATTATGTGTTAAAAGATGTGCTATATTTATTTTATTAATGAATAGTTACTATACCTAAAATGTTGTGTGATTTAATGTTATTTGAATAAGAGTGTATTTTATTTTTATTTTATTTTCATATGAACTTATATATGTGAATGTGAAGTTCATGGTATGTATTTTACTATGCTTAATGATAATATATTAATTTCTTAAATTCAAGGGGTTGAATTTATAATATAGGGATCGAAGAGAATAATTAATTGAAGGATCAGCACTTGACAAAAGTTTAGGAATTATTGGTGAATTTATAATGTGTATCAACACTACATAAATTATTCCTATGAGTCTTCCCAGGATTCTGTACCTATACTTATGTCATATTTATTATATTGTTGTTATGCTCACATTTTAGGCAGAGCCAGTCATTATCTCAGTCATTCCTTATCATGAAACACTTCTTCATTATGCCTGAACTCATGTCTGCTAGACTGCAAATGTTTTGTAAGTTAGCAGAATAATTGAGGAGGATGACTTTACATTTTGATTTACAGCAAATATTGATACTACTTTGTAATGTTAAATGGCATTAGTCTGTGCTGGTGATTAATCCGCAGAATTATTTGCTATTTTCTGTATTTTGCACTCATTCCTGCGCTGGTGGTTAATACGTGTAACTGTGTGTAATTATACCTGTTGCTTGATAGTGGTCTAGAAATTCACAGGGCATTCAGTGTTGTGATATTCCTATGTGTAGATGAATGCATCCACAGGAATACTATTTTTTTTCATAAATGTAGGTTTGGGCAAAGTCTTTATGTACTATGATGTTAAAATCATCTTCCTTCATCTTTACGTATAACCTCTGAGTTCAGTCATAAGATATAGCAGGGCATCCTATCTAAATTGTCTCCATAATGTATTATATGTTGGTTTACATGATATTTTAGCTGAATTGAGGTTCAAACCTCCACTTTGGTTCAGTATTTCATTATGGCCAACTTTCACATATATGTCATTACTTGTTGATTATTATTATAAATTTGCAGTATAACTAACTGCATTGGTTCTCGAATTGACACATTAGATATTTCATGACTAGATGTTGAACTCCATTCTCTTCCTTCAGGTCTGAAATTAAGTCCATTTATAATAAAATCTTGTAACTGTGTTTATTATAAAACCCATGTATAATTGAAACAAAAAATAGATGGAATGGTATTTTATTTATTTTATTTGTTTGTTTATTTATTTGTTTACTTATATTGAAACATTATATTAATCAACTACTTGTTTAATAATAAAATTGTAAATAAATGTTAACTCATAATTTAACTTACTATGCCATTGCTATTTGTCATTCACAAAAACCAGAAAATCCTACACATTGAGTAGCCTACACATTAGAGCACATATTGTCACTGATAAGGCATATAAGCCTTACCAATATTCTGGAGAAATATTTGATTACTTTTATTCTCGGGTAGCTCGTGATATATGGAGTATAATAAAATCCCATTTACCTCTTCCATCACTTTAGCTTTGCTTTGTTAATTCTGGAATATAATACAAAATTGATTGTTTCTATAAATGTTTATAATATTAGGCTCAAAATTCATAAATAAATTTACTAGATAATGTTATGATAGAATCTATTTTCTTAATCCTATGATTTGCAATTCATCAAACATAATAAGTCTCATTGCTATTGATTTAATTAGAAATTTAAATTAATGAGGAAGGAACTCAAGGTTTTCTATGCTTACCTATTATTGCAAAGCACATACCTCACATAGCATTTGTACCAAAATCCTGAGTATATCTGAGCTATAATCCACCATGTTATGGTGATACTTACAATTATTGCTTTCTTGTTAACAACTTGTATTTACCATGTGATAGCTGGTATAGACCTGGGAAATCATACATGTCATTCTGAATGAGTAATCTTTAACAGTTTCATAAATTATACCATCTTGTCCATGGTCGGCCATAAGATCTCATGCAAATGAAAATCGCAGATTAAGGTTTTGAATGATAGTAAAAATAAAATAGTTATAATTTGTCTTAGGTGATCTAACGTACTTTCACATACTGCTATGATGGGACTTCACAGTGTATCCTGGATGATATCAGATTAGATCATAAATTCATGCTATACCATTAATTTGTCTGTTGTGACCTGATCAGACTTTTCGGTTACAATATAGATATATGAAAATAGGTTATTGTATTTTCTGGTTAGTTTTTAACCTTGCATTCCTCATTTCAATTCCTTTATGTTGTGTAAAAAGTTAAGTAATAAAATTGTATTTTATAGCTCTGAAGAAGACTACTAGACAGTCAAAACTGTAAAATAATATGAATTGAATAATATATTGTGAAGAATGCAAAGATGAAATAAATATTTTGTTAAGATTTATGTTAATAACTGCATATAATAAGTTTTCTTTGATTCAGAAAAGTAATTTATGAATGAACATACTATTACACTTAGCTTGAAGTTTATTAACTAACCTCTTTATTGATGATTTTGTGAACTTGGATTCTAAAACCAAACAACAGTATAAAAAAAAATTCGCAATATATCTAAGACAGTGATAGTGTGGAATATCTTCTAATCTTTTGCTATACTATTAGCTTTCTCAATCAAAATAATGAATCATCACTAACAGCAAATGTTTCAAATATTTATTAATTATTTTGATATCATTAATACACTATCATATCATTGAAAAAGCTTTTGATTTCACAGACTTATTACATACTAATTCCTTTAAAGATTTATATATACATAAATGACAAAAAAAAGAAGAAACTAAAAAATGTATTAACATAATTATAGTAGATAACATTGGATAACATTGTTTATCAATTAACCATCAGCCAAACATTCTTCCATAGTTCCAATATATTGTCAGTATCTTTAGAGCATAAAATTATAGGCATGGGCTTAATGTCTACTTTCAATGTAATAAACATCTATTCAATCAATATTTCTAGAGACTCTTTAAAGTTTTTGGACTTCAAATATTGTACAGCACATATTCCTTGTTAATAATATATTTTTTCTTCACTCAATATTTTGATTAGTTAATATGATTTGTATTTTGAATATTTAAACAACTTCACAATCATGTATAAATATAACAACAACAAAAAGACAATATAGAATATCTACAAAAATTTCTTAAGTAATTTGCTTAAAATGATTTTCAGTTATTTTTTTCCAATGGACAAAAAATCTTAATGTAAGATTATATGAAAAAATAAATTATAGTGGAAAGTAATTATCTGACATATTTCTTATTTTATGTTTTATTTGATGCTAATAATGTCTGTAATATGAAAACAAAAATTATCAATATAAAATTATTTAATCACAATATTTAAATCCTACTTCATACCTTCTTTGCACAAGCATGCATAAGACTTGTAAGTGTTGTTTCATTAACAGGCATCATGCTTAATTTGCTCAGTTTTGATAAATAATAATAATGATAATGATGCAAGGCTTCTTGGGCCATAGAAATCTAAAAAAAAAAAAATCATTTCACTTCATTTTTGTCAATAGCATTTGAAAATTTTATTTTATTAATCTAGTGGAAAAATTGAATATAGTTTTTATATGATCATTTTCAATAATTATCAACCCTTGTGAGATGAAAATCTCCCTACATTTAATGTGGTTTCTCCAATCTCTAGTCTCTTTTCTCCATGTATATACAATTTAGATAAATAATTTTATCTTACAAAAAAATCAAGTCAGATATCACATGACCTAATTTTATCTTTAAACTATATAAATAATGATTATGAAAAATTCAATATAAACTACCTAATTTAAATAATAATAATTCTATTATAAACAGTATCAGCTTTAAGAATAATAAAAAATGGATAAAACTTTTATACTGCCCTAAATTTTTATCATACATTACTAAAAAATAAAAATTATATAGATAAAATGATTAAAATAGGATGATCAAATAATAAAACTCTTGACAAACTAATAAGTAATTACAAAATAAAAGATCATATGACATATATAAAAAAAATTGTATACAAAGGAAAACAATTAGATGAAAAAGCAAAAAAAAAAAAAAAAAACAATATGTAATTAATAGAAGGGATGATAAATATACATTATATATTCATTATTTAACATACTGACATAAAATAGATTCTATAAAAAACATAAAGCCTTTAAACTATATTAAAGAACCTAATAGAAAAAAGATATATGAAACAATTATATTAATTACATAAAACATAATTTTATGAATATATATATAAAACATCAATTAATTTAACTAATACTTTGCTAATGATGAATGAATGGAAAATTATGTAGTCATATATTAATACAAAGTTTTTTCCTTCCTTGTACATATTGTATTATTATTATAACAAGTTTTAGCTACTTTTATATAAAAGAAATAGATATCACTATGTATGCAATGTAGATTGAAATCATAAAATAGTTAAACACATTGAAAATGACAAAAATCAATATTTGCCTAAAAGAGCTTTTCATATTATTATTATTATATATGTACAATTATTGCTGTTATATAACGATATTTTATTTTACATAATATTACTTATTTAAATTTAATAATAAAAAAAACAATTTCATTTTCTTATAATCTAAAAATGTTTAGCATAATATACATTCTCATTTATTATGATTCTAGAAATTCTTCTACAAAATTAATTTTACTTACCATATCAGAATTAATACATGCTTCAACATAAGCTTGAAATTCTTGCTTTCTGAATGATGTGTGAAGTGTCTCATGGCCGACCTTTTTGATTTTAGCCAAATCATTCTTCAAAATGGCAGGCAATGATTTTTTCTTATTTCTTATTTCCTCTGCTTGAGCTAAATCATCCATACACGTTTTTGATGCTGTTTTTTTTCTCTTTTCATTCTCATGTTTTAATTTACGATTTAAAATTTTCTTCCTTTCTTTAATAAAATAAGAATAATAACAAATAATATTATAGCAAATAAGACAGTATATGATTCTTACATTTTCTATGTGCATATGTGTATAGTTTATATATATATATATTGAACCAACCTCCTCTGAACGATCACAATAACTACTACCACTTACTTAAAATTTAAACTTTACACTATGGGAAACACCAAGAACCATCGACAAATAAAAATATTAACTAATATTTCATTATATTTTGTCCTCCTAAACTTCCCTTCCAGAAAGTGGTTGGTTTTCAGGTAAATTGTCAATTATCATCAATAGCGAACTATCAATAACATTCAACACTCGACTACCAAATATACACCGATCAAATAAACACTTTATTTTTATTTTTAAAGAAGAAAGAAAAATCTCTTAGGCGCCAGCTAATTACATTAGAATTAGCATGTCTATCTGATCAGCATAATTTGGTACCTGAAAAATCCCCACTAGCTCAATCGGTTTCCAACCACCCACTAATAGACAAACAAAAGGTATATCTTAAACGCTGCCTCTTCTAAGCTACTACTACTTTTTAAAAAACTAAAATAATTTCCCCGAACCATTCAAAATAATACTTCAATGCTTTAAAACTAATAATAACAACATTATACTGAATGCCAAAACATTTATAGATTTAACTTAGCGAATCTTTTCTGAAATAGTATTACTAATGATTAGACTTTTCCCCTCCTACTTTTATTAAGAAAATAAATATTTATACTTACCCGCACGTATCAAAATAAACATAAATATTTAAAGAAAAATGATTTAAGTGTTTTATTTTATTTAAAATAAATTAATCGTTTTATCTTATAATGAAACACATACACTTCTTTTTTAAAGATTAAAATAAAGCATTTCAATATATTACTTTAGCAAATAAATTATACACGTTACATCATATTTTATTTTATTTTTTTAAGTTTAAAAAAATCAAATCACACATATGTGCATGCCATTGTTTCAAAAATATTATTTAATAGAAGCTGCTTTTACTTATTTTATTATTGCAAATATTATCTTTTGAAGTTTAAAGTTTATTTTTTTTTTTTATGTTTAATTCAAAAAGTTCAAAGTTCTTTTAATAAAGACTATCTTTTATTTTAAGAAAAAATCGGCAATATTAAGATATCTAAGTCAAATAATTACCTAGGATTTTTAAATACGACAGAAACAGCATAATGGAATTATTTCTTAGCTTATCGACGACCGGTAAAATGATTCCTCCGTAGATCCTGTGATTTGATATGATTTTCATGGCTGGTTTGGCATTCCTGCACTCCGCTGTCCGTTTAGTCTATTTAAACATGATCATGTTCCAAACTAATTGCAGATCTTAGATGCATAGAAGCAGCTTCAGTCGACTGCAAACATGTTGCTTTTAACAATGCAACATTTTTTGGAAATATTACTTCAAGATATATTTTATTAAAATGAGAAAGTCAGACCAAGAATGAACAAAAGTTGAGGTATTTATACTGTTTTAAACAATGGAAAACTTTATTAGCAGCAGCATCCGTCTCGTGAAATAAAATCAGCTTTTGCTTCTATTTTTTATTAAAAATTACATTTACACACGCACATATATTTAATTATTTTATTATAAGAGAAAGCGAAATCTCTTTATTATTTTATTATAAATTCATTTAAAGAATATTAAATCATTTTTTTATTAAAAGACTTTTTTTTCTTTTAAACAAAAAAAATATTATTTTAAACAGCGTTTACAGTTTATTTTATTTAATACAAATCCCCCCCCCCCCCGCTCTTTAATTTTTACATTTTATTCTTTTAATTTTAAATTTTTATATTTTTAAACATGGGACTCATAAAATTAATTTAATATCAATGTACTTCGGTACAATATATATATATATGTATTGTCCAGTACCTTAGGTGGTGTCTTTTGTGATAATTCATATATTTACTTCCACATAAATACTTTCAGCACATAAATTATCTTTAAATCAACATGATAACTATCTATTTATAGAATCTTAAATTTGTCTAATACAGTATAATTAAGAATATTGATGATCAAACAATGTCACTTATATGACTGCTTTATATAATGAGTTCAGATTATATTTCCTGATTATTCTATGTCAACTCATCTCTCAGAAGAACATACTTCACTATCATCTATATATATTGTACTCTAATATTTACCAATTGTAATTAAGTAATATAACCAAAAAAACTACAAATTTTATTGGCTTCCTTTTCTAGTTAAACAAAGTAAATCCCTGACAATTATTGGTCAAATAGCAGATATAATCAAAAATGAAATTTAAGTCTCTCATAGTACTGCTAATGGAATATAAATTTTGTAGAAAATATTTAAAGATGTCTTCTAAGGATATTTTCTTGATTAATGCATATATACAATATGTGTGTGTTATTATTATTCTTTTTTTATTTGAAAAGTGCAGTTGAGGTTTTTTCTTATGTACACTCAGAAAACACACAACTAAAACTGCTATTGAAGAAAAATATACAAAACAGAATACACTAAATCAAACATAATAAAACATAAGATTTAAAATAATTCTACAATAATTACATTGAGATAATTACAATTTAGCCAACAGTCCATATCAAAATATGCGTGTATGTACATAAAATTCCTATATGTTGAAAACTTGATTAATTTTAAATTCATAAATGCAAAACTGGTAAATTAAATTATTCTGTGTAGTAATACAATTTAAACAAAAGGTATTTATTAAAATTAAATTTATTTTAAATAAAAAAAAAGTGTTATCTTGATTTTGATAAAAAGACTAAATTTAAGACAGAAAGAATTGCAAATATTTTCAATGGAATTCAATTAATTCATTTGACTATTTATAGTCTCTGCCATAAGTCTTATGCAATTTTTTTACATTGCTAAGACTACTAATATATGGTATGGCTGAAGATCTATCAGCCCCATATAGCTATTTGAGTTGGATAGCTGGGTTTGAAGACATGTAGATGTCGGAAAATTTCAAATTTTCCACTCAGTAGATAACTTTTAGATAAGTGCTTGGCTTGGGTTGGTATTTTTAGATCTAGTGTCTGAACCTACCCTGATACCTCTCAGTAGAGTGCCAAAGCCTGAAACCATGGTCAGGGGTTTGGGGAGGGGTTCCTGACAGAGATATTTTAAATGCTGGTTCTGGCTAAGCATTTATCATAAAGCTTGTAGAGTAATTGGCAATCCTCAAAGTTTATAAATTACAAGCTTAAGAGATAGGGTCATATATATGACTCTTATTTTGGCTATTTATAGTCTCTGACATAAGTCTTATGCAATTTTTTATATTGTTAAGACTACTAATATATGGTATGGCTGAAGATCTATCAGCCCCATATAGCTGGGTTTGAAGACATGTAGATGTCGGAAAATTTCAGATTTTCCACTTAGTAGATAACTTTTAGATAAGTGCTTGGCTTTGGGTTGGTATTTTTAGATCTAGTGTCTGAACCTATCCTGACATCTCTCTGAGGAGTGCCAAACCACAAAACCATGGTCAGGGATTTGGGGAGGGGTTCCTGACAGAGATATTTTAGGTGCTGGCTCTGGCTAAGCATTTATCATAAAACTTGTAGAGGAATTGGCAATCCTCAATGTTTATAACTTACAAGCTTAAGAGATAGGGTCATATGATATATGACTCTTATTTTGACTATTTATAGTCTCTGCCATAAGTCTTATGCAATTTTTTATATTGCTAAGACTACTAATATATGGTATGGCTGAAGATCTATCAGCCCCATATAGCTATTTGAGTTGGATAGCTGGGTTTGAAGACATGTAGATGTCAGAAATTTTCAGATTTTCCACTCAATAGATAACTTTTAGATAAGTGCTTGGCTTTGGGTTGGTATTTTTAGATCTAGTGTCTGAACCTACCCTGACGCCTCTCTGAGGAGTGCCAAAGCACGAAACCATGGTCAGGGGTTTGGGGAGGGGTTCCTGACAGAGATATTTTAAGTGCTGGCTCTGGCTAAGCATTTATCGCTTTCAGATCTAAGTACTTTAGACTGGCTTGGATATATAAAAAGACAAGTAAAGAATAGGGTGGAATCACCCTTTTCTTGTTAAATTCTCTGTCTCAGTGTTTACGATCTGATAGGCTGTTGATAATTATAAGCGCTTGAGAGGTTTGCAGTCTCTCAGTTTAATTTCTAGGCATTTATCATAAAGCTTGTAGAGGAATTGACAATCCTCAATGTTTATAACTTACAAGCTTAAGGGATAGGGTCATGTGATATATGACTCTTATTTTGACAATCTAATGGATTATTTTCAATCTGTTTTGTATTTATTGACAAAGTAATTATTTCCTAAAATATGATTATATTATCTAAGTTTTGATTTTAATTGATAATTTTTAATTGTTACATATAGCTTAATCATATTTTTATATCATAAAACTTTATACAGATTTTGTTTATTTACATAATTTTTTTAAAAATAGTTTTTGATTTGTCTAGTTTTTTTTTCTTATATAGATAATACTGATATCATACATGTATGGATAGATTGACATTTTACTCTTCTTCATTTTTTTTTCTTTTGTTTGATATGCATAATTTATAAATATTCACTTCTTAGATTCTTTTTTTTTTTGTTTAAACTATTGCTACATATATCTTTTCTTTTGTTACTTTGCTTAATATTTTTAATTTATTGTCTCCTTTTTTTATTCCTTGTCCATTATGTCAATCTATTATTTATGGAAGGCAAAAATTTTTGAAATGTTCTGGGCTGTGTGGTTTGAAATATCATTTAATTGTTTTAATTCTGTTAGTAATGATTGTATCGAGACTGTCTTTGTATATGTCATTGTAAAATTTCTTTTAATAATGATGCTATCCTCTCTTATCAATCATCTCTTTCAAGTCCATTAATTTCTCATTCAGATCATCCCTCTGTTAATACTACAGTTAATCAGCTTTTTCCTGATCAAGATATAATTCCAGATATTTCCTTTTGCCATAGTTGTTCTATAATTATTTCTGATACATCGTTGGGGATTAAATATTCTGGTCGATGTCAGAAATATTTTCATCTGGCTTGTACAAAGCTATCTAAATCTGATGCTATTATTTTTCAAACAGTTGACAATGGTTTTTTTAAATGTCAGGTTTGTAATAATATAATTTTCAGAACAGAATTTTGAGATATTAATAACAAACTTATTAATAAATTGATAATGGATAGTGACTCAACTCTATCTTTGGCCAATGAGATCATAGGCTTAGATACTAAACATAATGAATATATCTTGGTCAAGTTTATGGATTCTAACAGTCACAGTTCAATTATTAATTTTGATATATTTCCTGATCAGACTGACAAAAAAAATTCTAGTGATTATGATAAATTAGATTCTATTTCAAAATCTAATGAGATTATCAGATGCTGTGAAGATAGGTGCTTCAAATGCGATCTTGATAATTTTGAAAGTTGTTTTATACCAGTAGAAATTACAAAAACTGATAATGCTGTAAATATCTCTAATTTTACTAATGAGCAGGGTGAATTGATTTACAAAGCTAACTTCAATCTTCCGTACTCAGTTAATTATATCATTACATCCAGCAATAATATTGATTTAAACCACGTAAATAAATGCCTTTATAATATCATTTCATGTCCTGAACATTTTACATTAGATGTCTTACAATCATTTTCTATTTCAAAATTCACACTCTGATATTAAGATGTCACAACATTGCAATAAGCCATCAAATTATTTTTCTTATTCTAGCAAAAGTATCCAATGCTCCCTTCTGCCAAAACAACTTGTTTTTCTAAGAGTGATCCAAATAAAACAAGGATTTTTTAGAATAAAACCTTTCATAACACATATAATGAAAAGCATGATACTATTAATAATATTAGTTGTAGAATAATAAATGATCGGCAAACCTAAAAATTTTAGTTCCGAGTCTCAATCATTTGTTAAGAAAAATTAAATTGGTTATAACACTGAAGTAAACTGGTGTTAATTCTCAAACAAATAAAAGGTATGCTTTACTTTCCAAACAACGTGTTAATAAAAAAGATGAATTTATGGATAAATCACAACATTATAACAATAAGGGAAACCATTATGTATCTTATAAATGCTGGCCTTCTAGTCCCACTTCATCAATATATTCTAACACCTCATAAATTTTGTAATAGTAAATTATCAGTTAGTTTAATCCATAATTCTAGATGAAATTCAAATAAATTTTATAATAAAAATTGTAATAATTATTGTTCTAAATTTAGACAAAATATTTCTACAGATATTGATAAACTTAGGTTTGAAAGTCTGTTTTATATATATATAAGTTGCTAATAATAGTAACCTTTCATACTTAATTAAGAATAACAATAAATATCATAAATATTTGATTTCAAATATAGCAATAGATCTTACATTCACTGATATAAAAAGATTTCTGGAAAACACCCTTCAGGTTAAAGTCATATGTATTAAGATTATAAACAAAGCAAAACTCTCCATACAGTATTGCCACCCTGTGCCAACAAGAGTAATCAATGAATGCCAAAAGGCTTGGGAATAAAATCCCTATCTAATGCCTTCTGGCATTCATTGATTACTCTGGTTGGCATAGGGTGGCAATACTGTATGGAGAGTTTTGCTTTGTTTATAAACAATTGTGTGTTAGTATAAGATAGTGATCATGTGATGTATTAAGATTAACATGTTTGACTCTAATAATAGTAAGTTTTTTTGTCTCAATTCCCAAACATAAACATTGGGAGTTTATTTCTAGTGATTTATGGCCATGCAATATATTAAAAAAATTTTATGGATTATTGGCCAATTCATTAATACTTTCTAATTAACTTCTTTTGCCAATATTAATCTTTATTAATATTATTTTTTATTAATTATTTGTTATTTTATATTTTTGGATATTATGTGTGGATTTTCTTGTTTTTATATAAACATTCATGGAAGGGAAACTTAAGACTGCAAAAATTAAGCAGTTCTTCAGTTGTAAAAATTTTGATATTGTTTTTATATCAGAAACATGGCTTTCTCATCACATTTCAGATGATATTTTTTATGTATAAAAGATATAAAGTACTTAGAACAGATAGACCTTCTGATGATGCTTCTAGAAGTGGAAGCATGTTCAATGCCTTTAAATGTAATTATATACATAATATATTCCTATTTTATCACCATTTTGTGAAGCTATCTGGTGTGAAATATGTTTGGAAAATAATGGTAAATTTCTTTTGGATACTGTTTACATAAAATCAACATTATCTTTTTTAGAATTTAATGAATTACTTTGTGTTCTTAAAGACTTTAATCAAATATAAACCATACATTGTTATTACTGGTCATTTCAATATTCCTGATTTACATTGAGGTAAGATTATCATAGATTCCATCTCACTTTCACCCAAAGCATTGAGAATGATTCAGTTTTATAAATTGTTAAAAACACTTTAATACATACACTAATTTCAATAACCATACATTGGACTATATTCTTAGTGATTTTCTCACAATTGAATGTTTAAATACTTCTTCTCCTTCTTTCATTGATTTTAGAATTTTATACTAATGTTCAATTTAATAGGACTTATCCTTTCAGAACTATTAAAAGAAACTACCAAATAGAAAATTATCTGGATCTTTGTTTACAATTATCTAACTTTAACTGGAAAAGTTTGTATTCTTCAACAGATGTAGATTACAGATGTAGATTACTGTATGAAGTTTTTTGAGCAATCATTTAGTAGCTACTTGACAAATATATTCCTAACAAGTTTTTTTTTTTTAAAATTAATCATTTTTCTGTCTGGTTTTCAATCTCTCTTAAAGAAATTATTAAAAAGAAATCATTTCACTATAAGAAATACTGGAAAACAAAGAACTTAAATTATTATAACAATTTTGTTAATTATAAAAGATTATCCAAGATTAAATAAAATAGATTTTCAAAAATTTATTCAAACTACTAAAGCTCATATTTCTGATAACTCTACAATTTTGGTCTTCAGTCAAATATTTAGATATTTCTAAAAGAAAATCATAATGTAAGAACAATTCAAATCTAGTTGCAGATGATTTTCATCATTATTTCTCAGAGCTTTTTAAACAATTAAAATCTTTTACAGACTTAATTGAAAATAATGATCTAATTGATGAAAAGGTAGCATTTAGTCCATTTATTGAATCTGACATTATTTTTACTGTTAAACAGCTTAAATTACATTCTAGTATGGGCCTTGACAATATTCCAGCTTTCATTTATAAAGGATATGCTAAATACATAGCATACCTTCTTTTACATATCTTTAATTGTTCTTTAACAAATGGTATTTTCACTAAGTCACTTAAAATTGCTAAAGTTTACCCATATTTAAAAAATAATTTGGGAATTCAGTAAGCGACTATAGGCCTATTTCAGTTCTACACATTCTTGCCCAGATATTTGAAAGATAGTTATATAATAAGATTATCTTTGATGTCAACAAAGTTTTAGCATCAGAGCAACATGACTTCATATCTAATAGGTCTATTGAAACAAATCTGATAACTATTCTTGATCACATCTCCAATTCAAATGAGAATCAGTCTAGGTTGGATGT
The DNA here is from genome assembly GCA_028023455.1 of Epiperipatus broadwayi. Classification (NCBI taxonomy): domain Eukaryota; kingdom Metazoa; phylum Onychophora; class Udeonychophora; order Euonychophora; family Peripatidae; genus Epiperipatus; species Epiperipatus broadwayi. Next base: position 13,252,449 of record JAQFVV010000019.1, read on the forward strand.
TATTTATTTTGATATATCCACAGCTTTTGATAGTTAATCATAAAATTCTTCTTGGAAAGCTTGTAAATTAGGTTTTTCTAAAAAATTAATTGATTTGAGTCTTTCCTTAAAGACAGGATGCCTTGTGTGAATTTAATAATAAATTATCATTCCCATACTGTTGCTTCACTGGGTGCCTCAAGGCAGCATTCTCACACCATTATTATTTAATATATATTGAACCGTCCACCTTCTTTATTTGATAGTAATAACAATAAAAATATATTAATATTCTTCCTTCATTAACAAATTATACTATCTCTGAAGGTTTCTGATCCTCAGGTAGAGTGAGCATAGCATTGGCAGCAAGCTACCAATAATAGAAACACTTGGCTACTAAACTAAAACACTGGCCAACCAAACACTTTATTTATTTTGAGGTAATCCCTTTAGGCGCCAGTTAATCATGGAGTAATTAACATGTTTGCTCGACTAGCAACGAATCTAGTACCTGAAATCCCAGCTAGCTCATCGAGTTGTAGCTGTCTTAAAAAAAAATCTCCGCCCACTCTAAAATTCTATTTTTAAATAAAAATAAAAATTTACTGTACGATAAAACTTTGGCATCATTCAAAAAAAATCCTTATTTTAAAAAAAATACTGCCTACTCTTTTAGTTTTAATTTAATCACTTCTCAATAGCAATTAAATCTTTCAATTTCCGCTTTATTAAACATATTATCTCATCATAAATGTGTGTGACTCTCTATCAACATAAATATTTCAATGACAGTTTAAATCTCGCTTTTTTACTTTAAATAATCGTTTTGTCTTATAATACAACCACGCACATTCTTTTCATTTAAATAAATATTTTAATGCATTATAAATAATTAAAAAAAAATACAGAACATATTGAATTAAAATTCACACATACACACAATGAATAATTCTGAATATAAGTTGAACAATGGAGCCAATATAATTTATACCCTAAGATACTAGTTCATAAAATGAAAAGTTTTTATTTATTTATCTATCACGACTTAAAGATCAAGAATTGGAGAATAGGAAAAAATGAAACATTACCTAGGATTTAAATCTGACTTGACGTGAGTACGACAAAATGTAGCTTCTGTAAAATGTTGATTCTAACCGGTTAGCACTAAACTTGACGTAAAATCTTCCCTTAATTTACAATGTTATATAACACTCATGGATCTTGACATGGACACTCTGCTGTTCCTTCGACTTCACCTGAACATGGTTTGCCCTTCGAACTATCTGCTCATGGTGCTGCAGAGAAGGCTTCAGCTGCCTGCACGATATGATGAGTTCAGCAATGCATCATTTTGTCCGAATAGTAACTTCTACAGTTTTCTTTTAATTCTTTGATTCTAAATTTTTATTTCTACTAAACTTGATTAATTTTGAATTGAATGATTTTGAATGAATCTATGAATTTTGATTCTATAAAATATTTTGAAATATTTTTAAAAGAATGAAAAGATGGAATATAGAAAGAGAAAACGTTTTTAAACAATACAAAGTTGTTTTTTTTTAATCAGCATTTTTTTTATCTCGCGAATCCCTCGTACATTTGACTTTGCTCTGATTGGGCTTCTATTTCTTTTCTTTATTCAAAATATTTATACACGCATACATTTAATTCTTTTATTATAAGACAAAACAAACTGAATCTTTTTTTTTTTTTTTTTATTACGAACTAATTAAAAGTAATATTAAATCACTTTTATTTCACCCTTTTCTTTTTCTTCTAAAATATTACCCTCCTTTTAAAATCATTTATTTTATTTTTTTCTTTAACAATAAACCCTCATATCCTAATCTTTTATTTTTAATTTTCTTTTTCTTCAACTTTTAAAATTTTTATTTTACTTTAATTTTCCCATTTTATTTTTAAAGACGAAATTTACTAAATATTTTTACTCTTAAAGAATACTACACATTCGGTCACGATGTACCTCAGTACAATATATATTAATGATCTCAAAAATTATATTAAATTGCCAAACCTATATTATGCAAATAATTGCAAAATTTTCAGTGTTATTTTCTTCTACTAATGACTGTTTTTTTTTACTTCAAAGTGATATAGATAATTTCCTGGCATGGTGTGAGCAAAATTGTATAAACATAAATGTGGATAAATGCTCCATTGTCTAGTTTACTCCAGGAAATCTGAAATATTGAGATTTTCTTACTATATCTGTGACTCCAAAATCATAACAAATGATCATCAAAGAGATCTAAAACTAATAATACAATAATAGTTCTTTTCATTATCACATTGATTTTATGATGAATAAAGCTCTCAAAGTTATAGGAGCTATTTATTAGATATGAAAAACCATTTAATATATAAAAATCAAACTTTTTATACCTTTGGTACTCTCCATCTTGGAATATTGCTTGATCACATGGAATCCTCATATCAAAACAGATATGAAAATTGAATCTGCTTTTGACAAATTTTTTGAATTGAATAATCTACATAATGATCAATATATCAAATAAAAGCTGAGAAATAAAACAAAAGATCTTAAATTTCTACATAAAATTATTTCACAGAATATTTCAGTATCTAACTTGTTTTCTAAATTAAGTATCAAAAATTAGAATTATAATAATCGTACTCATAACATCATTAAACTTAAAATATGTAAATCTGATATGTTAAAAATTCCCCCTTTACTTAGTTTGCCTAAAACTTATAATAAAGATTTTGCTAATAAAGACATTTTTAATTTAGATTTTAAACAATTCACTAAAGCAATCATAAAAAAATATTATCCTTAGTTTTATTTGGTGTTACATTTTTATATATTTGCTAATTTCATTGGTTTTTTAAACTTTGTTTTTATTCTTTTTTATATATTATTTAAAACACTATGCAATCTATAATTGGCTAAATGCTATTGATATGTACAATAAACAAATAAATAAAATAAAAATTCAATTCAATTTATTAAGCATGTAACAACAGACTTTACAAACTAAGAATTTGTTTACATTGTTTGAAAAAATCATGACTATTCAAATTAAATATATCAACATTCAAAAATATTTTGTTATATAACACGGGCATTCTAATCATGGCAGAATTCTTATAAACATTATGATTATATTTTTTAATATAAATTGCTATTTCTAGTTATATTAGGAATTCTATAATATATATTATGACCAAATTCCAATACATCAAATTCACATAAAACAATTTTTCTTAAAAATATTACATCATTTAACATTTTTCTTTGCATAAGATATGCTTCACAATCTAAAGATGATTCTAAATTTACATACTTAAAGTACTTATTCATTATATTCTGCAGCAGTTCCTCATAACATTTTGTTAGAATTCCAAACAACAGAACAATAATTAATTTTAGTTATAAGCACAAATAAATGCTACATTGTATATGTAAAACTGTTTTTGACCTTGCTATAATTCCAGTAATCTTATTACATTTAAGAAAAATTTCATTAATGTGGGTCAAAATAATAATAATGTTGATGATAATGATGATAATAATAATGATGACAATGATGATGATAATGATTATAATAATAATAATTATTATTATTATGAAGATGATGAAGTTTCAAAAGTAAACTTTATTAAAACTTAAAAAAAGTTATATGAGTTACATATGAGAACATAATATCTTACATACAAGTTAATACATATTACATATGCAATAAGGGTTTACAATCTTGCATGTGTTAGGGAAAAAACATGAATTGCAGTAATTGAAAAAATGGTCATTACATAACAAGATATATGTGTCAAATTAGGTTTATGTAGAATTTTTAAATGGGATGAGAAAAATACATGGAAACACATGATAATATGAAAGAAAATATATATAGGATGTTGGTTTGGAGTTGGTGCTAGATTAATATATGATTATACATAAATTGGGCCTATTTGGTGGGAAAGATTATAGTTTTCATGGCTGTCTTATTATTCATGTGTTACATAAGTTACATGTGAAACACGTGGTTTTTTACATGAGTTTACATATGCAATGAGAGTTTACAATTATCATGATAAAAAAAGTGATTTACAGTAGTTGAAAGAATAACAAGATATTGTACTATATTTGTTTTGGTACAAGTTGCATTGGCAATTTAGAATTTAAATTACCAAATTCCTGAAAAGAAAATATTTTTCTTTTTAAATATCTGATTGTATTTTTTCTTTTAGACAACGTAAGTTATATATATATTTATTTTTTTATTTTTTTTAAGTTAAAGAGATTTAAAAAAAGATATAAAGATAATAACAAAATGTTACCTTGATTTGTGCAAAGATAAGAAAACAAATTCTTATCACAAAACAATTAGAAACATTATAAAGTTTAAATCGCAGCATTTTTCATGGCCATCAAAGATGGCCACCAAAGGGAAAAAAAGATGACTTTGTAAACAAAATTACTTTAAATTTTCCAAAGTTAACAGATGCCAACAGGATGTGCATGGATGACTGAAATCAGGGATAGTATAAAAGCAAATACATCATGCAGTGATCTTAGATCTTCGTATTTGAAAGAAAACAGTTTAATATAAAATTGATTTTCTATGAAGTCCTAAAAATTGCACCAATCTACTCTCACCAGTGTATTGAATTGTCATAGGATGTGTGAGAAAAGAAAGTTCATTTGACAATGTTTCTTCCTTCCTGAAGTCTTCAAATGTCGAGAGTGAAGCCACCACATATCTAAATCTTGAACCCTGGACTACCTACAAGCTGCGATAAGACAGAATAACAGATCCCTCCCAGGAGAACAAAAAACATGCGTGGTAATCTCAAGGGCTATAAATCGAACAATTCAACTTACTAGTAAAAGATGTTATTTCATAATTTAGGTGATCACTTTCTCTTGAACTCTAAGTATAGCAAAATGCTGTGTTGCATCAGACTATAAAGAAAAAAGAATCCGAATCTTAGAAAACAGCAGTGTTTAATAGCCATTCGAATTTGTTTTTTTTATATTGTTATTCTCTATTTAGTCTTTAAAATAATCATAATTATAATTTAATAAATCATAAGAATATAACTTGCATTGTTGTCTAATTTAAGCTTGTTATTAAAAGAATAAAATGATTAAAATTCAACAATTATTATTTTACCAAATAAATAGCTGATGCTGTATTAGAAAATACAATTCTCCAGATGTAGCAAATAATTTTATAATAGTAACTAATAAAGATAGGGGAGTAAGCCAGTGTATTCTTGTATAGAATTCTGGCACCTTTCAAATAAATTAAAAGCTGGTTCTGTCCTCAACTATTATTCAAGTTTAGTTACATTAAGCAGGTTGTATGACCAGGAAAAATAATTGCACTGTATAAAATTACCTGACACATTTGAATGAGGGAATTAGCAAATTGAATGTAATTTGGTCACCGAATACGAAATATATATGTATCATATAAATCCTAAGATACCGAAGAATAAAACAATATATATTTCAGTTAGATTTACATAAATTTTACAAAAGTATTATGAGATAAATACATGAAATCATTTGGTGATATGTGTTAATACATTTAGGGAAAAGGAATGGAGTTAGTGTTCCACTGATATATGACTGTACATACATTGCGTTTATCATTGTTCATGTGTTGAGCATTTAAAGTTCATTTGAGGAAAGTTGGTGGAGAATTCTTATAAACTACTTTGGATCAGTAGATTGATGAGATGGGTGTACTGCGTTACTCTCAAGTGGCGCAGTATTTATACCAGAGGTCACACTGGTGTGATGTTAGAGCTACGAGTTCCTGCATGGTAGGCATTTGAGATAATTGAAGTTCCAAAGAGTAGAGTCAAAAGATATAAAGAGCAGTTGGAATGTATGGCTGATATTATGATGGACTTGAATGAAAAGTGTCATAAACGATGCAAAATATCCCCTGTGGCATGGTAAAAAATAAATTTTGACAAATTGTTGTCAGCATGTCAGACATCCAAGAGGATTACAATAATGTGTTTTTAAATCTGGGTTTCAAATGTTGTTTGTGTTCAATGTCATGAAACTTCAAAATTTGCTTATTCATTAATAGACTTGATATGTCTTTGCTATTGCTAACATGGAAATTGTTCTTGAAGATGGCGGCATATGTTTTTTCATGAGATAAAGCTGGCAATATGATAGAATCGGTTTTGGCACCAACCATTCGGTCACGTGGTTATATGGTAGCCATTTTGTCTGGTTTTAATGATTGAAAAATGTCATTTTTTTAAGAAAATGCTTTTATAAATTCAAAATAATCTTAGAAGAGCTGTGTAGCATAGTTAATTATTAATAATTGTTTTAACATATGTTAAATTTACCTGAAATATTGCAGATTTTGAATGGTCTTATGAGATTTATACATGGACATTTTTCTTTGTGGCCTAGCAATACTAAGGTTTACTGCCGCTAATGAAATACTTTTTCTTGAAAACTGTCCATTAAATACATGGAATTTTTTTATAACTAGTGTTATCCAATTAAGTCAAGTTCAGTCTTTGAGATGACTTGAAATTTACCTTTAAAAAAAAGAATTTGAAACAAGAGCTTTTGGAATGAACAAGGTGACAGAAGTAAGATTAACAGCAGATTTTTATTATTATTAGCAACAGTATTTACAGATATTTCAGATCACACATGTTTACATTTATAATTAGTTGGTTTGCAAAAGCACATTGATTTGTACATGTATATATTATGTATTGGGGAGGGGGGAGGGTAACAGTTTTGAAAAAGGTCTAATATTTATAATGATATAAAAAGATTTCTGCTTTGATTGATATGAGAGATCTGTGAGACTTAGGATGGTGGTAGTTGACCATTTTCATTGGGGGAGGGGGGTTACAATTTTGAAAATGGATGGTAGATTATATAAATCTCACTGATTGGTTCATCAAGTTCACAAGTCTTCTGTTTTAGTCCCAACCATCTGAAAATGATTGGGAACAACATCTACATTCAGATTACTTCTAATGAATTACTTAGATGTGCAATCTACAAGCGTGTTTGTTTTCAATAAATGCTATATTATAGTTCACTTTTGTTATTTCTATTTGCAGTTCATGGTGTGTGAATATCACTTGTTTGAATCCCTATTTTGTTGTAATGATAATGTGTAATAGTGTTTTTAATTTTTGCTAGTAGCTGGGATTACTTCTTGTTTCAGCATCCAGTATGGCTAGCAGGCTGACTTGGGATTATTTCAACCCAGTTGTTTGTGATGTTTTTATTTTTTTTGGCCCCGAAATACTGATTATGCCTTTGTTTAATGGTTATAAGGCTGCTCATTGTTTGAGTAGTGACCAAGCATAGTGGCACGTATATCCGGATGAACTATTTTATGTTTTTTAACTGCGACAAGTTATTGTGAAAAGTAGAGCTGTGATCTTGTATTATTTTTTAAGACAAGGTGCATCGTGTGCACCAGAATGCATAGAGAATGAATGTGGGTGCATGTGCTGAGAGTTTTGAGTTTACATGATATGCATTGATATGTTAGGCTGTCTATATTGAAACGGTAACCTTTCCAATCCCTTACTGTTTCACCATTAATCTGATTTACTTACTCTTCTGGGCTAGTTTCAAACATATTCAAAGTATTTGCAAACTCAAATTAAGTTTTGAAATCTGTCATGGCTGTCTAAATGGCATTATTTATTTACATATGAAAGAACGCTATAATTAGATAGGATTAGTAAATGTTCACGTAATATTTATAAAAATGTTTATTATATTATTAAAATTAGAAGTTAAATTATTAATTTTGTTGTTAATATTGTAAATTCGTATGTGGATAGATAATGTAATCCATATTATAATATATATAGGGGAAGCATAAATAAAAATATGTTAAGTGTTTCTTTAAAAATCTGTTAACAGATTTTCTTATTTTATATGTTTCAAGGCAAAAGTTTCTTGAAAATATGTTTAAAAAGAAAAAGGTTTTATTTTTAAATATATAAAAAAAGTATGTTTAAGAAAAGAGTTTTCTTTAAAAACAAAATGTTAAAAGATTTTTTATGCATATTTAAAAGTAAAAGTTTTGGTTCTTAATTAAAACAGATTTTTGGTTGTAAACAAGAATGTCATTAACGGCCACACCTGCATTCGGTAAAAGTAAAATTAGTTCAAAATCTTGCTAATTAAAATTGCATTAGATAAGATTGAAAGTTATTTTTAAAAACCAAATTAGAAATTGTTTACAACAAGAAATCTTAACATATAATAGCTTAGGGAACGGTTCTAACATTCCAGAAGTTATCTAAGATTTCAAATCTGGATTATATAAATTTTATAATATTTTAATTAAATCTTACATTAAATGAATTCTGAGTCAAAGTAAATTCCAAAAAGTGTTAAGCTGAACACATAAATAGGCTATGTTTTAAGCCTCAAAAAGGAGACATATAGAGATCCAGAAAGAGATAGAAAAAAAATGGAAAGATAAAGATATAAAGAGAGACAGAAAAGACTCCATTTTTTGAATGGCTTTACCACCAGTGTCCACACAGAAAATGACAGGCTAGAATGGCAAATTGTGTTGTTTTCTCTGTGAGGAGATTGGGGTTTTCATTTCCATCTGACCGTAACAACCAGACCATCGTCTAAGAAGAGCCAAAACCTAATTGAACGAATAAAAATGAAGATGTAGCCACCCAGAAAAGCCCACCAAAATCGCAGTTTACTAACCTACGTTCTAACTAAAATGAAGATATCGCAGCCACCCAGAAAATCTCACCATGTCCACAATCCAAGAACCTACGTTCCAGCTATAACATAACCGGTAAATAATCTAAAAAAAATCCGTAGAGCTCTGTGTTAATTCCATAAAATTCTTAAATCTTTCAAACTATAATTCAAGTTAGCTAGCTATATATAAGTGTAATAACTAAAATGTAAATCTTTCTAATGTTAAAACAATTTCTCAAATTCTATTTAAATTAATATTTAAAAGCTATAAATGACCTACTTATCCTATAATTTCCTTTATTAAGTAATGAATTTACTGTTTTACTAATTTAAATTATATCACTGGGGTATGTCTATATTTCTATTTTGATTATTTGTTAAATATTTATTTTATTATATGACAAATGCTTCGCAATAGCAAGCACATAATTTTATACAGTTTAATTAAAGAAGATAATATTTTGATATCTTCGCTTAATTATTTCCTAGCATTATTTCTCTGCATGCTGTTTCGAAATCCTATTTTATAAATAATAACTAATTCACTCTACGCTCATTATTATTATTTATTACCATTAATTATTGAATGATTTAATTTTATCAAGTGGCTTGCGTTGATCTAAATTTTAATATTTTTAAATTTATTATGTAATAATAATTAGACTAGCATTGAAAAACATTTAGAAGTATATTTGTTGGTTAACTTCTTTCTTAATTCCCTTCAAATATACTTTCCCTTCTTAAATTATTAATTATGTATGATAGCATCAATAGATCGAAAAGAGCAAAGTAAAAACGTTATAATAATTCCTGCTTGTAGCAAGTATTTTATAAGCTACACAAGAGTTGGCTTCTATTGATAGAGCTAATAAGCTATTGTTCTTGTATTTCATAATATTAAAAATATAATATTCTTTGCTTGGCGGATGAGATCTCTTATTTTAAATATTTTCCCGTTTTACTGCTACATATATCACGGTTAAGCCTGCACATCTTCTCATAGGGTAGTGCAGTAGCGAAGCCTGAGTTTAAGGCCAGGTTAGCACATTAGCATGTAAGTCCCCAGCAATTTCTGAATGCAATGTTCCTTTTCATGCATGATGAACGGTCTCGGATACTGGCGTCTGTCGCAGAAACCCTCAATTTCTTCATCCATCTACAGAGCGACTTTTACTATTGTTATTTACCTGTGTCGTAACACATTGATAAAATCTTGTGCAACCAACTCTACCTCCTTAATATGTCATTCAGCATTGAACTGAAACACTCTTGAAAGCCAGGTTCGATCTAAAGTGATTGAGCTGATTTGTACGCTCATCTTTTAAGATAAATATGTGTAATAATAAATGAAGTCAGTTTTAAACAAGGATCAGTATAATTACTTATATAACAGCCAAATACTAAATAGGAATTGGCATAACTCTTTATAGATATGACATAGTGATCATTATTTACTGCTGTAATTAAATACATCAGATGATTGTTAAAACTCATGTCATAAAAAGCATCAATTGTTACTTGTGTAAATATGCTTATGATTTATCGGTAAAAGAGAATATATTATCTCTTCAATCTTTATAATGCCTGCGTGCATTCTATGCTGAAATGTAATTATATTTCCAATTTTGTTTACTTGTAAATAAATGTATAATTAATTTAGTATATTTCATTCTCAGTCTCATTATTGATCCAATTCAGTCCAATTATAATTATTGTTTATAATATATATATATGTGAAGAACTATGCATTAATAATCATTTAAATTAGTAATATATTTAGTCAATTTAAGAGCCTTTCTTTTATTTAGCAGAGTCTTATTTTGTCTCCCCGATCTGTCAGCCGCGAATAAAGTGGTATGTTACATGTAACTTCAAGATGGTCATTCGTAGTGTCTTGAGTCCTTGAGTTCTGGCCGAGGAATCGAAGCATGGTCGGATTTGGGGCATCACACTCTTGGTCTGGTCAGCTTTGGTCTCTGCCTGGATTCTAGATTCTGTTACGCATCTGATTTGGGGCATCACACTCTTGGTCTGGTCAGCTTTGGTCTCTTTGTCTGGATTCTAGATTCTGTTACGCAAATGTACAAACTTAACTATTACAATATGTGTTACACATTATCCTTTGGGTCTCTGCTAATGTTGAGTGTTCAAAGATTAGATGTTGTGTTTCTTTGACACAATGACATAGCCCGCAAAATGAGTTCAATGGTAGTGTACAGTCACCAGTAATGGAGGAAGTTGTTGGCTGAGCATGGAGATTGTAAAATCAATTATGAAGTCAAACAATTTAGGCTCCACTAACCATTTTTTGAAGTTATGAAGTAACTTTTTATTGTTGATTCCTAGCATTGAAGGTCAGTTCATGATGATGGAGAATGTAGATCAGCCAATATGTATTTTGCTAATGAATTGGACAGGTATCTGGATGGTTATTTTCTGCTGGGAGATGATTGATGACAAGATTTGAAGTGGGCATTGTAATTGTGGGAACTGTTTTAAGATGGCAACTTTTAAGGTCTTTTGAATTTGAAAAATGCTTATGTCATATAAACCAAATCTGTTTTTGTCAGTGGTCATCTGAGACATCTACTTGATATAGAAATGGTCTTTCTTCACTATATGGACTTATTATAAATGTTTTTGATTTTGGATTTGAATGCCTTAGAAAAGGGTATAATGGGTAGATAATATATGATGATGATTGGTTGAATAGCTGTACTTTCAAGGATATTGAAAGGTATGCCTTTGATAGCAAGTTAGGTGATCTTCTCAGCTTCATCTTTAAGTTTGTTCAGTATATAGCATCTCATTGTTGTAGCCCTAAGTGAAATGAAAAACTAAGAAAAGCATTTGATTTGGTTTGATGTGCATGTGTGTATGCTTTATCTGTAAAGAACGACCAGGAAGTTTTGTTTGCATTGAATTTCAGCTTGTGTGGTTGTGAAATCTTGTAGAATTTTTTATAAACTGGGCAGATATTTTTGAAAAGTAGAAAAACAGTCACATTATCTATATACACAATGCATGTAATATGTTGTGGGGTATCTTGTATTGGGACCCCTGTGAATGTTTGCTGGATTTTTTGTAGAAGGGGGTTGATGTACAGTGTGAATAAGAGTGAAATGAGTGGGATCCTTGAGATATGGACTGCATAGGTAAAAATGACAGAGTTCTTGCCATTGGTGTGGTATGAATGTTATGGCTCAGTAGCAAATTTGAAAGTAAATATAGCAGAGTCTTGCAAATTATGGTGCAGGCTAACATGTCTATAAGTACCTGGAAATCAATAGAGTCAAAAGCTCCCTCAATGTCAAGCTGGGCTGCTATTAGTGCATATCTCTTCTTCCCTCAATCTGCTGAGTACAGGACTGCTTTGAAGATTAGTGCTGCTTGGATGGTTGATGAGTTATCCTTATGAATTGCATATTGGAGATCAGTAGATGCATATGTGGTTTTATTTTATTCTTGATGATTTTCTCGATTTAACTGTAGCAGTCCCATGGAGATGGGCCAAAGGTTAGAGTTATGGGTTTTTTTTTTTGGTGAAAATGATACTATTCCAATGTGGTGAATGCCTTCTGTAAGTTCAAGTTTCTATGACAAATGATTGGCTAGACCATAGATATTTAGCTGAAAAGTGGCTAAGATGTGCTAATGTGAATTGAAGGATCCCATAGTTTCCAGGCTGGCATGTATTGGGTGGTTGTTATTTCTGGTGTGCCAATAAAGTCAGCGGTAAGTATGAGTGGTTGACTTACTTGAAGTTTTTGTTTAAAGTATGAATAGATGCGCATTATTGTGTTATGGCCCACATGTGGTCTTGTAAGGTTGGCTAGCCATGGGAACTCTGTTGATAGGTAAGTGCCCTAGTGCCCATCTTATGTAGCCTCTGGTCCAGGTATGTTGCTAAATGAGGCATATCTTGCTTTTTTAATCTTTAGATAAATTTTTAAATGTTGTACATATTGCTGAATGTTTGCATAAGTTTTTATATATATATATTGTTGAGTATGGTGTGGTTTTATCATAGTAATTTGCCTAAGCAGCTCATCAGCCAGTGCTAGTAATCTAGAGGGGGTGTTTTTCTTGTGATATGGTTCAATGTTAAATGAGAGTATATTAATGAAGGCTAAGTATTTTTGTATAGGGTTGAGCTGCATGACTTTGATTTTAAGCATAATATAGGTCTCTGAAAATATAAATTCTGGAATGGTTGCTGGAAGCAGTATTATTATTGTTTTATTTAATGAAAGTGTAAATGTTTGAATCTCTGTGAGGTTGATAATTAAAGGTTGATAATTATTGTTTGTGTTGAGTGATCCAAGAATTGTTAGGGAGTTAGGTTCATGGTAATTAGATGATGCAGCAAAAACAAAGGTCTATCAATGAGGCATATCAGCCATTGTGGAAGGTGATTGCAATGTCTGGCAGAAAGCCCTCAGTACTCATAAGAGGAAAGATATTTTATGCAGCCATTGAGTGATAAAGTCTTTGTATTTCATGTTGCAATCCCCAGTTACACTGATTGGATATGGAGTAGCTGCAAGTAGTGAATTAATGGTATCATATTTGAAATATGCTAAGATGCAGGGGTAAATATAAGAAAATTATATTAATTGAAGTAATTGGATGATGGCTGGTCATGATTAGCAGGTGTGAATCTATATTATCTTGAATGATGAGAGTGGGCAGTTTGGTGCAATGACCAATCCAATGTCTCCAGAGGATACTGATGAGTCCCTGGAGTAGGCACAGAAAATTCTGTAGAAGTGTGTTGATAATTCACTTTGAGAGCCAGATATGAGGCTGTGTAAATTTGAGCCATTGTTTTAGTTGAATGATTTTGTTGGAGTTCAACCCTCTCACATTAAATGCAGTTAATTTAACTTTCATCAAGTTTATATAAAGTGAGGAAAGGTGTTATTTCTGTATGTTGGCATGGTGCTTGGAATGATTCATGATCACCATCATGGCTTGGCTTGACATCATCGATAGTCTGATCAAGAATAAGATCCATGTGGCTGAAGTCATCTATATAGTTGATTTATTTTAGCCATCTTTAGTTGATTTTTCTTGGTGGGCAGGCTGGAAGTTTTCTGGCTTCAAGCACTGCTGCTTCTATAGGGGGAGGCCTTGAGTGATCATCTCTGTTATGTGCATTGATATATTGTTCATTACCATGTGTGTACTGGTTTGGTGTCTTGTCAGTGTTACTGATATTGCCACTATTTGTTTTGGATTCATTATTGTTTCCATGGAGTCACCTGGGCCAGGCTTATAATGTTGGTTTGTTCATCATTCGTTTTTTTAATAGATAGGTCCAGAATTTCTATGTTTGTGTTTGTAGTTGTGTTTTGGTGGTTTTTGGATTGTTGATGAGGGCTGGTTTAAAAGTAATGGCTTATCTAGTGTAACGGTAAGAAAAGTAGAGCTGCTTTAACCTAACCTAGAGATGCAGAAGAGGGGGTTCGAACCTCACCTACTCCTCTAGATTGCTACTAAGCGACTTACTCCCCAAACCTCACTAGAATTTAATCTTAATGTATGCCCGGTGGTCAGGGAGAGAAGAGACCACGAAAAGGAATTTTTACATATATAATGATCAGATGTACATACGTATGTCACAAAAGAAAAACAATACTAAGTGGTTTTATTTATAGTGAATGAAAGATAACACAAACTTTTATTATTTACATTAAAAGAATTCATACAATGTTTTATTAATAGTGTCACAGGCTATTTTCACTGCAACCGGATAGACATATTTGAAAGATCCATTGATCGTAATGATAAGAACAGACAAAATTTTACATTATCATTTCTTTCTCTAAAATATTCCAGCCAATGGAAGTGTTACGTAAAAGAAATCAAAAGAGAGAGAGATGATTCATTAACTCTGTGGTTGGAGAACATAGAAATAAATAGGTGGTCAAACTCAACTAAACACTTTGGACAGGTTTAAATCACCGCCCTACTTATGATTTAAGAAGAATGATAAAGTGACCCCAACAGGAATTTCCAGCTATAATTGAAACATTTCGATGATATTTTGAGAAAGATTTCCTAATAAATATAAATATATAAGACCATGCACACAGGCGATAGCATATAGTGGGCTGTGAGGCTCGAGACATAACAGTTACCAAGAGGTTAACACAAGACCAGATAGCTCTGTCTCTAAACTAGGTTAGAGAGAAAATGGAATCCATTCGCTAAACGCATGACCCGGATTCAGAATCGGAGTTTTTGTTGCTTATGTCCAGTTATGTACATTTAAGGAACTGAGATCGACATGAGATCCCGAACAATTTATTTATTTTTCAGAAGGTCCGAATGGAGGTATGTTAACCTAAGCAAACTTGGCAAAAGAAGCACTGTATTTTATGCTGAGTGGCCCGGTAGATCACCTGAGGCACGATACCATATAAATACGGTCAACGACCTTTAAATTTAAAAAAGAAACCCTCTGCAAAATATATATCTTAGGAAAGCTCAACTATCACTGAAAATCTGCAGAAAAATAGTAACTTCACCTTTATAAAATTTGAATTAATAAAAAGAACAAGTGGGCGGATATTTTATTTATTAGTTGAAATTTAACCCATTCACCACTAAGCCAATGCTATTTAATAATTTTTTAATACATATTGTCAAAATGTACTCTCTCTTAGTACTAAAATATAAATGCGAACGTTTGATTTCACGCTCTTTAAAATATAACTTTAAATTTGTAACCCTTCATTGACTTATATATATATACTGGCATTTGATAAGGCTCTTTCTTTTATATGTATATAAAAAAAACTAAGTTAAAGTTTGGAAAGTTTTATAATATAATATCTAGCAATTTAAATCTTGATTTTAAAATAGAGTTTTGGCACTTTCTATGATTTGCTTCCTTTTCTTTCTAAATAAATATTTATATAAAATAAATAACTTGATTACGGGAGTATAATGGCGGAAAGTTAAACGAAGCATTTTTCAATTAAATTAATAAGAATTACCACCGCCATTATATGTAATAACCCTACCACCCATTAAAGTATTTAAAGAAAAAAGAAAGCAATTAATGAAATATAATTTCACAAGACTCGAATACATAGATTTAAAAAAACGGATATATATAGAAAAGCATAAATATACATTGAATTTGCAAATTGCAAAGATATTTTAATAATTTATGGGAACGTTACCGATAACTAGATGGGTGGGTCAAAATGAGTTCATTTGATGTTTCCCCGCAGGTCTTCTCGGTTCTTCAAATTTGTTTTTCCATGTTTTTGAAGGCAGATTTTTTTCACGGATACAGGGCAGATACTTTTGTTCTCTGGCTGGCTTACATGATTACGACTCCGACCTCAGGAACAGCTCAGGAGAGCGAAGGCAAAGAAGTTACCCCTGAATTTTTGCAGAGCAACACATTTTCTGGATTTTTTATTTATTTATATGCTGAAAGAATAGAGTGCAGCTTGAAGTAAGTACAGCAAGCAAGAGTTCACTATATTGTCCAATCTTTCAACAAAATTTCTTCCAACAAAATTCTTAAGATTTCTCTCTGACCTTCAGCACCGGTTACCCGCAAGCATAAGACCAAGAACAAAAGAAAAGTTCTTTATTTATACCCTTTTTCCATTATGTTTTTAATCTGCTAATTAGTAGCGAATCATGCCCGTTGTTTCAAATTTTTCCTGTTATCTATTTTTATCTAATTCAGAAAAATGTTTTACTAATTAAATTCCTTTTCTTAATGGATTCTATTTAATTAAGAAATTCATCAAATTCTACCAAATATATTTTAAAAATAATTGCAATTATAATTTTAACTTTCTATATTTTATTTTATTAAATCTTTTAATTTAGACAACTATTTGAGAAAACGATAAATTTAGTTTGAAAAAGAAACATACATTCACTGTGGTTGGACTTAGGATCTTAGTTAGTCCACAGTGAATGGTGAAGCCAGCATATATATATATATATATATATATATATATATATGCACAGCTTAACTAGATTGGAGCAACTGGGAAGTGAATGTATAGATTTTTTTTGTGAGTGTTGTATACGTTGGTTATCTGTTGTTTGATCCTGTATAATTTGATTTGCAATGCAGTCTGTTGCTAGGTGGCCGCACTGGTTGCAGGAATAATATTGCGGTTGGAACTTCTGATGTAAAGACAAAACATGACCTCTTGGTCTATGATCTAAGTATGTTTTCTGGATTTACATTGGAGTTTAGCTTTCGTTTGAACTATCCTTAGGTATATTGGATTAAAAGTTAAAACTTTCCCAAATAGCTCCATCATACGCTGGAAATCTTGAACAGAATAATCAAAATATTTATTTTTTAATGTACTAGTAATGTATCTTTGCGAGTTTTTTCCGCCAATCCAATTAATGTTGTGACTTGAGTTTAAAATTGGGTTTTTTGACATTCATCAAAAAATTCGATTGCCAGATATCTCGGATTAGGATGGTATACTATTTGCAGCACTGTATCCCAAAGTCCATTTTTTTGTTAAAGCTTCATAGAATAACCTGAAGAATTTTTATAGCATGAGATTTTCATCTATAGCTGATAATACAGTAGATAGAGGGGAAAAAATATTTTGAAAAAATTAAAGTATTCTCAGTATGGTGTTATTAAAACTGGTACTTACTGTTTGTAAAGCTTTTGTACTCCAGTGCAAGGAGGGCGAGGGTGCCTTGGCTCTCATTCATTTGCAGGTTAAGATTATTGATATCTTTTTGATTACTTTTTCTAAATCTAGTTGTTGTAGTGTTAACAGATAAACTTATGTTTTGAGTTAGTTGTTTGAACAATAGACTTGGCAGCTTTGACATACATTTTGGTCGAGTTTACAATCGTCGTTTTTATAGGAATTGCTTTGGCACTAGCCAATTGGTCATTGACTAGGTGGTGGCCATTTTTGGATTTTTTATCAGTAAAAAATAACTGTTTCTTTAGCAGATTATCTTAATTATTTTAAAATGTGAATTGATACTTACTTGTATTGTTTGATATTTGATTTCCAATTTATTATACATTACTTTTATTAAAAAGTGTGCACACTTGAATAACTTGCTAACAATGATTAAGCCACTGTTATTTTTATGTTTCAAAGGGTAAGCTTTATTGAGACTCAAAAAAGATTACATAAGTTACATTTGAAAACACGAGGCCTGTGAATCGATATTTACTTCCATTGTTTGACATTTGTTTTCCAATTTATTAAACATTACCGTTATTAAAAAGTGTGTAGGTATTTAATTGTTTTTTCAGGTTTGAACACAGACACTTGAATAACTTGCTAGCAATGACTAAGCCACTGTTATTATTATGTTTCAAAGGGTAAACTTTATTGAGACTCAAAAAAGATTACATAAGTTACATTTGAAAACACAAGGTCATACATACAAATTGATTCAAAATATTATATATGTAATAAAGGTTTACAATCTTGACTGTGATAGAAAAGAAAACATGATTTACATTTAATTCAAGAAAAATAATTATTACGTAACAAGATACATATGTCAAATTAGGTTTACATAGAATTTTTAAATGTGATATTGAGAAAAATATGGAAATACATGATAGTATGATTGAAAACATATGGAGTTGGGATTGACGCTAATGTTATATTGACATATGGTCCCATAAAAATAGACTCATTTGGTAAGAGTACTAGAGTTTTCATAGCTAAGTCTTATTGTTCATTAGTTATATACATTCCAAGTGAAAAAAAAAGTAAAATAGTAATCAGCATGAATTGCATCTTAGGAGACTAAAACAACACTAGTATGCATGAATTGCATCTGGGTGGAAAAACACTAGTTCAACATGGATTATAATTGGGAAAATGGAAAAACAGTAGTCAGCAAGAACTGCATCTTGAGAAAATGGAAAAACATTAGTCAGCACAAACTGCATTTTGGGAAAATGGAAAAATACCATTTGTATTCTGGGAAAAACCCCAATTAGCATGCATTGCATTTTGAGGAAAATGAAAAATACTAGTTGGCATAAATTGGATCTTGGGAAAATGGAAAGCACTAGTCAGTATTGATTGCATCTTGAGAAAATGAAAAAATAGTAGTTCAGCATGGATTGCACCTTGGGAAATGAAAAAATGCCAGTCAGAATGAATTGAATCTTGAGAAAATGGAAAAACACCAGTTATCATGAGTTCCATCCTTTAATACTAATGATATTAAGCAAATTTTTTTAGGTTGAAACTTGAGAACTTGCAACTGTTATACAGAAAAAAAAAACTAAGTTTTACTGAGGGAATATAATTATACAATTTTGAAAACAAGGTTGATATCTTTATTTTATTTATGTTGGTCAAAAATAAATGTGATTAATTTTTTCTATTAGTACACATGGAAATTTTTAAAATAAGTATACTAGGAAATCAAGTTTTATTCTATCTTTGATATGGCATAAAACTTACCTTTAATAAAGATGGTATTGAGCAAACTTTTAGGATTTAAAGTTGGACCTCTTGGAATGAACATGGTAAGAGGACTAAGATTTACTGTTGTATTTTTATTATTATTTCTTTCATTTATTGTAATAATCAAAAAAGCAAGTCATATATAACGTGACATTACTTTCATAAGCTTGTATTTATTGTAATATTTTAAACAGAATTAAACTGTTGCACATGCGCTTTAGATTTTAACTATAAAATGAATGTATACAGAGAACATACCAATAGCTCAAACAAGCTCTTAATTGATAAGTGCGGTATGAGAAAATATTCAAAATCTCTATCCAGAACCTTTCCATCTCCATGTTAGTGGAGAGCTAGAATCAATGTCTGGAAATTATGCACTCAGAATAACTCAAACAATTTATGATTGGCTGCTATTTCATCTCACTTGAGAAATGGACAAATTTTTGCCCAGAAAATCTTAAAAAGATGTAATGAGTTGTGGGTAATAGTTACTAATTAAGGTGCCAGTTAATCAGAGCCTATAAATATAATGCATTCAAGATCTAGTCAAAATAACTTTTAAAATAGACATTTTTATGTCGTCTTCTACAGAATGTCAGAGTAGACTTCACTCTAGGCATTTTGTCTAGCTGGCATAATGTATTGTCTCCTCAAACTAAAATAGATAAACAACAAGGATTATCACTGAATACTATTTTTAAAAGAATCAATTTGCTGTCTTCAATTGTAAATGGAATTTTGGAAAATTGCTCATGGGATGCCCATTATAACATCAATTGAATCATTTGTCTCTTCTTTAAAAATAATTTTGAAATAATGTTTGGAAATTATATGGATTACCTTGCTATGGATTATTGAAAGTTAAAACTATACCAGATGAAGCTAAATCTGTGGAGAAAATGCCTAACTCAATGAAAATCAATGAAGTTAATTCGGCTATGTTTGCTAGGTCTTATAAATTATTAAAATGGCTTGAACTATATAGAAAAATAAATTAAGTGTATTTAAACCAAAGGATTGGTAATCTACTACTTTTAAAATACATGATAAATGACAACCATAAGGATATTAGTCTACGAGAGTTTTGCTAAAGAATTAAACTATTCTCTTTACATAAAACTACAATTCAAAGTTAAATCTATAATAATGGATTTGTGACTATGAATGCCATAATATAAAAATATGATCATCATAAATTGATCAGTCATTCTAAAATGGATTAATGTATCAACTATACATTCTGAAGTAGGATTACTAGATGTGTTTTAATACAATTAAACACAGCCATTCAAGCTATTATGCAAGCGCTTTTTCTGAGTGTAAATAATAAATGAATAATTCCACTCACAACACGAGATATAGTATTTAGGAAAGAATAAATGAATCACTTATTCAATCCGACCCAAATGTATATATATGGGCAAATCTTAAGTGTTGGAAGTGAAAGTGTGAGAATAGATCACTCACTTTAAACAACTGTCTACGATATCCGAGTAAATGACGTCTAGTAAATTCTAGATAATTTCGTCGACGTCATTTACTCGGATATCGTAGACAGTTGTTTAAAGTGAGTGATCTATTCTCACACTTTCACTTCCAACACTTAAGATTTGCCCATATATATACATTTGGGTTGGATTGAATAAGTGATTCATTTATTCTTTCCTAAATACTATATCTCGTGTTGTGAGTGGAATTATTCTCATTTATTATTTACACTCAGAAAAAGCGCTTGCATAATAGCTTGAATGGCTGTGTTTAATTGTATTAAAAATTATAAAGCAGAGCGCTATATAAATAAATGTTTATTTACATATGTTTAAGTTTCATTTGAGAGTGACGTTTAGTAAATTCTAGATAATTTCGTTGACGTCATTTACCCGGATATCGTAGACAGTTGTTTAAAGTGAGTGATCTATTCTCACACTTTCACTTCCTATACTTAAGATTTGCCCATATATATACATTTGGGTCAGATTGAATAAGTGATTCATTTATTCTTTCCTAAATACTATATCTCGTGTTGTGAGTGGAATTATTCATTTATTATTTACACTCAGAAAAAGCGCTTGCATAATAGCTTGAATGGCTGTGTTTAATTGTATTAAAAATTATAAAGCAGTGTAACAAGGTGCGGACTGAGGAGAGCGATGGTCCGCCTAAAGTTACAAGAGAAATGGGTATATATATATATTACTAATACTATTAGCTAATAAAGTTACTAATAATCGGAAATATTAATATTTAATGGTGATGGGAATATTTTAATATTAACCGTATATTATTCATATATTTATTTAGAGGTAGTTGTTAGACTATAAAAGAAAAAAAAAAAAAATAAACATCGTAGAACTCGTGTTTTGTTGGGGTGTTTGTGGCATACGAATATATATATGTGCGTGATTAATGTATTTCGAGTGGATAGCAAATTGGAACAAAACGAGATCCGTCTGAAATGCGAAGGTATTTTGATGCGATGGCGACCGCAATGACGCAGTCATGGTCTATTCGGATGACGCAACCAGGGGATTTCGCCAGAGGGGATCACGAAAATGGAGGAGAAAGGACGAGAAGAAAAAGGATATAAAAGAAAATAGAGAGGGGATAAGAGTCTTCTTGCACGGGTCCAGAAAGTAATCAGAATAAAAGTGTATCATGCATCGAGTGGGGTAAAAACCTCAACTTGACAGGCAATGAAGGCCTGCCCCACAGTCCAGAAGGTGCTGCAAGGAATAAAATCAAAGAACGCCGAATTCCGGTCATCGACGGCAAAGAATAGTGATCGCTACGGGAAAATGAACCACGAGATCATCCAGCTATAGAGCCTTTATCATCGTAACCCATGCTTTTGGAATATTGAGGTAACGTGAACTTTATCAATTGCCTATTGAATTGCTATTACCACACAATCCGAGTGTTAAACGGATTGTGTCATCCATTGGAACTTTGGAATAATTTAATTTTCTATGATTAAAACCTGTTTTAATAAAACGTACCAACTACAAAGTCCGTGGAGGCAGTTTAATAGACGAACAATATTAATGTGTTTTGTGGGGCCTATTAAAATCCAAAAAGGAAAGAGAAGGGGTAATTTACTTTATCCGTACATGTATGCGTATGCTATAACATTTAATGAAACACGAGTTGTAAATAATGGGGGGTGGGTCAACTAAATGAATTTTAACATTTTCTTTTGTTGTGTAATAAATTGTTTTACATTAAAAATATCTTGTGGAATATTTTTCTTTCGCTTTGTATTTATATTATGTCAATCAAATTCATAGTTAGGGGCTAAAAATGTCATAATTAAAATAAAACGTATGCTCTACCTTGAATAACCAGCTTATAGAACTTTAGTATAGGGTAGCGAGCGCACTCCTCCAAAATTAGACGAGAACTTCATTCTGCGCAGGGAAAACTAATCGATAAGAATCGATTTTTAAATCGATTCAGTCATCAAATATACAGTTGATTACGGATATTAACCCACTTCCAGTTAAAGACAGTAGCGTCGGAATCCCTACTTCCCGTCCACGGTCTATTGACCACCACTCCCTGAGATGAGCTAGGCTAATGAACACCACCCCTTTTTCTTAATTACCGCGAAAGGTAAAGCGACTGCAAATATTTATTGAGTCGCTATCGGGGTTTATTCTGCATTAATAAAGTCCCGCGGTGTAATTCTTGTTTGCTCATCGCAAATAGGTTTGGCGCTTGGAAGCAAACACGCTATCCATAAATATGCCCGGGAATCATGCAGAGACAAAATGAATTCATATATCTATAAGGGTAAGTCTTAAGTTAACTAGAGCCAATCCTATGAATTTATTAATACGACCCTTCAGCGGGCAAAGCGGTTCGTTATAACTGGACGCCGCAACTGTGGGGCCTCTGGAGAGCGAGGGGGAATAGGAAGATAGTAGAAGGTTCAAATAAAAGAGGGCGCAACGACCAGTGGATTTGACACGAAGTCGGGATATTGAGCAAAACTCCGATACTTTCACGCATTTTACGAGGTTAAAGAAAAGAAAAACGGCGAATGATTTAAAATTTTTTTTCCGCGTAGATTTTTTTTATTGTAAAATTTTTTTTTTATTGTTAAAAAAAAAAAAAAAAAGACGAATGGAATATATACATGTTAGAGCAATAACACTGAGCCGTATTAATATGCTGGAAATGGATATATATATAGTCGCGTACGTTATCCGAGTTATTAATAAAAACTACCGCTAACCCTAATGGTTTTCGGAGGTCTAAATAGAGACATATAAACTATACGCGAACTCGTGCGCAATTATAAATTTTTTTTTTCTTTCTCTTGGTTGGAGGTGCGATAATAAAAGAATGGGAAATACGATGTCACAGCACATGGAAGCGTAGCACTATAGAGTAAAAGGACAGAAAGCGACAGCACTGGATGGGGGGCGAGGTAATCAAAGCCAGTCAAGTGAAGAGAGATTGATAAACAGTAATGGAGAATAGCATAAGTAATGAGGCAATTAGGGTTCAGAGATTTTCCGGGAAGATGTGGGAATCCCCTGGGGAACATATCCGAAGTTTAAAAAGATACTTCTGCAGGTACCCCGCGGAGGAAGAGGACAAAGTGATCATTGCAGCAAGCCACCTACAGGAACATGCCCAAAGGTGGTGGGAGGCATTGAGTGAACAACCGGGAGCCTTTAAGGGATACGAAAGAGCTCTCAAACAAGCTTTTTGGAATATAGAAATCCAAGAATATATATTCAACGAAATAAGTAAACAGAGATTTGGGGAGCCACACGATGAATATACATACTTCTTCAGGCGACAAGTGGCTCGATTGCGAGAGTTGGAGATGCTAAAACTGTCAGAAAGTCAGATCGTGGGCATAGTGTGTAGGAATGTGCCACCCGACGTGGCCGCAACAGCCAGGACCGCCAAAGGGGGGCTAGCTCGGGACGTGGACTGGGCACTTGAACAAATAGTGTGCAGCCAGTGGCGAAGAGAGATGGAAGAGAAGGAACATAAGAGCGTGGAAGATAGATGGGTGGGAAATCTGGTTTGTGATGATGAAGACAGAGCCCCCAACTACGCTAACCAAGCATGCCCTAAAGTGGAAGCACGCATTGCAGAAACTCAAGTAGAGGTGGTCATTGACTCAGGAAGTCAAGTTTCAGTATTATCAGAAAGGATATACTGGCAGATGGTAGAGAAGCAACCAGACATCAAGACACTACCCATAAAAGCTATACAACTTAGGATGGCCAACAACAAAAGAGCGAAAATAGAACCCAGACAAGTCTGGGTGGATGTACAGATTGGTGAGGAAGTGATTCCACATGTGTTTCTGGTCATGAAAGGGTTAATACATGAGGTATTAGTAGGGGTGGACTTCCTTCATAAAAACCAATGTACGCTGGATTTTCGCAGGGGGGAATTCAGATGTAAAGGGACACCCATCAAATTCATCACAACCAACTGGTGTGGATCTATAGGGATCAAGGAGGTAGACGAAGTAGAGGGAATAATGGAAGAAAAAATTAAAGAGATTAGGATAGTTGGCGAAGACAAAGCGAGGGCTTTTGGGCAAATACTAAAAAAATATAGGGAAGTGTTTTCAGAGGTGCCTGGAACGATACAGGGATTTGAGCAGACAATAAAACTTAGGGAGAACCAGCCATTTCAGGCACGATCATACCCGGTCCCCTACCAATACCGAGAGGAGGTCCAAAGACAAATAGAGCAAATGATGGATTGGGGCGTCATTTCCAAATGCTCATCCCCGTTTTGCAACCCATTGGTGGTGGTGAAAAAGAAGAACGGTGCGATTAGAATATGTCTTGATGCGCGGCAGCTGAATCGGGCAACGATTCCCGACTGTACCATTCCTCCACCCATGCATGAATTATTGGGAAGATTCAAGGGAAAAAAGGTATTCTCAACGTTTGACCTTACCGCCAGCTATTGGCAGATTCAACTTCGCCCAGAGGACAGGCAGTACACCGCCTTTTGGTACGATGGGTATTCATACCAATTCAACAGGATGCCATTCGGTCTCATAAACAGCGGAGCGGGTTTGCTACGGTGCCTTGACCAGACATTGTCGGAAGAGACGAAGAGAGTCGCCACGATGTATATCGATGACGTCGTGATAGCGTCAAGTAGTGTGGAAGAACATGAGAAGGAGGTCAAAATGTTCCTCAAGGAGTGTAAAGACAAGGGCATTAGGGTCAATTTGGGAAAGAGTAACCTAGTCAAAGAAGAAGTGACATTTTTGGGGCATTTGGTGGGCCATCAAGGACTAAAACCCCATCCGGACAAAATATCTGCCATCAGAGACTTTCCTATACCTAGGTCCAGAAAACAGATTCGTTCTTTCCTGGGCCTGTGTAATTTCTACCATCGGTTCCACGAACGGATGGCCGAACATGCCGAGCCTCTAGTGCATTTGCTAAGAAAAGATATCCCGTGGAAATGGGCTGATGAGCAAAGGAAAGCATTTGAGGACATAAAAGCAGAATTTGCCAAACAGGTCATGCTGGCATTCCCGGATTTTACCAAGCCGTTTATACTCCAGACTGATAGTAGTGGGTACGGTCTGGGTGCGACTCTATCCCAAACGCAAGAGGGGGAGAAAATGGGAGTCTTATATTTTATAAGCCGGTTGTTAAAAGGGCCAGAGCTAAACTATTCTGCTACCGAGAAGGAGGCGTTAGCCATTGTCTGGGCCTTCCAGAAATTCCGCCCACTCCTGCTGGGGTCGGAGGTAGCAGTGGTGACAGATCACAAAAGTTTAGAATTTATCAATCATAGCTATCTTACCAATAGTCGACTAATCCGGTGGAGTTTACTCCTCCAAGAGTACAACTATACCGTTCATCATTGTAAGGGGGTGGATAATATCGTAGCCGATATTCTCAGTCGGAACCTGGTGGGGCACCAAGCGGAACATATGAGGGCAGAAAATGCATGCATCGCCAGTATGGACCTACAAATGAGCAAGGAGATAGAGGAAAAATTGGCACAGTTAGGTGAATGGCAACGTCAAGATAAGGACTTGGGACCACTGATCCGAAGATTAGAGGGGGGTATGGACCCTCAGCTGGCGAGGAAACACCGCATATGTCATGGAATCCTTCAATCCCTAACGTGTGGAGAAACAAAGAACTGGAAGCCCAGTGTGCCAGGTCAGTTGAGAAATGAATTAGTAGCCTATGTTCACCAGATATATGGGCATTACGGGGCCTTAAAGACGGAACACCTGATTCGGAAATGGTTTTATTGGCCTGGAATCCACACCTCGGTGAAGGCCACAGTAGGGGAATGTAAAAGTTGCCAGAGAACCAAGCCAACGAACCGGGCATACGCAGCAAACCTAGTGCCTATCATCCCAACAGGCCCTCGTGAAATAATAGCCGTTGATTTTTACGGACCATTACCCGCGTTCAAAAGGAAAAAGTATCTTATTGTGGCGTATGACTTGTTCTCGAAACACGTGGCAGCATACCCCATCGCCCAGGCAAACACCAAGTTCGCAATTAGGATGCTTGAAACCAATTATTTCAACGAAGTAGGAAAACCTCGTGTACTCCTATCAGATCACGGAACTCCATTCACATCTAATGAATGGCGCAGATGGATACAGAGTCAAGGGATCAAACATTGCCTGACCTCGATTCGTAACCCCCAGTCCAATCCTTGTGAAAGAGTGATGAGGGAACTGGGGCGTCTATTCCGCACATATACCGGGGACAACCATCGTGGATGGGTCAAGCTCACCCCTCAAGTAATTAATTTCATAAACTGGTCCGTAAACGAGTCAACAGGTTTGGCACCCTTCCGGCTTCATTTCGGATGCCACATACCTTGCCTTATTAAGACAGCCCTTCCCGGAATGGAAGAGGGCCCGGTAGATATGGAAGATGACCAAAGCAGGGCACGGCAGACCATGCAAAAGATGGGGCAACGGAGAAAGAACAGGCAAAGGAATCGCCCCTATTTATTTAAAGTGGGAGATCGGGTCATGGTGCGTGCCCAACCTATAAGCGAAGCAAGCAAAAACATATGCAAGAAATTCTGCAACTTGTACGAGGGACCTTTTTCAATTGTTAAATGTCAAGGAAACAATGCTTTCTGGGTAGATACGGGGTCGGGAATTAAAGGCTCATATAATGCTCGAGCGCTGAAACCCGCACGAAGCCAAAGATCTTCCGCCGATGAGGAATCCCTGAGGAATCCGGCAGCGGTACCCGCCGGCAGAGAAAGAGAGTACAAGAGAAGTAAGAGCCTGTCAAACCCATAGCGCGTGTTTGAAGGCTTCCGAACGGGGGGGCATTGTAACAAGGTGCGGACTGAGGAGAGCGATGGTCCGCCTAAAGTTACAAGAGAAATGGGTATATATATATATTACTAATACTATTAGCTAATAAAGTTACTAATAATCGGAAATATTAATATTTAATGGTGATGGGAATATTTTAATATTAACCGTATATTATTCATATATTTATTTAGAGGTAGTTGTTAGACTATAAAAGAAAGAAAGAAAAAAAAATAAACATCGTAGAACTCGTGTTTTGTTGGGGTGTTTGTGGCATACGAATGTATATATGTGCGTGATTAATGTATTTCGAGTGGATAGCAAATTGGAACAAAACGAGATCCGTCTGAAATGCGAATGTATTTTGATGCGATGGCGACCGCAATGACGCAGTCATGGTCTATTCGGATGACGCAACCAGGGGATTTCGCCAGAGGGATCACGAAAATGGAGGAGAAAGGACGAGAAGAAAAAGGATATAAAAGAAAATAAAGAGGGGATAAGAGTCTTCTTGCACGGGTCCAGAAAGTAATCAGAATAAAAGTGTATCATGCATCGAGTGGGGTAAAAACCTCAACTTGACAGGCAATGAAGGCCTGCCCCACAGTCCAGAAGGTGCTGCAAGGAATAAAATCAAAGAACGCCGAATTCCGGTCATCGACGGCAAAGAATAGTGATCGCTACGGGAAAATGAACCACGAGATCATCCAGCTATAGAGCCTTTATCATCGTAACCCATGCTTTTGGAATATTGAGGTAACGTGAACTTTATCAATTGCCTATTGAATTGCTATTACCACACAATCCGAGTGTTAAACGGATTGTGTCATCCATTGGAACTTTGGAATAATTTAATTTTCTATGATTAAAACCTGTTTTAATAAAACGTACCAACTACAAAGTCCGTGGAGGCAGTTTAATAGACGAACAATATTAATGTGTTTTGTGGGGCCTATTAAAATCCAAAAAGGAAAGAGAAGGGGTAATTTACTTAATCCGTACATGTATGCGTATGTTATAACATTCAATGAAACACGAGTTGTAAATAACGGGGGTGGGTCAACTAAATGAATTTTAACATTTTCTTTTGTTGTGTAATAAATTGTTTTACATTAAAAATATCTTGTGGAATATTTTTCTTTCGCTTTGTATTTATATTATGTCAATCAAATTCATAGTTAGGGGCTAAAAATGTCATAATTAAAATAAAACGTATGCTCTACCTTGAATAACCAGCTTATAGAACTTTAGTATAGGGTAGCGAGCGCACTCCTCCAAAATTAGACGAGAACTTCATTCTGCGCAGGGAAAACTAATCGATAAGAATCGATTTTTAAATCGATTCAGTCATCAAATATACAGTTGATTACGGATATTAACCCACTTCCAGTTAAAGACAGTAGCGTCGGAATCCCTACTTCCCGTCCACGGTCTATTGACCACCACTCCCTGAGATGAGCTAGGCTAATGAACACCACCCCTTTTTCTTAATTACCGCGAAAGGTAAAGCGACTGCAAATATTTATTGAGTCGCTATCGGGGTTTATTCTGCATTAATAAAGTCCCGCGGTGTAATTCTTATTTGCTCATCGCAAATAGGTTTGGCGCTTGGAAGCAAACACGCTATCCATAAATATGCCCGGGAATCATGCAGAGACAAAATGAATTCATATATCTATAAGGGTAAGTCTTAAGTTAACTAGAGCCAATCCTATGAATTTATTAATACGACCCTTCAGCGGGCAAAGCGGTTCGTTATAGCAGAGTGCTATATAAATGTTTATTTATAAATGTGTTTTATTAAATTTCTTAAAATCATTACCTTAAGTGCTACCAAGGATTTAAACATATAAAATAAATTACCTTGTGCTTCTTAGTTGATGTTAGTTAGTGCTTATATTAAAATATTGCCAGTAATTTAATAATGTTGGAATACTCTGTAAAATGATAAATTTTTCCACAGAATAATTCTTAACTATTAGTCAAAATAGGATTACATATTTGAGAAATCCCTTAAATAAACTTTGTTTATGTTTGTTGAATTATTTAGTTTATAGTTATTATTAGTGTAATAATAAATAACTAATAAAGTTCTCAAGATAAGACTGAGATATGAAGGTATAGGTAACAACTTTATATTATTAATGATATTGGGTATGAGTGTAATATATGTGATTGACATTTTATATTGGAGTCAAGTTGTATTTAGTTAAACTAACTTATAAACTTTAGCAAATCCATTTATGTTTAATTGACTTTATGTTTTATTAGTCCTTGCATTTAACCTCAGATTATTAGGTTGCTAAATATTCTGAATCGATGATTAAATCACTAAAAAAATATTTTTCTGTATAGTACCTATGAATTGTATAATTTGAAATGATATACTATGCAATAAGGCAGTCTTATAGTATGAAGTTAAATTGTATTTGCTAATAGAGGGATACTCCTAATTATTTATACTTTAAATATAAGAAGCATAGTAAGTCATTTTAATAAAAGATATGAATATCATAATGAATGAAGCTATGTATTTTGTATATTATTAGGAATATTAAGTAAAAATTTTGCTTACTCCAAGGAGTTAAAAAACTAGTCAGCTTTTACAGAATGAGGTTATAATTTATTTGCTATTATTACAAAGATAATGAAGAACATTATAAAACATTCTTACCCTCCTGTAAGTAAGATTAGATTTTGAATTATTGCTGGTCAATCCTCTCCAAAAGAGTGTTATGTCTTTGAAACACTTTAGTTACACATGCAATTATAATCCAAAATTAGCTTATTCAAAGAGAACAAATAATAATAATTATTAAATTATGTTTATATAATTTTGTTACTTTGTTTATATATTTGTTATTTATAATAAAGCAATTGTTATATTTAAATACATCTGTTTGCCATTATTGAAACCATCATCTACATATTGTTAAAATAAAAGATCCAAGCTCCAAGTTATTAAATTACATATTCATTTTTAAATTTATTACCAGTACTATCTGAAATACAAATTATTAGGGTAGGATGCTGTACAATAAAATTCCCTTTTACATTTATCATATTTAAAATAACTTAATAAACTTTAAATCTATACATCTTTTAATTGAATGATTAGTGATTTAGTTAATAACCCTGAGAATTAATTAATTGAACATTATATTTAACTTAGAGTTAAGTGAGAGTTAACTTGCTAGACTTATTTAAAAATGCATATTAATTTATATCAAAATAGTTCATTACAAAAGAGATATCGTAACAGAATATATATATTTAAGATTACAATAAGATTATCATTTATCTATAAGAATATCCTGAGAAATGTATTGCTCTTAAATTTTAATGTATTATTAAATTCTGGAATAGTTATTATTATTTATTTTATGTGAAAATAAACAAGCGCTCATTTTAATTTATTTTTCGTAAATGCACTTGACATAAAATCCACTTATCTCAACCGGTCGTTTTTGTTCCTACTTGACTGGGTAGTTAATTTGTTAACATAACACATGGCCTGAGAATTTATATTTTATTATTTAATTTTAAATTTATAATACAAAGAAATTTAAGATAGCAGATGGTGTGAGAAATTGAGTCATGAATGTTTTCTTCAATCAATTTGCAGTGAAAATGTTTTTTCAGTATGGCCTTGATGATAATGTTATTTACAAGATTCATACTAATAGTAAAACGAAAAATGTTTTTGTACTGCTAAACTTCCATATTATAAGTAGTCATATCAATAAATGAAAAGACTATATCCCATGAGAAAATAAATAAAATCTGCTAACAATGGTGATAATATTAGATAACTTTGTTGTGATGTGCAAAGTAATGTTTTCTTTAAGATGATTGAG
Organism: Epiperipatus broadwayi; assembly: GCA_028023455.1. Taxonomy (NCBI): domain Eukaryota; kingdom Metazoa; phylum Onychophora; class Udeonychophora; order Euonychophora; family Peripatidae; genus Epiperipatus; species Epiperipatus broadwayi. Next base: position 13,283,775 of record JAQFVV010000019.1, read on the forward strand.
AAGAATGCCAATGCTAACAGGTAAATGCCTAAATAATTTATTAGAAGTAATAGAATTTAGTATATTGAATACTTAAAAATATTTCAATAATGTAAAGTTTATATATTTATTTTACTAATACTTAGCCTTAAGATGGAAAAAACTAATATACATAATTATGTTGGGTGTGTCTGAAAATATATCACTAAGTAATTTTACTGAACATCTTTTAGTTATGTTAAAAGAAATGAGAAGGAGAATCTTACTATAATTTATAATTCTCAAAAAGAAATGGAGGATCTTACTAAATCTCAAAAAAAAAAAAAAAAAAAATGAAAATTTTACTAGTAAAATTGATAATTCTCAAAAAGAAATGAAAGAGATTTTTACTAATAAAATGCCTAAAAAAAAAATTGAAAGAACTTAAAAATCAATGAAAAATTATGATGCAGTCTGAATTAATATTGAGAAGCTTAATGAAAGAATAAAAATATTTGAAATTAATTGTAAGACGGCTAAAAGGGATTCAGATCATAACTTGAGGAAATTAAGACTAGCTTGAGTATTTACAAAGATAAATCAGATACTAAATTTAATATTTTAGATGAGAAACTAGAGGAAGTTAGTACTAAATTAAATGATAAGTTGATAACAACAAACAATTGTATTAAATAGAAACTCAATCAAATAAAACCATAGAAAAATTCAAAAATGATCTTGAAATAAAATTTGGTAAGTCTGTGGAAAACTACAACATATCAGAAAGAAAGTGAGTTTATGTCAAGATGACTTGAAGGCTTAAGTCCAGAAAATAAATGACTTCCAGATCCAAAATAAAAGTAAATTTGATGATATTAAAAAGGAACTAAAGGGAAGCCATGCCAGTCCAAATTTGGAGAAATAAAAAGGGAATTCAAAAGGGTAGCCATAACAGATTAGTGAGTACAGCCAAAGTAGATCTGCTGAACTAGAACTAGAAGTTTTTTTAAAAAAGATGGAAGACAAACAATTAAATTACAGGGAAGAACAAAAAAATTACATGGAAGAGCTAATCAAGCAAATAAACAGATCAGGCATGTCAAACACACAGCCTGCTAATAAAAAATCTGCAGCATGTAACCATAATAATCATATATTTTTTGACAATATGGGATTTTTTGAATTATGATTATACTTACATAAATTAATTAAACCAATGGTATTTGTGCATTATCCTGTCTACCAAGCTTAGCAGACGATTTTTTTAAAAAAATATAATTGCAGGGGTATACTATAAATATTAAAAAACATAAATGACTCACAAGTAGTGGTCATATTTAATATTTACATTTTTTTTTCAACTTTTTTAAAAAAGAAAAATTTCTGCAAAAATTAATTATACTGTATTTCCAATTTATTTATTATTATTTTTTTGGATTAAGTCAATTTATTAATATAAAAATAACAAAAATATAAAAAACATAAAGGGTCACATTGCATGCTTTTTCGAAAGGCAGGATCTCAGACCTTTGTAAACACTCCATTGTATGCTGTTCTGTCAAAGAAAAATCACAAACTTTCATTGTTTTGCCAAAAATACACTTCAAAAAATTTTGGTTTTTATTAAATGTTGTAGTAAACACCACAAAATGTATTACGTGTTATACTGCAGAATGTATTAATTATGACATATCAAATCCCTTCAAATGTTAAAAAATTTTCAGCTACGTTCCCTGTGAATAAATATATTTACTCACAGAGGGCATAGCTGAAAATTTCTTAATGTTTGAGGTGATGTGATATTTATTTCAGGTAATGTTATGCATTGGAATTATAAATTATATGTTATGTTATTGTTTCTGCATGCAAGGCACTTCCGAGATATAGATAAAGCTGGTAATGTCTGCATCATTCTGAGTTTAATTGGGATCTGAATGTGAACAAAAATATACCGATGGTGTTTTCTTCAAAATTATTAAAAATTTATAATAATGTCAAAACTCTCTACCAATATGAATAAAAAATGATGCATCGAAGAACAATCTCGCAGTTTACAAAAAAAAATGGAAATTACAGTATTTTTTTATTGAAGAAAAAATACAATTTTGTATATGTAGAAACTTCATCACAGTTTGTAAAGAATATAATCTCAAGTCACTATGATACAAATGATAGAAAACACTATGACAATTATGACACTCAGAAAACAACAAAGTGTATTTACCAAGTCTACTGAAGATAATGAGGCTATTGTTAAAACTAGCTATTTATTAGCACACTTAATTGCAGGCATGTCAAAACCATTTGCTGAAGGGAATTTATTTGTGAATGCATTGCTGAAGCTATAGAAGAGTTGTGTCCAGAATAATTAAAGAAATTCAAAAATATAAGTTTATCTTGAATTATCATTGCTAGCAGAATTGATAATATAACCGAGAATTTAAAGAATCAACTAAAATCAATAACTTCAACAATCGCGAAATTCCATTGCAATTGATGAAAGTAAAATGCACAGGATACCATTACAATTAGCTATTTTTATTCATAGATGTGATGTAAATTTGAGAGTTAGTGAAGAACTTCTAGAACTTATTCCTATGCATGATACAACTACAGATGCTGATATCTTATGAAAGGTTTGATTCAATATAATTTACTGTTAAAAAGCTAGTTTGGCTTGCAACTGATGGTGCTCATGTGATAACTTGTATTACAAAATTAAAAGAAAGATGCAAAGAAAGTAATGACTATTTTCAACACTTTCATTGCATTATTCATCAACAAATATTGTACTCCAAAGTATTAAATATTAGACATGTGCTATAAAAATGTCACTAAAATTGTAAATTATATTCGTGCATAAGTCCTTAATCATTGTCAGTGTTAAATTTCTAAAAGATGTAGAAAGTGAATGCACTGATCTTCTTTATTATACAGAGATTAGATGGCTTTCAACTCATAACGTTTTGAAGTGATTTTTCAAATTTCTGGATGCAACTTCTATTTTTTTTAGAATCAAAAAACTATGAACGTTGACTATTGGGAGATGATCAATGGATAAAGGACTTGGCTTTTTCAGTTGACATTACAAATTATCTTAGTCAACTTAATCTTAAACTATATGGCAAACATCATATAATCACAATGTTATTTGACAATATTAATGTTTTCAAACAAAAATAATTGCTTTGGGAAAATCAACTTCAAAATGAAAATATATTTCATTTTGAATATTTCCAGTGACTATTACAAAAATCACTGAGGTGGAAATTTTCAGAATAGGCTAATCAAATCATAATATTAGAAAATGAATTTGAAAGTAAGTTTTCATATTTCAAAAATTGTAAAACTCAATTTCATCTATTTACTTCCCTATAAATTCAGGTTGAAACTGTAGATAATAATTTACAACTGCAATTAATTGAAATTCAATGTGTTTCCGTATTGAAACAAATATATATAGAAATTGGAATTCCAAATTTCTATAATTATTTATCAGTTGATTTCCCAATATTATTTTAACCATGTTCACATCACATATTTGTATGAACAATTATTTTCAATTTTAAAAAACAATAAAACTGCAGAAAGATCAAGATTAATGAACCAGCATACACAATCAATTTTTAAAATATTTACAGCTCAACAAATTCAATCAAATTTTGAAACGTTTGTTTATAAAAAACCATGCCAAATTTCTTCAAAAAAATAATACAATATTATTCAATTAAATTGATGTTGGTTTGGAAAACAGCTTCTGTACTTTACATATGTTTTTTAATGTAATTATATTTTGTCATATGTTATTTTGTTAATAATAATGTGTTTCTTTTAATTTCTGTATTTTGTTGCAATAGGAATATATACATACCAAGCACCTCTTTAAGTCATAATCTTCATCAGGTACCAAATTCAGAACCAGAAAGTACATCAAGAAACTTGACAGTGTTAAAATTCATTAAAGTGAAAGGGTTTAAGGGAGACTATTAGAATCCCTCAGAATAACTACATACCTTAGAAGAGTTATTTAAGTTAAGCCATCTAAGTGAGAGAGAAAGACTGGTGGTAATCCTTATTCAATAAACCCCACACATATGGTGACTTCACACTTGATAATGACAAGCTTTTGGGGTAAAGATTGTCAGGATAATTTGTGGTTATCACATATATATATAATAATTAATAAAACAAGACACAAAAGTATGTAACTTACTTTAAAGCTTGTATTAAAATGTTAACTAGAGGGAGCTTACCACTAGCTCCAAACAAGGTTTAATTTATAAGTGCTGAAAGAGAAAAAATTCAAAATCTCTATCAGAAAGTCCTTATTTCCAGACCAATTCATTTTGAGCTTATGGCTTACCTCAGTGAGGAGCTAGGACTCCAGACACTAGATCTAAAATACCAATTCAAAAGTCAGCACTTATCTAATACTTTACTATCAATTTGAAAGCCTGAATTTTTCAGACAAGTAAATGTCTTCAAATCTAGCCCTACAAACCAGATAGCTATATGGGTCTGAACTCAGTTCAGTTTCACCATATATTAATAGCCTCAGCAATATAACATCGCAAAAGTCTTCAGGGTACACTTATAATAATTAATAAAACAAGATACAAAAGTATGTAACTTGCTTTAAAACTTTATTAAAATGTTCACTCAAGAGAGCTTATCACTAGCTCCAAACAAGCTTTAATTTACATTGCTGAGGCTATTAGTATATGGTGAAACTGAACTGAATTCAGACTCATATAGCTATCTGGTTTGTAGGGCTGGATTCGAAGACATTTACTTGTCTGAAAAATTCAGGCTTTCAATAGTAAAGTATTAGATAAGTGCTGACTTTTGAGTTGGTATTTTAGATGTGTCTGAAATCCTAGCCCCTCACTGAGGTGAGCCATAAGCTCGAAACCAATTGGTCTGGGGATAAGGACTTTCTGATAGAGATTTTGAATTCTTTCTCTATCAGCACTTATAAATTAAAGCTTGTTTGGAACTAGTGGTAAGCTCCCTCTAGTGAACATTTTAATACAAGCTTTAAAGCAAGTTATAATTTTGTGTCTTGTTTTATTAATTATTATAAGTATACCCTTGAAGACTTTTGTGATATTATATTGCTGAGGTTATTAATATATGGTGAAACTGAACTGAGTTCAGACCCATATAGCTATCTGGTTTGCAGGGCTGGATTTGAAGACGTTTACTTGCTTGAAAAATTCAGGCTTTCAAATTGATAGTAAAGTATTAGATAAGTGCTGACTTTTGAGTTGGTATTTTAGATCTAGTGTCTGGAATCCTAGCTCCTCACTGAGGTAAGCCATAAACTCGAAACCAATTGGTCTGGAGATAAGGACCTTCTGACAGAGATTTTGAATTCTTTCTCTTTCAGCATTTATAAATTAAAGCTTGTGGTGTGATGTGATGTATTTGGCTTCTCCTTAAACGAAGTCAAGAATATCTCAGCAACTATGCCCAGATAAACCTGTTAGCCACTTTATTTTCCATTCCCCACTCTAAGTCTTCCCAGTGGCAAGCTCCCTCTAGTGAACATACAGTCAATAAAGAAAGTTACATTCAATTTTCAAAAGGCAAGTGGTAAAATTGAAAATGTTAACAGCCTTCCCATTATTGAAGTTTCAAATAGTAAGGATTCTGCAACATAATCTGCCAAAGGACATAAAATAGAACACCATTGAAGCAGATAGAAATAAGAGGTTGATGAAATTTTAATTCTCTAGAAACAAATAAAAGATGTCTTACTAAAGTAAATATAAGCATCCCAAGGAATCATCTAATTACTCCCTTGCAAATATCAGCATATCTACAATAACTAGCCTTATTCAAAATAAAACTAACTACAGGTCTAGGAATTGTCATACAAATAGAAAAAACTCTATATAAAAGTACTTGCTACAATAACTTTAAAACAGGCAAAACTCACTATATATATTGCCACACAAAACAAGCTAGAGTAATCAATGGATGCCAAAAGGCTTGTGCATAAAATCCCCAATCTAGTGCCTACTCATCCAATATCCCCATACTAGTTTCTGGCTTATGGCCTTTGTCAGTGAGGAGCCTTGGATCTGGCAGCACTGCACCTAGATGTGTGGCAATATATATAGTGAGTTTTGCCTGTTTTAACAATTATACACAAGCATAAGAGGTGGTGGTCATGTGATGTTTATTGGCTTAAAACCAATCCTGCCTAATAGGATAGTGGTGGCTATGATTAGGAAAGAACCAGACACCAAAATGTATGGTACTGAACTGGGTTCAGACCCATATGACTATATAAGCTAATGAGTTTGATTGAAAACATTAAGGTGTTATCAATTTAAGACTCATAGTTTTGTAGTTAAATGGAGATAAAAGATGGTTGCTGGAGGATTGCATTAGATCCTAAGATCTAAGTGCAGTGCTCTCAGATCCAAGGCTCCTCACTGACGAAGGCCATAAGCCAGAAACTAGTCTGGGGATATTGGATGAGTAGGCACTAGATGGGAATTTTATGCACAAGCCTTCTGGCATCCATTGATTACTCTAGCTTGTTGTGTGTGGCAATATATATAGTGAGTTTTGCCTGTTTTAACAACAGTTATACACAAGCATAAGAGGTGGTGGGCATGTGATGTTTACAATAACTTTAAAAAAAAATAATTAAATATTCCCAGAACTAGTATTGCCAACCAAGTTCCTACTGATGGAATTTCAAACCATTCGAAAAAAGTTCATAAAGATGAATAGCATGACCTGTGCATTAAATTAGAAAGGATCTCATGGGAGGGTTCCTCACTGCAGATACCTTATGCTAATTTGGGAGAGGAACAAATTTTCTATGGCAACTAAATACCATAGACATAGATATCAATTGCTTGGAACCTGAGATATTAATTGAAAAACCCATTGTAAATAACTGACCAATGATCAAAATAATTATTAAGGGAGTTAAAGTGCTAATTGATTCTGATAGTTAAATATCAATACTCTTGGAAGATATATTCAACAAAATCACTGATACTAACAAATCAGTACCCTCACTGCCAGTAAAACAAAAGCAAGTAACTCTAGCCAATGGTAAAAGGGCCAATTTACTCAGCAAATCTGGGTGACTGTAAAAATCAACAATTGTAACTTCAAACATATCTTTCTAATTTTGCTTGGGCTAATTCATGAGGTCATAATTGACTGACTTCATGAACAAGTATCAGTGTACCATTAATTATCAAGATCAAATTTTTACTTGTAAAGGAGAAAGAAACTTGTACTTTTAACCACATTTTTTAACAATTGATAAATTTACTGTATCAAAGATACACCAATTGAAGTAAATACAAAACTGAAATTGAAAGATTTCAAAGCATTAAATTTAGAGCATAGAGAAAAACTATCAATTAATGTCTATTTATAGGATTATATATTCAAATGAAAAATAATGAACTATTCCAACACAGGACATATCCTATCCCTTACCAATACAAGGTTGAGGTAACAATTCAAATAAAATGATGAAATAGAATATCATTAGAAGAAAAATGCACCTGCCTATAGTAGACTGCAAGAAAAATGGATCAATTAGTATTTGCTTGGATTCCCATTTTCACAATTAAGTGACATCCCAAAAGTGACATCCCTTCACCAGTATACAAACTGTTAATTAGATTTAAAAATAAAGCAATCTTAATCACTTTTGATTTGACAGCCAGTTACTGGCAAATACCACTTTACCATGAAGATCAAAAATATACTCATTTCAGATATGAGAGACAATCTTATGTCTACGAGAGGATGTTATTTGAATTGGTCAATAGCAGGGCTAGTCTAATTAGATGCCTGGACAAAATACTATCCAAAAATACTATCCAAAAATTGAAGGATATCCTCATGTATGTTGATGACATTGTCATTACTTCCTGACATTGAAAAACATCTTATACACTTGGAAATGTACTTTAGGGAATATAATGTTCATTTTAGGAGTATCAATTTGGAAATATGTAGAACTGCTGCCAAAGAAATCGAATTCCTAGGACACTTTGTGGAAATCCAGGATATCAAACCCCATCCTGATAAAATGGCAGCCATAAAAAAATTTTCAAACCCTCAAAACAAGAAACAACTAAGATCATTTTTAGATCTATGCAATAACTACCCTAAGTTCTGTAAAAACTTTGCTAGCAATATTGTGCATCTATCCAGATTATTGAAAAAAGATGAAAAATGAAGATGGGATGAGTCACATCCAGGAATTTAAATGTATCAAATCCAAATTTTTGAAAAATATAATGTTATCATACCTGAATTTCAATGAAATATTTTGCATACAAACTGATAGCAACGGAAATGGTTTGACAGTAGTAATATATGAGCTTGATCAGTTTCAAAAGCCACATAGCTTGTAATTTTTAAGCTGCCTTTTGAAAAGAGAAAAACTACACCACTCAGCTGCAGAAAAGGAGGCTTTAGCTGTCATCTGAGCTTTCCAAAAATTAAGCCAGTTTTTGTTGGGATCCCATATTATTGTTTTCACAAATCACAACAGTCTGGAATTCTTGAGTAAGAATTATTTTAATAATAAATGTCTCATAAGATGGAGCCTATTTTTGCAATTACGATTATAAGGTCCAATACCTGAAAGGGAAAAACATTGCTGTAGATATTGTAAGCAGGCACTCTATAGAGATTACCAATGTACATCCAGACACAGAAAACATTATTATCACCACTATTAGTTTAATAATTTTATGATTTGGTGGAAAAAGACCTTGAGAACTTACCTATGTAGCAGTTACAAGATGATAAACTAGGTAAAATTATTACCATGTTGTCTAGCCAATTTGATTCCACCAATAGAAGCCCCATCAGTTAACAAACTAAAGGAGATACAGAATATCACAAAATGTTATTATGTATAAAATGAAAGAATCTAACAATAAATCATGGAAAATTATTGTTCCTACTAGCATCAGAAATAAGCTGATATTTTATGACTATGCCCATATAGACATTATAGTCCCAAAAAAAATACAGAACCTATTTAGGAGATAGTTTTACTGGTCCAGCATGTGTTCATCTATTATAAATCGACTCAAACATTGTGAAACATGCCTAAAGTCCAAATATGCCAACAAGTTGTATGTGGGAATACTTCAGCCGATCCTACCAAAAAAACCTGATGAACTATTGGCCATACATTTCTATGGGCACTTTCCAAGATTCAATAAATATGTTTCTATTAGTAACTTATGATGTATTCTCCAAGTACATAGCTGCTGAACCAATAAAAACTGATGCCAAAAGTATAAGGTGTTTTACGAATTATCAGTTCCCATTTGTAGAAAGGCCCCAATCAATAATTACAGATCATGGTAAAGCTTTCATTTCCAATACATGTAAGAAATGGGTTGAAAAAACAAAGCATCAAGCATGTAATAAGTTCCATAAGAAACCCTCAATCCAACCCATGTGAGAGTATCATGCTAATACTGGGCAAATTTGTCTGTGTTTACTTGGAAGGCAACCATATACAATGGGTTAAGAAACTCAAAGAAATAATAACATATATCAATAGCACTACAAATTAATCAACCAACTTCGTATGTATCAGATTATAGTTCAGATAATACGAATCTTTACTAATGAACCCCCCTCCTCATTATCAACTGTTAATGAAGAAATCACTCATAAAAATGACATTATTCAAGCTATAATTAACAAAAAGAAAATGAGTAATAAATGCATTTCCCAAGACAAGCAACATCCACACTCTTTTAAAATTGATGATTATGTACATCCCAAATTAACGACCTGCAAAAGCATAATTTTAAAAATTCCTAAATTTATATAAAAGACATTTCCAAATTCAGGTCAGAGATAATGCCTTTCTGCTAGTAACCCTGAAAGGGACAAAAGTACCTCTAATGTGCGAAGTTTGTGGACTGTACCATGCTTAGAATATAATAGTTGCACACACTCAAACATAACTTATAGATTATTTGTAAATGAAAGAGAACAATATCCATAAAAATGCTAAAAATAGTTAAGTAGTTAAATGACGAGAAGTTAAAAATATGAGACCAAAAGTTTGAAAATAGATAAATATTTATACATCCCAAAAATCTAAACTGCAGAGGAGAGGAAAAAATTTTTTTCTCTCTTTTCCAAGCCTTAAAAGCAATTTATTCCAAATGGCCAAATTCCAGTTTAATAAAAAATAATAGTGATCATAATCTTAACTTTAATATTAAGTATTGATAATTTGATTTATAAAATGCTTTTATTGATTTTGGAAAATCTGATGTTTGTTTGTTAACTTTTGATATTTTTCAAGTCAGAATTAAATTGTAAAATAGAGGTTTAATATATTTAAATTCAATATAATTGTTTGAAAATTGATATATAACTAAGTTATATCATACTAATCCATTTGAAACATTTATCTTTTCAGTATATCAACTAGTTTGATAGATATGCAACAGAAGGCAGGAAAAATATGGAAAATATTCAATAATTTCAAGTATTGCACTGAACAATTCTTAAATTTTTCACCTGGTTTAGATGATGGTTGTGAGAGAAAACAGTTTAAATTTCTTTCATTCAATTCAATAACATTTTTAAAACTACTTTCAACTCTTGTTGTATGTATACATATTTAGTATGTATACATAATTATATTTGCAAGAAAATCAAGTCATACATCATGTGACTTAATTTAATAAGCTTGCACTACAAATGTTATATAATGAGCACGAATAGCTCTTAACAAGCTTTTTGAATATCCCTATCCCCAGACTGTTTTCTAGCTGCTGGCTGTTATCAGTGAGGTACTAGGATATTCAGACATTAGACCTAAAAAATACCAACTCAAGTCCAGCATTTATCTAATGGTTACTATTATGTAGAAAATCTGAAATTTTCAGACATTTGCATGTCTTCAAATCCAGCTATCTAACTTAAATAGCCATATGGAACTGAACTAAGTTCAGATATACCATATATTAATAGCTTTGGCAATATAACATCTCCAAAGTTTCAAGAGCAAAACTATAATTGCAAGGAAATGAAGTCATACATCATGTGACTTAATTTAATAAACTGACAACAGCCAGCAGCTAGAAACTGGTCTGGGAATAGGGATATTCAGAAAAGCTTGTTAAGAGCTATTCATGCTCATTATATAACATTTATAGCACAAGCCTATTAAGTCAAGTGATATATGACTTTATTTTCTTGCAATTATAGTTTTGCTCTTGAGACTTTGGCAACATTATATTGCTAAAGCTATTAATATATGATGTATCTGAACTTAGTTCAGTTCCATATGGCTATTTAAGTTAGAGAGCTGGATTTAAAGACATATAGATGCCTGAAAATTTCAGATTTTCTACTTAAGTTAACCATTAGATAAATACTGGACTTGACAAGGTATTTTTAGATCTAATGTCTAAACATCCTAGCATCTCACTGACAAAAGCCAGCAGCTAGAAACAGGTCTGGGGATAGAGATATTCGGAAAAGCTTGTTAAGAGTTACTTATACTTATTATATAACATAATTATATATATAATAAATCAGTAACTAAGTTGTTTGTTTTTATAATAAATTGGTACTATTAAATTTTAAAACAATTGTTTTAAAAAAAACAGCTTAACTAGAACCATTATTTAAAATGATAGCAAAAAGTTAAAAAAGAAAACTCAAGTTTTTAAAACAATGATCATGTTTTAAAATAGAAATAAAAACAGTCAAACAATTTTAAATATAAAACTTAAATACTGATTTATTATACATACATAATTATCATTAAAACCCAGTCAACACTTAGACAATCCCAATATCAATAACAATCAACAATTTCAAATTGTTGTCAAGGCAACCTTTTAACAATAAAGGTGGAAACCCATTTTTAATAATGGCCCAATATATTTATAGACACTAAAGAGAGATTGAAATTATTAATACACAGGTAAATATAATCTGTTCTAAATGCAAATTAATAAATAGTCAATTATAAATTTCAAATTGCATCCAAAGTATTACTTAAATAATAAGTAAATATAATGAGAATGCTAATAGCTCTAAAAAAGCTTCTTTTTTCTCAATAAATGCCACCAAGAGAAACATTTAAAATCTTTATCTAGAATTATCCCTATCCCAAATCAGTTTCGAGCTGATGGCTCTTCAGTGAGGTGCTACAACATTCAGACACTAGATCTAAAATACAAATTCAAACCCAACACTTATCGAATACTTAAGTATTAAGTAGAAAATCTGAAATTTTAAGACATTTATATATCTTCAAATCGAGCTAGCTAACTTAAATAGTTATATGGGACTGAACAAAATTCAGATCCACCATATATTAATAGCCTGAGCAATATAACATCATCAAAGCCTCAAAAGATAAACTATAATTTCAGATTTTCTATTTAATAGGTAAATATTTGATAAATGCTGGGCTTGAGTTTGTATTTTAGAACCAGTATCTGAATGTTCTAGCACTTCACTAACAAGACATCAGCTCGAAACCAGTTTGGGAATAGGGATAATTGCAGATAAAGATTTTTAAATGCTTTCTCTTGCAGCATTTATCACAACAAAAAAAGCTTGTTTAAAGATATTAGCATGCTCATTATTTTACATTTGTAAATACAAGCTTATTAAATTAAGTCATGTGATGTATGTCTTGATTTCCTTACTATCAAATAAGTGTAATAATGCTCAAGGCTAAATGGGCTTGTAAGTAATCATTAAAACCCAGACAACACTTAAACAATCCCAATATCAAAAACAAACAACAATTTCAAACTGTTGTCAAAGCAACCTCCTTTTAACAATAAAGGTGGAATCCCATCTTTATTAATTCTCCAATATATTTATATAGACACCAAAGATTGCAACTTGACCACAGAGATTGAAATTATTGATACAAAGAAGTTTAAATAAACCTCTTTAAACAGGTAAATATAACGTATTCCGAATGCAGACTAATAAATAGTCAATTATAATATTACAAACTGCAATTATAAATTTCAAATTACACCCAGAGTATTACTTAAATAATGTGTAATAAGTAATACTTAGGGTGCAATTTGAAATTTATAATTGCAGTTTGTAAAGTTATAATTGACTATTTATTAGTCTGCATTAAGAACAGGTTATATTTACCTGTTTGAAGAGATTTATTTAAACTTCTTTGTATCAATAATTTCAATCTCTGGGGTGAAGTTGCAATCTTTAATGTCTACTTAAAATATATTGGACCATTAATAACAATGGGATTCCACCTTTATTGTTAAAAGGAGGTTGCCTTGACAACAGTTTGAATTGTTGGTTGTTATTGATATTGGGATTGTCTAAGTATTAACTGGATTTTAATGATAACTTACAAACTCATTTAGACTTGAGCATTATTACACTAATTATATATAATTATGTACATATACTAAATATATATATATTTAGTATATACATACTTTTGTACATAAGTCATTAGATATTTCTTATGTCCAGAAATTAATTAGTCAATCAATATTTTTTATAACAAGTTCTAGTGATATATATATATGGAAACACCTTTGGAACAATCTCTATATGAATAATAAGATTATGTACATGGAAATAATGTTAAAATAAAAATATTATCTTAAAATCAACTAGGCTTGTGTGAATTGATAAATCTAAGGAAGGTCACAAAGTGTTCATGAAGATAACTTCCAGTATTAGCATCGATTAAACTAACTTTAAAATCCATAAGCAAAATATTACTAGATAAATCTAGTTTGCAAAACCAATAAACAGTTAATAATCAGGTCTATGAAATGAATATGGAATTCAAATTATGAATTAGGTGATAAATGAATTAGGATGTAGACAACTAAATGGATGACAAAAACAAATAATAATTAAATAATGAAAAATGAACTAGCTTAAGAGTGAGAAGAGAAAGAAAATGTGTTAGGGTGATGCATGATTAAGATAGTGATAGAATAGGAGCCAATAAAGGATGAATCAATTATGATAATGAGTTAAGATGAAATGAGGATGAAAAAATAAAAGAAAGAAAGATCCAGATGAAATATGAGAACAATGCTGATGATGAAGAATGAGATCCTGAACTATAAAACTAATATTGTGTTAAATGACAGTAAAATAAAATTAAGAGAAAATATGGATTCTAAGCTTGACTAAACCAGAATATTTATCCACGAAGTTAAAATAAACTATAAGTTTTAAAAACTAGAGAAGAAATTTATATCTTAGAATTATACAAACTCAATTAAATAATAAAATTAAACATGAGAGATCAAGGCAAAGCATAATAAACAACTTCAGACATAAAAAAATAAAATAAAATTACCATAAATTCAAAATTACGACTATTAATTAGTAATTTACTTTTCTACGGGTTAAAATAACTTAAATATTACTATTTTACAAGATATACTTGGATCAATGAGAGTATAACAAACAAAGACAGCTCATAAAACAAAATAGAATTTATAAAGAATATTTGACAATCTCAATATTAACAATATGAATTTTAAGCTTTACGAAGTACAAAAAAATTGTTAATAAAGCAAATACAATAATTTACAAACTATCTTTTATTAAATAAGTATGGGCAATATGATTAAGATCAGTGAATGATGTATCTAATGGTTCAGATAAACAGGTTATTCCAAAAACCAATAGATCATTAAAATATTATTTAAAATAAGACGTGCTTATGATCAACAGTGTTCTGACCAGTAAGCCAAAAATTCTAAATGTACTTTAAATATAAGAGCTTACCAAAACTCATTGTGATATGCATATTAATTGATGATGATTTTAAGACAGTAAGATGTGTTGATAGCAATAACCATAATACTATGAATGATAATTAGCAATAAGGCCACAGACAACTAAATAAATATATTTTCAAACAAGACTTATTTAGACTATTTACAACTTTACACAATAATAATAAATAACTGAAACATATATTTTAGAAACAACATAAACAAGGTATATTCATTTGGTTACAGGTATATTTCCTTTAGATTTATTTACAATTTTGATAAACTGATATATCTAGTAACTGTTATTCATAATATCCATCTATAAGCTGCTATTGACAGCATTAAAGTATAATTGAACTTTACTAATAAGTAAATATGATAATGACAATTATCATATGAAGCAAAAATAACAATTACTGTTTACCATTCAGCATATGATTATATAAATGTGGGAAGAGACACCAGAAGTCTAATATATACAGGATACTAAATTTTGCCTATGTCCACAGAATAATCATTTTAATTAGTAAAATATCTTACTGATCCATCAGCAAACTACTGCTTGATGGAAATGAAATGATATTGCATAGGTGCATCTCTTATTATGCCATACACAAAATAAGTTCTCAAATTACTAATAAATTTTGTTGGTTTGCTTGTAAACTGTTGACAAGGTACAACAGCACAATTCATATACTATTTTCATTTAGCTAAACAATATAGATAAACAAGTGTCCCCAAAACTAACTCTACCATATCATTGCTATACAATTTTAAAACATTAAGAACTTCACCATACACGGTGGAAAATAATCAGACATTACCATAAGGGATCAAACAATTTCCTCAGAACAACATTATATAATTGTATAACAATATGGCATATGCCAATATCTTTTTCCTAGGTACAAAAATGTGTGGACATCATCTCAACACAGGGGAATGGAATGCATACCATTATAATAATCTTCTCTAGAAATTAAACTATAATAGTTAAGCATAAAAGTTATAAGCCTCAATAATATAATCCTCTCATGGAATAAGCAATAGGAGAGTATACTCCATCTACCAATGCATAATATTAATGATACAATATTTAATAAAATTATATTTTTCACCCTTGTCAAATGGAAACAGTGGCAAGATAAAATAATTCTTACATTAAAAGCTAAGAAGATAAATATCCACTCAAACAATGCATATACTAGATAGTGTATAAAACCAACAAAAATAATATAAGTCAAATGACCATAAAATATTTTAAAAAGCATAATAAAATTTGCAATAATAAGAAACATACACAGTCAATGAAAAATAGCATAAATTCTATAAACTAAAGTGGACATATTAAATTATAGGCAAAATATAGTAAAGATATAAAATGAATGTATACTTGGTTATATAAAAAATTCCATGTAATAAAATAATTATGTTATTATAAATAAGTACTATTATGCTTCTGACAAATTATTCTGTCTGTTTACTCAAAGATAGAATGTCAATAAACAATTCTCATAAATGTAAGAGATGTGTATCTCTCTCTATCTAGACAAGCCTAATTTAATATTAACTTTAAACCAACCAGGAAGAGAATATATATATATTACCTTAATCTGTTTTCAGAGTAATTACATATTTATACCATAAATAAAAAAAATTTACCTTAATAGTATATCAAAACTAATAATAAACATGAACAATAATAAATAAAAATCACTATTATTATATTTTATTCTCATAGTTCTCAATCGAAATTCCTTCATTATAAGCTGACTGACAAGGGAGAACGATGTCATTGTTGGCCAGCAAACTATTCTTACAAAGTGACGCATCTATATTTTTCATATTTTATCATGGCAAAGTAAAATAAAATATATTTTTTTGCAGAATTTTGGATCCATTTTTTTTTAAAAAAAAAAAAAAGCTGTAGCTTAAATAATATTTTCAACTTTGACCACAAAAGAAAAATGTTAACTCCAGCATTTCACAATAGTAGTTAAAAAGTTGCTAATTACTTTTTTTTTTCATCCGTAATTTTAAACATTTTCTTTCATAATACTTATAAACTGTTATTGTTTTCTTTCATCAAGATTTGCATCAAGTATATTCAATTAAGCTATAAGTTAAATATCCTTTACATTTACCAATATGGTAAATGTATTCTAATATTCATTTTTAATAACAAAATAAACAAAGCATTTAAAAAAAAAAAATATCAGAATATTTTGATAAAAATATAAATTAAATTCACACACTATAATATATGTAAATTTTAATATCCTTTAAAGTAGATTTCATTTTTTAAAATTTAAATTCAGAGAGTTTTGTTCTAATTACTTTTAATCTGGTTCCTATTACATTTGGTATTATACCAGTCAAAACATGTTTATCCATCTAATATGAGCTGGAACTCACAAAATGTACCTCAAACCCAGTCAAGCCTGAGATTTAGGTCAGGAACCAGCCTGGATTTGAACACACTCTCTAAGCCCCAGATCAAACACCTAATGGATAACATAATAGTGATGGCACATGAGAATTAATTTTAATCCGGCCCACTAGCAAAGCGTGAGAAGACAATGAGACATCTATTACTATGACTAAACTAAAATATATAAGCATGGCTATACTTTTGGAAGTGAAGAAAAGAGGAATTCGAACTACCCAAAAGTTAGACAATAAAATATCGTTTAATATACTGACAAATTATTTACATACATTTATAAATTAAGTACATTAGTTTGTGCATGAATGAGCAAGCGATCTACCAAAGAATAGATACTTATATATTGTCATTCACGCTATTATTTCTCATATGCTTATTTGTTAATTAAATAATATATACTATACATAAACACACATCTTTGGTGGGTCCAATATTAAAATGCCAATCGATTGTTATAAAGAAGTTACATAAAACTGCTATTAACGCTTTGGATTATGGTTCTGAAACGTGGTGACTAACATTATTTAGGGGAGCGTTCCGAGATTCATTACATATATAAGAAAACTATTGTCATGAAATTACGGTCGTGAAAATAAGTAAAACACATTTGAAAATGACAAAATATTTAATGAAAATTCTCTTAATTAGCGCTGGTAAGAAGAACGCTTTATTTTACCCCAAGGCATATAGATACTCTTAAATACAGAAATAAGTTACAACGGTGGGATTGTCAAATAATTTTTTACTTTTGGGAAATATATGTATTCAAGCACGAGTGCATGTGCACGCAACTGTTCCCAAAAGCTATTAATACAAAATAGCTAACTAAAAATAATAAACTAGCTGAGCACTTTCAAAGGATCTTGTGTAATCTCTACAAATATGCAAACGGTAAAAACACACCTTAGTAATTTGATGAAGTGTCACTTTAATAAATTTACAATGTCATAATCATAGATTGCTAATACATTTAATGATATGCAAATAGGCTAATTCCATTTTTTTGATAAAGCATAGCACGTGTCCTTCCTATTTATGGTATCGTTGTCTCGTGAGATGAATAAAGCCTCTTTGATTTTTCTTTTAAGGTCATGTCTCTCTATACACACGATTGTGGGATTGTCCGGAATGCATTCGTGGTGACTTGTGCTCTGGTGCTGATAGAAAACTGAATAGGTAGAAGGATTGTTACAAGCTTTATTGTATGAATATTCGTGTTGTGTTAATCGTGTGGCTGAAGATGCTCTGCTTTCCCCATAATGTGCCTTTACAATTATTGTTGGAATGTGCAATATTATATACTGTGTGGGGGGTCTGTAAAAGTGGAGTTTGGTCTTTAGTGTTATTAATTAAATTGTTAGAATTTGGAGGGGTTCGAAAACAAAGCTGATATTTGTTGTTAAGGATGGAATGCAATTTCTTGTGTAAATTGGATATATATGGAAGCAATAATCTAGGCCTGTGTGTTGTGAGAGTTACAATGTTTATTCTGTATATGTAAAAAAAAATTTTTGTCAACAATGGATTGCCTGAACCCTAAATTCAATAGGTCATCTCTGTATTCTATTACATTTGCTTTTGCATCTGCCTCAATTTTACACAACAACCTGTTTCTGTGCAAAAAAGATGCTAGGCCGGATAATTTATGTGCTATTGGAGTGTTAGATTGGGGGTGTGTATGGCATCTGATCTCCAATGGTTTGATGGCCATACTATAATGGCAGTGGTTGTTTTCTCTTTGTATTTTGACATCAAGATATTTAACTTGTTGGTGAGTGTCATCAGTTGTGACATTCACAACTAGTGCTGCGCTGGTTTTCAATTCAACCTTGATCCGTGTGATGATCTCAGAGGTGGCAGCAATGAATAGGTCATCTACATATCTAGTGTATATTAGAAAGCATGACGGGTTTAGACTAGGTATGATTTTTCTCTCATAGTAGTTCAGGAAAATGCTGGTAACTGCACCACTCAGTGGTAAACCCATAGGCCCTCCAAATTCTAACAATTTAATTAATAACACTAAAGACCAAACTCCACTTTTACAGACCCCCACACAGTATATAATATTGCATGTTCCAACAATAATTGTAAAGGCACATATTATGGAGAAAGCAGAGCATCTTTGACCACACGATTAGCACAACATAAATATTCATACAATAGAGCTCACAACGATCCTTCTACCTATTCAGTTTTCTATCAGCACCAGAGCACAAGTCACCACGAGTACATTCCGGACAATCCCACAATCATGTGTAGAGAAAGACATGACCTTAAAAGAAAAATCAAAGAGGCTTTATTCATCTCACGAGACAACGATGCCATAAATATTCTGAAGGACATGTGCTATGCTTTATCAAAAAAATGGAATTAGCATATTTGCATATCATTAAATGTATTAGCAAGCTATGATTATGAAGGCAAGATCCTTTGAAAGCGCTCAGCTAGTTTATTATTTTTAGTTAGCTATTTTGTATTAATAGCTTTTGGGAACAGTTGCGCCGCACACGCACTCGTGCTTGAACGGTGGGATTGTATAAGATTGAAATAAATTTAATTAATAAAACTAGAAGTAATTGGCATATATATATATTTTAAGCAGAGCACAATTTTAATATTAGAGCATTAATACTGGGTCATGAAGCCAAAGAAATAAATATACGGAGTTTGTGGTGCTGACATTACAACCAAGAAATAACAGGAAAAGTTGTGCTTCTGGACGAAAGACAAAGTGGATAGGCATGCCGTGGACATCGCCGATGCGCAGGCCTTTTTGTATGAAGAAAGTGGATGGGCATAGCGTGTGCCAGATTTAGGGAATCACCGCCAGAGGCATTTTTATACAAAATAAATGTGGTTCCGGATAGCTCAACTATCTATGGAACAAGATATGAGAAGAAATCTTCCCAGATTAGAAGACTAGAAGCATGTAATATATATATATGAAGATAGGCCAAATGTCAGTAACGCAGTATGGGTAAATGTCACTAATGACATTGAATAAGTTTACTGCTTTAAAATGAATGACCCTTATTTGAATGCCATAATTTAGATAAATAATACACTATGCAGTTATAATATATACAGATGCAAGATTTTACTTAATAACTAAAATAGTAAAATATACATTAAGATTTAGACCCCCTCCTTTTCTGCTATTTAAAATAATTCACTCCCACCTTCATTGATTTTATAATAATGAATATTTGAGTACTGTATTTGATATTTCAAGAGGATGGGACAATAAAAAAAAGCTAGCAGTTATAGAAAACAACTAATAGGTCACCTTTTCAGAAATGAATAAATAAAATGTTAAAATTTCAAAGCGTTAATTAGCCTAAGTTCTGGATTCATCCCGGATAGAAAATCCAGAGTTAAACAAATATATTTTTACACTAAAACATAAATAAAATGTTGACTTGAAAAACAATCTGGCGAGTGTATTAATTAATAATGCATTATAGTGCAAGGGGATGTTAATTCATGGAGGTTTACTTTAAAAGAAAGAAAAGATTTTAGAAATTCAACTCTTCAGATTGCGTGAGATTTGCATATTAATAATAAAAACACATATAAAATCAAGTAATAAATAAATGACCGCACCAAAATTAAACAAAGTTAGAGCATATGAGGGAAAATTAGATTTATAAAAATTATTTAAGCAAATTGCATTTTAGAAAAGTTACAAAATTAAACTATACATTAGGAGAGATAGAGTTTGAGACTAGTGAGGCAAGCTAGATTTAATTTCAATGGTGGTGGTTTGAAATAATTTACCTTGCACAATTTTAAGAGTTCATATTAAAAAGTCCAGCTTGTGCATGGCAATTGAATTGCGAGTTCTTCGGTGGCAGCAAACTTCTATTAGCATTCTAAAGTTTTTAGGTCGGGCTTTTGCTTCACTCTTGGGCAGCAGAATGGTACAATAGCGGAAGATGATGACCAACAGGGCCAAGAAGGGTGGTGGACTTACAACTACATCTTTTTAAGTTTTACAGACGTGTAGTATGTTAACAATACCGTCCTCTCAATAGTAGCTATTTTGTTCTCTCACTAGTAGCTGATCTCCTGGTGATTTTCTATCAGGCCTTTTTATACTCCTGCCCAGGTGTTTCTGGAATGCTTTTAATTACTTGGTTTTAGCCTTAAAATCTAATCTCTGATCTAAAATCTTAAGTTTCCTTTGTTCGTTGTTTTTGAAAGATGCAACGTAAGATAATGTCCAAAAATAAATTCAAATCTATTTCCAGATTAGAAATAGATTTGACAAAATATTTATGACAAACGAAAATCTTTAATCTTAATCCCATTTTAAGTAAAAACTTTAATTAAAAAATACCTTCCCCAGATTAAAACAATAATGTTTCCAACCCTTTAATTATTTTTAGACAATTCGGTCACATCTTCCATCTTGGATTTTATAAAATATATACTTTACTAGGAAAAAAAAAATACTTTAAAAAGAAAAAGTTGTATAAATGACATATAATAAAATATTTTTAAAAAATCAATATTTTGTTAGTATTTTGCTCCTATATATATTTGAGCCGCACTTATGTACTTTAATAAAAAGAATTAATAATTAATACAAAAGAATTAATAATAATAAATATGTTATTGAAAGTTAAAATTTATAAATTTAGGCGCGCATCTCAAATATATACAGAAAATATATATGCACGACAAAAGGAGCAGGATGGGGTATAGGGTTTAAATACAGGTTAGTAAATGGAAATTTGAAGTTCAATCTTAAGCTAAGATTGACTGCTTCAGTATAAAGGCAAAAAGTACTTTATATTTATTTTACAAACAAATGTGCAGAGTATTTTTTCTTTCTTTCTTCTTGCTTTTCTAAACAAATCATCCTTAATCTTTAAACACACATAATGAATAGCATAATTAAAAGTTTAGTAATATATAGAATAAAATTTTATGCTTAAGATTTCTTGTCTGGTTTTAAATCTGAAGTCCCTTTTAGCAAAGTATTTGTTTTCCAAAATGGTTCCCATTTTCTTTAAATGTACGCAAGTCAAGTAGATTCTCTATTCCATTATTTATGAGTCAAAATACAATGGACTAACATTTTAATTCGGTTCAAATTCAAATCCAGTGTTATTAATTTTCAGCTTTTACTTGGTTTTAAATTCTATTATAATTTAGATGTTATCTTTTCTCATTCTTTTAATCCCCCTTCTACTATCTATGTTAGCTTATTTATACCTTTATCAAAGAGCATTATTGTACAAAAAAATAGACCAATTAAAGTGTTGTATGTGCATACAATTAATACTTCTCCACCTACATTCATTAGTAATGACTAATCAAGCTGTTCAAAATTATTTTAAATCTCAATAAAAATATTCTTAAGGATTAATTATAAAGATTAATTTAGAATAGTTATAATTTTAAATCTTTTTTATTATTATTTAATAATAACAAAATATCAAATGTTTCTGTATTTTTAAATTAATAATGACCATAATAAATTGTTGTTTTAATATTATTAAAAATTAGTCTCACAGATTGCATATAAAATTTCATACACATCCGGGCAGAGTGCCTAGTATATCTTGAACAGTCTAATTCTTTATCGTTCTCAGAAGATTTATTGATAAAATTTACTTAATTTTAAAAATAAAATTTGGCAACTATGATAACATACCACTGATATAATATACTAATATAATATATTTCAATTATTGTCAATTAAAATTTAAAATTTTACACCTTTGACCGCGTAAATAAAACTTAACAAACATAGAGACAACCATAAGGTTACAATATATAACGATCCAAAAGAAAGTGAAGAAAGCAGTCTACCGTATCTGCACTACAAGGGCGCCATCTAGGCATTCAACCTAGAAAATTTATATAGTAGACAGATACGTAAGTTAAAAAAAAATTTTTTTTTTTATTTTATATTGGTCGATTCCGACCGTTAGCCCATTGTCACTAGCTCAGTGGAGACGCAGAGATAATATTAACTTTCATTTATATCTTAAATATAAAAAAATAAAAGCCACTGCCAGTAATTAACACACAAACAACATTTATTTACGCATATATATAATCATTTTAAAATTTGAGGAATAACATTTATTATTTAGACTTTAATATTAATTTTTAATTTAAATTATTATTAAGATTTTAAATCATCCACACAGATGAATTTTATATTTATTTTAAGATTGTCGAGTATGAATAAACTACATAGATTTGCATTTGAAAAGAAAATATTCTGTCCCTTATTTAACCTTAGGCCAAAAGTTCGCAGTCAAACCAGCGTCAATCCATCTGATACCTTGATGTATTCAATGTAGCATGAAAATACAACAGCACAAAAAATACTATACTGTCAGGAATGTACATCTGAACAGTATGGTTAGAGAAGACATTGACTCTCATTCAGATAGGAATACTACGTCTATCTGATGAGAAGAACAATAAAAAAACTCCATAGGAAGGAACTGAGTCTTCCATCTTACTATCTCTTCCATAGGCAACTAAGGGGTGTGCGGCGTATAAATCGATCCTGCCCATAGCGGATCTCATACTACATCTACTAATTACACCAATATATCCCATCCATTGACCTAATTTAACTACGAAACAAATAACCTAAGATTACCCTCCCCTAATTAATTAATATAACTTTACAAATTTATATATCCATTTCTGACCGACTTGAATTTAATATTTAATATAAGTTCACACAGATGGATTTATAAAAGTTTGACATGGATTACACGCTCAAAAACATTTCAAAATAAACTTAAATGATCAAAATATAAAGTCATTGATGTAATTGCAGAGGAATTTCACAAGAAACGCATATGGCATTCATCATAACATGCCGCATTGACACCAATAACTAAAAAGACATCCGAATAAATACATTTTAGATATTCACCGTAAGATATTATTATTTACTGAATGTCTATATACTTTAATCATATATGAAAACAAAAACGTAATTAAACGTGAACGAATCCATGCAAGCATCTATGCCCAACTTAATGTAATGCATTTAATAATTCCTACAATAAATATTAATAAATAAAAAAAATGAAAATGGAAATGATTTTAGCAAACTTAACTATATAAAATTTAAACATTAATTATCAATTTGAAAATTTGAAAGTCAGATAAGAGTTCATTTTTTTAAAAAAAAAATGTTTAGCTTGTTAAATCGTTAAAAAGTTCTTAATTACTTGTAGTAAAAATTTTCAGTTTACACCTTACAGTAGAAGAGCTCTCGGTTCCTGGTGTCAATTCCCACAAGGACTTTCATGGAAGAACGGTCTGTTGTTCATACCGTAGTTCTCAATCCGGAGGCTGCCTTAGCTGGTTCAATCTTGGTATTACAGTCATTTTATTTGAAATAAGTGAGAGAGAGAGAGAGCGACAAGTGCGTCTTATTGCTATTCTCACAAAATCAAGTTGGAACTGTCTGGAACTGTTTTAATTTGAATTGTTTTCCTTTTATAATGATCCTCTGGATTCAACCGACAAAAGACGTCACTGTTTCATTTTTTTGTTATGGTCCGGGCCTTTACTGCTGCTTCTATATTGGACAAGCTAATTCTTTTTGTTATCTTATCTATATTTTTCCTCTGACTTTTTAATTATATAAGAGCCCCAAGGGCTAGTTTGCTTTTCGATAATTTGTAAACAATCATTTCCATATACAAAATATATAAATCTTTTTACAAAAATATTTTATCTTTACATCTTGTACTTTTTTTTAAAAAAAAAATACGTTCAAACACTTTTTTTTATTTATTAAAAAAAAAAAAAATACTTTTAAAGTTTTGCATCTGTGCGAATATACGTGCTTTTAATAAATTTATTTTTATTTGCGAACTTAAAGATTTTATTTTAAATTAATGTAACGGCATATTTATATACCGTTACATATATATATATATATCAATTATAAGTGTCCAGCCAATTTAAAGTATAATATAGTTTTACACTAAAAAGAAACAAAATAATTGTTTCTTCAGCCACAATTGGAATTTTAGATTTATCTAGAAATAAAAACAAGGGTGATCCTGAAATTAATTAAGTCAATCCCTTGTTATAAAGAAATAGGAATTGAATTTTATTTCAAGTTAAATCTAAAAACTCCGATTGTAGTTGAAGAAACAATTACTTTATTTCTTTTTAGTGTAATCAATAAAAGCATTTAACATAAAAAAAATTTTAATCTCTATTATGTTTCATATAATCATTAAAGGCAAAAAAATTTTTCACTAAGAAAAGAGTAAATTGAAATCCAAAGTTCAAGTTGCAATGAAGTAAAAGCAAAATACAATCAGTTGAGATGAGTGTGTATTATGTGGAGTGCT
Organism: Epiperipatus broadwayi; assembly: GCA_028023455.1. NCBI lineage: Eukaryota > Metazoa > Onychophora > Udeonychophora > Euonychophora > Peripatidae > Epiperipatus > Epiperipatus broadwayi. Next base: position 13,309,316 of record JAQFVV010000019.1, read on the forward strand.
TTAATATTGGTTGCACATTTATGAAAAATAAATTAAAATGAATGCAAGTTTATTTTCCACATAAAATAAATAATAATAACTATTTCAGAATTTAATAAAATGTTAAAATTTAAGAACAATAAATTTCTCAGGGTATTCTTATAGATGTATAATAATAATTTTACTGTGTTCTTAGATACATATTTTCTGTTATGATATCTCTTTTATAACAAACTAGCTTTACATACAAATTAATGTGCATTTTTAAATAAAGCTATCAAATTAACTCACTCTCTCTCTCTCTCTCTCAGTCCTAAGTTAAATACAAAGTTCAATTAATTAATTTTCAGGGTTATTAACTAAATCAATCTTAATCATTCAATTAAAAGATGTATAGATTTAAAGTTTATTAAGTTATTTTAGATATGATAATTGTATATCACCCTACTCTACTAATTTGTATTCCAGATAGCAATAGTAATAATAAATGGCATATACAAATTTAATAAATGAATATTTAATTCAATAACTTTGAAGTATGACCTTTTATTTTAACAATATGTAGATGATGATTTCAATAATGACAAACAGATGTATTTAAATATAACAATTGTTTTATTATAAATAATAAGTATATAAACAAAATTATATAGACATAATTTAATAATAAAATTTTATAACAATTTTAGTAAATATTATTGTTTGTTCTCTGTGGATAAGCTAATCTTGGGTTATGATTATGTGTGTAATTCTAAAGTGTTGCAAAGACATGTTACTTTACTGGAAAGGGTTGAACAGTAATAAATCAAAACCTAATCTCAGAAGGGTAAGAATGTTTTATAATGCCATTCATCTTTGTCATAATTAATAGATTATCAAGTGCATTCTATAAAAACTGATGAGTTCTTTAACTCCTTTGGAATAAGCAAAATTATTTACTTAGTACTCCTAATGCTATACAAATTACATAGCTTCATTCATTATGATATTCATATCTTTTACTAGAATGACTTACTATGCATCTTATATTTAAAATGTAAATAATTAATTAGGAGTACACCCTCTATAACAAATACGATTTAGTTTCTTGATACTATAAGACTGCTTTATTGTACAGTATAGTATTTCAAATTACACAATTCATAGGCACTATACAGAAAAATATTCTTTAATAATTTAATCATCTACTCAAGATGTTTAGTTACCTATTAATCTGAAGTTGAATGTAAGGACTAATAAAACATAAAGTCAATTAAAGATAAATGGGTTTGTTGAAATTTATAAGTTAGTTTAATTAAATATAATCTGATTCCAATATAAAATACAAATCACATATTACACTAAATAATTCATAATGTCTCTTTAAAGTTCTCAGATACTTTATTTAAATAAATTCAATTTTAATAAATATCTTTTGTTTGGATTGTATTACTAAACAAAATAACTTAATTTATTAGTTTTACATTTATGAATTTTAAATTAATCAAGATTTAGACATATAGAAATTTCATGCATGCACATACATATTTTAAATTGATTAACTTTTAAACATGTAGAAACTTCATGCACACATCCACATATATTTTAAATGGATTGTTGACTAAATGTAATCTCAACTGTAATTATCTTAATATAGTTATTGTAGAACTATTTCAAATTTTGTGTTATTATCTTTGATTTAGTTTATCCTATTTTGTATATTTTTCTACAATATCAGTTTCATGGGTATGTTTTCTGGGCATACATAAAAACAAAATTCAACTGCAATTTTCAAACAAAAAATAATAACACAGACACACATATTTTCTATATGCATCAATCCATAAAATCTGCTCAGGAGACAACTTTAAATACTTTCTACAAAATTTATATTCTCTTAGGTAGTTCTATGAGAGACTTTTAAATTTTATTTTCAATCATATTATCTGTTATCTAACCAATAATAGTGACAGATTTACTTTGTTTAATTAGAAAAAAAAAAGGATAAAATTTGTATAGTTTTTTGATTATATTAATTAATTTCGATGGTAAATATTAGCTTACATAATATATATATTTATTTTTTTATGTAGGTGAGGTTTGACTATGCTACTCCCTAACTTTGAGCACCAATTTCTTCTTAGAAAGACCACTTATGAACACATTATTCTATGGCAATACCATCCTAATTTTTTACTGTTAACATCCCAACACTTCAGAACATGACTTCTTAAGATCTACCGTGAATTGTTCATATATGCATTTGAAATGAGACTAACAAATTAAGATTAGTGCAGACAGCTAAATAATTTAAATAATAAAATTAGTTTATTTAAGGCAATATCAATTAATGAAAATTGAAATTATGTATGTATAGATCATTATAATTCCTTGTAAACACCTATGTAGGAAAAAATAGGTAACGATAATTATTAAAATTCAGATAGGCTTCAATATCCCATCTATGTACCAAAATTTCCTTTCCATCATATAATAATAAAATAATTTATATATTTAAAATAAAAATAAAGAGAGCCACTATTCAGGAGATAAATATTTAAATGTTTTAATTTTTGTAACATTTTTTTCTTTTTATTAAATAAGAAAAAAGAATATATTTTAAAATATATATATATATATGATTGATTAAATGTATTTTACTATAATTATAAAATATTTTAATAATAAATATAAATATTTAATATTTGATGTATAATAAAAAATAAAAATTAGAAAAAAACATTCAGGAAATTATAATTACTTTAATATGAATAAAATAGATATAAGAATAAAACTAGAAAATTAATATTAATTGAATAGTTGAAAATTATGATAAAAAATAAAGAACTCATTAGTTATATCATCATTTTAAATATAAATAGTGAATATACAATAAACACATGGAAGTATAATTTTAGATAATTTTTTGAACCTTTAAATTAAGATTATGTCTTATATATGTGTGTATATAAAATTAATACAATAATTTAAAAAATAGTTTTCATACAAAAAAAATATATAAAGAATATAATTAGATATTTAATACAGAATGTAAAATTAAATAATATTGTAATAGCAACACAAAATGTAATTTTTCTATTAAGATCTCTGGAAAAAGAATGAACGCATCAGACTAACTAATAAAATTTATTACATGCAGAAATTAAATAGCCAGTTTTATGCACAAATCTCAAATTCATAAACTAATTTATAATATTCTTGCAAAGTATTAATCTTTTATTAGGATTTACAAAAGATATTTTACAATAATCCAATAATTTTCTCACCTCTGCATAGACATGCTTCCCATTTATGAAGAGCTAAAATAAAATAAAATGACAAATTTCATTAATAGCTATTTAAAATGCATTTATTTATATTAAAAAAGAGAGAGAATAACTAGTTTCAAAAAGCCTCAGATAAACAAAGAATATATTAATATTTTGCAATTCTCAAATAAGTTATATAACTTAAATTCACATGTATTAGCAAAGATATCATAGATTGATATTATACAATTGTTAAAGATCAAATATATATATATATATTATAACTGGACCCCCATACAACCCTTTTATTACATCAGTTGTAACAATTTTCTGATGAGCATGCTGCAGGAAGGAACCATCAATTGGCATTCCCAATGCAGATGTTAACGCCCCCTACAACAATATTTCCTGCTCATCAGAGGATGTAGTACCATAGAGACTGGAAGCATCTAAACATTTCTATGTTTGGTTTTCCAAACAGCGCCATTAGAGTTCCGTCTCACTACAACCTGACTTGCCTAGGTCTAGTTATGCCAGACGTAGCTCAGAAGGCATGAGATTCTCATGAACAAGTGCTATAACTGATGAGTGATACAATAAAACAAAACAGAATTGGACAACTGGATAACCAAATTTAATTTTTAGTAACAATAATTTTATTAAATAACAATTAATTTGCAATTTCTAACGAAGTTCATTTCTATCCACATGATAACTCATTTTCATTTTACTTATGAAAGAGTTAGAAGCAGTTCTTTTTTTTATCAATAGTTCATTTACAAATTCATTTATGAGAAGAAGTTTGGAAACAGTCTAATTCAACAATAGTTCATTTTTGAATTCCTTTATGAGAAGAAGCTTGGAAATATTCTAATTCAACAATAGTTCATTTTGAATTCATTTATGAGAAGAAGCTTGGAAACATTCTAATTCAACAATAGTTCATTTTGAATTCATTTATGAGAAGAAGCTTGGAAACATTCTAATTCAACAATAGTTCATTTTTGAATTCCTTTATGAGAAGAAGCTTGGAAATATTCTAATTCAACAATAGTTCATTTTGAATTCATTTATGAGAAGAAGCTTGGAAACATTCTAATTCAACAATAGTTCATTTTGAATTCATTTATGAGAAGAAGCTTGGAAACATTCTAATTCAACAATAGTTCATTTTTGAATTCCTTTATGAGAAGAAGCTTGGAAATATTCTAATTCAACAATAGTTCATTTTGAATTCATTTATGAGAAGAAGCTTGGAAACATTCTAATTCAACAATAGTTCATTTTTGAATTCCTTTATGAGAAGAAGCTTGGAAATATTCTAATTCAACAATAGTTCATTTTGAATTCATTTATGAGAAGAAGCTTGGAAACATTCTAATTCAACAATAGTTCATTTTGAATTCATTTATGATAAGAAGCTTAGAAATATTCTAATTCAACAATAGTTCATTTTGAATTCATTTATGATAAGAAGCTTAGAAATATTCTAATTCAACAATAGTTCATTTTGAATTCATTTATGATAAGAAGCTTAGAAGCAGTCAAGCATTTATGATTTATACAGCATTTCATTATTTTATGAATTATTACTGATTGGTAGACATTTAAACTCAGCAATTCTTGGTTTGTGGAGCATTTATCATTTGGTAATTGAAGCATTTATAATTTAGTCAAATATAAAGGTATATTCATACACATAAACTCTGTTACATTACCCAGATAGAAGTAATATGCAATTGAACATTTCTAATCCATATAGTAAATACGTTCAAATATTTTTATAAATAAATTTGCGTATAGCTATTTCATAACTTCACTTTATAACGTATGATAAACATGTTCTAATATTTTATAAAACAAATTCTATGTAATTATTTCATAACTTCACTTTATAACGTATGATAAAGATGTTCTAATATTTTATAAAACAAATTCTATGTAATTATTTCATAACTTCACTTTATAACGTATGATAAAGATGTTCTAATATTTTGTAAAACAAATTCTATGTAATTATTTCATAACTTCACTTTATAACGTATGATAAAGATGTCTTAATATTTTATAAAACAAAATTTATGCAACCGTTTCATAACTTCACTTTATAACATATGATAAAGATGTTTAAATATTTTTATAAAAATAATTTTTATGTAGATATTTCATAATGTCAATTTATAATTTGTGATAAAGATGTTTAAATATTTTTATAATATAATTACCTTCCAGTTTTGCAGTCTAGTTTACTCAAAAAGAGGGCGGGTTATTTCATCTATTTAGCATTATCTTGGGAAAGTCATGGCACAGCATGGAGAGAGTGAAGCCGCTAATTTACCCCATTATCATTATAATTCCTCTAGCAAAGCTTTCTTTTTCCATTTTCACGTTTTGTTAAAGCTATATTTTAATGTGTCAAAAGAATTAAGTAATACACTTTTTTTAAAAAAACATTTAATATGTTCTGCCTCTCTGTGTAAGACAAGAGAAAAAAAAAGTTCTTTTCTTCCGACGACGTGCCTAATTTGCCTACTGCTTCAGTTTAGCCCAAGTGTCTTTTTCTTTCTTTTTAATGATTGGATAATTAATTTTTTTTTTATTGTGACAGATAAAAAAAAATAAGACGACATAATACTTTATTCAAATCCATCAATCACAAAATTAAAAATATAATTTTTTTTTTAACAAATCACAGCTTTTATTTACTTCTTAATTTTAAATGATAAACTTTTTTTTTTGCTTTATTTCATTCCCAATTAGACTGAATCACGCTAGACATTTTTAAATGGGGGGGGGGGGGGATCTTTTGAATATATATACGAGGAACAGTATATCTGTTTCAATATATATATAAATTGAACAAAAATTTTCACTGGTAAAAAATATGAATACAATGTTTGGATTTTCATGTGTATTACTCAAAATTTCTGCAGAATTTTAATTGTGTTGTGTGGATACTATGAGTAGCTTGTTATTGTTTCTACAAATAACAGCAATAAAAAACAGGCTACAGATCACTTATACAAATTTGACACTACCATCAAATGTAATACAGTAAGGTTCTATCCCTTTATTTCTATAGGAATTAATTCTGCATTTTGCTCTTTTTTAATCTGATGCCTTCTAAATTTCAAGTTAGATTACAATAATCATAATATATAACAGATTATCTGCAACAAGATCCACCTAAAAACCAACTGCATATATGGAAAAATCTACATTATGCATGCAAACACACACACACACACAAATATAATCAGTTTAAGTCCCTATAAGATAAGAAATTAAAAACATAGTGAAGAATAAAAAGTCCAATAAAAATTAAGTCGCTTATCAAAAATTATAGTATTATTTATTAATTATAATTTTTTTTTTTTGAAAATATATAAATACACAAATATGTTATTCAACATTACATATATTATTTCAACTGGAAAAATAGCTTTCAAATTATTTCTATTTATTAAAATTGCCTCCTATAATTTTCTTTTATTATGGTTTCTCTCTTCATGAAGAATTTTAACACTTTCAATATCAAACTTAAATTTATATTTACATGTCCTTTCATGATCGAAGAAAACTGAAGCAGTCATGATCCAAGAAAACTGAAGCAGTCATTAAATCATTATTATTTTTAAGTGAAACACACAGGCTTATTATATACCTGTGTCTATATATGTAATATATAAGGTATATAAGCACAGACTTTAACACAACCCTCCACTCTCCACTCTACCTCATAACACTGATAAGTTAACACTTGAACACATATGTTGAAAAGATAAATAATTACCAATATATGTATTTCATGCTAAACCAGCAATCATCAGTTGGTCCAGATTACAATTTCTACACATATATGCTATAAGTGCTCAGATATATATTAAGATAGCCAATCATCACACTTTAATGGACAGGCTTCAATCTACTCCACACTCCAACTCTTCAACTGTCCATCCAATTGAAAATCTGATGATGGAATACTCCAAGGCCATCCTGAGGCCAAGATTGTTGTCACACCCATGTTGACCTAAGGTCAATCTGACCCCTCATGTATAGGACATAATCCATTTAATACATATACAAGGGATGGGCAGACATCTCTACTTATGTAATAACTGAAACACAGACTTATTATATACCTGTGTCTATATATGTAATATACAGGGTATATGAGCACAGACTTTCACATGACACATCACTCTCCACTCGTATTTCATAACACTGATACACTTGAACACATATATGTTAAAAAGATAAATAATCACTAATATACGTATTTCAAGCTAAACCAGCAATCATCAGTTGGTCTAGATTACCATCTCTACACATATATGCTATGTGTATCAGTGTTATGAGATAGAGTGGTGGGTCATGTGAAAGTCTGTGCTCATATATCCTATATATTACATTATTATTTTTGTTTTTTACAAACTTGTATAACAATTCATGCTCCTTTAATCTTTTTTAATACTGCACTTCGCTATATATAATAGCATACATCCACAAAAAATATGATACACAACATTAGTTTTCTACTTAACAGGTATGACATTTTTAGAATTATTCACTAATTTATTTTCATTATTTGTAATACAAAATGAAACATTAAACACATTCTTATACTGTATATATCCTTAAAAAATTTCACTTGAGTATTTGAAATGTATGGGATATCCATTTTTTATTATCAATCTATATGTATTAATATATATAACAAAGCATTATATATAATGACATCTTTATTTTATTTTTTAAATTAACTTTTTTTATATTTAAATATTATTCAATAAATAAAACCATAATAATATTGTCCACAAATTGACATAATTATATAGAAAGTTTGAAAGCAATGATATTACTATTTATTTGTATTATGTCTAGAAAGAAGTATAACTAAAAGAAGACCCCTTGATTTCTCTTTCAGGTCTAAAGAAATAGAACATGGCAAATTTCAAAATTCATTCCGTATGTTTTTGTTGTTAGAGCTGTTAATACTATAATAATGCTAATATGGTAAATGAACATGAATTGCTCTTCAACACACATTAACCAGTGTGATAAACTTATTAGTTTTTATTTCTGAGTGAAAGACCAAAAAACAACACAGTCCCTTAAATAGATGTCATGTTCTCTTAAAGGCAATGATAGAAAAAATAAAATTGCTTCATTCCAAGGCAACAGTTGGGAATCAAAGCCAAAGAGTGCTAAAAATTAACTTCTTACAAATCTAGACTACCAATTAATGATGACCTTTTATTCAATTACCTACAATTGAAATTGACTTTCAAATGAAAAAATATTGACTGAATTGGAAGAAATGGTCAATATCAAAGAGAGGCAATATTAATAATTCAATTTAATAAAAGATCCTAAATACAAATAGTTCAAATAATGCTCCAACATGTTCCCAATATAACAAAAGAAATAAAGGATTTTTATTTAATATATAAACACTTTTGATCACATCAAACTACATTTTAAAATCATCACAAAAAATTTTCATGCTAGAAATGAAAAACAAGTAAAAGATGAAAATGCTGGAGTAAATTTGGATATGAAAAGAGAAATTAAATGCTAAGAAATTTGTAAATTTGTGGAAAAACATCGATATATTATGAAATCTTGGGAAAAAATCCAAAGCACAAATGGACATAGAGCACTCAAATAAAAATATAGTAGAATAAGATTATATATTGACTAACAGAAAATATGCATTTTAGACTATAATGTGGTGAATAGATTTAACACAAATAATCATCAATTAGTGAGATTTTAAATTGAAACTAACAAATCATTCAATATTAATAGACTTTAATATCAAATCAAAACTTGAATGAATTCTAAAATTAGTTATACAGCCTGTTCTTAAAAGCAGCAAACCATCAGTACATTTTCAAATGAGACAAGACAATGTATGAAATAGACATATATGATCATCAAAAATGTAAAGAAATTTAATCCATCATGCTGCTATTTATATATACACCTGGGTCTCGTCTTACGCGATAGATAGGTTCTTCAGAAAACACGCGCAAATGAAACCGTGCAAAAATAGACGTAACTTACATTGAAAAAGGGGGGATGCGGTCTGTGATTTTTCAAAATTCGCGTAAAAGCAAAGCACCAACGTAAAATTACTCTAAAATTTGTGCAAAAAAAAAAATAAGGAAATGAAATATGACTAATAAAAAATTTCAAATTTGAAAAAAAGTGATACAAGACAAACTTTTTTTAACTATAATATTTAATTTTATTCAAAATAATATATTTTTATGCATAATTTACATTTTTTTACACACGTTTTAATTATTATGATTTTCTGGTGACAACGTAATTAGTAATTAATCTTTGAGACAATGATTTTATTAATTGTTTACGAAGCTCACGATATCCAGACATACAACCATTTAGCTGTCGTTGGAATTTAAGAGCACGTTAATGATTAGTGTCATTAATAAGAAAATAATAATTGATTACGTTCTTTTTTAAAAAGCAAAAACAGAATGTGATTTAAAATGCAAAATTAACACGCACAATGTTTGAACAAATTTACATTATAATCTTGTAATATTTAATATGTGTATACATAAAATGTGGAAATCATGATTTTAATTTCATTATTGCATAAAATCTTACTATTATAAAGCATTGAAAATATTGAAATTACTAAGATGAAAGTCGAATTCCAATAATGTGCTATTACTTTCAATATAACGTAAGTGCGTGAAATTTATTATTTAAAGTAATAGCGCATTATCGGAAATCGACTTCCGGTAAAACACGAATCGCGTAACTTCAAAATCGTGTTAAATAAGTCTGCGTAAATAGAGACCCAGGTGTATATATCTAAATAAATCATATAATATAAAATATCTTTATATAACAGCAATAATTGTATATATATAGTGTGACCATGCCATTTGCCACAGTCATTTTTAGAAAGATTTAAAAATATCTAGTTTGAAAAACTTTTAAATTTATATTAGTTAATAATATTTTGTGTTAATATTGTATGCAAAATAAGCTTAAACTTGTTAGGTGAAGGGTTAATAAACCTATATAAAATATTTAAAGTAATATTAGTATAGTTTTAAAAATATAAAAGTAGCATATTATTTTTTAATTGATGCATAAAATTAAATTAATGTTTATTCTAAGTGTGGAATTAATTAATGTTTATTATATTTAAAAAATATAGTGTTAAAACAGCAGTTTAACTACAATATTTAATATTATATAATTTTTCTAATATGTTTTAAATATATTCTACTTATTATCACTCCCTTTAAAAACTTTTCAATAACAGCACATACCATTTTACTTTCAAAAATATTTATGACTTATAATGTTCTTTTCAAATTAAAACACTCCTTTTTTATTTCCAAAAACTTTATTTTTTCCATCACCATATATATATTTTGATGACCACGTAAAGTCGTCGACACACATATATAGTTATTAATAAAATTAGAAAGTAATAAAGGTGAAATAAATTAGCTAATAAATTTTTTAAAAAAAAAAGGAAGGAAAAGAAAAATTGAAATTCTAATGTCAAAATTACTGTGGATTGTGTAATAGTAAGAGAAGGGGAGGGGGGGCTGCATAAATAAAGAAATGTGTCTCTTTCTCTCTTGTAAGTCAAATGCTAGAAAGTTATTTTGTTTATTGTGGGAGAGGAGAAAAGAAAGCATAAAGAAATGTGTGTCTTCTCTCTCATTAAAAATATATATATATTATAACAAATTAAAATAAATGTAAAACGTAAATGTGAAAAAAATGAATGAATTGTAAACTTTAAATAAAATAAATGTAATATGTGATATATAAAAAAAAGAAACAATATGGCCGTAGGTGTGAAAGTCTGTTGGACAAATTAAATTCCACGGACAAAGAAATGTTATCAATGGAAGATCTTTGCCTGATCTGTTAAATTAATTGGGACTTACATTCCGGCCACTAATTAAATAAAGAAACATAATGATAAGAATTGGTTGGAAATCTAAGTCTTAATTAAAAAAATTTAAAAACAATGAACAAAAGAATGAGATTAAGAAAATTACAATTTGTCTGGCATTGCTAGTAGAGACTTTAGAGAAGCAACAGCTAAAAGAAAATGGAAGAAGTGCGTGGCTAGTGGCGTTAAAGGGACATGGGTTCGGATTCAAGCCATCTCATCACTGACTCGCAATGTAAGATCTTTGCCTGACCTGCTAGAGGGACCGCCGCTTCTGTAGCTGTCAATTGAAACTCAACCTAAAGAATCAACCAGCAAACTGGATGAAAATAACCCCACAAACTGAGGAAGTTAATGGAGAACCTAAGGAATCAACAAGCAAAAACTGGAACGAAAATAACCCCACAAACTGAGGAAGTTAATCAAGAGCGCTCGGAAGAAATACCCATGGGACAATTACAACAAAGCCTAGGTAAAAGCATGCATGCATTTTCATTCGTCTACTATTCATAATTAAATATAAAATTAATGATTTGATAAATAGAACTCTATCAACAGGACTTTAAGAACTTTTATATCTGATCTATTTTCATATATTTATTATAGCCATGTATTTATAAGTGTGTGTTATTATTATTATTATAATGTAAATTTTTATATAAAGTGTGAATATTATTATTAAACATGTCATTAAATTTTGTATCCTTGCTTTATTCTCCTATCACCAAGCTACGACAGGGAGGAAACTGTAATTAGTGATTAAAGGGGCATACTGATTTGTTTAGGATATTCATGTGCTGCTTGTTCATGCGAAATCCCAATTCTAAAAAATAAATAGCAAGCGCTGGACATTCGCTAAGTTTCTTTGAAATAGTTTGCTCTGTTCAGCAGCCGAGGGTTCTTGGCTGGGAAAAATAACGCCAAGATAATATGTACGTATTGCCTTGGGGTTCAGTCAAGGGTATAGATATGAAGTTAAATTTGTATCTGTATTAGCTCTCTGCTTGTATTGTAACGGCGTTGGTTAAAATAATGAATAAGATAATAAAGAATCTAAGTTGAAAACAATAAATGGATAAAGAATCAAAGTCGGAAAAAGAATTAAAGTATAATAAATTAAGTATAATGTAGAATAAAATAATCGAAATAAATATAGTTGAAAGTACAAATAATTAATCAACCGTACGAATAAACCATTTCCGTTATAATTGGGGGCCAGAGTCCGGGATATATATTGTCACGTTTACAAGTTCAGCACATTTGAATTCGAGTATAACAAAATTAATAGTTGATGCAATAATTAATAAACAAGTCAGAAAAATAGCTTGGTGGTAGACAAAGCAAGAAATAAAATAAATATTAGAGGGTAAAAGGAGAGAAAGAGAACGAAATATAACGTGGGAAGTTAGGTTGTAAATTGGAGTCAGTTGCGGAGGGGTCTTGAAGGCAGGCGTGGGTGAGTGATGATTAGTGAGTGAGACGGGGAGAGCTGAACAAACGTACCTAGTGTCCGTGAAATATAAAGTTAGTAAAGTAATACAATCCTATAAGGATAAGGTTAGATAGTAAAGCTGTAGAATACAATATAAGTGATTAATTAGTGTGTGTGTGTTAAATAAATTTGATGCACACCAGATCAAAAATAAAAATGGACACTCTAGTGGGCGAAATAGGAAAAACCTCCGAAGAACTAATGGAACCGTCTGGAGAAATAGCTAGTGACGGAGATATAGAAATTAGAAAGGGAATGGAGACAGTGGTTGATGATAAAAATAAAATGGAAAGCTATAATATAAGGGATATGTTCATGAAATTAATGGAAGGCCAGCAAAGGTTGTTTATGGAAATGAGGGAAATAGGTGAAAGAAATAGTAGGAAGATAGAAGAGTTGGGCGAACGACACAGTAAGGATTTTAGCCAAAGGGTTGAACAAGTAATAAAAAATGAAAACGGAAAGGCTCTAGAAAACATACAACTAGAGGTAACTCAGTTAGCAAACACAGTTGAGAGGATAGAAGTAAGGGTAGAAAGGGGTGAAAATAAAATAGAAAATATAACAGAGATAATAAGAGCTAACAGTAAAGAGCAAGAAAGCGCGAGCAAATGCTTGCACATAAATAACGAAAGTAACAATGCGGAGCAAATGCTTATAGGCCCAGAAGGGAAGACTGTCGGACAGGTTACTGAGTCGCTAGATGCGTGTGACAGCACTAGGCCTAATTACAAGACGGAGGATCAGGGATTTAAACCCCAGCCCAACGATCCGCACATCGGAAGAATGCAATACAATCCTCATCACGATTATTGGGAAGGAAGCCAGGCATTTCCTGATAGATCCGAAAGGGCTAAAATGTCCGAACAGACCGGAAGGAGTTCAGATCTCAATCATCCATAAGAGCAAGCCGACTCTAGAGGACATCGAAACAGTGTTCCAGGTCCCAGCACAAGTGGATATAAATATAGTAGAAAAAATGATAAGAAACCTCCAGACAAAAACTAAGAAAAAAAAGTAAACGGACGGATATGTCGGTTCGATGAAACGGATAACGTCTTGGAATCATGAGAAATAATTTTTTTTTTAAACGTATGACAGGTGGGGCAAATCGTCTCACGACAAATAATTAAAGTCACTATGATAAACAAAAAAAAAAAAGGAGTAGTGTTCACGGAGGGAAATTAATGATAGACTTTTTTTTGTGTGTATGATAGACTTAATGAGCTATAATAAGTGGGGGAAAAAAAATAATAATGATATTAACGGAGTAAAATCAATGATAAACTTAATGCGTATTTATGTGCAGTCAAGCACAGCAAGACCAATGTAAATAAAAGTAATAAAAAAAAAAAAAAGAAAAGAAATCTATAAATAATTTATTCGTATCACAATCTGTCAGGTATAAATGCAGATAGAATTAACAATTAAATAGAAGTAAAAATAAGAATCGTTTAGGCTCATTAAAGAGCCATTTAATAATTAATAAAATAAACTAAATGAACAACAGTGATAATGCTTAAATGATAGATATCACTGATAGGTGTATGAGGTTGCAGATTGAGGCATATGTGTGTGTGTGTATGCATTATGTTGGGTTGTATTTTGAGCTTGATTCAGCCGTCTCTTCGCACTTTAGATTCTCATGGCTCTCGATGGTTAAACTTTTAAATGAAGCGCCAGTAAGAATCCTGGACTCATTATATAATAAGAATTAGTGTCCCAATATAATAAGAATTAGTGTCTCAAAATAAATAAATGAAGAAATAAGAATTAGTGCCTTGAATAAAATAAATAAATAAAGAAAGAATAAGAATTTGTTGTTTGCACAAGATGAGCAGGCAGTAGAAATATCCTGCTATTCACACGCTTTAAACCCTGTTATGTTTTTTGTTTTGATAGAGTTAAGTTATGCCATGGTCTCGTAGGTGTTGAGATTAAATTGGTTGATCAGCCAAAATCGATCGGAAAGAATTGTGTAGCTTTACCTAGCTGTCTCTCTGCAGTCATCCTCATCATCATTATCACTCGTCATGACAGAGTGGGAAAGTATGTAATAAAAGCAGAAGTAAGAGTTGAAAGCAAAGAATTAAAATAGGCTCTCATCTCAGAATAAGATTCGACCCGATTTTAATTCTCAAAAACGGGCGGAGTGTAATGTGACGACCATGTAAAGTCGTCGACACACATATATAGTTATTAATAAAATTAGAAAGTAATAAAGGTGAAATAAATTAGCTAATAAATTTTTTTAAAAAAAAGAAAGGAAGGAAAAGAAAAATTGAAATTCTAATGTCAAAATTACTGTGGATTTTGTAATAGTAAGAGAAGGGGAGGGGGGCTGCATAAATAAAGAAATGTGTCTCTTTCTCTCTTGTAAGTCAAATGCTAGAAAGTTATTTTGTTTATTGTGGGAGAGGGGAAAAGGAAGCATAAAGAAATGCGTGGCTTCTCTCTCATTAAAAAATATATATATATTATAACAAATTAAAATAAATGTAAAACGTAAATGTGAAAAAAATGAATGAATTGTAAACTTTAAATAAAATAAATGTAATATGTGATATATAAAAAAAAGAAACAATATGGCCGTAGGTGTGAAAGTCTGTTGGACAAATTAAATTCCACGGACAAAGAAATGTTATCAATGGAAGATCTTTGCCTGATCTGTTAAATTAATTGGGACTTACATTCCGGCCACTAATTAAATAAAGAAACATAATGATAAGAATTGGTTGGAAATCTAAGTCTTAATTAAAAAAATTTAAAAACAATGAACAAAAGAATGAGATTAAGAAAATTACAATTTGTCTGGCATTGCTAGTAGAGACTTTAGAGAAGCAACAGCTAAAAGAAAATGGAAGAAGTGCATGGCTAGTGGCGTTAAAGGGACGTGGGTTCGGATTCAAGCCGTCTCATCACTGACTCGCAATGTAAGATCTTTGCCTGACCTGCTAGAGGGACCGCCGCTTCTGTAGCTGTCAATTGAAACTCAACCCAAAGAATCGACCAGCAAACTGGATGAAAATAACCCCACGAACTGAGGAAGTTAATGGAGAACCTAAGGAATCAACAAGCAAAACTGGAACGAAATAACCCCACAAACTGAAGAAGTTAATCAAGAGCGCTCGGAAGAAATACCCATGGGACAATTACAGCAAAGCCTAGGTAAAAGCATGCATGCATTTTCATTTGTCTACTATTCATAATTAAATATAAAATTAATGATTTGATAAATAGAACTCTATCAACAGGACTTTAAGAACTTTTATATCTGATCTATTTTCATATATTTATTATAGCCATGTATTTATAAATGTGTTATTATTATTATTATTATTATTATTATTATAATGTAAATTTTTATATAAAGTGTGAATATTATTATTAAACATATGTCATTAAATTTTGTATCCTTGCTTTATTCTCCTATCACCAAGCTACGACAGGGAGGAAACTGTAATTAGTGATTAAAGGGGCATACTGATTTGTTTAAGATATTCATGTGCTGCTTGTTCGTGCGAAATCCCAATTCTAAAAAATAAATAGCAAGCGCTGGACATTCGCTAAGTTTCTTTGAAATAGTTTGCTCTGTTCAGCAGCCGAGGGTTCTTGGCTGGAAAAAATAACGCCAAGATAATATGTACGTATTGCCTTGGGGTTCAGTCAAGGGTATAGATATGAAGTTAAATTTGTATCTGTATTAGCTCTCTGCTTGTATTGTAACGACGTTGGTTAAAATAATGAATAAGATAATGAAGAATCTAAGTTGAAAACAATAAATGGATAAAGAATCAAAGTCGGAAAAATAATTAAAGTATAATAAATTAAGTATAATGTAGAATAAAATAATCGAAATAAATATAGTTGAAAGTACAAATAATTAAGCAACCGTACGAATAACCATTTCCGTTATAATTAAAGATTTAAATCAAGCCAAGCAACAATCCATAAACCATTTCCGTTATAATATATACACATTTACTTGTTTACCATATCCAACATTTCAATCACCTTATTTGTAGTCATTTTCAAGGATCTACAAAATACATATTATATTTTTATAATTATAAAATAAAAACACAAAAATTTATCTATACCTATCATAAAAACAAATAACATTTTCCTTTTATTTATCCATATCTCTTTTTTTTATATATGCATTATATATACACTACATTTATTTGCTTCTTTCCTCTTCAAACTTTTTCCTTTTTTAAAAAAACTAACCAGAAATATATTTTCCTTTCCCTTTTTTACCTTTTAAATAATTATTTAAAAACAATACCTTTACATACAATTTTATTCTTTACTTAAAATATATCATTTATAGAATTCAGAACACTTATTTCTTTTTATATATAAACTCTCCTTTATCATTCTCTCTCTATATAATCTGACTTTCTCCAACATTTTTATCTAAAATCTAAATGCCCAAATTCATTACTGTGTATGTTAACATTTAAATTTTTATCACTCGGATGTTCTTTCAACCCTGTCCCTAATTTATTCTTTGTTGTACCAATATATGATACATTCTTATTGGTTTTTTTTTTTACAATCTAAACACACAATTCTATAAATACTATTCACATTTTCAACATTCCTATTTCTTGTTTCTTTTATCACATTACCTAAATTACACTTTGTATATACTGGTTTCAACAATAAATTGCATTTCTTTCCATATTTCCTATTTATATCCTTCATTATCTTTTTACTCTTTAAAAAACTATTTTTTGATACCTTATAACTACTATATATAAATTCTTTTTTTTTTCTTTCTTTCTATCCAATTTTATTTTATTTAATATTTTTCTTTCCATATAATTTATTAATAATTTTAATTGGATAATCATTTTTTATTGCCTCTTCTCTTATCTTACCCATTTCTCCCTTATATAATCTTTTCTCCGAACATACATTAATTCCTCTAATTATTCTATTATTAACAATATTTATCTTATGTATATATTCTACATCTGATTTCCAATTACTTAATAACCCATAAAAAGTACCCTTTCTAAATATACTTGTCTCAATCTTTACCCTATAATTCTTAATGATTTTTAAAATTTTAACATCCATATAATTAATTGAATTATTTATTTCCTTTTCCATTGTAAATTTAATGTTTTCATCAATTATATTAATACATTTTAAAAAAAATATTCTGATTTCCTATCATCACCATTAAACACTAAAAAATAATCATCAACATATCTCACATAAAATTTAGGTTTGTATTTCGTTCCATTAAAAAAAATATTTCTTCAAAATAATTCATAATGATGCCAGTAATTCACTTAAATAATTACCCATACTCAAACCATTACATTGCTTATATCTTCCATTGTACACAAATATAACATCCTTACAACATACATTCAAAATGTCATGTAATAGATTACATTCTATTTTAATACTTTTATTATCATCTTTAATATACATTTCCATAATTATTTCAAATGCATTATTTGGATCCATATTTGTATACGTTACATATATCCAATTTAATAAACACATATTTTTAAAGTTATTGTTTCTTTCAAAAACCATTCTTAACCTTTTTATAAACTCATTTGAATTACTAATATTATTTTTTCTTTTCCCCCCTATCGTTTTTCAAAATTTTATTAAATAACCATTTTGATATTTTCTCATATGTATCAACATTATTAATTATAGGTCTTAATGGTATACCTATCTTATGCATTTCTGGTATTCCATCTATCATAGCATCTTTAAAATCCATCTCTTCAATTTCACTAAATCCTGCTTACCAATATTCCCTTTTATATACATTTGTTATAATCCTATTTATTTTTTTATTTTTCTCTATTCTCTCATTCTTCTTAATCCTTTCAAAAGAATCTTCTCTTAATAATATTTCCATTTTTTTCCTCATACTCTTCTTTCATCAGTACAACTTTAGTGCAAGTAGCTAGTCAATTGAAAATAACTCTGGAACCAAACAAGGAATGCTAGTATGTTTATCTAATGATAGTAATAATAAGATCATGTATACCCGGGCACCAAATTGTAACTATAAAATTGTAATGCACACCAGAGATCATCATCCCTGCTTATAACTATAGGATCTAAGGAAAAAATGAATTCAAACTCAGTTTATTATGGTCTTAATTTTAAACTTAATCACCATTATGTAAATACTCTCGTGATAAGTTATTATTGCTAACTAAATAATCTAGACAACTTTCTTCCACAACCTTATCTAGATATATAATCTAGAGTGATAATTACAAGAATGTCATCCATATATTTTTAATATATAAATGGCTAGAAATAAATTACTAATCGATGCGGAGAACTCATAACTCATGTTTATAATATATAAGATTATTATTTAATTTAAAGTAGGATAAAGAAATGTTATAAATCCTTCCCATTTAATCCCACTACTTTATTTTTCGTTCTCAGCATCTATCACTTTCAATAGTCACAATTATATAACATTAAATGTCTGTGTTATGTTCTCCTAAATATCTTCATAACTGATAACTTTTAACCTTATTTCATGCCTTCCAACTAACTACAGATTCATTATCATTATTATAATATTATTTCCTGATTTTAATACTTACACTACTTGACTCCAAGCCAGCCCTTAGATTTAATAATAGAAGTACTCTTTCTCAAGATCTTGATCTGCGAATGAGGTGCAATTATTAACAATTACAATACAATGGATATGATCCCAAAACTTGCCAAATTAAATTTTAATGTGAGTTTAATAGTGGGAATCATATTAAATACCAAAAGCAGAAAATGGATTTTATGTCTGCTCCTAATATTCATAACATTGCAACGAACCAAATAATTAAATTTAATATATCTAAATTGACTATTTTCTCACATTTTATTCTCTTTCTTATCATCTGTTTGCCAAATTCAATTATTATTTTTAAATCTACTACATTTTACGAGTCAGGTATATTCTTTGTGCCCACGAAATGATCGTTCCCCCCTATTTAAAAAAAATCTTTCTTGGTTAATATTTTACAAAGATGAGTTATGGATATCATTCGTGGAAGTTAACTATGGAAGTAAACCATGGAAATCAATCATGAAAATGAATTATGTAAGTCAACTATGGAAATCAATCAATATAAGACAATTCATTTACTTAAATGTGATCTGGTATTACTTCTAGATATAGATGCAGGATATAAATTCTGGAGATATTTGGAATATTAAAACACAAAACACGCATGTAAATTCATAACAATAACAAATATTTATTATACATAAATAAGAAAGAAACACAAATATAATATCACTACAATTTCAAATATTATAATCATTATAAAATAAAAATTTACTGTCTTTTATATGAAATTTACTTTAACTACTAAAATAATAATAATAAATATATATATACTTTCAGATTATTTAAGTTTTCTTAAAACCGAATCACTGTTTTGACCCATATTTCAATTTAATATTAATGCACTTATGCACAGAACCAGAATTCCACATTTAAATATAAATATGAAATTATCTTATAACTTTTCACAAAGCCTATAAATTTCTTGGCCCCCCCTTCATTACAACAATTATAAATTGAATTATTCCAACAAGCAAAATATCTTGTATTCCTATGTAAAAATAATGTTATATCGTACTTTTTAACCATTCTAAATAATTGTTTGGAATATAAAACCATAGTTTTAATCCCATATCCCTCTGTAATTCTGATCATCATGTTACCATTTTAGTGACTGTAGACATTTTGACCGGCTAGTATGTTGCCACAGCCTGACGATGTCAATTTATTACTTTCCATATACTCTGACTACAGATCGGCCAGCCTATAAATTAAAGTAACCCTCTGCCATCCCCACATCAACACACACATCTGACTACAACCCTCATCCTGTCATAGCAACTTTTATCATATCTTGCAAAAAACCTCCAAATATATTATAGCACTATTCAGCAATTCACAACACACACATTAGCATCTCAGTAAGGGAAATTAAACCATTCATAACTTCAAATGTTAGCATTGGCCAGAGAACTGCCTTCTGAGGCTACGTATCATGTGAGGAACTAGTCTCTACACATTTACTTTAAATAAGCATACTAAACATTTCACAACAACCGTATCAATAATTCTCTACTTAAATAATAAAAATAAATGGAGCTGGGATCAAGTCCTCGATCTCTTAATACTGCATACGTAGTAACTGCATTATAAGATAGTTATTTCTATCTATCGAGGTGGTACGATAACTCTACCTCAGTAATACTCAGCATTTGTAGCTTCATATATAAATACACACACACAGAGAGATTATAGTCTTGATGCAAGATGACAAGTCAACCGATCACAAACCAAACCCATGTACTATATTAATTTCAAAAGTCAGGCATCCAGCAACATCCATCCAATCTTTATACTCATAACAGATCGCATCAACACATTAAGGCATAGCCACGACCATTCAAATACTTTTTCACACATCTAATAATATGCATATAATTTTGCTAATGACAAAATCTTTCCTCTTTTTTTCATTTCATATGACAAATATATAAGCATTTATGCATGCTCACTATTATACAGTAACATTTTTTTCTCAATAGTTTCTTATGGATCAAAATCATTTCTCTCTCTCTCTCTCTTTTTTTACAAAAAAAAAAATTCCTATAACTGTTAAATATCTATCACAAATACTACCAACATATAAATAAAAGTAAAATAAATAAATAATAAAACATTAAGGATTGTCTCTTTGTTATGAGTTCCTTCGAAGCTAAGTCTGAAGATTTTGATACTTGACAAAAAACACATCTGTATTATCCACAGACACCAATTACCAGTTTTAGTTCACTGCCTTGGGAAAACACATTATATCTGTCTTTAATGATTATAGATGCACATAAAATTCTTTTATGCAAGATGTAGCTACATTGATACTTGATGTCTTCATATTTAATCACGATAATTAAACTTGTCGAAAATTATACCTGCAGATGACTTTCATTTTTTTTAAATACTTTTCTTCCGGTTCGAATTCAGATGCTTGGTTTCACATTTTAGTCCATAACTTTAGTTTCTTTAATTTTCATCATCATTATTTTTTTTTTTTTTTTAGTTTCTTTCAGGAGAAAAGAAAATAATAATTTTCAAATAAAATAGTGTTCTAGATGTTTTTTTCTTTTTACTATATTCTTAGGTTGGAGCCTCAACCAAAAAAAAAAATTGCTAATAAGTCTGACGAGTAATTGACTAATTTTATATTAAAGTCTGATCATTCCTTGTAGTTTTATTAATTAAGCCATGGATACAATACTGTTCTTGAGATGTCTTCTTTAAACGAACTGTTAAATGCCAACTATGAATATTGAGGTATTGAATACAGCATCTTTTGTTGTGAACTAATTTCGCGATAGCTGATTTTGGAGAGAGAGAACTATACACCATTTATAATTGAATTAGCACTTCATCTTTAAGTAATATATACACACTTCTTAACAAGTTGAGTCAATTGCTATCTCCGAGAGAGAAAACGATCAGAGAAGATGGTCAGATACTGAATTAGCAAGAGCACCCTTTTCCCTTCATTTTCCTTAGCTTTTATAAGGGGGTAAAAAAAACCACCTGCAAGTTTCCTTTTTCCCATGCTTTGTTTCTTCTAATTTACGATTCTCTCTCTGAGGTAAACCTTTGACTCCATTTGTTAAATGTTGGTTTGGGTTTATTGCTTTCAGCTCCGATTTCATTTTATTTTCTTCTTTCTTAACACATTTTACACCGCTTTGATTTACAAGAACTATTCAAAAAAAATAATAGAATTACTGGTATTTTATAAAACTGATATTATATAAATAAATCTCTGATTTAAAACTTAAATCAAATTTAGAATTGAAAACAATAACCAATTCCTGTAAAATCCATACAAAATCAATTCATTTTACATTATACTATCAAATAATCTATAGTACAATGTGTAAATTTCCACGAAGAAAAAAAAATCTATAAATGCATCATACACACTCATACGCATGCACAGACTCACAATACTAAATAGTAACTGCTCGTTAATATTCATTTCAGTACAAAATATCTTTTATTCATATTAGTACAAAATATCTTTCCTAAAAAAAAATAACCCATTCTCATGAAAAGAACTGTCAAACTAATGCTATCTATAACAAGTTCAATTTCTATTTGTACCAACATTTCTATTCATAAATATTGCGATTCACAAAGACCTTTCTGTTTAGATATATAAATAAACATTTTTCAGATATTACAGCGTGTGGTCAATCCCCTTCCCTCTACATAATGCTAGCTATAATTTTAAATACAAACAGATTATTCTCTATATGTTAAATTTAAGCCACACAGTTATTAATCTCTCTAAATAAAACTTTTAACTTTTCTTAAACTTAAAAAAAATATTTTTACTTGGAAATAGTTAAGAAACTAATCCTACTATTTATTTCCCCATCATTAGTTTCTTTACAAAAGAAACTAAGAGTTACAATATTTACTCCTCATAATATTAATAATTTTCCACTCATCTTCATTAACATATTTACCTCCCTCATTGCTTTTCATATCATATTCTAATTCTTCTATTCTATATTGAAATTCCTTCACCATCATATCATAACCATTACTCTTTCTTTCATTACTATTATTCAGTTTATTTATATCTTTTAATTTGTCTACTATTAATTTATACTTTGCTTCTATTTCACAAAAATTTTTTTTTAACAATTTTTTTGCTTGGTATATATTTTAAACCCTTCTCCAATATTTTATTTTCATTCACTTTAAAAATCCTATCTATTAAATTAATTATAATTTTTTTATTATTATTATCATATTTTTTATTCCTATTCTTAAATTTACTTCCATCTCCATTCTTAATCTCATATATATATATTCCTCATTTCTATTTCTAATTAACTTCTCTAATTTCCTATTATGCCTTAAATTCACTTTATTCTTAAAAATTCCCATTCTGTATACAAAAATATCCGTTGAAATACTTTCTTCCGTTGATTAATTAATATTCATAATTTTTCGTATATACCTTTAACTCTCTTCGAAACTTCCTTTTCTCTATATAACACATGAATATATCTTTCAATTAATTTTGTTTGTAATCTAAAAATATATTTAACATCAAAAATATTTTTAATCACTTTAAATTTAAAAAAAATGATATTATCTTATTATACAAACAATTTATAAAAGTAATATCCAATTGTTTTTAACTACTTTTAATTTTAATTTCATCCATTCATTAATTACCTTTACACAAATATTACTAATATTCATATCCCTAATCTTGTTTTTTAACCACTTAAAAAACTCTTTCATATTCATATATCTTTTTCTTATTTTTATTTTTTAAATGTTTTTTAAAATCTTTAAAAATACTATTCAAGTTATAATCTCCTATATACCTATACAACAATATATCATAATCCAATAACAATTTTATCTTTTTAATCACAAAATAGTTTTTATAAAAAATTATAAACAATTAATTAATCTATATCAATATGACTACAAATGTAATATATTTTCTCTTTTTTTTTTACTCTCCACTCTTCTCACCATATCCTTCCACGAAAATGTCATTATTCTTCTGATTGTCCAAAAATTTGTATATACAAGTTTACTAATTACAAAATATATTCTACTTATTATCATTGCTGTTAAAAAGTTTTTAGCAACAGTATATACTTATTTTCTTTCAAAAATATATATGACTTATAAATATAATATTCTTTTCACATTAAAACCAATAAAAACACTCTCCTTTTTTCTTCCCACAAACTTTATTTCCCCATCACCATATATATTGTAACACCGTACATTGTTTCTTGTACATGCTATTGTAAAGTAGTTTGCTATGTTTGTTAATATTTTTTTAAAAAAAATAGTAAACAATAAATAATTTAAAGTCATAGATCAGAGTTTCATTATATGCAGGTTATCTTGTTAACCTGGATGCCAAATACATGCCATTATTATGTTTCTTATTTGTATAATTAATTAACAATTCTAGCTGTTTAAAATATTAGATTAAAATGGCTTTTATTATAAGACATGTACTTGTACGAGGTTAAAATATAGTTAAAACTGTTCTAAAAGTTGCAGGAGTAAATAATATTGAGTTATTTAATGCTTTAAACTAAGTCTTTATTTAATAAAGTTATTTGCTAAATTAAAAATTTTAAATTAAAACAAAGCTAGTTAAATTAGATTCAAATAATAGGTTGCTTTAAAAAAAAAAAAGTTAATGTTTTAGTTCTAATTAGCTATTAAAGATAGGTATTTTTAATTAATAAAGTTTTTAAAAGCCAGTTAAATTTTAGATAAAATTAGTTTCTGTAGTTAAATAATAAATGTAGTTATTTAAATCAGCTTCATTTATTTAATAAAGTAGCTTAAATTAAAGAAATAGTTAACTTCCTGACTATGTGTGTGTATAAATGTATTGTGCTTACATGTGTTTAATAATTACTTGGGTTTAATTGCCAAGTTATTTAATTTTAAAATTTTAATAAAATATTTTATTAGACATGCAAAATAAAGGGTTCATTTTAAAGGGTTTTTAATAAAAGAGTGGAAGGTTATTTTTATTTAAAAGTATAATAATTATTTAAATTATCTTATTTATTGTTTAAGTTTGTTAATTAATAAGTTATAAATAACCTTTTTTTCAACTCAAGACTGTGGTTATTTTAAAATAACCTAGGTAAAAATGATGTAATGATTCTTAGTAATTACTGAAATTAATTAATCTTTTGACCACAGATGTCTCTTTTCATGGGCAGTAGTTAAGTTTTGATAGATGTGGAAAACTACTATAAAACATCAGATCATCATCATTTGATAGGACCGACTGCTGTTTATCTTTGTATTCATCTTTGTGCTTGCTCTGGTGTGTGGAGTTTACCATCCACCTTATTGCTGCTCCGAAAACATGTGTCACACCAAGATTAATTTTTTATAATTATTTTTATTTTTAATGAAAGTATAAAGTAAAAAATTTATTTGATTTTAAAACCTACAATTTTGTGCTAACAAGCCAATGGTAATTCTGTTATTCTGTACTTGTTTCAATATTTGAATTTTATCTTATACTACTAACTGAAATGCCACGAAAAATTAATTTAGTTGTTAAAAAGTAAATTTCTTCATTTTTGTTTAATCATAAGTTCTAAAATAAACCAGGTGATGCATTTCAAAATGTTCATCCATAAACTAATGCTGGATATTATACTAATTCACTTGTTTTTTAGTCATTATTTTAAAAGAAGAAAACTTAAATTTAAAGAAAAGAACTCATAATACTTAACCTTTTAACAAAATTTTAAATAAACTATGCTGACCGCTTCTGCTATATGAATTGTTTAAAATAATTATATCTCATTAATTTATTATGAATACTGTGCTTACCATTCAAAAAAAAATTCATTATGCAGTTATATGAAAATAACTTACTGTATTTAGCACAGGCAAGGAATGCTATTAAAATATATTTGCTCTCTCTCTCTCTGAATCAGTGCTATTAAATTAAATATCTGCAAGAAAACCTGGAATTGACTAACCGCGTGTTGTAAAAATAATAATAATAATAATTTTATATGCTTCATTGATGTGAATGAAGAAAACTTAAAAATATATTCGTTTATTTAAGATAATTTGCTATAATAATCCAAGACGTTTTGAAATGCATTGTGTTATTTGCAGGCCATCCAGTTTATATTTTAAAAAAATGCTTTTAAAGAAAAGATTATTAAAATTCAAATACCTGGAATTGACTTTATTATTATTATTCAGTTAAACTTGTGTGTGTGCTTCTTTGAAAAATATAAAGAAGTTACAAATACTTTGCTTATTCCATTAAAACCACAGATCCGAAAAAAGATTTCTATGAAATAGATAATGCTACAATTTGACATCCTTAAATGAATAGTTTTCTAGCTAGATATCATACTGGCCTACTTCTCCAAATATTCATGAATGTCATATTTAAATATAATTTAGAATTAATAACTTTAAATTTATTATTATGCTTATCCGGAATTATATTTGTGGTTTTAAAAAAGAAAAATATTTATTTTCATTGGTACGTCATGTTTCCTTATATGGACAAGCCGACAGAGGACTTTGCGCCCTCAGCAGACCGCTCTTAACGGAAAATTTTCCGTTAATGAACTAAGGTATTTTTTTTAAAAAAAAAAATTTAATTTATTTTTATTTTAATATTATGATATTCTTATCATTCTGTCATGTGTCAAGGTAATTTTTATTGCTATTGTTATTTTAATGGGTTTATGCTAGAATGTGCTGGTATTTCCACATTCTCAGGTAAATTTTACACATTTCATTATGTGCTGGTTTTATTATAAATTTTACAATATTTTATCTATTAGAGATATTCATCTTTTACATTTATTTTCTATTACAATGTTTATGAGTGTTTCATTCACTCATTGGTAAAACAGTTTTAAAAGTGTTTATCGGAAGTCTAGTATGTTTATAATTATTATAATATAATAACTTACCATTATATACCAATTTAATTGCTTATTTATCAGCCTCAAATTACTATACTTTATTTTGCATTACGTCCACTTATTTATTTAGATTTTATGCTATATATTATATATAAGTGTATTTTTATTATCTATTGCCAGAATTTTATTATGCTCTTATCTTTAAATAATTTAAGCCATTTGACTAACCGCTATTGTTGGTTTCAGAGATTGCTTGTTTTGAATAATTTTATGTGTATATTAAATTAGTCATCTTATTAGTGTTAAGTTGGTATCTTGCCATCATTTTATGTGTTTGCCTTAAAAATTAGGCCTATGTTATATTGATTTATTGTGCTTTTGTGCAACAAGCTCCCTCCATGGCTTATATTTATTCCCTGAGCTTGATAGTGCTTTGTATTTTTGTGATAATTATCACTTCTCATTATTATTAAAGGTACCTAGATCCCTTGAGAGGATTATTTATATTTGGTGTGTCTTTCCACATTTTCCTGATGTGCTTGACAAAGTCCAGGCATCCTCTTCTGCCTCAGAAATAGGTATTTGGAAGCCACCATTCTCATTGATATTTTCTTGCTCTGCCGAGCCTATGTTTTGCCTATCACTCATGATGAACTTTTATATTTTCCACTATAGTAGGTGAAGTTATCTTTGTATTAGAATTGACATGGCAATGATTAGTAAGATTATGGAGATTTAGTTCTTCATGTAGCATTATGTACAGTGCTTTTTGGTGTATAACAATGTCCGTATTGTGTTGCTGAGTCATTTGGCCAGCCACAAGTAAACCAACAATGTAATTATACATTTTAAACATTTAATATTTAGCACTTGGCAGTTAAATAATACATACGCCTTATGTTAGCTGTATATCTATCTGGATCACCTCACCAATGGATTTGTAAGTCATTTGATATTTAAAATATTATTACGTGGACAGTAATTTGGTATGATTTATGTGTATGACTTCTGGTAAATGGCCCACTTTTCATTTAAAAATTTATATACAAGCTTAAAACAGTACTATGCAATTTTAGTTAAATAGTTTAAATCTTATAATTATTGATATTCTACCAGTCTGTTTATTCAAACCCAGTTAGCGTATAATGCAATGTTAATTTAGTTGCCTAGATTCCATAATTTTTAGTATTGTATTAGTCTATTATTTATTTAAGCTGTTAATTTTAATTTAGCCTAATAGTGTGCTAAGTTGCCTTTCAAGACTATAACAAAAGTTACTTCACAAAAAAATATGTATTTTAAATTAAACGTTAGCTCAGCTTAGTTTAAGCTAAAGTTTTGGTATTACTTAGTTCAATTTTTTTAAGTGTCTGTGAGCTAATTTAAGATACAAGTTAATTTTATTGTTAAACCAACCTTGTGGGAATATTTGATGTAAAACCCACCCAAAGGATTTGTGTTTGAACCTTAGAAATATTGTCAGTAAAGGTTTGGATGTGATATGCCAACTGATGTAATGAAACAGTAAGGTCTGCTTTGCAGATCTTCGTTTCACCTTTTCTCACCTACTTCCTACCCTCATACCTTAGTTTGAACCCCAATCTATCGTAGTGTGTCTGCAATACACTTATATACCGAAAATCCCGCCTAATTTTAAACCACGAGCACAATGCTCGTATTATATATATAACTTATTCCCAAATAAAATAAAATATTATGAATTATGTATTTGTTCACATAATTTACATTTATTAAAAAGTAAGTTATATAAGTCGTAATTGCGCACACACTATGATATCCATTTTAAAACATATCAAAATTATAAATTGTTAGTTATTTTGTTTGGATCTATTTACAAATATATTACCGTCGTAATATATTTTGATTTAAAATAAAATTCATTTAGTAAATATTCGTTTAGTAGATAGATTCAAATATTACAATTTAAAATAAAATAATTTTCGTTTTATTTAATAAAAATCATCCCAAATATTTCTGTTAAAATAAATGAGGGACAATAGTTTAATTATATAAGTTTATCTAAAAACAGCAGCTGTCCACTTAAGTTTTCTTTAATTAGTAGCAGTAATTTTAATTAAATCTAGTTTGTAATTCGAATGTCGACGGGGAAGTTAACAAAAGAAATTAATTAATGTTGAATTCCTTTAGACATTCGGATAGATTTAATTACAGCAGATAAGTCCAATAATTTTGTACGCTCCAGGACAAATCTATTGTTAAATTTTACTATAAAAAGGATGTTTTTCTTTTGTTCTCCATTCTAAGCTTTTAAAGAATTCTAAGCTTCTAAAGAATTCTGAGTTGTTCTAAAATTCTAATAATTTGCTAACCTTGACATGTCCGAGTAGAGGCGTTTACGATGGCTATGTCCCCTCGGAATAGCCAGCCGCTGCTCCATACCATCAGAAATTATCACACGGATCCCAGAACTGCTGCTGCCGCTGCCAAAATATGAACATTCCAGATTTTGCTGCTGAATTATAAAACCTGCCGAACATCTACCTGCAAATGCTTCTCCAGAGGTAACCTAAATTAACCCAAGAGCTCTTGTGATCACTAACTAACATGCTATAGCTATTTAACATTGT
The DNA here is from genome assembly GCA_028023455.1 of Epiperipatus broadwayi. Lineage (NCBI taxonomy): Eukaryota > Metazoa > Onychophora > Udeonychophora > Euonychophora > Peripatidae > Epiperipatus > Epiperipatus broadwayi. Next base: position 13,339,118 of record JAQFVV010000019.1, read on the forward strand.
TTTCTTATATTTCACAACTTCATTATGTATTTCTTTCATGTATTTAAATATACTCAACATTTTGCTCTATCCTTGGGTTAATATTTTCTATTTATAAAGCTTTCTTTTATTTTATTATGATAATGTGTCAGAATCGTCTTTGACCGAGTGAACTATTCCCTCTATTGAAAGTAAGACGCCGCTATTAAGGCATATTTTAAATTTATAATTTTCCAATTTTATTATCTTGCAAATCACTCGTTCGAGGGCGATTCTTTTCTTTAATGTAATATAATCACATAGTTTAAAATCTACATGCTATTGATTTTAATCTAATATAAGAGTATGTGCGAAGTCAATGATTAAATGTGTCCCTTAATGCATGATTGCATATATAAATCTATACTTACTTTTCAAACCCGCAAGCATGCATTTTCTTATTTTAATTACCGTGTTCTACTTTAATTATAAAGTTCATCATTGATGTCGAGAATGTGCGGACCCTTTTAAAATGAATTTCAGGGAATTTGATTGGGCATTTCTCTTAATCCAAGTAAAACCCATTTAGTATGTTTTTATATACACTAGTCTCGTATTGCTGGTACATGAATTGGTTGTTGAGACCGCTTTGTTAGTTTTCCAAGGATTCTTTACACGGCAAAGTCCATTCTTTTCGCTTATTGCAAGTTTCCAGGCAGAGGGTGTTCACAAATGACACCCCTGGGAATTAAACGCAATCGTCACACAGTCGCTAAGTTTCGGCTGTTCGTCAAAATACTTTCCTACGGGTTAGCGGCGAGATGCCCTCCGTAATTATTCCGGATCTTCAATATTGTTCCATTTTATATTTATTTTACAAAGCATCTGTGACTTAAACGAGTCACACCCTCCAGCTTTATAAATTCACTATCAGCAATACTGACCTCCCAATACAAATCTATTATTATTCTCAAATAAATGCTTTGATCCCATTCCCACGTTTGCTTAGTAAGCTTTAGTCCGTTAATATTCTCGAAATCAATAAATATTTTAGAACATTTAATTTCAAATATTGTCTTAAACTTGTCTATTTACTCAAAGCACCTTGCACATGTTCCTATCTTGTCAAGCACATTATCGTAACGCTATTAGCCCGAGGAATAGAATATATCACTGTTTTAAAACCTTTTTGTCATTACTGAAATATAAATGCCAACAATTATTTAATACGCGTCCCTGTCTCATATAAGCAGACAGTGGCGTTATATATATTTATATAAATAAATTGTGTGAAATTATTTAAAACTAAATTTTATCTCTTATTTTATTTGATTCCTATCACTGTCTCGGTCTATATATATATATTTTCTGCATTTCTTTTATAAATCCATAGACGTTAATTAGCCACCCAAACTTATCTTAGTATAGAGTCTTTTGTTTCTCCCTGACCACCAGGCACCGGTAAAAAGTTATACTAGTTGTAGCATCAGATGCGTTATCACGTAGGTGGCGCTGTGAAATTTGGACTTTAGATTCGAACTTAGTATATCTAGAAGGCAACCCCTCCTAGAATGTTCAGTTTAGTGTCTGGGGTTTGAATTATGCAGTGTGTTAGCGAGATAGACGATTCTGACCGTTACAGTAAACTATTTGTAACAGCGCTTATGTTGGCAAATAATTCTGAATTTTTGATGTAAATATAATAAAAACTTGTACATATTATTTATTTTTATATCTAATCATTAATAAATTTAATTATTGTTATTTAAAAGTATTTAGTTTCTCTTTTTTTTTCTATATATCATTTGTCTTGAATTCACAAAATCTTATGTGTCCATTAAAAGTATTAAATTTGCAATTTGCAAAGATTACAATATTCACAATTCTGATTTCTATTCGAAATCTGGGTAACAGATAACCAAATTTTGCAGTTCCAAAACTTGACATTTCCAATGAAAATCTTTTACTAAAAAAATTCTCTATTCCAAAGATTGGAATTTCATATAAGAGAAATTAAAGTTGAATATTTTAAGATAAATTCAGATTAATACAATTTTGGTGAAGATTATTCTAGCTACTTTCAGACTGCACTCATGAATAATCATTTATTTTAATTGGAAGATATAATCATTGCACTTGATAATTTCGTTTGTGTTGTCTATGAGATAATAGAAAGACATAAATGTACCCTTTTCTTTCTATTGTTTTTGAGTGATATCCTGGATAAATGGGCTATGATTATTCTGAATTCAGTATATTTTATTATGTAATTACTTAGCAAATTAAATATTTGCTTTGTGTAATTATTTCTGTTGTGATAAAATGTTAGGAAGCATTTTCTTATAAGAAAAATATATGCCTCCTAGAGTCTCCCAGGATATCAGTCATTCATTGGCAACCAGTGATTACAGAAGAATTCCTAAAAGATATTCATTCAGAACCCTGAGATGACCATTATTGTTATTATGTTCATATTATTGAATAAGTCATTCATTTAAATTACATATTGTTCTAGCAAAAGGCACATTGAATTCATGCTTTCTTTGACATTCTGATATAGCAAATATTAAATATTTTAAGATGAAGAATAGTATAAAAGGTTTCTGTTGGTGCAAAAAACTTATATACTTAGAGAATATATTTTCATGGAGGGGAAGTCATATCTTAAAAGTGAGTGAAATTTTTCCTCTTCTTAATTTCATTTGTAATTATTTAATTGTGTAATAAGTATTATTATTATTACTTTTAAATTTCCCTTTATCTTAATAGATGTCTCTGAAGTATCCTTTCTTTTATTGTAACCGCCACTGAGTCTAGTCCATGTTCCAAAATAAGATTCTCTTCTGTAATTGTATTTTCCCATTTGTATTATTTATATTCCCAAACTCAACCCCATTAATCTCCTTAGGTTATGTTTAGCTAAATTCTCCTTTTTAAGGTTACAATATACATTTACTTGTTTATCACATCCAATGTTTCAACCACCTTATTTGTAATCATTTTCAAGAATCTACACAATACGTATTATATTTTTATAATTATCCATACAATTAAAAATAAAATAAAAACACAAAAATGCATCTATGCCTATCATAAAAAAAAAAAAACATTTTCAATTCATTTGGTCATACCTCTTATATATATATATATATATATAGTGCATTTATTTGCTTCTTTCCTTTTCAAACTTTTTCCTTTTTTACTTATATATTTCCTTTTTTTAGAAAACTAATTACAAATATATTTCTCTTTCCTTTTTATACCTCTTAAGTACTTACTTAAAAACAATATCTTTACATAGAAATTTATTCTTTACTTAAAATATATCATTTATATAATCAGGTTTATTTCTTTTTATATATAAACTCTCCTTTACCATTCTCTCTATATATAAACTTACTTTCTCCAACATTTTTATCTTAAAATGTATATGCTCATATTCCTTACTGTGTATGTTAACCTTTGAATTTTTATCACTCAAATGTTGTTTCAACATTGGCCCTGAATTTATTCTTTGTTGTACCAATACATGACACATTATTATTATCTTTTTAAACACTCAATTCTATAAATACCATTATATTTTCAACATTCCTATTTTTTGTTTCTTTTATCACATTACCTAAAGTACACTTTCTTTTATATACTGGTTTCAACAATAAATTGCATTCCTTTCCATATTTCCTATATATATACTTCATTATCTTTCTAACCTTAAAAAAAAGTATTTTTTGATACTTTATAATTATTATATATAAATTCCCTTTTTTTTCTCTCTTTTTATCCAGAACATAAATTAATTGCTGTAATTATTCTATTAATAACAATATTTATCTTAAGTATATATTCTATATCCCATTTCCATTTACTTAATAACCCATAAAAAGTATACTTGTCTCAATCTTTACCCTGTAATTCTTTGATTTTTTAAATTTCAACATCATATAATTAACTGAATTATTCATTTTCTTTTCCATTGTAAATTTAATGTTTTATGTGAGATATATTGGTGATTATTTTTTAGTGTTTAATGGTAATGATAGGAAATCAGAATTTTTTTTTTAAAGTATATTAATTTAATTGATGAAAACATTAAATTTACAATTGAAAAAAAAAAAAAAATTCAAATGATTATAGGGATGTTAAAATTTAAAACATCATAAAAAATTTCAAGGTAAAGAATGAGACAACTGTATTTAGCAAGGTTACTTTTTATAGGTTATTAAGTAATTGAAAATCAAATATAAAATATATACATAAGATAAATATTGTTAATAATAGAATAATTAGAGGAATTTATGTTCAGAGGAAAGGTTATTTAAGGAAGAAATGGGTAAGATAAGAGAAGACCCAATAAAAAATGATTATCCAATCAAAATTATTAATAAATTTTGTGGAATGAAAAATATTGAATAAAATAAAATTGGATAAAAAAAAAAAAAGAATTTATATATAGTAGTTATAAGTTATCAAAAAATACTTTTTTAAGATTAAAAAGATAATGAAGGGTATAAATAGAAAATATGGAAAGGAATGCAATTTATTGTTGAAACCAGTATATAAAAGAGTGTAATTTAGGTAATGTAATAAAGAAAACAAGAAATATGAATGTTGAAAATATGAATAGTATTTATAGAATTGAGTGTTTAGATGGCAAAAAAGATAAGAATGTGTCATATATTGGTACAACAAAGAATAAATTAGGGACAAGGTTAAAAGAACATCTGAGTGATAAAAATTCAAATGTTAACATACACAGTAAGGAATTTAAGCATATAGATTTTAAGATAAAAATGTTGGTGAAAGATTATATAGAGAGGATGATAAAGGAGAATTTATATATAAAAAGAAATAAACCTAATTATATAAATATTTTAATTATAAATTTATTTTAAACGCACATTATTTATAAATATTTTAAGTAAAAAATAAATTTGTATGTAAAGATATTGTTTTTAAGTAAGAACTTAAGAGGCATAAAAAGGAAAGAAAAATATATTTGTGGTTAATTTTTTAAAAAAAGGATGAAGAGGAAAGCAGCAAGTGTAGTGTATATATAATGTAGTATATGTAAAAAAAAAAAAAAAGAGAGAGAGATGGATAAATGAAAGGAAAATGTTATTGTTTTTTAATTGTATAGATAATTATAAAAATATAAGATGTATTTTGTAGATCCTTGAAAATGATTACAAATAAGGTGGTCAAAACGTTGGATGCGGTAACCAAGTAAATGTATATATATGGTGATGGAAAAAATTAAGTTTTTGGAGAAAAAAAAAGGAGTGTTTTGATTGGTTTTAATGTGAAAAGAACATTATATGTTTTAAATAATTTTCTTTATTTAAATTATTTTAAATAAACATTACTTAGCTATTCTAGAATGTTTTGAAATAGTGTTGCATGTCTTAAAAGTGTGTGTATTTGTCCCTGAGCTTACATGTTTTAATCAGAAATATTAATTTTAGTTACTTTTTAGTAAAAACTTTTGATACATTAAATGTTACAAATAATATAAATTGTATTTTAAAAGTATAATAATAAATTTTATTGTAAGGTTTAAGTCATTTTGTCTTCTCAAGTTATTATTAAATTTATTAATAAAATTTCTAGTGCTTAAATAAATGTATATTATAAAATATTAAATAAAAGTAATAAATATAAAATATAATTAAATTATATTATTCTAAAAAATAAGTTGTAGACAGTGATGTAATCAATATGTAAATTAGTATCTAAGAATAACTGGGATCAACCAATGAAATGACTAGATAAGAGGTATAAATACAGGTGTTTAGTCAGTTTAGTCAGACTTTAAATCTATTTGTAATTTTCTAATCGAATTAGTCAAGTAAAGTTTTAATTTTTTATAAAATATTTTTTTTATTAGTAAAGGTGAAAGTATAATTTTAAATAATTTAGTGTAATGTATCCCATAATTAGAGAAGTTATAGAAAGTACTAATGAATGAGTTGCCATTATGCTTTGGATTTGTAATTATGAAAAGGCATTTGATTCTATAAACATTTCTTCAGTGATTATACATTGGATCATCAAGGTATAGATCCAGAATATTGTCATATTTTAAAGAATATTTATAAAAATGCAGCAGCAACAATTAGATTACATAATGATACTAGGAAAGTCAAGATTGAGAAGGGTGTAAGACAGGGTGACTCCATATCTCCAAAACCTTTTACAGCAGTGCTGCAAAAAATATTTTGTAGATTAAAATGGGAAGCTAAAGAAGTGAAAGTAAATGGAGATTATTTAAGTTATTTAGATTTTTCAGATAATGTAGCTGTTTTTGCAAATAATGCTTTAGAGTTGCAGGAAATGTATCAAGAGTTATCAGATGAAAGTAGGAAAGTAGAACTAAAGATAAATGTTAAAAAGACTAAAGTAATGTTTAATGGATTTTCTCAAAATATGAAAATAAAGATTATGATGAGTTAGAAGAAGTTAACAGTTACAAATACCTTGGTCAGATTATTAATATAGATGGAAACATAATGGATGAAACTAATCATAGAATTAAACTTGGTTGGAGTACTTTTGGTAGAAATAACTTGATATTAAAAGGAAATATGCCTATGTGTTGAAAAGGAAGGTTTTTAATAAATGTGTTTTATCAGTTTTTACTTATGTATTTGAGACTTGGACACTTAATAAAAGAGCAATAAAGAGACTTCAGACCACTCAAAGAAGTATGGAGAGATTCATGTTGAGAGTAGCAAGAGATCGAAAACGCAATATATGGGTAAGAGAACAAATAGATGTTACTGACCTCATTGAAAAAATTAAAAGACTGAAATGGAGTTGGGCTGGACATATTGCTAGAAGAGATGATAATAGATGGATAATTGAAATCTTAAACTGGATTCCAAGAGAGTGTAAAAGACCCGAATGAGAACCACATGTGAGATGGATGGATGAAATAAGAAAAGTGTGCAGGGGAGATGTGGAGAAGAGATGCTAAAGATCAGAGAAAATGGATTGAACTTGAAGAGACCTTCACCCTGCAGTGGATTGATAATGGTTGATGATGATCCCATAATTGTGTGAATGAGTTAACTCCCTGTCATTAAATTTTCATATCTAAGCTTAACGAAACTATGATAACTTTATGGAGACCAATAGTTATTATCTAATCACTGGTCTAATGCAAAGAAGCTACAAAATTTGTAACCATATAGCCAAGAAAAACCTAAGAAGGAGTTACAAGAACTTTTTATTTAATGTTATTTGTATGAGTGAAAATTTATATTTAGCAATTGTGATAAATCCTCATAGATATAAACTTTTGTGGAATATATGTCCCACTATTATGTTGAGGATAATTATCAAAACCTATCTGAAAAGCTATTCTTTCTTTAAAAGGAAGAAAAGGACAGACAAGTGATATTATGCAAGTAAAATAAATGTGTGTGATGTAACTTTATAAATGTACATAGATTTTTATATTATCTGCGAATGCATTTGTGAAAATGTTTTTTGATACTAATTTTTTAAGAGAAAAACAGCCTGAATGAGTATTACATTTTTTAAAAATGATGTGTGGAAAATGAAGACAATGTGTTTTGCTAAAATTTTCATTGAAAGAGTGATACATTACTGAGAAAATCTTTTAGTAATATTTTAAAATTCTTTAAAATTTGAATATAATATTATCTGAATGAAGAAACCATAATATCTTGCAATAAATTAAATAATGAATGTGCATGTCTGAAAAGAAAAAAATTAAAACTAAGAAAAAAGGTTAACTTATAAATGATTATTATTATATTACAAATTATTCATGAATATATGTGGATTAGAATTGACCTGAAAATTATTTAATAAAAATGAACAAAATAACTATTAATACTATTTTATAAAATATGCAAATGCTTCCTGGAAAGATGTTTTTTGCCATAAGTCTGGACCAGCATGGAACAATGTTATAATGAAAATTACCTAATATAAAATTATTTTAATAGATGTTTTCCTCCGAAATATTTCTTCTGCTTGAAATGTTATGAAAATGTACTTAGACAGACTATTTATCAAATATAGATGGTCAGTATTTCGAAGTGATTTTGAATGATTTACTTTTGTGCTTTATGGAGATATTGTTCTGCGTGGAGAAAAATTTTGTTGAAACATTTTTTGTTGTTAATAGCAACAGCGCAAGCTCTCCCGCTGGAGGAAAGAAAGCCAACAAGAACTTTATGTAACTTTCAATTTTATTATTTTTCTATTTTTTTAATATTAATATTTTTTAGAAATAATAATATGCAATTTAATATGTTCTAGAAATAAGCTTAGTTTTAAGATTTGAATAATTTATTTTTAAATAAAGAAAAATAATAGGTATCAGAAAAATTTAATTTTTCTGAAAGGTAAATATAAAAAAAAAATGTCTATAACTTGTTAAATGTTTGGACAACCATGAAGAAAATGACATCTCTGTATTTAATTCCAATAATTGTTAGGATTAAAAGAAAATTATTATGAATTTTAATAACATTTTAATTAATAATTTACTAAGGCTCTAAGGTTACAGCCTTAGTAAATTATTACTTAATATAATAATGGGTGTTTAATAAAATTTATAATTATAACATTTTAATGTATATTTTATTTGTTTATCATATTGCTAGATTATTAAAACCAGATGGAATCATATTCATATGATTAAGAATGTGTTGTTTTCTGAATGTAATATAAAGGTAGAAAATACCACATGTTATCTAAAGATATTTCAATAATTTTATGAATACTTAAGTACACATATCTTTAAATATAATTATGAGTTACCAAGATGTCATTCTAGCCAGTATCTGTTTAGATACAGTTAATGAAAACACTGATCTCTGAATTATTTAGTAATGAAACATAATTTAATGAATTTTGATAAAGAAGGATTTTATGAAATCATTTGTGTATACAATGTTTTTGAACCTTCTTGATTTTAATATTAGATATTTATTTTAAAATGCAGTTTGGAGATTATTTTATGTAAAGTAGTTAGAATTTCTTTATGATGTCAAGAGAATGTGGAAGATGAAAGATAATAGTCTAGGAAATTAGTTGTAAAATGAAATTCTGGTTGATAAGGATATTGAGAAAAAATATATTTGAATTATATTGTCGTGAATTAAATTAAATACAGGTAATAAAGTTATGTATATTTATTACATAGTCAGTTGTGTTCTTTCCATAGTTCAATAAGAGCTCAGGTAGAAGACATGACCAGAAATTAAGATATATGAAAAATATGTGACCTTAAGCTCTGCAACCATATTTTCATACTGATTTGAGTTATTGCTGTATTCATATCCCTCACTGTAATCACTACTGATTGTCATTGGATATTACATCATGAATGGTATAGTTTAAAAGTTGGTCAGAACAATAGCTGAACTGTAGAAGGTTGAAAGTATTTGTGAATGCAAAAGAAATTTTTTTATCACAAATGACTTTTTTTTATGGATAAAGATAAAAGGAATGATTTAATATTCCTATATATATGAATAATGGAGATCATTAAACTCAAATGTTAAATGCATATTTTTGGGTATTTGTTAATTAGCCACTGTACATCGCCTGATGGCGGTTTCTGTGTAAAATCACAGAATACTGCTTACATGGCCGAACCTATGGCTAATACACCACTAAGATCATAGTAGCCATTTATGTGGCCAGGTGATAGCAGTTATGACAAAAGCGGCCTATTCTTCCGTGTCTGAACCTACGGCTAATAACAATACTACGATCATAATAGCTGTTTAATTGTGCCTCATGGCTCACATCCCACACATATTGACAGAATTTTATTTTCGCTAGCATTTAATAAGAGGGTGTGTGTAGTGGAATGTTTTTCAACTGTTTAACTGTTGATGAAAATGGTTTTCAGTAGACCCCAACTGACGTATTTTTACATAGTAGTAATTGTCAGCATATTATCAAGACTTCCCTATGCATTTTTTGGTTGGTTTGAAATTTGGAAAGAGGTCTGCCACAGGACAATTGCATGTGTTTGCAAAAAAGTAGTTTTCATCGTGACTCGTACTAGAATAACAAAATGACTGAAGATAGTAGCGTAAAATTCTTTCAACTGTGGGAGGTTTCCCAAAGACAGAAAGTGATGCAGTTGCCTTTCTGCAGATTGCCAAAACATCCTACCACATGTCATTCAATGTGTATGTGGCAAATGTATGACCCTTAGATTGTCAACACACTTGGAAGTTTGTATGCTACTCGCGTGGCTGCAAGCCAATCGTGATATTCTAGTCATAGGTCGTGAATAAATGGATTGTTTCAATAAATCTGTTTTGTGGTTGTGATGATTTTGTGTAAGTCAATTAATACCGAGACTGACAGTGTTGAATGGTAGGGAGTTGAGGAAAGTAAGACGGTCAGCCTAAAAAACAACATCCGAAAAGTGTACATTTGTTTGAGTCTTTTTAATAATTATAAATCAAACAACACGCTTTGGGGGGAGGGGGAAGAGAATTGACTATTTTGACTGATATAAAAAAAAAAGAAAGCCGTTTCATTTAGAAACAATACAGCTTTTTATAAAACATGTTCTATAAGTAGAAGAAAAAATATAAAGCCGACATGTCACATAATGTCAAAAAAAAAGGATGTATTTTTTATAAATAACAAAAGCTTTTCATAAAACGTACTATAATTAGAAAAAAAAAGACGACAAGTCATATAATGTAACAAAAAAAAAAGAAACCTATTTGTTATACAATTAATAAAACGCATCTTGTTTTAAAAGGAAAAAAAAAGAAAGTACATTTTGAAAAAAAATACATACTTATTATTTGACAAAAAAAACCTGCATTTTTAAACCAAAAAAAAAAAACAGAAAACTCTCCATTATAATGTACATTTTCTTGGGGGGAAAAAATCCTGTATGAAAAAAGACTGTATATTTGTAAAAGTGGAGAAGAAAAATAAATACTTGTTAAAATAAAAAATAACCCGCGTTTTTAAAAACACAAAAAAAAACCTCTCCATTATAATGTACATTTTCTAGAAAAAAAAAAGGCATATGGAAAAATACTGTATATTTGAACAAAAAAAGCTGTATGGAAAAATGCCGTATATTTGAGAAAAAAAAAAGCCATATGAAAAAAGACCGTATATTTGAAAAAGTCGAGAGGATCGGGAACATTATATTGATATGTTTTTGAAGAGAAACAGTGCCACCAACCAATGTACAGTGTATAATTAACAAATACCTATTTTTGTTTGAGAGAGAATGATGGAATGTAGCATCTGAATGCTATTATGGTGATAGATATTGAAATGAATAAATATAGCATATACAAACAATATATAATTATTTCATATAATCTAAATATTTTATAAGTAAAGTGAACTTAACAAAACTTAAAGTTATTGGGTTATTTAAAATATTTTATAGCAAATAATTTATAAATTTATGAAGAAAATTATTTCATTAACTATATTTTTCTTTATTTACTTTTATATTAGAATGTTAAAATATATCTAAAAGGTAAATATTTTGTTGGTATATAAAAGATATACTTAGTATATTAAGGATAATTTTATATGTTAAATTTTTAATAACTATTAATCTTAGTTTAAATTTATAGTAGTGATATGTATCACTATAACCATAATTGTCTTTTGGAAATATGAAGTATAATATTAGTTACAAATGATAATGTAAGTAAATTGTATTCATTAGTTATTTTATTTAAGTATGACATGATATTTAAATATGATATATTTAAGTATGATATGATATTTAAGTATGATATGATATTTTATTTAAGTATGATATGACGTTATTTTATTTAAATATAATAGTAATGTATTACTACTAGAATGTACAATCTCTTATAAACACCACATGATCACCATTTCTTATGCTTGCTTTTAACTGTTATTAAAACAGGCATAACTCACTATATGTATTGCCACAACAGCAAGCTAGAGTAATGAATGGATGCCAGAAGGCTTGTGCATAAAATCCCCATCTGGCTGCCTCCTCCCTCCTCCTCCCTCCTCCTCCTCCTCCTCCTCCTCCTCCTCCCTCCTCCTCCTCCTCCTCCTCCTCCTCCTCCTCCCCTCCTCCTCCTCCTCCTCCTCCTCCTCCTCCTCCTCCTCCCTCCTCCTCCTCCTCCTCCTCCTCCTCCTCCTCCTCCTCCTCCTCCTCCTCCTCCTCCTCCTCCTCCTCCTCCTCCTCCTCCTCCTCCTCCTCCTCCTCCTCCTCCTCCTCCTCCTCCTCCTCCTCCTCCTCCTCCTCCTCCTCCCTCCTCCTCCTCCCTCCTCCTCCTCCTCCTCCTCCTCCTCCTCCTCCTCCTCCTCCTCCTCCTCCTCCTCCTCCTCCTCCTCCTCCTCCTCCTCCTCCTCCTCCTCCTCCTCCTCCTCCTCCTCCCTCCTCCTCCTCCTCCCTCCTCCTCCTCCTCCTCCTCCTCCTCCTCCTCCTCCTCCTCCTCCTCCTCCTCCTCCTCCTCCTCCTCCTCCTCCTCCTCCTCCTCCTCCTCCTCCTCCTCCTCCTCCTCCTCCTCCTCCTCCTCCTCCTCCTCCTCCTCCTCCTCCCTCCTCCTCCTCCTCCTCCTCCTCCTCCTCCTCCTCCTCCTCCTCCTCCTCCTCCTCCTCCTCCTCCTCCTCCTCCTCCTCCTCCTCCTCCTCCTCCTCCTCCTCCTCCTCCTCCTCCTCCTCCCTCCTCCTCCTCCTCCTCCTCCTCCTCCTCCTCCTCCTCCTCCTCCTCCTCCTCCTCCTCCTCCTCCTCCTCCTCCTCCTCACTCACTACTACTCACTACTACTACTACTACTACTACTACACACCACTACTCACTACTACTACTACTACTACTACTACTACTACTACTACTACTACTACTACTACTACTACTACTACTACTACTACTACTACTACTACTACTACTACTACTACTACTACTACTACTACTACTACTACTACTACTACTACTACTACTACTACTACTACTACTACTACTACTACTACTACTACTACTACTACTACTACTACTACTACTACTACTACTACTACTACTACTACTACTACTACTACTACTACTACTACTACTACTACTACTACTACTACTACTACTACTACTACTACTACTACTACTACTACTATTATTATTATTATTATAGACCTTATTATTGCTAATTATGAAGATAATATAACACCAATTTTAAAAATTATCTAATATTGCAATTATATTAAGAATATGATGTTTCTATAAATGCCACGTAAGAAATGAAAGATTTTATAGCATAATATGCTATAAAATATTTTAAAACTTATTAAAAATATTCCATGTTTTTTTTTATAAGAATGTATAATCTTATTTATGTTTATTGAGGCGTAATAGTTAAGTAAATGCATTATTTTAAAAATCTTGAAAATATTTCAATTGTTCGTTGTTGTTTTGGAAGAGTAGTTGAATATATGTAAAATCCCTCATTATATTTATTAGCTACATAGTAACCCGAGATGTTGAATAATTATAAGAGTTAGATGAAGTGATTATAGATAGGAATTTTTAGTTAATGTTAAATTTAAATATTATCTTTCATGGAAGAATAATAATTGCTTTATTGTTTCATAATAAATTTTATAAATTATTTAATTTGAATTTATTTTATGGGTGTTGTGATCCATGAAAATATCACAAGGTAGTTTTTTATAAGTAAGATAGGGGTAATATTCTTATGCCATGAGAGTATATCTTTCGAGATACATCCTCTATGTTAAACCAACTATGTATCTTGCTAAATGTCTCATGCAAATTTTCTTAATTTTTTGTTAGTACTTTTAATTGAACCAAATTTTTTTAATAGTAAATAAAAAGCTAGTTGTAGTTTAAATTGTTATAAAAATAAATGAGCTGGGAATCTGATTTAAACCTTAGTATTTAATTTAGGAATTTTGACTTTCTTAGTTTATTACTTAAATAAGATAAATTATTTTAAATATTAATTTTATTAGATATAGTATTTTTAGAAATGCAATCTGAGCTAATTAAAGTATTGCTTTAATAAATATTGTTTTGAGAATTCGATTATGATTTGAGGTATGATAGTTTAGAGTTTAGCCAGAAAGTTTCCAATGTTAGCCATAATAAGCCTATGTTAACTTTAATTTAGTAAGGGTATAATATATAATAACAATACATAAAAGCTCTTTTCGATAAATATTGATTTTTTTTTAATAAAATTTCTTTTAAGAGCAAATGCCTAGAAGCAATCAGAATCACAATAATGACTAAGTTACCTGATGTAACTCAATAAAAAAGCATTGTAGTGGCAAAATTATATTTCAATAATATTGGAAAAGATTATTAATTAAGAAAAATTGGTAAGATTGTACATTTAAGTTAACAAAATATTTTTTTAATTTACTAATTCTTATTTATGGATGTGAAACTTGGACACTTAACAATTACAAAGATTTCAGACCACTCATCTAATTATGGAGAGATGATAGAAAGAGATTGAAAAGAAAATAGATTGATAAAAGAACAAACAAGTATCACTGACATCATTGTAAGAAATTAAGTCTGAAATAGAATTATATTGTACACATTTTTATAAAATATGATAATAGATAGTTGAAGTTTTAAATCACATCCCAAGAGATTGTAAAAGATATAGAAAGAAATCACATGTGAAATGATTAGATAAAAAAAAGGAATTTTCTGATGTGATGTATAAAATAAGCTATGGATTGGAGAAAATAAAATAAACTTGGAAAGATCTTCATTCTGAAGTGGATCGATAATGGCTGAAAATGATGAAACCCAAAAAAAAAAAATCATTATATGAATACTAATTATAAATAAAAGCTTTATGATATACTGTTTACAGTAACAACAGCTATGCCTACTATCTCAGTCGGAAAATGGAACAGGTAAAGCATAATTTTTTTTTTTAACTTCCTAACAAACATTGGACTTTTCTTTCAGTTAGTCCATAGGAAATCCATTTAACGATCCAGTAGTGATGAATAAATTGATATATAGCTATTCTTGTCACAAGGGTAGAAAATTGTTTAAATTCTCAACACTTGATCAGTTGACAAATCTGGTGACTAAAAAGCAGTTTTACTTTACTGTGCAATAAAAAACCCAAAATAATTGTTTTCTTCGATGACAATTGGGGATTTTATATTTAACTTCAAATAAATGGATGACATGTCTAGAAATTAATTAATTCAATCATTAGTTGTAAAAATTAGTGACTGAATTAATTAATTATTGGACATCCTACACATTTATTTCAAGTTAAATATAAAAATCCCAAAGAAAAAAAAAATTATTTTTGATTGTATAAATGTATTTGTTATAAAATATTTTTTATATGTATTATTTTTAACTTTTTAATATTTGCACAGCAAATAAAAGTGTTTATTATAAAATATTTTATCATTTAATACAATCAATAATACGCATTTCACTATATTCTTTAAAATAAGGTCCTAATATATTTAAAAAAATTTAAAAAGAAATTCTTTAACACATTTTTTCTTTTCAAATCTTGATTTTCAATCATTTTTTATTTCAGGTTTCTTCCAATGTTTTAACCATAATTATGATCATTGTCAATGATTGATTATTCTTATAAAGTATTGTACCAATGAACATGTTCAAGTGGGAAAATACAAAAATATTGGATGAGAAGAAAAGTACAAAAAAGAAATTTAAAGAAGCTGCTCACATGACAATGGCAAACAATCCCATAAGTCAAACTAGTGTGATTATCACTAATGAACTTTGCTCTTACAAAAAAGTGGAGAAATTAGAAGGAACTTCATAGATAAATATATAAAAATTCTATTAACTGTTGCCTTTGGCAGGATGGCTCACTTGGAAAGTGTGATACTTTAAAATTCAATATTCAAAAATCTAAGAGTCCAGTTCGATTCCCATGCTAGTACTGTCACTGGTTAGGCCAGCAGCACCTGAAGAAGAGGGGAGAATAATACCTCTCGAAATGTTGTACTAATAGTTGAATGTATTTAGAATATTTAAATAAAATTAAATTTTTATAACGACATTCAATACTCATATTAGATCAGCACTGTATTAGATGATGGAAATAGTCCAATATATAAATACAACTAAAACACTATCATCATAAACCTTCAGGAAAATAGAAATATAGATTTACAAATATTTTCCAAAAACAAAATAAAAATTTTATGACATAAATTACAATTTTTTTTTGTTTGTCTTTTTATCTTTTGCTTATTTTCCCATGTGTCTCCATCCTTTTATATTTTATTTTTTTTCTTTAATTTACAATTGTATCTAGTGTAATTTAATTTACAATTGTATCTAGTGTAATTTAATTTACAATTGTATCTAGTGTAATTATAATAAGTGAAAAGTATTTTATATAAAAACATAAATGAAAAAAAAAAATTTTAATGTAGGATGTAGATATACAAGAAAGTAAGCAAGAAGTAAGTTTAAAAAAGAAAATTGTTGTAATTTATGTCATAAAATTTTTATTTTTGAAAATTCTTTATAAACATATATTTGTATATATATATTTTATAGGAATAATCAATCCTGGACAATGATCATATATTATGGTTGAAAGCTTGGAGAAAAACTGAAATCAAATATGGTTTGTAATATTACAAAAAAAGCAAGATTTGAAAAGAAAAAGTCTATTAAAGAATTTGTTGGGGTTTTTTTTCAAATTTTTAACAATGTTTTATGTATATTATTTTTAATTTTTTAATATTTGGATAATTGATTTTGGAAAATCTGTTTGTTGGTTTGTTAACTTTTGATCTTTTTCCAGTTAGAATGAAATTTTAAAATCAAGTTTAACATACTTAAATTCGATAGAATTGCTTGAAAATTGATATATGATTAAGTTATATCACACTAATCCATTTGAAACACTTAACTTTTCAGTATATCAACTAGTTTGATAGATATGCAACAGAGGGTGGGAAAAATATTCAATAATTTCATGTATTGCACTTAACAATTATTCTTAGAATTTTCATTTGGTTTAAAAAATGGTCGCAAGATAGCAATTTACACTTTTTTTTCTTTCACTTTAATAACATTTTTAAAACTATTTTAAATTCTTGATGTATACATATTTAATGTGTACATAATTATATGCGTATAATAAATCAGCAACTAAGTTTGCTATTTAAAATTGTTTTACAGTTGTTGTTTTTTTTTATTTTAAACAATTGCTTTAAAAAAACAGCTTAACTAGAAAACTAGCATTATTTAAAGCAATCATGAAAGTTAAAAAAAGAAACCCTGCAATAATTTTTTAAAACAATGGCCACAATATTTTTCTTTAGAATTTTTTTTTAAAACAACAGTTTTAAAATAGAAATAAAAACTGTCAACTAATTTTAAATATAAAACTTAGTTACTGATTTATTATACATATATAATTATGTACACATACTAAATATATATATATATTTAATATATACATATTTTTTGTATATGTCATTAGATATTTCTTATATTCAAAAATTAATTAAATCAATCCCTATTTTTTATAATAAGTTCTAGTGATATATTGTACCGGTCGTTTATATACTCGATCGTTTACACTATCTGTATACACGCATTGAACATGAAATGTGTATTATGCAATGGAGCAACGATTATAGATATTCAATTAGACACCATGATTCGTTATTTTATCAAATTGCATCCTAAGAAAAAATTAATGCATTCATACCTTTGAAAGGTCCAGTACACTGAGACCTTTACATGCCACCTCTGGAAAAAAGATTGCTCCCTCCCCAGAAGGATATGATTGCATAATTTACATAAAGATTAATACCTTTTATTTAATTAAATCAATAGCAGGATGGATGCTCTAACGAATTATCCTTGATCCCGATAAAGACTAATCCCAGACTAGTTCAATCTACTCTTTAACTTGGGAAAGTGGTTTGTTGCTTAGTTAACACAGGAGGATGAATGATAAGACATTTATTAACCACACAGCACAACGCTATAATTTTAAAATTATATCTCCGTATTTATTAAGCCCTTTATTATATCTGATAAAATTACAAATAAACAAAAAAAAAAAAACACCCCAAAAAAATATTAATTGAAACCCCAAACTTACAATTCTTAAATAAGTTATCAAATGGGATAGAATGGTCTGAGTTTCACCTTCACTTGCACACTTTGAAGCCTTACATGGGATAGATTATCCTATACATTAATACAACACATATTGACCATGGCAGGTACGTATTTCAGAAAATAACTTTTTTCTTTTTTATGAATCTAATAAAGACTTCGTTATTACTTAATATAACCATTTAACCATCAATTAATAATATTTGAATATGGAGAGTTCCTCAATAGATCCTGCATGTAGCGGAATCCAGAGAATAGGGAACTGCTTTACTTATGCTAAAATAATCCTGCACTTGGCGGATTGAATAAATTTATATGAATGGAAATGAACTCGCGGCAAATTATGATTTACTGAATCCTGCACATGGCGGATTAAACAGACAAAGAAAGTTATTTATGAATGAAATGCACACACTCAACTGCCATTAAATTATATGGGTTAATAGACTTGATTACCTTTTTAATGAAAATGTACTCTTAAAGAAATGAAAATTTGTTAATTATATTCGGATACTGCCCGTAGCAGATAGCTGTTTAATAAAACAAGATAAATTAAGTGAATAAGCTAACGCCTACCAATCGCAAGTATATATCTTTAAGAGTAAATCTACCTCCATAAATGTTTGATTTAAGTCATTTGAGAAATACTAAAATTTATATTTGTGAGTTAAATACTCCATTGAATTACGCATACAATTAACAACAACTACTAATAAAATATATACAAAAAGGTTACATAATTCATTGGTTAACTCAACACTAGCAAAAAATAAATAGAATAATAAAAAAAAACATTAATAAGAAATATTCAAACAAAAACAAAAAAATATATAGAAATATAGATGAGTTTACTTCCCGAAGGTTTCATTCTTCTCCGGGCTAGGGACTTCTGAAGGAGATAAGTAATCTGCCGAACAGGTGATTGCGGGTGTAACTTCTATGGAGGATTGGCAAAATTGTTCGTAGACAGCTATACTTTACAAAGGTGGAGAGTCACATAATTTGGTGGCTACATCGGATGAGTAGTGCGAATGCACTGAACTGGGTCCTCTACTCCATATTTGTTTGTGCAATACAAGTCAATCTTGATTCCATTCTTCCAATAATATCAAGCTTCAATTTAGAGGTAATTTATTTTAGCTACATTCTTTTAATCTTTCGTGCTGTGTTTGAATTTCTTTGGTTTCTAATGCAAGGGGGTTCCAGTTAAGGTTGTAGGTATCGCTGAAATTATATTATTTCGGTTTAAATAATTTGGAATTTCTCTCCATCAAATCTCTTTCCTTCGGCTTTATCTTTCCTAATTACATTTCCAAATCCATTCTAAATTTCCATTTGTGATTTTATTCCTTATGATTTGATATGATTACAGCTTGCTATAACCTTGCAATTCTCCTGCTTGCTCAGGGATACTGCTTATTATTACTTTCCTTGCCAAATTATTTTTTGAAACGTTCTGCTTGGCCCGAATGAATTACATTAATTTCTCATTTCTTCCCGGCCAGCACTCCGTAGCAAAAAAATCTTAATACTTATTACTTTTGGTCAGCTTTCCTCAAACAATTATATCTGTACTCCTCACTCCTCAAAAAAAAAAAAAAAAAATTCTATATTGATCTCACCTGATCAGGATTTATATATCCTTCCCCAACCCCATTACAGGATTCCCTCTACAAACTATTGCTTTTACATTTTTCTTTAATTGCTATAGCAACATTTATTTTTAGCTATCTCTTGTTTTTCAGTATCTGTAGCCATAGGTGGTGAGGTTCAAGCTTGGCCTTCCAGTTATTCACTAGTGTTACTTGGGCAGCTCGTAATAGAAGCGTTTCTCCTCTGGAGTTACTGACAACTATTTTCTGGTACAGATTTTCTGAGATTACTCAAATTTGGCTACCTGAGTCCACTAATGCTGATGCTTCTACCCCTTCTAATGTTATTTTTATCATGGGACACTTTTGCGGTACATATTCTGGCATTCTATCCTCCCATAAACAAATTAGATTCGATATTTCCTTACATGAACCCATATATTTTTCTTTCTGTATGAACCTACAATCCTTGGGTTGTGTAATGCTGGCGATGGTTTTTAACCTTTCTTCTTTTGTTATTTTTTTGTAGTGTTTTTCCTTTCCATTATTGGTCATATCTGTTTTATCTGCTGGTCTGCCTTGCTGGTTGATCTCTATACTATCTAGTAATTCTGCTACTTATTCCATCGACTTCATGTTTGCTGTTAGTAGCATTTGTTCGATACGGAACGGTAAATTGTGCCAGATTATTCTGATGATCTGACTCTCAGATATGTGACCTGTCTTCTGAAGAACTTGGAGTAACTCTCATTTCCACCCACTACATTTTCTTGCATTATTTGGTACAATACCATCTCTTGTCTTTCATCACTCCAAAAATTTCCCAGCAAGGCCTTTTTATATTCTTCGTACATATTTGGGTGGTGAAATAGTGATTCCCACCATGCTTTGCGTCCCCTTGGAGGTGACTGTATGCTATGGTTAACTGGCTAGTTTCGTCCATCCTATTTATTCTGAAATAATTTTCTAAACTATCAAGATGTTCTATCAGAGCCTCACTTGTCTGCCCTTTGAACACTCTTATCTTTAGAAATTGGTTAATGTTTGGTACATACATATAACTCATATCTCCCTTTACTGACTTGCCTAATTCTATACCTGCATTACTTTTGTCTTTTTTATCTCTTCTTACTATATTCACATTATCACTGCTTCCTTCACAATCTATATCAAATTTCTTTCTCTGAGTATGTAATTCTTAATTAGTAGCTTCATGTTCATGTTTGTTGCTGCTGACAATTGGTATCATGATCTGTTGTTCTATCTGCTTTACTGTGTGTTCCATTTTTATTACGTTGGCATCATTCGCTATAAACTTCTCTAGTTCATTCACTTTACCACTGCAGCACTTTTCTATATATTCTCCTTTTTGATCGATTTGTTTATACATAGCCTCACACTCTACTCCTATTAAGTATTGTCTCATTTCTATTGCTTCCATTTGGTTACTTCTACTTTGGTTAAGACCATCATATTTTGTTTCGATATTTTGGATTGTCATTTTTAATTCATGTTCCATTTCCTCTTTCACATTGTATATTCTCTGAGACATGTCTTCCATTCGTTTTTCCATTTCCCTTTTTATATCTTCTATTTGCTGTGATATCTTGGCTAATTCTTCTCTCACTTCTCTCATAAAGTCTAGCATTATATTCATTAACTTTTCTTCCTTTTCAGGTTCTATTCTACTTTGCTGCATGCTCTCTGTCTCTACATTGATTTCTTGCTCTGTATATTGACTTTCTTCATCCTTTTCATTTAATTTTTGCTCATCCATTTTTTAGTATATGATCTGGTCCACATAAATAAGTACCATTTATTACTGTCTTGAACATATAATTATCCACACTTATATTTCACTATATCTAGACGCTAACAAAATATTCTATTTACTAATTTTCTTTTATATTAAATCTCGGTACACACACACTTAGCTCAATCCTAATCCGTCTACCATCTATATATCTAGTATATATATATACCTTTTTATGCTCTTTATAGCTTTCTACCTGCCTACACTTCTCCTATCAATATCTTTTCTTTTATTCTCTTCCTATTTATTTATGTTACATGACTGTGTGCCGCTTTATTAACTTTTGTGCATATGAATTACCTCGGGCCCCATGTTGGGCGCCATTTTACTGTACCGGTCATTTATATACTCGATTGTTTACACTATCTGTATACACGCATTGAACATGAAATGTGTGTTATGTAACCGAGCAACGATTATAGATATTCAATTAGACACCATGATTCGTTATTTTATCAAATTGCATCATAAGAAATTAACGCATTCATACCTTTGAAAGATCCAGTTCACTGAGACCTTTATGCACCACCTCTGGAAAAAAGCTTGCTCCCTCCCCAGAAGAATATGATTGCATAATTTATATAAGGGTTAATACCTTTTAGTTAATAAAATCAATAGCAGGATGGATGCTCTAATGAATTATCCTTGATCCCGATAAAGATTAATCCCAGACTAGTTCAATCTACTCTTTAACTCGGGAAAGTGGTTTGTTGCTTAGTTAACACAGGAGGATAAATGATGATATTTATTAACCAGACAGCACAATGCTATAATTTTAAAATTATATCACTGTATTTATTAAGCCCTTTATTATATCTGATAAAATTACAAATAAACAAAAATATATATAAAGCACCAAAAAAAAATATTAATTGAAACCCCAAACTTATAAATTCTTAAATAATTTATCAAATGGGATAGAATGGTCTGAGTTTCACCTTCTCTTGCACACTTTGAAGCATTATATGGGATAGATTATCCTATACGTTAATACAACACATATTGACCATGGTAGGTACATGTTTCAAAAAATAACTCTCTTTTCTTTCTTATGAATCTAATAAAGACTTTGTTATTACTTAATATAACCATTTAATCGTCAATTAATACTTGAATATGGAGAGTTCCTCAATAGATCCTGCACGTAGCGGATCCCAGAGAATAGGGAACTGCTTTACTTATTTATTCATTCTTTTATTCATGCTAAAATAACCCTGTACTTGGCAGATTGAATAAATTTATATGAATGGAAATAAACTCGTGGCAATTACGATTTATTGAATCCTGCACATGGCGGATTAAACAGACAAAGAAAGTTATTTACAAATGAAATGCACGCACTCAACTGCCATTAAATTATATGGGTTAGTAGACTTGATTACCTTTTTAATGAAAATGTACTCTTAAAAAAGCGAAAATTTGTTAATTATATTCTGATCCTGCCCGTAGCAGATAGCTGTTTAATAAAACAAGACTAAATTAAGCGAACAAGTTAATGCCTACCAATCGCATGTATATATCTTTAAGAGTAAATCTACCTCCCATAAATTTTTGATTTAAGTCATTCATGAAATACTAAATTTATATTGGTGAGTTAAATACTCCATTGAATTATGCATACAATTAACAACAACTACTAATAAAATATATACAAAAAGGTTATGTAATTCATTGGTTAACTCGACACAAGCAAAGAATAAATAGATTAATAAAAAAAAAAAACATTAATAAGAAATATTCAAACATAAACAAAAAAATATATAGAAATATAAATGAGTTTACTTCCCGAAGGCTTCATTCTTCTCCGGGCTAGGGGCTTCTGAAGGAGATACATAATCTGCTGAACAGGTGACTGTGAGTGTAACTTCTATGGAGGGTTGGCAAAATTGTTTATAGACAGCTATACTTTACAGGGGCGGAGAGTCACATAATTTGGTGGCTCCATCGGATTTTTGAGTAGGCGAATGCACCGAACTGGGTCCTGTACTCCATATTTGTTTGTGCAATACAAGTCAATCTTGATTTCATTCTTCCAAAAATATCAAGCTTCAATTCAGAGGTAATTTATTTTAACTACGTTCTTTTAATCTTTTGTGCTGTTTGGACTTCTTTGGTTTCTAATGCAAGGGTATTCCGGTTAAGGTTGTAGGTATTGCTGAAATTATGATATTATTTCGGTTTAAATAATTTGGAATTTCTCTCCATCAAATCTCTTTCCTTTGGCTTTATCTTTCCTAATTACATTTCCAAATCCATTCTAAGTTTCCATCTGCGATTTTATTCCTTATGATTTGATATGACTATAGCTTCTATAACCTTTTAATTCTCCCGCTTGCTCAGGGCTACTGCTTATTATTACTTTCCTTGTCAAATTATTTTTCGAAACTTTCTGCTTGGCCCAAACGAATTAAATTAATTTCTCATTTCTTCTCAGCCAGCACTCCATAGAAAAAAATCTTAATACTTATTACTTTTGGTCAGCATTCCTCAAACAATTACATCTGTACTCCTCACTCCTCAAAAAAAAGTAAAATTCTATATCGATCTCACCTGATCAGCATTTATATATCCCCCCATTTACAGGGTCCCCTCTACAAACTATTGTTTTTACATTTTTCTTTAATTGCTATAGCGACATTTATTTTTAGCTATCTCTTGTTTTTCAATTTTTATTAAATTATTTTGTCTTATCAAAGATTTTCTTATCTTTTAAATCCATTTGAGAATTTCTCAGACCATTAGTGATTCAAATTCCTATTCCATATTTCTTTAATTAATTTTTATTCTGCAGGTATTACTGTGTTTTTACATTTTTCTCTAAAACATTATATAATAAAAGAAAGAGGTCACTGACTTGCCTGCAGTCATGAAACCTACGTTCTAGAAAAAAAAGTTTTTATAAAGATTGAAAATATATATGTGTTGTAAGAGTTAACATTATTTTTAAGTTTTTGTACATAAATTTATATTCAACATGCAACCCAAAAAAAAAAAATATACATCAAAATTTGACAATTTAAAATAAAACATATTTAACTGCTGGGTTACTTATATTTAAGTTTCCCAGTATAAATTTATATCCCCTCCACCATATCAAAACTAACACATTTATAAAACAGAAAAATATACATTTCAATCTGGTGTATGCGATTGTACATTTAAAAAGCGTACCATCACCATTACCTTTTTTAATTTAAAATATATTACGTTTGCAAGCGAAGAGAAAATACACTTGCACAAACGAAACCTTTTATTTTTTTTATATACACTTGTTCAGGCTGCAACTATGCTTGCAGCCATCTTTGTGCCTGTCGTTTAAGACTGACTGGCACAATACATATATCAATTATAAGTGACCAGCCAATTTAAAGTACAATATAGTTTTACATTTTCATTTACTGTGCAAATACTAAAAACTTAAAAATAGAGATAACAATTTTTTTTATATTAAAATACTTTTATTAACTGTGTACTAAAAAAAAAAAAAAATAATTATTTCCTCAATCACAATTGGAGTTTTTAGATTTAACTTGAAATAAAACACAAGGGGTCCAGAAATTAATTAAGTCAATCCCTATTTTTTATAACAGGGATTGATTTATTTAATTTCTGGAACCCCATGATTTTATTTCAGGTTAAATCTAAAGCTCCGATTGTGGTTGAAGAAACAATTATTTTTTTTTTTTTTTTAGTGCATAGTGAATAAAAACAATTAATATGAAAAAAAAATTATCTCTATTATTTTATAATTATTCTTATTTAAAATGGAAAATAAAAATAATGTTGCAGTTTGTGTAATATTTGAAAGGAAATTCATATGCATTAAAAATCAACTGTTTATGAAAGAAGTGTTTTAAAAAAGTCATGCAAAAATAAAATTTCATCTATTTTTAAAAAAACAACTTTTACAATCAAGAGAAATTGAAATTTATTTTTACTTCTATTTTAATTGGCTGTTAACAGTTTCTAGTGTAAGCATTTTTAAAAATATATATATACTGCCCTCTCATGCCCATCGCTATAAATATACTTAACTGATATCAATTGTTTGAAATTTGGTCCATTAACACCATTACATTAAAAAAATAACTTGTCAAACCTGAAATATTTCACTGTCATATTGTATTCTCATCAATTTCTAATATGTACAAAATTTGAAGGATATCCATTTCATAAAAATATAATAAAAATCAATTATAAAAATTAACCTACACAAACAAACAAATAGTTTCTAGGTTAAATAAATACAGTTAAAAATGAACAAAAACTTACTTTGTAATAATTCTCTATGACTGTCAACATTGCAACAAGAAATTTTTCTGTCTATAAATTCTGGTTTGATATTTGCTTGGCTATTAAAACACTTTCTAAAAAAAACTAAAAGTAATGACAAAAATTTAAACTAAAATAATTATAAATGAAAAAAAAAATTTAAAAACATTAGTTCTACAGCATAACTATTATCTTTTAAACCCCTTTTTTTTAATTTTGCATAATTTAAAACATATATATATATATTGAAACAGATGCTTTGCTACATTTCAAATATGTATTAGACCAAGAGGGGGTTTCAGTTAAACATTCTACTTCATATTAATTAGAAATTTTGTGAATTTAATTTTATGTCAAACGTGTGTTTTAAATGTAGAGTCTAATGTATATATGCATGCACAGACGAATCTGTAAAATAATCTTAATTTTTAAAAGTAATGTAATTTTTTTTCCCCTCAAAAAAGTAAACTTTGTAAATGAATTTCTTTTATAAATGATTATTTTTAAAAACTGTATAACAATGCTTAACATCAAATTAAAATTTTAATCTGCTATCATAACAAAATTTAAGTTAAGTATTGTTTAAATAAGGCATGTAATGGAATTAATTAGTATGGAATATAAAAATGTTCTATTTTAAGTGATTAAAAACCTGGCTTATTAATTAATTAAAAATCTAGCTATTTTAAAATGTTAATCTAGAAAATTTTAGACAAATTTATCAAATGTGTATAAAAGCTCCCAAAATCTATTGTGTATTTCATTCATTGATTCATTCAGTAGATTCTAGGAGATTCATCCAGTAGATCCATTCATTGATTCCTTGCTCAACTAGTCAAGATCATATTCCAGATACTGGGTCTCTTCATTCTGTGCAACAAGTTGCATTTCTAGCAAGTTCTTTCATCAAAATTATTGATACTCTGACAACAGTTCATGATAAGTGGCCTGCAGCTAGAAAATAAACCAATTATTCCTAGTGTTTTCCTGAATATGTGTGGTTAGGCACTTACCAAAGGCAAACTCCATGCTCTAAACCTATCACCAGCCTCCAACATGTCTTAAATTTACCAATCCATTGTAACTGTCAGAATTGCACAAACAATATGCAAATCACCTGAGGGCAATCTACATGTGCATTTCATATTATGACATCATAGAATACAATGTTTTTCGTTTATATCTGCTAACGTCGAAAAAAACAAGAGACTCCTAAGTTGTTGATTGCATATAAAGATGACAATCTGCCAAAAATAATGAGACAACATTATTTATTCATGTACATACAACACAAAACTATACTTAGTTAATTAATTTGTACCTTAATTTAACTTAAATTAAATAAACCTTTCCTAATTTTATTAGATTAATTTTATTTTAATTATGCCCAGATATAGTATAGTGATGTAACAATTCAATATTTTAAAATAATTCCTATTTGATACTATTCATGAAGAATACTATTAATGTTGTTTGAATGGATTCTAATATACTGCACAGATACCTAAGAGTTCTCAACTACCAGCATCACTGTTCTAATGCTAACGGATACAAGCTTATAAATTAAGGTTAATCTTACTACTTGATTTGTGATCAACTACAAGTTATGATATTAGTATGCAATAGGTAATAAAATAATTGTAAAATACAGGAATTTGCATCTTTACTACAGTGGTATTTATATAAGAGCAAATACATGTGATAATCATATGCCTACGATAGGAAATAACTGTCTACCACATGTATAGCATACAGTGACCACCAGTCGCACAGGTATTAGTATATATATTGAAGCGGTCAATCTGATACTCAGATTGAGCTTCACAGCCCACTCAGAATCTCCCACCACCAAACCATATTCAAACTCCATCCTTATGTGTATATACTCATTTATTAACATATTTTTATGTTTTAATTATTAAAATAATCACTGACGTAGATATGTATAAATAACCTAATCTAAATATTTTAAATAAATAAATATTTTGTTATTTTAATTCATATGTGTGCGTAATGGATACATATATATCATAGGTGAGGGGAGATTATTTATAAAGTGTTTATAATATTAAAATATTTTATATTAATTTGTATTTTTAAAATTATGGTAAATTTTATTATTTATTTTAGTAATGGCGGTCAGAAAATCTGATGCAATCCTGCCGAATATTCTCGAAAGCAATTAAGTCAATTAACCTGAAATCCATTAGTCCAAATTAAAATGTTATAATTTTGTAAAAGTAATGAAAGATCCATTAGTGGAAATTTTATCCATTTCAAATGTTTTAAAATGTTAAGATTATATTTTAAAACAATCGTTTGAGAAATTCTTAGCAGGATTACATTGTCTTAAAACTTACAGGAACAAAGGTATGCATCTGGTCTGCAAATTGCAGATCGATGAAGTATATAAAAGGCTTCAGGTCAAGTAGCTAAAAAGCATTCCAGAACAACTTCAAAATCGTACAAATAGTGCTGGGTTTAAACACCCAAAGGAGAACAAGTAATTTGACAAGAGCAATGGCAAGCCAAAACTACACTCGTTCTGCTTTTAACTCAATATATTGTGAGTAGACCAAACTTCACCTTTTTTCACTGTTCCAAAATGCCATCTTTCCTGACATCATTGCCCAGGATCCAGATACTCATGAACTTTAACTATGTACCTATATCTATTACATCTTCCAAATTGCCCAGAATTTTAAATGAAGAAGTGAGACATGCAATTAAATGTATGAAGAAAGGAAAGGCTCCAGGTAATGATGGAATTATAATTGATATATTAAAAGAAGCAGGTGAAGAAATAGAAAAAATTTTAGCAAAGTTATATACCAAATGTCTAAGTGATAAAGACGTACCGGATGATTGGAAGAATGCAGTAATAATATTAATATTTAAAAAAGGTGATAAAGAAGATATTAGAAATTACAGACCTATCAGCCTTTTATCAGTTTTATATAAAATTTTTACCAAGATAATTACTACTCGTCTACAGAGAACATTGGATTTCCACCAACCAAGAGAACAAGCTGGATTTAAAAGTGGTTTTAGTACAGTAGATCATATCCAGGTATTGAGAGAAATTATAGAAAGGACAAATGAATATGAGTTGCCATTATGCTTAGGATTTGTAGATTATGAAAAGGCATTTGATTCTATAAACATTTCTTCAGTGATTAAAGCATTAGATCATCAAGGTATAGATCCAGGATATTGTCATATTTTAAAGAATATTTATAAAAATGCAACAGCAACAATTAAATTACATAATGACACTGGGAAAGTCAACATTGAGAAAGGTGTAAGACAAGGTGACTCCATATCTCCAAAACTTTTTACAGCAGTGCTGCATGAAGTATTTTGTGGATTAAAATGGGAAACTAAAGGAGTGAAAGTAAATGGTGATTATTTAAGTCATTTAGATTTCGCAGATGATGTAGTTGTTTTTGCAAATAATGCTTCAGATCTGTAGGAAATGTTGCAGGAATTATCAGATGAAAGTAGGAAAGTAGGACTAAAGATAAATGTTAAAAAGACTAAAGTAATGTTTAATCGATTTGCTCAAAATATGAAAATAAAGATTGATTATGATGAATTAGAAGAAGTTAACAGTTACAAATACCTTGGTCAGATTATTAATACAGATGGAAACATAATGGAGGAAATTAATCATAGAATTAAACTTGGTTGGAATGCTTTTGGTAGAAATAACTTGATACTAAAAGGAAATATGCCTATGTGTTTGAAAAGGAAGGTTTTTAACAAATGTGTTTTACCAGTTCTTACTTATGGATCTGAGACTTGGACACTTAATAGAAGAGCAATTCAGAGACTTCAGACCACTCAAAGGAGTATGGAGAGATGTATGTTGGGAGTAACAAGAAGAGATCGTAAACGCAATGTATGGGTAAGTGAACAAACAGGTGTTACTGACCTCATTGAAAAAATTAAAAGATTGAAGTGGAGTTGGGCTGGACATATTGTTAGAAGAGATGATAATAGATGGACAATTGAAATTTTAAACTGGATTCCAAGAGATTGTAAAAGACCCAGAAAGAGACCACATGTGAGATGGATGGATGAAATAAGAAAGTGTGCAGGGGTGATGTGGAGAAGAGAAGCTAAAGATCGGAGAAGATGGATTAAACTTGGAGAGACCTTCATCCTGCAGTGGATTGATAATGGTTGATAATGATGATGATTATTTTTATTAATGAATTTAAGTTTCCCATTACTGTTTAGTATTTTAATTATGCCATTACATTAGATATTCCCCAAATATATAAGTGTTAATTAATTAATTCTTATTGTAAAAGTTTGATATGTATATGCTTCAAGCATTGCTTGCATACCGGCCTCCTTGTTCGTGTTTTTATATATATTGTGCTTCCTTCCTCGGGCATATCGGAATAACCAAACCCCGTTTCTTCACTTCCAAGTCAAAACCCCTTGGGACTTATTTTGTCGCTCGAGATAAGTGCATAGGAGCACTCTGGGAAAAGCCAAGCCTATTGCACCTCACAGTGAACTATTCTTCATTCATGAGCCGATTCTGCCAAAGCCTGTAGACATAAATCGGTCTTTTCTTCTTCAATGATTTTTTGGAAGTACCTTCTAGGATCTGCGACTGGATCACATAAATATGCCACCATGCATGCACCGCCCTCTTAGTTCTAGTTCCAAATAAAACCTATGAATATTCATAAGCTGTAATGTTCTGATTCTACTAAGCAGATTTCTTTATATTTATTAATATTTTCATGTGTGCATCATTTTGCAACGCAATTATATATCCTAAATTAACTCTCCCATACACGTTTCTTACTCAGCATAAGCTGAGATTACTTCATTATTAATAATAATCATATTTCAATAATAAAATAATTTTTATTAAGTAAATTCGGTCAAGTGCTATATTTTGTTCTTCTTTCTAGGGGTGGACTTCAGATTCATTTATATATTCGTATATAGCGCTATTAAGATTATATTTACAGATATTATAGTTTATCGATTATTGGCATATAAATCAGCCGCAATAAAGTAATAAATTAATTAATATATTTGTAACTTTTTAAATTATCAAAGATAAAGTTCATCTTATATAAATATATAGAGGCGAATGACGACTAAAGGAGAAATATAATCAAAGAACTCATATGTATTCTATTTAAATTAATAAATCATATAACAACTTTCAGAATCATTGTTTCTTTTATTTAAAATATTATATTTTGATTAATAAATTATGCTTGCTCTGACTAGATGATCTCCAGCTAATCCTACATATACAATCAACGTGAAAGTTCACGATCTTTAAATGTGTCAAACTTAGGATATTTTTATACTAAAAGGTTCCATTATATTATTTCCGATTAGAGACTCTTTGTATCTCCACTTTGCGATGCCGGTGGAGAGAAATAAATTAGATCGGTATCATCGGAATTGTTGCTCATAAGTTGATAGATCTCGAAAATAGGCAAATAGGGCAGAGTTCATGAGTGTTACTGACTTAGGTATCTTGCATATGATTGGACTCTAGGTACTTTTGCCTAGATGCTAGATCTTGTTATATGAACAGACAAAACCGACCGGTATAGTATGAAAAAAAATGGATGATATATAGTTTATATAACTATTCATCTACTGCACATCACTGTTTAAATAAGATTATGATTGTAAGCAATCAGCAATCACAAATGATGTTACAATCATCTAAAACCAATGCATTACATAAGAATGAGAATCAGATGTAACTCATAACCTGAATTGACGGATATCAGCCATACATTCTTATTAATAATAATTCAAATACAAGACTAGTTAGCCTAAACTGACATCTACTTAATAGAATTCTAATCTAGCTTGTCTATGCAGCATAATTGAACTCCATTCATAATTAATAGATTTATTGAGTTAACAATATAACTAATATACCTTTTAATAGCATGGCAAGAGATTGCGATTACAGGCTAATTGCCTTTTATAAACTAATTTATTACAATTAGTGGCAGACTAAATTGTAGCATGATATTTAAATAGAACTATAAACTCTTGCCATATCTGCTCATCAACAGATTATTTATATAACTATTCATTAACATATTTAATTAGATTGGAGATAATAATTAACTAAGTATTAGTTCAAAAGTTATACTTATTCTTCCAGTTTAACAATTCACATTCAGTCTTTAGATATTGGCAGAATTGATTCTTAAAACCATAGCTATGGTGGATGAAGGTTTAAATCACTATTTCATGTTCATTTTGGATGTGCAGATATCAATAAAGTCTTGTTTTCATGGCTGGTTCGACCCTGTAACACTGGACAACAGATTTTTTCTCTTCTAAGGTGGATACATAGCGGACACATGTTCAGATGGCTTCTACTGTTGTTAATGGGTTCTTTGATTTGACTCAGCAATGGGTTTTGGCCTGCCCTCTGCCAGCTTGACAGAATGAAGCAGATAACAAGGCTTCTCTACTCTTGGATGATAGACTTGCTGGAACTATCAGATAAGAATTAAAGCAGAATAATAATAATGGCAGAATGATAATCACTGGCAGAATAATAATCACTGGCAGGATAAAGATAGAATCTTAATAATGAATGCAGAATCAAGAGATTAATAGATTCATGAACGCATAATAAAACCAACATAATTTCAGAACTATTTATATAATTTGGAGTTATCTGTAAAATTCAAATCAATTTCGTCATTTGGATCCTTTAATCTATTGGGTATAGATAACATGATTACTTTCACCGAGATCCAAGTTTATTTGCCCAATACCCTATTTGCAAGCTATTATTGTTGAATAGGAATAACAGCCTTTTTAATTAAATTATTTTAATTATTTATTTCCTAAAATTTTAATCTAGTAATCTGTTTTTAAGCACATTAATTACTTTTTCTAGAATGTCATTTCTACCATTTTTTTATTGTTAAAAAAAACTCACTATTTTCTTTCCAACTAACTTTTAAGTTAAAATTAGTCAATTATCCTTTTAAATTTTAGAATATATTTTGCATTTAACACAAAATAACTTTATAATCAATTATACTGTATATCTATATTTGTGCATTTACCATTTACATTTAATTTTTATTTATAAACATTTATTAAACTTTTGAACTTAAATTTTGTTCTAATTTTTTGTATGCGAACATGAAGTATATATGTGCGTATGTATATCTTCACCATAAAAAGCTGACCTGAAAAGCTATTCTACATAGAAGTCTCTCAACTAAAACAGACAACATAAGATGCAGTAACAAAATGGATAAAAACAACTACTCCAAAGAATTCATGGAAAGCAAGCATGACACAAAGACTTAGCGGTAATATAAACTTTCATATACCTTAAAATAAGTCAGGGCTTGTTATAAGTGTTTTCCTTACATATATGCACATTACTGTTTGTTAGCCATAATATTAAATTTAAATGTATTTGTCTTTATTTTATGCATCTATTAATTAATATCATATATAGAAGTCATGTATGAATGTTTCAGTTTCTTTTAGAATATGCCTTAATTTAGAATTTATTATGTGAATTTTTTCTCTGCTTTCATTGGGGATGACAGTTTTAAATAAAGTCTTGATTTCAGAATAAGTATTATTATTGTAGAATAATTTAATTCCTCTCCCTTCCCCTCTTTGAATATTTAAAACATAAGTGCTTTTTTTAAAAAAACAAGTCTGAAGTTTAAACACTCTGTAAAATCTTTTAAAGAAGATATGAAATAATGTTTCAATTTAAATAGCATTAATCAATTTTTTTTATATATGTAATTTGATTTAGATTTGTTAAAATATTTTAATGCTTGTCTATAACATGCATTGTATAAAAGTATTCATACTTGTGTGTGTGGACTTAAAACCAATCCTTATGAAGACCACTTATAAACATCTACCTAATCGGTATTATTATTATTATATTTCCTCTGATTGCCTGGATTGTCTACTGCCTTCATCAGAGTCTATTTACTCTGGTGTGACCTAGCTTTGATAAAACTAACACGCCTGATTTGTTTGGTATTATCGCTATACATTGGTGAATTCTTCAGAGCCTCTGGCCTTGATGTATCAGTCAGGCTCATATTCTTTTAAACCAGGACTACCAATCATTGGATTGTTGACTTATTTGTTTTTGCATGGTAAACTTAGAAACGGTTTATCATACCTCTCTTATACTGAATAGCCCTTCTTATTTTGCCTATAATTTTGTGGTTTAGATTTTGCTGCACACACGTCTTTATTGTCAGTGCATATATGCATAAGCATCTAATGACATATATTGAATATTTTCTTTCTTTCTTATTAAAAAGACATTCACACCCTATTTTATAAAAACTGCTATTAAAAGATTATTTTAAATCTTTGATTTCCAGGATGCCATTTTGAATTTTAAAAGAAAATTACAATTAATATAATTTATAGTATATCTTATGTTTGAATGCAATAAATATAAAAATATGTACATTCTTATAAAGAGCAAATATGAAAAAATGTAATGAAGCTAATAAAATAGTCATTACCTAAAAATAAAGTTAAGAAAAAAAAAATTCTTAATATTTTTAAAAATGTTTATTTTTACATTACTTCACAAATTCTAAATTTTGAAAGATAAATATTAAAATGACACTTTCATAAACAGCTTCATCACATTTGTCACAAAATGCTGAAAAAAATGATATATAATGTCTTACTTGAGATAATTTTTCTATGAAAAAATTACAAAAAGGATGAGATTGGTAACTTCCATTTTTACTAGCTAACCCAGATCCTGTCCTTCCATACCAGGGTATCTTCTAGAAATGTTTGGTTGTCTTTCCATGCAGGATATCTGTTAAACATGTTTGGTTTTTAGTGGGGGAAAAAATAACAATAGCTTATGAGATAGTATGCAAAGAGAACTTTAGTAAATTGTAAATGTATTACTATATTATAATATTATTATATATTATTAAAAAATGGGGTATGACCTAAAATATGTATTCTTTTCAAGTAAAAAGTGCACTCAAATAAATATCAAACAGTAAGAACAGCTTATGAGATATTACACGAAGAGAACTTTAATAAATTATAATGTAATATTATATTTATATTAATTATTATATGATTGAAAATGGTGTGTGACCTAAAATATGTATTCTTTTCAAGTAAAAAGTGTACTCAAAAAAAAAAAAGTCAAACAAAAATTTCTCTAAAATAAAATGAATAAAAACTGTAACTAAATCAATAACATCTAAATAAACATTTATGAGCACTTATTACATATATGTGTGGGAGATGATATATGATAGTAGATAGCTGAGGAAGCATGTTCTTATTGTCATTGAAATTGTCTAAAATTGTACAGCACATTTTAGGTTTTTTCTACAATTTCATTATATAAGTAATAAAAAACAAGTAATAAAAAACTAGTAATAAAAAACACTACTCATTGAATTCCTGGCCAGCATGATCTCAATGTTGATTCAAAGTTCAAACTCTGGTCGTGAAGAAGATCTAGATGCAATTCCCATGTTTGTCCTGCAAATAAAATGACTTCACTAACGTTTTTTTATCAATGCAGTTTCTAGATATGAATTATTACTAAAATTGTCACTAAAATTAGCTTCTACAAAGAATAAGGCTTAGAATACATACATGGCAATCAGAGCAAGCAATCAAAGCAACCCGTGAGAGTCCATACATTTTCATGAATTCTAAATTTAAAAAAAAGAGAAGAAAAAAAAATTAAAAATAGTATTTCAAAAAAAAAAAATCATAAAAAAATTTAAATTTCATCATAGAAAAAAAATACATACATCTGTTTGAACAAAGAGAAGGCTCACGAATGTATACATCGGCAATTGAATAATCTCAGCAAGCGGAAAGAGAATCCATTTCAACCGTAAACCATTTTAAGAATGTTAAATGAGAAAAAAAAATATTAAAAATTGCTTTTTCAGAAAAAAAAATCATAAGAAATCTAAATTTCATTGTAGAAAAAAAATGTAGATATTTGCAAAAATGTAAGATGGCGGATCGAATGATATAAAAAAATGTAACTGTCAGATGTACTGATTCTGCACAAGCTCAATTTAAAATGTAAACTTCCGGGGATATGTACAGTCATACATATTGCCAGTCAAAGGATTCTTATTGAAGTAACTGAATTGGGGAATAGATTTAACTGTCAAAGCTGTCAGTAATAAAGTACTCTCTTAAGACATTCATAGATGCAATATTAATTAATTTTATGATTTCTTTGTTTTCATTTAATTGTAATAAACATTATTATTATATATATTAGTTAATTTAGCTGATATTTGTTCACTGTGTCTATCAATTGTTTAATACTTACAAGTCTCATACTCTGAACTGAGCTAGAGTCAGGGACAAGTAATTTATTTTGTTAGATCTGCTCATCATCATTAGTAAATATTCGGTCACCCCAAATAAACATTCTAAAATGTGATGTGATGCACTGTGACTTCTCCTTATATGGAGTCAGGAATCTCTCAGCAACAATGCCCAGAGAAACCTGTTAGCCACTATATCTTCCCTTTCCATTCCCCACCCTAAGTTTTCGCATATCCTACTCCATCCCATTTCCACAACATAGTCTTTGTCAACTCCATGGCCTTTATATCTAACCCTCCCCCCCTTATCTTTTCCCAAACCCAGCACAAAATTCAATAACCCACTTTCTGTATAATCACTTTCCTTATATATATTCTTCCACAATTTTATTATTTGTATCCTTTCTACTTTCAATCATTTATGTTCAATTAACAAATGTCTAATATTTTCTATACCTTCTTTACACAATTGCAGATTAAATCCACCATGCTTTCTATTTACGTGTATAATCCCCTGTTGCTAAAGATCCCGTTCGAGCCTTAAACAGTAAACTACTTTCCTTGGTATTATCATAAATTAACTCACACCTAATATTCCATTTACTTCTATATATATTTAAACTCTTTTTACTCTCCATGCTAGTTCTCCATCTCTCCAACTCCCTATTCTTTATTAATTCATCTATTCTTCTATCCCATTCCTTACCACTATAACACTCACCAATTCACCTAACACAATCATCCCACCTTTTGTAGTATACTGACATAAATTTTTTAGCAAAATCTGCAAATCGCATTACCTTCCTCACCCATCTTGTTACCTACCCTTTATTCATAACCCAATTAAATACAATTTTGGTTACTTTTTTATTATTCATAAACTGCAATCTACTGAACATTTTCATTTTGCTTTTTGCATCCCTCATATAAAAACTTGACAATCCCATTTCTCCTTGAAGTGACTCTTTTGCTGTCCACACATCTGCATCTAATGCATGTCTTCCTACATCTCTTTGTACTTTTTCCAAAAAATCTAATACCCCTTTACTAACACATAACGCATCGTTACTATATGTTAACCCTGCTATCGCCACTCCCTTCCATACAATTCTAGCTACATCATATTTATTATATGAAAACACTGTTAATTTCTTTATTAATCCCTTTCTTTTCTTTGCTTCATTTATCAATTTTTGCTCCCATTCATCCAAGCAATTTCTCTGATTACTTAAGACGATTCCCAAATAGTTATATCTATTCACCACACTTAATTTTACATCCCCCAATAAAAATTCTTTGTTTTCTCTTTCCTCAGTATTAATCATCATTACTTTTGATTTTTCTTCACTAAACTTAATCCCATCTCTTTACCCAACTTCACGCATGTCCTCAGCATAACTTTCATATCTTCCCTTCTTTCTGTGCACAAAAAGATATCATCTGCAAATAAAAGACCAGATAATGTATAGATTCCCTTGCCACCTATTAATGGTATCTCTATCCCTCTTCCTAATCTTTCTATTGCTCTCTCTCCATTTCTCTCAAATACAATAAAAACAAAATAGGTGACATAGGGCATCCCTGCCTTAGTCCCACCCCATTTTTAATTTTAACTGTTTCTATATTCCCTAATTGATATGTATAGTAATTATTTTCATATAATTTCTTAATAATATCTACTAAAGCTCCATCCATTCCCAAATTTACTAAACTTACCCATAATCTATTTCTATTTACTCTATCATACGCCTTCTCTATATCTATAAAAACCATATATAACTGTCTACTTGTATACCTATTCATATCCATAAGTTGTGTAACTACAAATAAAATATCTCCTATACGCCTATTCAATCGAAAACCTCCTTGAATTTCTCCCACTATATTATTTTCTTCCATCCATTTTGCAACTCTTCCAACCACCATATATGACAAAAATTTAAATAAAACTGATGTTACCGCTATTAAACTCATTAAGTAGCCTAATGGCGCCCTCAAGTGACCGATGTTCTTAACTCATGTAGGGTATCTGGTGCAATATATAAATCTTTTTTAAAAAATAAAGTTAATATAAGATTAAACAAATTTTTATTAATTAAAAAGATTTAAATGACATCTACCTATGTATCTTCTAACTTAATTAATAACACATCACAATGTGAAGAAATTGCAACTTGAAACTTAAATACTTCATAATAAAAAATGAGAATTTGACAAAATATTTATTACCAGTTATTGTAATAATTATTATCATTAGCTATCTGCCAAAGAATTAGTTTACATATCAATCCAAATCATCTTTTCCATATCTTGTCCTCTTTTTTAAAGGTATACTTGTTTCTTCTACCACTCTTCCTTTTATATTTTACAGAATTCTCTTACTTATGCTTTATTAAATAAATATTAATCAATAATTATTAAAAAATTAAAATAAGTATGAACATATATAAAGTATAATAGTATATTTTATAATTTGCAAACAAGTAAAAAAATGACATTCAGAATTAGACTATGATTCAGATAATGATTCCATTCAATATCAAAAATTATGATGATCAAAGAAATAGATCACTATATTTGTATAAACATTTCAATCTACACCAATTGTAAATTCTAGTAAAACTGCCACTTTTGGAAAACATTTAAACTATAAATATTTCTCAGTCAATGAAGCTATCAAGTTTATTTCTTCATTTTAGCCATGAATATTGAAAACCATCAAAACCAGCTCAGAAAACTGAAATTATCAGTCTTAAAATTATCTTTATTATTACTCAACAATGAACCTGCTAAAGCCAAAACATTAATCTATCATTTGATGTTTAATATTCAGTATTTTTACAATTATTTAAAATTTAAAAAAAGATTGCAAGTTATGTTACTACTTCATAACTATTGTCAGGTCATTATACAAATCCAAAGTATACCAGTCAGATATAATGCAAGACAATCCATGCATTCTGAATAGTTTAGAATAAAGCAATGAAGTTAAATGTTGCCATGACTTACTAGCATAATAGGAATAACAATTCATATTGTATCACAGTAGAGATTTGTATTCAAAAAACAAAAAATTGTATGATACATATAGAAATTTACAATAAAAAGCCAAAATTCTTAAATGGCTAACCTCAACATAGTTAAAGTAAAATTAAGATGTACAACAGAATACAGATTGTTCTTGACAAATATTCAATATATAGTTTTACCACTAAAACTTGTCTTAAATCAAGATCCCCTTTTTGGATATTTAGCCAAGAATCTACAATTAAACAATTATGTATAAAAAATGGAATTCATATGATATTTTTAACAAATTTATTTTTCCAGATTCAACAATAAAACTAGCTGGACTTGACAATATGCAACTGGAGTCTTATCAAAAGATTCAGGACAACAAAGGGTTATTATACTTATCTGTTTCATAGGTGGAATTTATCTCCCACTGATCTATGTAAATGTGAGTAAACAAAACTACAAACCATGTAATTGGTAACTACTGAATCCATGGTTACATTGGAAGAATTGAAGAAATTAATAGACCACTAATAAATCTAAATCTATCTCCTTTATAATTAAACTATCCCAAAAAAAAAATCCATATGCTAAATAGATATAACTAATAATACACAAATTTAAAAAAAAAAAAAAAGCATTATTAAAAAACAATTTGCACAATATCAAACCAATAACAAATACAGACAGAATGAGTCACATACAATTTAAGAAATCACACAACTAGTAAAAATCTCCAATGCCATATTTTTCTTCTGGGTAGGTATTTGAAAACACATATATAGATATATGTGTGTGTGTTAATCCAATCTAGATTATTTTTACTATCAACTAAAGACATAGCCACCTGCCCACAGGTGTTCTGATACAATGAAGAACAAGCAGGCATTGTAAGAATTAAAATGTTCAATGTTATTTGAAATTGATTGTCTAATTACACAAGACCAACAGCCTGAAGAGACAAACTCTAGAAGTGAAACATATGTTCTGGACATATGTGTAATAAAAATTACATTTATTCTAGAGTTGAAATATTATTTAGTATCAATAGTATTTTGAGGAGACTGAATAATGATCTTAATAAGAATATGTGACCCAGAAATTTTGCTAACTCGATAGTTTTAATAACAAGTACTAAAAATCAGTTTCTAACTGATGATAAATGGTTTTCTTTAGACATCTGTCAATCAAATATTTAGTTCATCAATTAGATCAGCATGCTCAAGAGAAAATCTTTAAAGAAAATTGTTCCAGCTCATGGTAATGTTTTAAAGCTAAATTTGGAAATGTATCAATATACAATCTAACTTTGATGAAGAATGAAAATTGTTTAGGAACACTTCTACAATGGATTTGTGAGTTGCATTGATTAATAACAGATGAGATGAAAAATCCTAAATGCATACTGATAATGAGTATATTATCTACTGCAATATTCTTTGGATGCATACATTGACTGCAATATGCAAAAAGACGATCAAGGATAGCATTAATTTTGGAATGAAAGACTATTTGTTAAATGTATTAAGCAGCAATTGATTCAAATAATGATTTAAATTTAAGCTTTGAAAGGTTAAATGAAATATCTAGAAATAATGATGGTGTAGTCTAAAAAGAAGATGGAAATTGCTTGTAAAGATATTAATTTGATGGGCTATAAAACAAATTCCATATTGGACTAAAAATTATCTAATATGATACAAATAAAAAGAATATTTGTGAAGACTCTAAGAAACAATAAGAGATCATCTACCGAGATGCCAAAATGAAATAGAAAAGAGATCTGAACTTGCTCCAATTGTTTAATCAATGAAAACAATTAGACTTCAAATAATATTCATGCAAGATATGAATCCTGAATATCTTTATTGAATATAAATGAATAAAAAATGTGTTCTTAATTGAATAGTTCTATTAATAAAATAATTGTAAATCACAATTACTAGATATAACTATTTAGCAGGAGTTAAAGACAAATGCTTCCATTTATAAAATCAAAAATGGGTTTGACATTTCTATCTGATAATGTTAAATAAATAACTTTGATAAAAATAATTAACAGAATGATACCTGCAAAAATTTTAGCAATCTTCTGGTGTGATAAATTAGACATATTCACATACTTAAAAGATAATAACATTTTTACTAAAGAATAAGTTAGAAAACAATCCTTTAGACCCAAAGAGATTTATTAGATTGATTAGAGCAATGTTGTTGCAAAAACGATACTGCAAAAATAATCTGATATCCATAATTTTAAATATATATATACATTTCATAAACTTTTAAAAACTAAAGCTTTTTCTCCAGCTCTGTTTCTAATAAACACTATGAATCTGAGAATTTCTCAAAATCGTTCTTTCGAATGAATACTTGAAAATCCTGAAATATTAATATTTCTGCAGCTATTTGCCAAATCGTTTTAATGCTTTCATAGTTTAATGAAATCTTTTAAGCCTTCGACTAAAAAAAGATATTTCGTTTTGTATTAAAACTGAAATAAAATAATGCTACTTTATAAATAAAATTATATGAACAAAATGACGATAAATTAATTCATATTGTTAAATGGCACATTAAAAACTTAAATGAAAATGTTTTGAAATTGGTTAATACAATACGAAAAATACAATGATTTATCACTGAATAAATTAACGTTATTCATCTTACCACTAAAATTGATTCGACGAGATATGCCATATTTGAAACAATTTAATAATCCTAATGAAGGGGTGTACAACTGCATATTTAAAGAATGCCACAGTATTAAATTTGGGATCCTTAAAAGTGCTGACATAATGGAACACACGTGTTTTTTTGTTTAGAGAGCCACCTAGTGAAAACAGATGATCTTTATATTTAATTGAAAAATTAACTTTGTGATTGATAAGTTTTAATTGCAAATTTTATCCACATTAAAAAGATAAAAGTATTAGCATTTTATTGCTATTATAAAATACATAGATTGTTAAATATGCATCACATATATTTTTAAACTTAATTTTTTAACTACTAATGAAATTCTAATTTTATTTTTAGAAATGACTGGTATATGAGAATGAGGATGTTAAATTAAATAATTTGATTTTAAGAAGTAATTGCACTTTTTTTTTTTCAAAATATTTTTCATAGATCACTTTGATTTTTTTTTATAAGTTTATATCAAGGTTGTATTCATGCGAGAGAAGCGCGTTTCTTCTTCAACGATTGCGCTCCTAGCTTTTGTGCTTAACCGCTGGGTGGCGCTTCATTACCAGAAGTATATATATATACTTTTAAGAAAAATATAACGTTCGAAAAACGTTATTTATATATAGAAATTTTTTTTAAAAGTTATTATTTATTTTTTGTTTTGTTTTATTTATATATTGTTATTTTATATATAGAATTATTATTATTTTTTTATTTTTAAAAGTTATTTTGTTGATTAGTTTTTTGTAAATTTGTTATTAAAAGATTTACTTTTAAGAAAAATATAACGTTCGAAAAACGTAAAATTAAAAAAATGGATTATATTTGTATTTCAAAATGTTTATATAATCGGGAAAAGGAAATTAAGCGTGCTGTAGTAGAATGTACTATATGTGATGGGGTATATCACTTGAAATGTTTAAATAAGACTAGGAAGGATGTAAAAGGTTTATGGTTATGCAGTCAGTGTATTAATATGATAAAAGAGGTGAGAAAGTGTTTTCAAAGTGTAGATAGTCGAAGAATAGTGGGTGGAGAAAGTAATAGTGTAATGGAGATGATTAGTCAAAGAATAAATAAGATAGAGGAAGAATTGAAGGATGTAGAAGTAAAATTAAAATCATTAGAGATAAAATGTGAGGAGATAAAGGAATTATTGAGTAGGAATGATAAGGAAGAAATAGATAAGGAGGACCAGAAGGTATTAGAAAATGTTATGGATAGAGCAGAAAAAGTAGATTATGAAACAGTATTGATAGGAGATTCACTAATTAGAGAATGTGGGGATATAATTGCAAGGGAAAATAGAAGTAGGTATGCAAGAGTATGTTTGCCTGGAGCTAGAATTAGGGATGTAGCAGATAAAGTTAAAAAACAAGGTAGTAGAGATGTATATGTTATGGTGGGGACTAATAATTTATTAGAATCATCAGAGAGAATAATGGATGAGTATGTAGATTTGATTAGGAATTTGATTATGATTAAAGGAAGAGTAGGAATAGTTGGATTATTACCAAGGTTTGACAAGAGTTATTTGTTAGATAGGGCATGTTCTATAAAT
Organism: Epiperipatus broadwayi; assembly: GCA_028023455.1. NCBI lineage: Eukaryota > Metazoa > Onychophora > Udeonychophora > Euonychophora > Peripatidae > Epiperipatus > Epiperipatus broadwayi. The sequence continues at coordinate 13,382,509 of JAQFVV010000019.1, forward strand.
GAGAGATTGAAAAAGTTGTGTGAGAGAAATAATGTTATGTTTGTGGATGTGTGGGATTGTTTTATTGGAAAGAGAGAGTTATATAGTAAAGATGGGTTGCATTTAGGAAAACAAGGAAGTGAAGTTTTAGGGAGTTTGATTTATAAAGAATTTTTTTCGGGAAACTTATAAAGGGGGGTGGGTTTTTAAATTGTAATATTATTAAAAAGAATGGATGGAATATAAGAAGTAAGCAAAAGGAATTTGATTTTGATATAAATATAGATATGGAGAAGGAATGGGTTTGTAAAATTAATGGTAAGAAAGTAATTTATAAATGTAATGGAGAAGAAAGAATTAAAAGAATTTATAAAAGAGTAGTTAGGAAAGAAGAAATTGTTAAAATTGGGTTTTTGAATATGCAAGGTGGTAGGAAACCAGAAAAGTGGATGGAATTAAATAAAACAATTGAAAATGAAGAGCTTGAGGTATTAGCAGTAGTGGAAACACATTTAAGAGAAGAAGAAGAACCTATTTTGGAACAGTTGGTATGGCAGGGTATAAATAGAAAAGAAAAAGAAAAAAGGGGTGGTGGTATAGGTGTTATATCAAAAAAATATTTAAATATTGTTAAATGTCAAGAACACTTGTGGTTTGAAATAAGGTTGGGTAGACAAGAATGGATGGTGGCTATAGTTTATATAGCTACTGGAGATAGTCAAATTATTCTGGAGTGGAATAGTAACATATACGAATGTTTAGTTAAGGATATACAAAGTTTTAAAGAAAAGGGGAAGAGAATAATGGTTATAGGGGATATGAATGGACATATTGAAGAAATTGATGATGTAGATAATAAAAATGGACAGCTTTTGAAGAATTTTTGTCAGAAAGTGAATTTGAGTATTGGAAATTTATTAAATATTTATGAGGGACAATACACATGGTCCAGAAATAATATATTTCACACAATAGATTATGTATTGGTAGAGAAAGAGGGAATAAATAAAATACGGAAAATTAAGGTATTTGATAATGAAGAAAAAGTATGCACTAGTGATCATAATTTCATTGTAATTGAAATGGTTAGTAATGTGATGGAGAATAGAAATAAAAGTAGACATAATAGTGAAAGATGTGAATGGAGAGTAAATGATAAGAATAAGTTGGAAGAGTATAAAATACAAGTTGAAGAAATAATGGAAGAGTGGGTTGGGGATGATTATAAGGATTGGTGTAAGGAAGTAGAAAAAGTTGCAAATAGGGTTTTAGGTGAGAATATTGAAAAGAATAAAAGTAATAAAAAAATTAAAATTAGTAAAAGTGTAAAAGAAAGGAAAGAAGCATGTAGAGAATATAAGTGTGCTATTAAGAATAAGGAAAGTGAAAAAGATATTAATGCTAAATGGGAAAAGTACTTAGAAAAGAAGAAGTTGGCTAAAATAGATATTTATAGAGAGAGAATGAAATTGAATAGTAAATTGTTGGAGGATATTAATAAAAGTGGAAGAGATGGAAGTAAAAAATTTTGGAATTATATTAAAAGGAGAAATGTAGGGGAGAGAGAGTTAGTATTACTAGATGATGAGGGAACTGAGTGTAGTTCTAGAGAAGATTTAGAGAGAATCTTAAATAGTTATGTAATGAATATAGAAAAGATGTTAGATGTGAATGATAGAATATTAGAAAATATGAAAGAATATAGTAATGGGAATATTAGTTTTTCAGAAAATGAACTAAATGAGGTAGAGAAGAAATTGAAAAGTGGGAAGGCAAGAGGTTTAGATGGATGGGCAGAAGAGATGGTAATGAATTTAGGATATAGGGCAAAAGTAAAGTTATTATCCTGTTTTAATAAAATGGCACAGAATAGAGTTTTCCCAAGTAGTTGGAGTAATACAAGAGTAAGGCTATTATTTAAAGGAAAGGGTAAGGATCATAGAAAGTTGAATAATTATAGACCGATAGCGGTAACATCAGTTTTATATAAAGTTTTCTCGTATATGGTGGCTAGTAAAGTTGTAAAATGGATGGAAGGGAATAATGTAGTGGGTGAAATGCAAGGAGGTTTTAGATTAGATAGGCGTATAGGAGATAGTTTATTTGTAGTTACACAACTTATGGATATGAGTAGGAATGCAGATAAACAGTTATATATGAGTTTTATAGATATAGAGAAGGCATATGATAGAGTAAATAGAAATAGATTATGGATAAGTTTAGCAAATTTGGGAATGGATGAAGCTTTAATAGATATTATTAAGAAATTATATGAAAATAATTATTATATATATCAATTAGAGAATATAGAATCAATTAAAGATAAAAATGGTGTGGGACTAAGGCAAGGATGCCCTATGTCACCTATTTTGTTTGTGTTGTATTTGAGTGAAATGGAAAGAGCAATAGAAAGATTAGGAAGAGGGATAGAGATACCGTTAATAGGTAATAAGGGAGTATATATTTTGTCAGGTCTTTTTTTTGCAGATGATATATTTTTGTGTGCAGAAAAAAGAGAAGATATGGAAGTTATGTTGACATGTGCAAGGGTGGGTAAAGAGATGGGGATTAAATTTAGTGAAGAAAAATCAAATATAATGATGGTTAATACTGAGGAAAGAGAAGATGTAGAATTTTTATTGGGAGATATTAAGTTAGGTGTGGTGAATAGATATACTTATTTGGGAATTATTTTAAGTAATCAGAAAAATTATTTGGATGAATGGGAGAAAAAATTGATAAATGAAGCAAAGAAAAGAAAGGGATTGATAAAGAAATTAACAGTATTTTCATATAATAAATATGATGTAGCTAGAATTATATGGAAAGGAGTTGCAGTAGCAGGGTTAACATATGGTAATGATGCATTATATGTTAGTAAAAAAATATTAGATTATTTAGAAAAAGCTCAAAGGGAAGTAGGAAGACATGCATTGGATGCAGAAGTATGGACAGCAAGGGAGGCAATTCAAGGAGAAATGGGATGGTCAAGTTTTCATATGAGAGATGCAAAAAGTAAAATGAAAATGTTTGGTAGATTGCAGTTTATGGATAATAAAAGAATAGCTAAAATAGTATTTAATTGGGTTATGAGTAAAGGGCAGGTAACAAGATGGGTGAGAAAGGTAATGCGCTATGCAAAAGATTTGGATAAAGAATTTATATCAGTATATTTGTACAAAAGATGGGATGATTGTGTTAAGAGGATTATTGAGTGTTATAGTAGTAAGGAATGGGATAAAAGAATAAATTTATTAATAAAGACTAGGGAGTTAGAGAGATGGAGAAATAGTATGGAGAGTAAAAAGAGTTTAAATATATATAGAAATAAACAGAATATTAGGTGTGAGTTAATTTATGATAATAGTAAGGAAAGTAGTTTATTGTTTAAGGCTCGAACGGGATCTTTAGCTACAAAAGAATATACATGTAAATGGAAAAATATGGGTGATTTATTTTGTAAATTATGTAAGGAAGGAATTGAAAATATTACGCATTTGTTAATTGAATGTAAATGTTTGAAAACAGAAAGGGTACATATAATGAAGTTGTGGAAAAATAAATATGAAAAGAGTGATTATACAGAAAGTGAATTATTGGTTTTTATGCTGGGTTTGGGAAAAGATAAGGGGGATTTAGATATAAAGGTTATAGAGTTGACAAAAATAATGTTGTGGAAATGGGATAGAGCAGATTATGGGTAAATTTAGAGTGGGGAATGTAAAAGAAAGTGGCTAACAGGTTTATCTGGGCATAATTGCTGAGATATTCTTGACTTCGTTTAAGGAGAAGCCATAATACATCACATCACATGTACAAAAGGTGGTATGATTATGTTAGGAGGATTGTTGAATGTTATAGTGGTAAGAAATGGGATAAAAGAATAGATTTATTAATAAAGAATAGGGAGTTAGAGAGATGGAGAACTAGTATGGAGATTAAAAAGAGCTTAAATATATATAGAAGTAAACAGAATATTAGATGCAAGTTAATATATGATAATAGTAAGGTAAGTAGTTTATTGTTTAAGGCTAGAATGGGATCTTTAACAACAAGAAAATATACATGTAAATGGAAAAATCTGGGCGATTTAGTCTGTAAATTGTGTAAGGAAGGAATAGAAAATATTAGGCATTTGTTAATTGAATGAAAACAGAACGGGTACAAATAATGAAGTTATGGAAGAATAAATATGAACAAAGTGATTATACAGAAAATGGATTATTGGTTTTTATGCTGGGGTTGGGAAAAGATAAGGGGGATTTAGATATAAAGGCTATAGAGTTGACAAAGATTATGTTGTGGAAATGGGATGGAGCAGAATATGGGAAAATGGAGAGTGGGGAATGGAAGATAAAATGACTATCAGATTTCTCTGGGCATAGTTGCTGAGAGATTTCTGACTCCATTTAAGGAGAAGCCACAGTGCATCACATCTCAATTATAGAGAAAGTGGATTTTTGGTTTTTATGTTGGACTTGGAAAAAGATAAGAAGGATTTAGATATAAAAGCCATAGAGTGGACAAAGATAATGTGGAAATGGGATAGAGAAGAATATGGGAAAAAACTTAGTATGTGAATAGAAAGGGAAGGGAAGGTGGCTACTGGGCATAGTGGCTGAGAGATTTCTGACTTCGAGAAAGGAGAAGTCATAGTGCATTGCATCTCATCAATGTTACATAAAGTGTGTTGCATATATGGTGACTGGAAGAGTGGCAAAATGGATGGCAAAAATAATATAGTGGGAGAATTGCAAGGAGGTGTTAGATAAGAATAGGCATATAGGAGATAGTTTATTTGTAGTCACACAACTTATAGATATGATTAGGAATACAGGTAGACAGTTATACGGTCTTTATAGATATACATATGATAGAGTAAATAGATTATGGGTAAATCTAGTAAATTTGGCAATGAAGTAAAGTGTATAAATGATATAATATTAACTTCACATGATCAGCATTTCTTATGCTTGCTTATAACTTTTTAAAACAGGCAAAATCTGCATACAGTATTCTGGCATCCATTGATTACTCTGACTTGCACTGAGTGACAATAGTGTATGGAGAGTTTTGCCTGATTTAATATTATATAAATTTGGCAATGAATGGAACTTTAGTGGATCTCTATGTCACTATTTTGTTTTTGCTATATTTGAGAGAAATGGAGAGAGCAATAGAATGACTAGAAAGTGGGGTAAAGATACCATTAATAGATAGCAAGGGAGTGTATATATTAGCAGGCCTTTTATTTGCTAATGATATCTTCCTGTGCATAGAAAGTAGAGAAGATATGGATGTTATGCTGAAGATGTGCACAACGGTGGGTAAAGAGAGGAGGATTAAATTTAGTGGGAGAAAAAAAGTAATGATGATAAATGCTGGGAAAAGAGAAGAAAAGAATTTTAATAAAGTTAATTGTAGTTGAATATGTATAACTATTTGGGACTCATCTTAAGTAATCAGAGAAATTGCTTGGATGAATGGGGGGAAAAATTGATAAATGAAGCAAAGAAAGGAAAGGGACTGATAAAGAAATTAACACTGTTTTCATATAATAAATATGATGTAGTGAGAATTGTGTGGAAAGGAATGGCAGTATTAGAGTTAATTTATGGTAACAATGTGTTTATAAAGGGGTGTTAGATTACTTTGAAAAAATGTTAAGAGAAGTACGAAGACATTCATTAAATGCAGATGTGTGGACAGCGAAGGAGGCAATTCAAAAAGAAATGGGATGGTCAAGTTTTTATATGAGAGATGCAAAAATGAAAATGTTTGGTAGATTGAAATGTATGGATAATAAGAGAATAGTCACAGTAGTATTTAATTGGGTTATGATTAAAAGGCAGGCAATATGAAGGATGAGAACTAGTATTTATGTCAGTATACATATACAAAAGGTGGGATCATTGTATTAGGAGAATTATTGAGTGTTATAGTGCCAAGGAATGGGATAGAAGAATAGATGCATTAATAAAAAATAGGGAGTTGGAGAGATGTAGAACTAGTATGGAGAGTGAAAAGAGCTTAAATATATATAGAATGAAATAGAATATTGGATGTGAGTTAATTTATGATAATAGCAAGGAAAGTAGTTTACTGTTTAAGACTTGAACAGGATCGTTAACAACAAGAGAATATCCACATAAATGGAGAAATGTGGGTGATTTAGTCTGCAAGTTATGTAAGGAAGGCATGGAAAATATTAGGCATCTGTTAATTGAATGAAATGCTTACAAGAGAACAGGTACAAATAATGAAGTTGTGTAAGAATAAATATAAACAAAGTGATTATACAGAAAGTGCGTTCTTGGTTTTTATGATGGGTTTGGAAAAAGATAAGGGGAATTTAGATATAAAGGCCATAGAATGGACAAAGATAATGTGTAAATGGGATGGAGCTGGATAGAGAAGAATATAGGAAAAACTTAGAATGGGGAATAGAAAAGTAAGGTAAGGTGGCAAACAGTTTTTTCTGGGTATAGTGACTGAGAAATTCCTGACTTCAAGAAAGGAGAAGCCATTATGCATCACATCTCTTTGATGAGTGCTAAGATTTCATTCCAACATAATATTTTTAAAAAAAAACTGTTGATACATTTCTCCAATATCATAATGTGTGAAATTTTGAGAGCTACTTTGAATAAAAATAAATAAATATATTCCAATAATGTATAAACGTTATTGCTATAATGGTCAAATATCCAATATAATTTATTTGTCCATAATATTGTCACAAATACATAAATAAATAATCAAAACAAGATTGAAATAAACAACTATTAATAACTATATTTTAATATTTATCCATCCGGATTTCATCTCCATTGAGACCTTCGCAAAATATACTATACAATTCACATAACCAATTAGCTATAACTAATTTATATAATTGTAAATAAGTAAATAACATTTTAAGAGGTATTTAATTATTATTTTTGGAAAAAATGTAAAAAAAAAATTTTTTTTTAACTATAGGTAAATGGGTTTTTTTTTAGCTTTAGTTTGTGTAAATGAATATTGTAAATTGTATGTATATGCAATATATAAAATATATTAAGTTTGTTTACTTAATTGTTTGTAATACATAAGCATATGTTTAAAAAAAGTGTAATTTAATGTAAATAATTTCCAGTTGATGGAGTAGGTATAGTTAATTGGTTACAGTTTTCCTTGAATTGCCTCCTTTGCAGTCCACACATCTGCATCTAATGCATGTCTTACTACTTCTTTTTGTACTTTTTCCAAGTAATCTAATAGTCCTTTACAAACACATAATGCATTGTTACCATATGTTATCTCTGCTACTGCCACTCCCTTCCATACAATTCTAACTACACCATATTTATTATATGAAAACACTATTAATTTCTTTATCAATCCCTTTCTTTGCTTCATTTATCATTTTTCTTCTGCTTATTCAAGAAATTTCTCTTATTACTTAATATGATTCCCAAATAGTTAAATTTACTCACCACACTTAACTTTATATCCCCCAATAAAAAATCTTTGTCTTCTTTTTCCCCAGTATTAATAATCATTACTTTTGATTTTTCTTCACTAAACTTAATCCCCATCTCTTTATCCACCCTTGCACATGTCCTCAGTGTAACGTTCATATCCTCCCTTTCTGCACACAAAAAGACATCACCTACAAATAAAAGACCCTATAATGTATATACTCTTTTGCCACCTATTAATAGTATCTTTATCCCTTTTCCTAATCTTTCTATTGCTCTCTCCATTTCTCTCAAATACAACAAAAACAAAATAGGTGACATAGGGTATTCTTGCCTTAGTTCCACCCCATTTTTAACTGGTTCTATGTTCCCTAATTGATACGTATAGTAATTATTTTCATATAATTTCTTAATAATATCCACTAAAGCTCCATCCATTCGCAAATTTACTAAACTTACCCACAATCTATTTCTATTTACTCCATCATACACCTCTATATCTATAGACACCATATATAACTTTCTACTTGTATACCTACTCACATTTATAAATTGTGTAACTACAAATAAACTATCTCCTATATGCCTATCTGATCGAAAATCTTGCATTTCTCCCACTATATTATTTTTTTTCATCCATTTTGTAATCCTTCCAGCCACCATATATGAGAAAACTTTATATAAAATTGATGTTACCACTATCAGTCTACAATTGTTTAACTTTCTATGATCCTTACCCATTCCTTTAAATAGTAACCTTACTCTTGTATTACTCCAACTCCTGGAAAATCTCTTCTGTGCCATCTTATTAAAACACAATAATAATTTTACTTTTACCCTATGCCCTAAATTTATTACCATCTCTGCTGCCGATCCATCTAAGCCTTTTGCCTTTCCACTTTTCAATTTCTTCCCAGCCTCATTCAGTTCATTTTCTGTAAACCTAATATTCCCAATAGTACATGTTTTCATGTTTCCTATCACTCTGTCCTTCACATCTAACATCTTTTCTATATCCATTACATACTTATTTAATATTATCTCTAATTCTGCTCTAGAGCTACTATCTACTCCCTCATCATCTAGTAATATTAACTCTCTCTTCTCTAATTCCTTCTTTTAATGTATTTCCAAAAATTTTTACTCTCATCTTTTCCATTTTATTAATATCCTCCAACAATTTACTATTAAATTTCATTCTTTCTATATAATTATCTATTTTAGCCAACTTCTTTTTTTCTAAATACTTTTCCCATTTAACATTAATATCTTTTTCACTTTCTTTGTTCTTAATAGCACACTTATTCTCTGCATGCTTTTTTCCTCTCTTTTACACTTTTACTAACTCTCATTTTTTATTACTTTTATTCTTCTGAATATTCTCACCTAAAACCCTATTTGCCATCACACCAGTTCTTATACTCATCCCCAACCAACTCTTCCATGGTTTCTTGAACTTTTATTTTATACTATTCTAACTTAGTCTTATCATTCACTCTCCATCCACATTTTTCACTATCGTTTCTACTTTTATTTCTATTTTCCATCACATTACTAACCATTTCTATTATAAAGAAATTATGATTGCTATTACATACTCTCTCTTCATTATCAAATACCATAATTTTCTATAGTTTATTCATTCCCTCTTTCTCAACTAATACATAATCTATTGTGTAGAATATATTATTTCTAGACCATGTGTATTGCTTCTCATAAATATTTGCTCAAATTCACTCTGACAAAAATTCTTCAAAAGCTGTCCATTCTTATTACCTACATCATCAATTTCTTCATATGCCCAATAATATCCCTTATAACAATTATTCTCTTCCCTGTTTCTTTGAAAGTCTGTATATCCTTAACTAAGCATCTATATATGCTACTGTTCTAGTCCATTATAGATTGCCTATCTCCAGCAGCTATATACACTATAGCCACCATCCATTCTTGTTTTCCTAACCTTATCTCAAACCACAAACGTTCTTGACATTTAACAGTATTTAAATATTTTTTGATATAACTCCTATATCACCATCCCTTTTTTCTTTTCTTTTTATATCCTGCCATACCAAGTCTTCCAGAATAGCTTCTTCTCTTAGATGTGTTTCCACTATTGCTAATACCTCAACATCTTTATTTTTAATTTTTTTGTTTAATTCCAGCCACTTTTCTGATCTCCTATCACCTTGCACATTCAAATACCCAATTTTAACAACTTATTTCCTAATTATTCTTTTATAAATTCTTTTGACTCTTTCTTCTCCATCACATTTCTAAACAAATGTCTTACCATTAATTTTACAGACCCATTCCTTCTCCACATCTACATTTATATCTAAATCAGCTATCCTTTGTTTATTTCATCGAATTATAACCACATATTTTCCAATCGTAGGTCTCCAAAACATATTTTTCTCAAATAAATCAGTGTTCTTAAATTTAAAAAATCTTTAGTAGCAAATTTACTATAAAACCAACTAATCTTACATACAACTTAGTTATAAAATATCCTTACATTAACACACATTCAACAAAATTTTTTTAAACTTCTATACTTAAAACACTTTCTAAATGTTAACAATTCTTTATCTTTCCAAATACAAATAAATCTATTTCTTTTGCTTACAATTTACTCCTAATTTTCATACCACAATCAAACAGTCTTTATATTGATGCTCCCAGATAGTATTTACTTTGGTTATGAATAAAGGACAAGTAACAAGATGGATGAGAAAGTAATACAGTATGCAGAAGATTTGGATAAAGAATTTATGTCAGTATATATGCACAAAAGGTAGGATGATTGGGTTAGGAGAATTTTTGAGTCTTGTTATGATAAGCAATGGGATAGAAGAATAGATATATTAATAAAGAATAGGGAGTTGGAGAGATGGAGAACTAGTATGGAGAATAAAAAGACTTTAAATATATATAGAAGTAAATGGAATATTGGGTGTGAGTTAATTTATGATAATAGCAAGAAAAGTAGTTTATTGTTTAAGGCTCAAACAGGATCTTTAGAAACAGGAGATTATACCTGTAATTGGAAAAACATGGATGATTTTGTCTGCAAATTGTGTAAGAAAAGCATAGAAAATATTAGGCATGTGTTAATTGAATGTAAATGTTTGAAAGTAGAAAGGATAAGAATAATAATGTTGTAGAATAATAAATGAAAGTGATTATACAGAAAATGGGTTATTGATTTTTTATGCTGAGTTTGGGAAAAGATGAGGGAGATTTAGATATAAAAGCCATGGAATTGACAAAGATTATGCTGTGGAAATGGGTTGGAGCAGGATATGGGAAAACTTACGGTGGAAATGGGAATGGAAGATAAAGTGGCTAGCAGGTTTCTCTGTGCATAGTTTCTGAGAGATTCCTGACTCCATATAAGGAGAAGTCACAGTGCATCATATCACATCACATGCGAATTGTATAATACAATATTTTGAGAAGGTCTCAATGGAGTTGAAAGCCATTTCAATAAATATTAAAATATAGTTTTAATAGTTGTTTGTTTCAATCTTGTTTTGATTGATTATTTATTTACAATTTATTGCATATGTTCATTCACTCCCTAACTTTGAAATAGAGTTTTTATGTGGAATAAGCAGGGAGAGAGCATGCTAAAAGAGTATTCATTCATTTTATATTAAAAAAATATATTGTCAAAGTTTTTTGTATTTTATTATTGCATTCCTTATCACAAATCCATCAGTAAATATATGTATATATTTTTTAAAAGAACAAAGTGTAATCTAGTTTTTTGAGAAAAGCATGTTAGTCCTTGAATAATGAGTTCATGGGTTGGATTTGCTATGAACTCTAGTATAGAATTCTTCATTATATCAATGAAAGGCTGTATTAAGACTTGCTTTGCACAAGTACCTAGGCTCCAACCTTAGATTCAGGAGGAAAACATTTTATTCCTTAATGGATAGGTTATTACAGCAATACCATTAAATGATTGAATTTTTTTTTTTGGAGACTTTAATGCATATGTTAGTACCAATAGTAGACTTTGATTGAAATTTATTACAAATAATTCAAATGGCTGTTTATTAAATTTATGCATAACACATAGGTTGTCTATCATAAACACTTTATTTAGGCAGAAAAAATGTTATAAAAGAACATGGATGTATCCATGCTGTAATAATTGCATTTAATGATTACATTATGGTTAGAGATCACAATATAAAAAATTTTCATTACATGAACACTTAGAACCACAGATTGCTGGACAGATCGAAGATTATGCTCCAAGATTAAAATAATTCCATTAAAAAGTAAATAATATTCTCTTTATATTAACAAGAAAATTGATGTTCATTCTTTAGAAAAGTTTATATGAATTAAATTTCAATAGCTTTTAAACACTAAAATTTCTAATTTGGATCTTCAGAACTAATATATTACTGAAGCATGGAAAAAGAAAAATCATGATTAGTTTTGTAACAATTATCTTAATGATTTAATTAAAAGAAAATGTGACCTTTCCTGTCAGCAGGATAATAGATTAAACACTCAACTTCATAATAAATATAAAGATCTGGAGATAAGTTCATCAATTGACAAGAAGATTTAAAAATAATTGGTGAATTAAAACTACAACGAAAATAAGAGACATCTGCTGATTATGTTGATTGCCAATCTTTTTTTGAGTGTATTGAAAGCAACATATAGTAATCCAACAATTGCATTTTTTTATACAATGGCAATGATATTTTCAACAGATGGAAGTAGTATTTGATCTTTTTGTTGAATAATATGACAATAATTCAGATAACAATTTTAATGATATATTCATTTTATCTAATTTAGATTTGACAAAGATATCCAATGTAATGAAATCCAAACAGCTCTTATGGAATATTAAAAATGGAAAAACTGCAGGTCCTGATGAGATACCTGGAGAAGTTTTAAAATATGGTGTAATATACTAGTTTCCAAATATTGGAATTGTTTATATATGGACCCATGAAGTTGTATAACTCAATTTTAAAGATACTTTTAGTGTTCAAGTTTTTAAAAAAGCAAAGGAAATGGACAAGATTGCAGTAACTATTGTGAAATATCATTATTACCACTACAGCAAAAGTAGATTTTAAGAATTTGTTGAATAGATTGCTTCCATTTATATCTGAATGATCACCAGAGACTCAATGTAGTTATAAAGAATTAAGAAGCACTATAGTCATGATTTTTGTTGCTAGGCAAATACTAGAAAAAGTTTGGGTGCAAAAATAAAACAGCAATATACTTATCAGTCTTATTCATTTGGTCAGACATTGAACAGATCTCTAGCATTGTTTGAAATTAGTTGGTTTTTCACCCAAATTTATTCATGGTATTAAGCTTCTGTATGATGGAAATAAGAGAAAGTATTATTATTACAGATGAAAAATCAGGCATTTGAAATAAAAATCTGGTGTGAAACAAGAATGTGCACATGCTCCAACATTGTTTTCAATTTTATGTCAATATTCTGGAATTATTTATAAGCATCTTAAACAAACAGAGATCATGATATGATACCAACTTGATGGTAGAATATTTAATTTCAATTGATTAAATGCAAAAAAAGAACTTCTTTTTGGATTCTGGATCTTACAATATGCCAATTAGTGTGCTATTTTATGCCAACTCAAAAGATGATTTACAGAATATTCTTAATGGGTTGAATGCAAGATGTAAAGACTGGTTTATATAGTTAGTATTCAAAAATTGAAATTTTATCAACCAATTAAGTGAAGAAAAATTTTCAGCAATGTTTAGCTTGGATGATTATTATCTTGAGAATGTAAACCAGATCAATTACCTGGTAGTTTTACAAGTACAAAAATGGATTTAGATGTTGAGGTACAACACAGACTTCAAAAAGCTGCTGCTTATAACAAGTTAAAAGATAAAATATTTTATCACAGAAAATGTCTACTGGAACTAAGTTAGCTGTATGTGGAGCTGTTACTTATCTAATTATTGTATATAAAGTTTGGACTTTCTATAGATACAATATTTAGGCTTTAGAACAGTTTCATTTAAGAATGTTGCAAAATTTTAAAAATAAAATGTCAAGATCATAAAATCAAACAATATGTTCTTCAGCTGGCTAGATAAGATATTATGGAGTTCACTATTGTAAAACCATATCTCTATTGAATCAGACATGTTAAGTGATTGAACAATAGACTTTGTAAAAGAGTGCTTTATTGTGAATTTGTGCATGGTTTTTTTGGAAGAAGTAACCACAATCTATGATATAAAGTTTAGATATTCTTAAAAAGTCCAATGTTAAATGTTTCAATTAAGAAGATATGGCAGAGAATAGAACATATTTGAAAGTTACAATTAAACATGGACTTGAAATATTCCAAAAAGAAAAATTTTCTGCTAAAAAAATTAAAAAACAGCACCATAAAATATCAAGTTTACAGAAAAATAATCAGCATGTTTTGTATGTGGACAAATTTGTGGTTTAGAGATTGATTTATATAGTCATAACACCATCAATTCCCATCACAATACAATGCTATCCAGATTTCTTTCAACCTCAATTTTGTCTTTCAGTTTTTGGTTTTCTCCAAACAAAAAAAAAATATTTTCTATTTTATACACATATATGTATCACACACATTCATCTTATTTTCTTCTTTATCTGAATAGGATATTTGAGGTCCACATTTGGTGCCAATTTGAGTAAATTAAATCAAGGGAAGCAAATAAAATGAAAAGAAACAGAATAAGAAGAAATGAATAATTGATTAACTAAGTCTCACTCTATACACAAACATTCATTTGCTTTTACTACCACTCTTTGCAAATATCATATCAGAAAGTATGTTCTCAGAGTTATAGGGAATTTTCTTTCTATGAATACTGTGCGAGACATTAATTATGTATTTTAATAGCAAGTGTTATTTATATCACAAAAACTATTATAGCAATATGCTGATTAAGAATAACTAATTTGTTTATTTTATGAAATAGCAAGATATTTTATTGTATACTTGTTTTATGGTAGGCATAAAATAATAATAAACAATTTAGTAAATAATGAACTTATTTATTAATGAAAAAATTTACCTAAATAATGAAACAAATTAATAGCATTTTCTTTAGAGATTTCTTTCTTGAATACCTTTCAAGATGGAGATTATAACACGAGTTTAAGTCTTTTTTTCTGCAACTTTACATAATAACTTCTCACATATATAAAAAATTATCATTAATTTCCTTGTAACTTTTATAAAAATCCAGTAGTTTTGTCCACTTTATTCTGGTTTAATCACCATATCATTTTTTCATTGAACCATTTAAATTCCAAGTTTTTATTCTTCTTGTTCATTCCTAAATAAAAGATATAATGTCATTTTTAACCATTTCAAATTTCAGTTTTCCATTCTTTTTTCAAGAGTTCAATATTTCTTTTCATTTTTTGTCTATTTGAATATTCAAAAAAATCAGTATAAAACATTAAATGGTCTTGCTTTAGATTATCTTACTATCTATCTGGAAAGCCTTTTTTTTTCCTTTCAGTATCATTAAACAGAATATTAAATGCAATTATAATAGCGTACTTTATTTCTTAAACAGATCTTGGCAATTTTTTTATGGAATTTTATTTATCTATAGCAGTTTTTACTAGTTGATAGGTAAGATATTCGGAATTGCATTAGGAATAAAAATTAATGAGCTACTTGCTCTTGTTTAGAACTCCATATTACATAAAAATCCAAACATAAAAAGTATTTTTATCACTTTTAATAAATTAAAGTAATTACAAATTTGTATGTTTTGTATAGTTTTAACTTGATAGATAATTATTTTTTCCTCCTCAACATCTAGCAAAAGTGAGAGAGGGAGAAAAAAAATCTATCTCATTTCAATTTTTTCAACATGATTTACATAAAAGAAACTGTTCTTTATTTACAAATTTTTAGAGATCATCTCTACAATAAATTTATAAAGACTTTATTTTGAAACAAAGGAGGAAATAACTAAAGAAATATATTAACTCATGTATATTTCATTCCTCCTTTATATCAGTCCTACATTTATGTTCATGTGTATATATGTGCATGTCTGAGCACCCATGCATTGATTATCAAAAGTATCACTATGTAACTTTGCTATTGCCAATATAATTGTTATATACCCCTTCCCATCAAGAGAAGACAATAGGATTGTAAAACATTTCATTTCTCTTTTTAAATTACAATTCCATTAGTTTTTTATATAATTATTTTCTTAACACTTTTGTCTAATAAAGTTTTTAAAATGAAAAACATTACTGCTTTAATCACAAGCTGGTATTTACCTATTTTTCATGTTTTTCTGCTTTCAAATCTTTTTGAGATGAGTCATAATTGGGTTTTGCATTTCTTTATTTAAATAAATCATAGTATTTTTTTTTTTTCATTGTCTACAATCATTAATTTTATTTACCTATCCAATATCCACAGGGATTAATCCACTCTTTACCTTTGTTTAATATCAGCTTTCAAATCTTCTGAAATAGGGCTTAATAATTTGTCATCTTATATTGTTTGAGGATGTGAATATTGTATGGCTCTATGTTTCTTTGTGATCTCATGTGGTCCTTCATTTAAATTTTTTAAGATGTGTTGGTCAGGATGGCTTACATTGGCCAACACTTTATCATCAATCTTGAAAGTATAAGGGGTTTGCTTTTGTTTTCTTCCTCTGTTTCTCTTTAATACACATTCTCTGATATTCTCAATCCTGATTCTTCTCCATATTAATATTTTCTACTATTACCTCTAAAGGAGTTTTTATCAAATTTGGAGATGGTTTGCCAAAATAAAGATGTATAGAATCAAATCCTATGAAGTCATTTCAGGTCCAAATAATGTAATTTACTATGGATTTGATTTACGTGACCCACTTATAATGATTCTTATTAATATAAAATCTTAACAATTATCTAATCACCCTCATAATCCACTGACATGGGTTAGATTAGAGATTTGTGATGAATGTCAGTATACATTTAATGTTATTTCTCATCACCCAATGCTTCCATTCTGCAAAGAGAAAAGGTGTTCCCTGGCCTGTCAGAATGTGCTCTGGTATTCCAGTTATAGGAATGTGGTTTTTTGAACACATGAATAATATTCTTTACATCAACTTGTGTAAGAGGATATGTGGTATATATTTCAAGAAGACATAATTAACTAGTAAATATCTTTTCCAAATGGACTGTAATAATCAACACCTAAAATTTTATTAGGTCTCTTATGCAAAATGGGTTAACACTCTGGCATATGATCTATTACCATAGTTAGTTTGGAGACAAATTTTACAATTCTTAGCATTATGCTCCCACAAATTTTTGTTCAATAGAATAGTTTACATAACAAATATTCTGTTTTTCCAGGAATAAACTGTCCATATAACTGGCATATATGATAAATTAGATCCTTTCTAAGACTATAAAAAATTACAATCCTCCATCTGTGTACTTTTACTTGATATTCCCAGTGTTCATTCCTTATTCAGTATTTATACCATGCATTCCTTTCTTCTTGAGAACTATTTGTTTCATGATTTGTTTCATTTTTAAATAACTAATTATATCTTTAAGTTTGTCATCATTTCTTTGTATCTGAGGCAAGATTTTTAAACTGTTTTCCACAAACTCATCTATATCTAAATTTAAAAAGGCCAGGCAAAAATCTTCAGTACTTAAAATTTGCTGTTCTAGATAACTAGGATTTCAATTCAGATGTTGACTACAATGTTTTCCACACCCTTGCAATATTGAATCGAATATCAATATTCCTGAAGGTAGACACTCCATCAAACCAACCAATTATTAGTGAAATAACTATGTTTCTATAATTTGAGACTCTTATAGTAAGTAATGATAATAATGTCTGATCCTAAGAAAAATTGTCATTTTTGGAAGGCTCATATCACAATCAAAGCCTCTTTCTGTAATAGTATAATTCAGCTTCAGATCTTTTAATAATCTACTCAAAAAATAAAGAACTAGTTGTTTATTCTGCAATTGAAAAAGAACTCCTAATTCATAGCTACTACTATCAGTTTTGACGTAAAACAGTTTACAAAAATCAAGATTATGGCAACACCATTGTATCTGAAAATTTCCCTTTGATTTTTTAAAAGTCTTCATCATGTTTAGATGACAATTTCTATTTTAAATTCTCTTTCAATAATTTCAGAAGTGATAGCATATCCATTTCTAAGTTGTTTTAGAATTTTTGAGAAAAATTACACAAACCTAAAAATGATCTGTCTTGCTTGTGAGTTCTCCTGGTCTCAAAATCTTTTATGGTTATTATCTTATCAGGATGTTGTCTGATACCATTCTGGCTCACTATATGACTTTGAAATACTATCTCAGTAGACAACAGGTTGTTTTTTGATATTAATTCATAAATGTTTCACTTTACATTCGTGAAAGAAGAGTTCCAAGGGCCGTAAATATTCTTGAAGACTTGGAGAGACAATCATCACATTTTTCACATATAATGTTATAGTAGATTTAACTTTTGATAAATCCTAGTTAAGCCATCTCAGTAAACCTGCTCCATTATTTATCAATACAAAGGAAATTTACTGTAATTGATAAGGTAGTCACCATATCAAAATGCTGAATATTTTCTTTCATCCTCTTGAAGTTAAGTCTGCCAGCAGATTGATGTTAAATCCAAGGTATTAAAATTTTTTGACCTCTGAACTTAATGAGCACATCTTGAAGAAGTGGTGAAATATTTCTATCCTAAACTATAATTTTATTCAATTGTCTAGCATCAAGGCATAGTCTCACCAACTCGTCCTTCTTCACTACTACCAAAGGGTTATTATAAGGTGTTGAACACTTAGCTACTATTACCCAATTCACCATTGTCTGCTCTAGTTTTTCTACTCCTCTTTAATATTGATGAAGGATGTGAAAAATCTAGCTTTGTGTGGCTGATTCTGCATGACCTTATTATAATGTGCATTTTCTTTAAAAATTGCTGGTATTTTCAAGAATATTTCACTATATTGATTCAGTAACTTGTATAAGCTCTTTTGATAATCCTTTGGTGAATAGACCCACATTAGTGTATTTTAACATGTCCTGGTGATCTTTTAACTTTATACAAATGATTTTATTTTATTTTTATTTTCTAGATGCAAATCTGAAATTTTGTCCATATACACTTATTTCACTTTGTCATATAATTAAGTATATAGCCAAACTAGGGTATAAATTCTGATCCAAGAATCACATCATAGTTCAGTCATTTTAATATTAAAAACATATTGTAAAGATATTTGCTTTAATTTAAGATTAATCCAAATCTTTTTGGATCTCAGCTGTCCTTTCTTTTTGTTTGCAATATTACTGGTAATCAAAGGATTAATAGTCATAATATATTCATATAATTTTTTTTGAAATGACTGAGATTTGACTTACAGAATCCATAAAGGCATTGAATTCTAATGCCTCAAGATTAACATCTATATCAGGCACATCTACCTTGCATATTGAGATACCTTAGCCTCCCAATCACAAATCAAATTTGTTAATAGATCTATTAATACTTTATCATTTACTAGGTTTCCCTTTTTCATCCCATGATCATAACATGACAGATATTTTATCAATGTTCCTTCATGTTTAATTCCTTTTTAGTTGGCTGTTGTTTTCCATATTTGATACATCTCTTACTTGTACTTGGATCAAAAAATAAAAGTGATGCTTGATTACTATGGATGACATATTAGTTCTATATATCACTGTCATTCTAATAGTAATTTCATGATTTCTGTATTTATTGACTGACATCTATAAAGTTGGTATCTTGAATTATATTTGACATTAATACTACCCAAAGGTGCTTCATATTTTTAAACAATGGTTGGGCTACAATAGGATGCTTACTTCATTTTTTTAAACAATGGTTGGGCTACAATAGGATGCTTACTTGTTCACTCTTGTTTTGTCAGCTCATATCTACAGAATTCTAGAAATACAGTACTTCTTAAATAATTTTCCTGTCACTACTATAGCCAACTGTTCAATCCTAAAAGGTAATTTGTGCTTTATTATCCTTATTCTTTGACTTTCAGTTATTCCGCATGCAGACAATGTTCATAATTTGGTGACCTGTCTTCTGAAGAACTATGTATATATTTCATTCCCTTTTATATAAAATTTCTCTTGCATATTCTGGTACTTTATAGCTTCCTGTCTTTCTTCTGACTAAAAGTTGCTTAGGATTTGTTTCTTATATTCCAGATAAATAGTTGGTTTGCTTATCAATGAATTCCACCAATCATGAGCCAGTCCATTTAAATTGTTATATGCAATGGCTCTTGTTCTTATTTAATCAATGGAATTAGCTCAAAATAGCTTTCTAGACTATCTAAATTCTCAAAGATTGATTGATACTTTTAATATTTTTACCAAATCCATGTTGGCATTTTAATAAGATATATTCTTGCTTTTCTTGAATCTATTGTATAACATTTATTTTCCTCCTATTGTTGTACAGTCTTGTTCAGTTTATCATAATCAACTTAGAGGTCATTATTAGTGACAACCATTTTTAATGAAGAATTTTCCATTTGAGGTTCTTTATCTTTTCTCCATTCTTCAGTTCCAACCTCGGTATTCTTTCTCATAAGTTAATGCTGTTTCTTGCACATGATCTTGATAGGCCCTAATAGCTAGTTGGACCATATTCTGGATGTCTATAGAGAATGACATTCTATGGACTTCAACTTTTCCTGGACTTGATCATTCATTTGCTTTATCATCTCTTACTTCAGAATGATTATTTTATTTTCTACTTCTTGTAATTTTTTTTTGTTACACATTTATTTTATCTCTTTTTGATTTTATTTCATTTCTATTGTATTTTGAATAAAGATTTCTTTTATGAGTTTCTGATTTTGTTTCATTTTATTATGCAATTCTTTGATTTCTGTCTATATATTTTTTTATTTTGGTCAATTTTTGTTTCCATATTTTCAAGCATTTCTTCTTTCATTGCTGCTAGCATTTATTCTTTAATTGCCTTATGTCTTTTATCATTTTCTTGTTTCATTGTTGCTAGCATTTCTTCTTTCATTGCTTTATGTCTCCTATCATTTTTTGCTTTTATTGCTTCTTTGTTTTGATCCATTTTTGCTTGCATTCTTTCTAATAACATTTTCAACATGAGTGCAACTGGTTTTTGATCTCTTGGCATTTGCACAGTCAATTCTTCCTCAACTATAACAAGTTTGGCCTCCATTGGTTGCACATCTACAGTACTGATGAATTCATATTTATTGTTCACTGTTTTTCCTTCAACCATGTTAACATTAGTCTCTATATAAATATTGTAATGGAATGGGATATTACCTGGTTATCATTGGGGTCAGCTAGGTCATCACAATGAATAAGAGAGTCTTTATTGGATTCTTGCACCTATATATTCACATTGACTTGAACTTTATTCCTGTGAGATGAGAGATTAATAACCCAACAAATATTAAACTATATACCTACACTCACTCCATCATTACTATTTTTTATTTCCAGGTTTCAAACTTATGGAGAATCTACATAGTCATCTAGTACAGGGTATATTAATATTATTTAAAATGTGGATGTGCCTGAATGTGTTTAGGTGTATAAGGATAGCTGTAGATATATAAAAATATGTGTAAATGTGCAAAATATATGTATGTGACAAGGTATGACTAATTGAAAATTGAATATAGAAAAATATACTGAGTTTTCAATTTAAAAACATATATATTTAACAAATAAAGAACATTTTGATACTAAGATTTATAAAAATCTATAAAATATTTAATTTAACATCTATGGTTACCCTTTGCTTGTAATTTATTTGAATTATTATTCCAAATCTTTATCTTCAATAAAGAATAACCATTGGATGAACTTGTTATAACTGAACTGCGATGTTAAAGTATTAAGATCCATCAATTTTGAAAAAATTGTAACCTGACTGCATTTGCAAGCTGAAAAGCCAATTAGAAGAAATCTAGTGAACAATACAATATTGTGAATGACTTTTTTTTGCTGATTTTGTTATATTTAGCTAGAACTAGCTAAATTATACTCAACTGCCATGTAAAAGTATTAAAATTCATCAATTTTGAGGAATTTGTAAGCCTGGCTGCATTTTCAAGCTCAAAAGCCCACTAGAAGATATCTAGTGTACAATACAATATTGTGAATAAATATTTTTGCTGATTTCATTATATTTAGCTAGAACTAGCTAAATTATACTGAACTGCCATGTTAAAGTATTAAGATTAATCAATTTTGAGGCTTTTGTAATGTGGCTACAGTTGCAAGCTTAAAAGCCCATTAGAAGAAATCTAGTGTACATTACAATATTGTGAATGAAGTTTTTTGCTGATTTTGGTATATTTATCTAGAACTAGCTAACTTATATTGAACTGCCATGTTAAAGTATTAAGAGTTATCAATTTTGAGAAATTTGTAAACTGGTTGCATTTTCAAGCTAGCCCTGTAGAATATATCCAGTGTACAGTGCTGATTTTGTTATATTTAGCTAGAACTAGCTAAATTATACTGAAACACCATGTTAAAGTATTTAAATTAATCAATTTTGAAAAATTTGTAACCTGGCTGCATTTGCAAGCTTAAAAGCCCATTAGAAAAAATCTAGTGTACAATACAATACTGTGAATAATTTTTTTTACTGATTTTGTTATATTTAGCTAGAACTAGCTAAGTTAGACTGAACTACCATGTTAATTAAGATTCATCAATTTGGAGTAATTTGTAACCTGGCTACATTTGCAAGCTTAAAAACCCATTAGAAGAAATCTAGTGCACAATACAATATTGGGAATGAATTTTTTGCTGCTTTTGTTATATTTAACCAGAACTAGCTAAATTATACTAAACTGCCATGATAAAGTATTAAGTATCACCAATTTTGAGCAATGTGTAACCTGGCAAGCATGTGCAAGCTTAAAAGCCCATTAGAAAAAATATAGTGTACAATACAATATTGTTAATGAATGTTTTTGATGATTTTATTATATTTAGCTAGAACTAGTGAAATTATACTGAACTACCATGTTAAAGTATTATGATTCATCAATTTTGAAACATTTGTAACCTGGCTGCATTTGCAAACTCAAAAGTCCATTAGAAGAAATCTAGTGTACAATACAATATTGTGAATGCATTTTTTTGCTGATTTTGTTATATTTAGCTAGAACTAGCTAAATTGTACCGAACTGCAGGAATTTGTAACCTGGCTGCATTTGCAAGCTTAAACACCCATTAGGAAAAATCTAGTGTACTGAAGCGATCAGCGTGTATGCACACACAGAGCTTCATTTTAGTCATTTAAAAATAGGCTATGTATAGATTTTGTAGATCAAATATTTGATTTTTTCATTCTTGGTTAGAAAATAATATATGGATGTGTGTGTATGTTATTGAATGAGAAGGCAGATATGTGTAACTTGTTTTATTGAAATGCATTTTTTTAGTTATATATATGGAAAAATTGGAAAATATAAGTTGACTCATTCTTTCTTTGGAAATAACATTTTTTATGAGTTTATTTTTTTCAAACATTCGGGAAAGATATAGTTGCATGGAAATGTTAATTTTCTCATCTTTAAAGGCAATTAAAAATGCAATTAAAATTTTCATACCTTGGTTTAATCTTAATGGGATTTTGCCAACTGGTTTAAATTAAAGATCAATCAAGCAGTCTATTTTCATTTCTAACAAAGGCAGTTAAAATATAGGTCAAGAAAAAAAATATAGGATTAAACAAAGGCTTTGCTGAGTAAAAGTTTTCATATAAATACTGGGTTAATTTTTCTACAAAGGCAGTCAAAGAGTAAAAATAAAGTTGTTGGCAGTAAAAAAAGTTTTTTTTTTTAAAAAAGCAAAAAGTTTTTAAGAGTCAAAAGTAAAATCAGAAGAAAAAAGTCAAAGAAAATAAGAATAAAAGTGAAAGTCAAAAATCACTCTCTAATTGACCAATTGAATATATATAAGCTGATGTTAGATAATCACAATGCCTGTTGAATAGTCAAATTTACCTTTCCCCTCTCTGGGGAATCTCCAGAAAATGCATCTGTAGGAGCAAAAATATAATTGATTCTATGCTGCTGCCACTGAGAAAATGGAGAACCAACTTTGAATCCAGTCCATCCTGAGTCCAGTAAAGCCAAAGGTTGATCCTGAAATAAGTGAACCAGTAAAAAAATAGCTGCATCAATCAAAGTGACAGAGTAAGCATTGCAAGTATAAACTTTTAATCCTTCAAGATAGAATAATTAAAATGTCTTCTATAAATAAAAAACCTAGACTATCTAAGTTTAAAATTCACAGATTTATAATTGATCAGTAAAAGACTTTATCTTCAAAAAAGGTGTGTTTCAAAAGGACCGTAATATATATGAGTGTTTTATTTTTCTTTTATTGTCATTTTTAACAAGTCAATTTGTGTTATAACTAGATTACTTTTTAATGGATAGAAAAAAGAGTGTAATGTCTAATTCTAAATGGAACAAAAGATTACTATAGAGTTTATAAATACAGCTTATTATATATTTATTTTGAGATATGCCAGTATATTTTCTTTAAGTATAAAAATGTATATTTTATTGATTAATTCATTTACATCAACCCAGCCAAGTATGGGGACAAATGATATTTTTACTGTTAAACCAATTTATGTATAAATTTGTTTGCTTTATCTCCAATCTTAAGTCGGAGAAGGGTAACTATTTTTTATAATTGTAAAGTAACAGACAGTCAAATTTGAATGTCTTAAATTGTTTGCCTAGTTCTTATTAGTTAAAAATATCATTTATTTAAAAAAAGAGAGAGAGAGAAAAGAAATCAAATATCTGTATTAAAATCCACCCTCTTCCCATATATACATAATTACAGTACCTTGTTAAAGAAAATTAAAAATATAAATGAGTGTTAAAATTATTATTTGTTTGATTTAGATTAAGATTCTTTATGACAATTAAAAATGAAATAATATATATATGTGTGTATGTTTATTTGTGTGTTAGAAAAAGAATAATAATAATAATGATAGTGCTTCTTTTCTTAAATATAAAACAGGCAATATTACTTATTACAAAGGTATGTGTTCATCTCCCTATATATATATTTAGTAATGCATGCATTTGGAAATACAGTAATATCTCATCAGTAGTGTTTTTGCCTACTTAGTATTTTGTGGTAAGCTTTATATTTAAGCACTTGGGCATTTTATAGCATTTAAAATATGGTTATCTTAAAATTTCCCATTACTCTTTATGAAACACAAACCTAAGAAAATATCTATACAGATATGAATTAATGCTTTTTATGGGCAAATATATCAGTGTTGCTTAATAGAATGATCTGTGCCTATATGGCTTTAATAAGGGATATATGTCGAGTAATACTATGCAAGCTGCCAGATGGAAATTTTTACCAGTTCTGGTGATACAAGATAGCCATGTTTTTTGAGCTGAGAACTGGGTACTCTATGATGATAGGGTTTCAAAGCCCACATGCTCTATTATTTCCTACACATGCCACGCTGATTGGGAATGTGTTTTCATAGGAACTTCTATATATATTTTATGGCTCAACAAAGGAGTATGGCCCATGTTTGCCAATGCCAATAATAATAAAGTCATCACAGGATTCGAACCCAGATGCCACTGAATGCTGTAATTAGATTTCTTGATCATGCCTGTTGGTAATGCTGTGTGGGATAGATAAACCATCTTTTCCTTATAACTGTTGATAATGAAGGGAGATAGAATTATGCTTTGGTTCATAACTCCTGCTGGAAATACTAAAGATAAATATAATAATAAAAAATATACTTAACTTTCTCTATGTATGTGAACACATACATAAATTTATTATATATATATTTCTGACCTTTAACTTAATATAACCAGGTATTGTGTTCACTCTTGACAATTGGCATATTAATTTTATAGTGGTGTATTTCTTGATCAAATATTTTTATTATTAATATAAAATTTGTTTTATGCTTACGCACACATAATACTGATATTTACTATGTGTTGTAATTATTGTTTCTGGTTAATTCGTAATACCCTTACAGTATCATACTGATCCATAATTGTTGTCATGAATGCCGGTAGAGGTCATTGTAATGCACACACACACATCTAACACTAATGTTTAAATACTATTGAAATTATTATTTCTTGTCCCTAACTTCTGTTGTCATTATTGATTATATGACTTCATTGTAATGCTCACTCACATCTAATATTGATGTTTATTATTGTAATTGTTATTTTTAGTTCATAACTTTGGTTGTCATTATTGACAGGTAATTCTTGTAAAAATCATACATTTATCCTAGTGATATCTAAATAATGTATCTTTATAAATAACTGAGGGTTGAATATTGTAATTCTTTGTGAAAATCATACATTTCTTCTATTGATATCTAAATACTGTATCATTATCAATAACTGATAGCTGAATATTGTAATTATAATTTTTTGGTTTAAATGTAACCCCATGAATTGATCATAATAAGATCCAAACATTGTTGTTATTATTTCTATCTTCTAATGAATTGTGTTAATAAATCACATATATCTATACAGTTGTCATGTCATTCCCTGGTTCATCATATCCATCCAATTATATCCACACTTAGTTAAGTCATATGTATATAACCAAAACCTATGAAATATTTGAAATAATATTCTGAGTTATATCAAAGTATTTGGGGGGGGGGGGGTATTTGATTAATTTGATAATTCTAGTGCATGACAGGATAAATTTGAATTGATAGAGTCCTTGTTTTACCCTGACCACTGGAACCGAAGAAAAACAGTGACCATTAGTAGCATCAGGAACATTGGTTGGATAGTGAAGATTTTGGAGCACTGGCAAATAGGTAAAAGCTTAGTACTGTTTCACAACTACCATATCCCAAACATGTTGGGTTTCAAGTACTTTTGCTAGATCTCTGAATCTTGTTGGCTGATCACTCAATTCTGACCATTACATGGTTGTATTTTTTTTTCCGGACTTGGCTTCCCAATGTGAGGCTTCAATATATAAAACCACACACCTTGAGCAATAATTTTGATTTAACATTTTTTGGTGTAAAATATGTAGAGATAATATTTTTCAGGTTTGATGCCAATGTGAGGCAATTGAATTGTGCACTCACTTCCATGAAAGATAGAGATTGTTCCTCATGCCAGTTGCATAGATTTTGATGTAGTATTGAATTGTTATTGGTGACATGGCGCCCAGAGATAATCATTAAAAAATTTTTTTTCAGGTTACTCTAAATACATCATTGTGGATATTAATTTGTGGTCTGAATTGGTGATGATGGGAGGCACATAGACTGCTGTGGATATAAACAAAAGGGGATAACACCAGGGTAATAGAGTGTGATGATGGTGTGAAAGATATGTTTTTATAACTTACCCATTTTTCTAGGTGCAGCAGAATAAGCAACCTGTAAGCAAGGGGGGCAGTGACTGATCTTAAGCGGGTAAGAGAAATTTTTTTATATACTTTATATGTATCTATATACAAATTGTTTTGATTTATTTTCATGGTACATGTAATATTTATGTCAGTTGAATTGTAGTTAGGCAGCCATGGACTTGGTATGAATATAGTGAAGTGAATAGGCAGCACATGGGAATGATAGGGAAAATGATGAAGATGCATAGGAGATCAGATAAGGGGAAGGTATAACTTTTTATGAAAATTTAAAATAACAGTATAAAGAGAGAATTGTTTAGAAAAGATAGTTATAGAAAGCAAGCCCATTGTGTTTAAGCAAAAATAGAATGTAATGGAAGATAATGGAGACTGACAATGTACAAGAAATGTACAGTGTAGAGACGGATGAAAGTAGTAATGCAGAAAAGTCCCATGGAGGAATTAGTGACAGCAGAAGAGATTAAAGCCACCATTGAATCCAAAGAACAAAAACCAAGAGGAGAATTTGGGGATTTGAGACATACCAACTAATGTTAACCATGGACATACAGTGCAACAAGAGAGTAGAGGAGAGTCAAAAAAGGATGAATGACTGGTTTAAAGAAGGTTGAAAAGAGAAAACAGATTAGATGACCTTAAAAATACCCTACAGAAAGACTGGAAGACCATCGAGAATGAAACAGCATACAAGGTCACCAGCATGAAGAAATAAGGACCTTGCAATACAATCAAGGGGAAATCATTGAAAAGGTTTTGAGATTGAAGGAAGAGGTGATGAAATTAAGGGAAGGGATAGATGAGTCCAAGAATGAACAAAGGTATGCTCAGGAGGTAACAGTCAGGGTCACTGGACAAAGTGAGGTGATCTAGAAGGTATCGGTCGAAAGGGTCAAGGCAGGACTAATCCCTAGCATGGGAATGAAAACAAAAGAGGTGTCTCTCCTGGACAAGAAAAAAACAATGCTTCAGACAGGTCTTCAGTGAGGAACCAAATCAGGGTTCCATGGGGTTTGATCACCAGAAGGATAGAATCAGAATCTTGGGTCCAAGTAATGCCCACCACTGACCTGGGCAGCATGGAGGAAAGGAGAACCCAACAGTTAGCCAAATTTATCCTGATCAGGACCATCAAAGGGGAAATGGGTGAAAGTTCATTGATGCACTTGGATAGTTTGAGGGAATTTTTCTTTTTTCACAGTTGTGGAGATCATGAGAAAATAGCCATCACCAGTAACCACTTACAAGGGTCAGCTCATGACTGGTGGAAGAGACTCCTAAAAAAACCTGAAACCTTTGAAGACTACCATGCTGCAGCATTGAAAAGGTTCTGGAGTGAGGCAAGACAGGAGGGGATCTAACAGCAAGTTTTGCAGGAGAAATGTGGTATGACAAAGGCAGAGACCCATATCGAGTTTTTTCTTTGTCAGGTTGTTTGCCTGAGGTCTTTGATAGCTTTTCCTATGTCTGAGGGACAGATTCAAGCTATCCTGCATAATATGCCATCACAGGTGCAACAGATTCTGTTAAGCCAGAAGAATGACAATGTGGAAGAGGTAGCAGAACTACTAACAACCATAGATTTCAGTAACCTGGCAAGAGAGCCATTTGAGAAGATGAGGAAAATGTAGGCCCCCAGAATACCGCTGTCAATGATGCATCAGCATCCCACATGTAAGACCCCTAATGGTCAAGAACCAGGACAGACAGGGCCAAAGAAAGGATATTACCCCCAGTTTCAGGGAAATGAATAAGGGCTTCATGAGCAGGTTTCAATCAGTGAAGGTCCAGTAAACAAGGAAGGAACCATAATAAACATGCAATTACACTAATATAGGCCATTGTCTTGGAGGGAAAGGAATTTCCATATGAGCCTAGATTTCAGTCATGTTCCATGATAATGATCAAGATTGGAGACTTGAAAACAAGGGCTTTTTTGGATACTGGAAGTCATGTCTCTTTGGTGTCCAGGAAGTGGTTTGCCCCACTCAAGGATCAGGGAAAGGTAATCCCTACATTCCCCATTAGGGCAACCTAAATAACCCTTGCCAATGGGAGAAAGGCCAGGATTGATACTTCGCAGATATGGTTGGAGATAACTGGGTAGGAGAAATATCACGCAAGTGTTTTTGATTATGGGAGGTTTGGTCCAGGATGTGGTTTTAGGGTCAGATTTTCTACAGCAGAACCAGTGTATTATCAATAATAATTTAAGCATATTGACTTGTGGAGGAGATAACATTAGGCTTGAGGTTGCAGGGGAGTTTCAGGTGCCTAGAGTTGGATGCTTGCAAGGTGGCTTGGACCTGCAGATTCTATAACAAAAGATGAGAGTCAACATTGGCAACTGATGTAGAGAGAGAACAGTTAGGTAAATTATTCAAGGATAATGCTGTGGTATTCTTAAGTACACCAGGTCTCATCCAAGGATATGTTCACAGAATTTAGGTTAAGGAGGAGACTCACTTTCAAACCCAGACTTATCCCATTCCCTTCCAGTACTGGGAAGAGGTAGAGAAGCAATTGAACCAAATGATTGAGTGGGGAGTAATAGAGAAGTGTCCTGCACCATATAATAATCCACTAGTGGTAGTAAAGAAAAATAATGACACTATTTGATTGTGTCTAGATGCATGAAGACTCAATGCAATAACTGTTCCAGAGAGGGACATTCCACCACCCATGATAGAGGTTTTTATGCAGTTGGCCACTAAGAAGGTGTTTACCACCTTGGATTTAACCTCTAGTTACTGGTCAATCATGTTAGACCAGAGGGACAGACAATGCACTGCCTTTAGGTATGCAGAACATAG
The DNA here is from genome assembly GCA_028023455.1 of Epiperipatus broadwayi. NCBI lineage: Eukaryota > Metazoa > Onychophora > Udeonychophora > Euonychophora > Peripatidae > Epiperipatus > Epiperipatus broadwayi. The sequence goes on from JAQFVV010000019.1 coordinate 13,412,286, forward strand.
CTATATTTTTAAAAGAATGCCTTTCAGAATCATAAATAGTGGGGCAGGTCTTATCAGGTGTCTGGACCATGTCCTATCAGAAGAAGTGAAGAAAAATTTAATGTGCTATGTAGATGATGTAGTAATCACATCAAATAGCCCTGAGGAGCATATGGTATACTTAAAAAGATTTTTTCATGAATGCAAGGAGAAAAATATCACTGTAAACCTGGGTAAGAGTTGCTTTGCAGTGAACAAGATAGGATTTTTAGAACACATAGTCAATGAACAAGGGGTGAGACCTCACCCAGATAAGATTGCAGCCATTAGGGAATTCCCTAGGCCTGAAACACAGAAGCAAGTGCTCTTTCTTAGGGCTCTGCAACTTTTATGGTAAATTTTACAAGGAATTTGCCAAGGTTACCAAACCATTGGTGGACCTCTTGAGGAAAGAAAAATGGTGGAAGTAGTTGGATGACCAAGAACGAAGCTTCAACCTTATAAAGGAAAACTTTCAGCAGGTTGTGATGTTGCACTAAGCTTCAACCTTATAAAAAAAGCTTTCAGCAAGTTGTGATGTTGCACCACCCAGATTTCATGTGGCAATTTTATCTTCAAACTGATAGTAGCAAGAGGGGCTTAGGTGTAGTGCTGTTCCAGATTGATGAGCAGGGGTGGCATCAGGTACTTTATTTTTGCAGTAGAGTTCTTCAGGGTGCAGAATATAACTATTCCATCATGAAACAAAAAATCTTGGCTATTGTGTGGCCTGCCATAAGTTCCGTCAATTTCTGGTGGGCTATGAGGTGATCATCATTACAGATCACAAGTTCTTGGAGTTCCTAAATCAGGGGTACTTGACCAATGACCGCTTGATTAGATGGAGCCTCTTCCTGCAGAGATTCAATTACAGAATAATTTATTGCCCTGGTTCAGAAAACATAGTGGCAGACATCTTGTGTCACCATCCTATTAGAATAACCCCCATAATTTGACATTAGATAATGCCAAGGTGACTGCCACCACACAAGTAATAGACAAATCAGTGGAGCAAGATCTTAAAAACTTGCAATATTGGCTGGAGTATGACCCCAAATACAGCAGCATTAGGCAGGGTTTAGCTACTCTGAAGAAAAGGGAAAATTACTGGCCAAGAGAGGAAGGAATGCAGTGGTACTGAATTACTAATGGACTTCTGCAATTTAAGACAAAACTCAGGTATGATTCATGGAAAATAATCTCTCAAAGATGAGGAAGTGACTCATTAATTACATGCACCAGACACTATGGACCAAAGAAAACAGAACGGGTCCTGCATCAACAGTTTCACTGGGAGGGAATGCGTTCAAGTGTCCTTATTACACTAAAAAGCTGTGGTGTGTGTGCCCAGAACAAACCTCCAAACAGATTGTATGCAGGACAGTGTCAACCCATTATACCATTAGGACCAAATGAGCTGTCAGCTATCGATCACTATGGCCCTATATCTGCATTTAGGAGATACAGATTTTTCTTGGTCATCAATGACATTTTTTCCAAATATGTGCAGGCTTACTCAGTTCATCAGGCAAATGCTAAGAGTGCCATTCGAGTATTGGAGGACAAGCAATTTCAAGAGGTACGGAAGCCCTGAACTATTCTCTCTGACCATGGGTCTACTTTTACCTCAAAGGAATGGAAATAATGGTCCAAGGCTTGCAAGTAGAACATGTATTGAATCCATTAGAAACCGGCAATCAAACCCATATGAGAGGGTAATGAGGGTGCTCAACTGGTTGTTTCAAACTTATGTGGGAAATAAGCACCAGAGTTTGGTAGATCAGAGAAATAAAGTCGTACAATGTATCGACCATACGGTTAATGAGGCCACTAATTTTACACCAGTCTGTCTATTTTGATTGTGATGGTCCATGTATGATTAAAACATCACTACCAATAGAGGGGGAGAAAATTAATAAAGAAGGAGACTGAAAGGAGACCTTGAAATGTCTAAGGAAAACTGCAGAAGAAAGAGTGGCACATGACCATACCAGTTCCAAATGAGTGACCAGGTGTGGGTGCACACACCACATGTTAGTGACCCATGGCAGGATCAATATAAGTTCTTTCCACTATATTGTGGGTCTTTCAAGATAATGAAGGTTTGTAGAGGAGATGCATTTCTCCTTCAGGACCATAAGGGCATAAGGGGAACATATAATGTCCAAAGTTTAAAGCCCCACCACCATGTACCTCCAAATCTGAGAAAAACTTAGAGGGTCTTAGAAAAAAAAGGCAATGATGCATACCGACTTTTAAATGAATAAGGACCATGAATTTTTAAATTATCTTAAGTATATAGCTATGTAAATTTTTTTTGGGTATGTATGTTTGGTGTAGGGGAATTTTAGTCAATCACTAACCATAGAATGTATTAATATTTTTTGTTATGAAGCAGCTTGGTTACTCTTTCAATTAAACTTCAAGGGTCTCTATTGTAGAAAAAAAAAGATTTTACCAGAGTACGTTGGATCATTTTTTTAATTATTTTTTTTCTTTTTGTAACTTGAGGGATATAAAGAAATCAGTGTGGATGCACACACAGAGCTTCATGTTAGTCATTTAAAAATAGGATATGTATAAATATTGTAGATTTATAAAGAAATCAGTGTGGATGCACACAGAGAGCTTCATGTTAGTCATTTAAAAATAGGATATGTATAAATATTGTAGATCAAATATTTGATTTTTTCATTCTTGATTAGAAAATAATATATAGATGCATGTGTGTGTTATTAAATGAGGGGGCAGATATGTATATCTTGTTTTATTGAAATGCATTTTTATAGTTATATATTTGAAAAAGAAAATATATATTTCTTTGTCTTGAAAAAATGACAAAAAAAATTGAAAAATATAAGTTGACTCATTCTTTCTTTGGAAGTAACATTTTTGTGAGTTTATTTTTTTTAAACATTCAGGAAAGATATAGTTGCATGGAAATGTTAATTAAAATTTTTATACCTTGGTTTAATCTTAATGGGATTTTGCCAACTTGTTTAAATTAAAGATCAATCAAGCAGTCTATTTTCATTTCTAACAAAGGCAGTTATAATATAGGTGAAGAAAAAAGGTTGTTTTATAATAGCATGTTGAAACTGCCGGTGGGCATGGTTGGTTTGTAAACAAAGGTAAATATAATGTTGCTGGGGCCGGGTTTCTTTTTTTTTTTTTGGCTTTGGTTTTTTTTTGTTTATCACATTTATGGAAGTAATATCAAATCAAATTTTTTAAACACAACTAAAAAAGCAAATGCATAAAAAAAAATTACAAATAAATGAATTTACAAAAAAGTACTTAATTTTTTTTTATTCTTTTCATTATTTATATTTTCAAGAGGTCGGGGTTTTTTTTTCGGTCTATGTATTTTTTTTTTTGTTGTTGTTGTATCAAATCGATTTTGGCAACCCCAAAAAAAAAAATACGTCAATTAAAAATTAATTTTAAAAGTAGTTACCAATTTTTTGTTTGCTTTTATTCTTCTTGTTAAACCATTATATTTTCGTTTCGGTATTGTACAACAAAAAAATCAGCCGATTCTTCTTTTTTTTTGGTTTGTTTGTTTGTTTTATTTTTATAAATTATAAATAAATCTATTGTCCATTTAACGGTAACATTTGCAACCCAAAAAAAAAAAAATACATCAATTAAAAATTAATTTTAAGAAGTAGTTACCAATTTTTTTGTTTGTTTTTATTCTTCTCATTAAACCCTTATATTTTCAGTTCGGTATTGTACGTCAAAAAAATCAGCCGATTCTTCTTTTTTTTGGTTTGTTTTATTTTTATAAATTATAAATAAATCTATTGTCCATTTAACGCTAACATTTACAACCCAAAGTCCAACTTTGGGAGAGGGGGGAAAGGGGTGGGTGTTTCCAATTGCTAACAGAATGCAAAGCCAAAAACTCAAAGGTTGACAAAGTTTTGACGGTAATTCCCAAAAACATCAATATATACGGCAATTAAAAGCAACATTTTGGGCTCTTCAGGAAAAAAATAACAGCAGGCATGCAGCTTCAAGCTGTTTTGTTTGATAACCCAGTTCCAACAGTCAGAGAAGAATCCTTTCTTTGACATTCGGAAAGTTTTCCTCTTCCAACCATTTGATTCAGCTCCAAGTTGTTCTCACACGAAACATGACTTAGAGCATGATTTGATAGGAATCGCGCTTTTACCTACACTTGGCCCATTTTTCAGCAGGAAATGGGGACTAGGGAAGCATGAGACTTTGCTCATAATTGTTAGTAGACCTTCCTAAAACATGGGAGATAGAGGGAAGGTGGTCTTAATAAATATTAAAATAGTTTTGACAATCGGAATTCCAGCCACCCTCAGACAATACTGTAGCCAAAAGTGAAATGTGATCGCACATCCAAAATGCTTAGCACAAATCTGAGTTGTAAACTGACACGATAGCTTCTGTGGCAGATTGGCTAAATGTCATGTTTCTATGCATTAGCATAGAAATAAACACAGCAGCCAGTAACCCCCCATATCAACAGACTATTTGTAGGTTTACTCATTAGAAATAGAATGTTTGATAGCAGCAGAGGCCACCTAAATGGCATATTTCTGTGTGCTATCATAGAAATAATGCCCTCCGGCGGTTTCAACATGCTATTGTAAAACAACCAAAAAAAAATATAGGATTAAACAAAGGCTTTACTGAGTAAAAGTTTTCATATAAATAGTGGGCTAATTTTTCTAGAAAGGCAGTCAAAGAGTAAAAATAAAGTTGTTGGCAGTAAAAAAAAGTTTTTTTTTTTAAAAGCAAAAAGTTTTTAAGAGTCAAAAGTAAAATGTGAAGAAAAAAGACAAAGAAAAAAAGAATAAAATTGAAAATCAAAATCACTGTCTAATAGACCAAGTGAATAAGCTGATGTCAGATCATCACCATTGCTGTTGAATAGTAAAATTTACTTTTTCCCTCTCTGGGGAATCTCCAAAAATGCATCTGTAGGAGAAAAGAAATGTAATTGATTCCATGCTGCTGCCACGGAGAAAATGGAGAACCAACTTCAAATCCAGTCTATTCTGAGTCCAGTAAGACAAAGGTCAATCCTGAAATAAGTGAACCAGTAAGAAAATAGCTGCTTCAATCAAAATGACAGAGTAAGCATTGCAAATATAAACTTTTAATCCTTCAAGATAGAATAATTAAAATGTCTTCTATAAATAAAAAACTCTAGACTATCTAAGTTTAAAATTCACAGGTTTATAATTGATCGGTAAAAGTCTATCTTAAAAAATGATGTCTTTTAAAAAGACAGTGATATATGTGAGTGTTTTACTTTTTTTATTATTTTAACAAGTCAATTTGTGTTATAACTAGACTACTTATTAATAGTAAAAAAAAGAGTGTAATGTCTAGTTCTAAATAGAATAAAAGATTACTAGAGTTTATAAATACAGCTTTTATATATTTATTTTGAGATATGCCAGTATGTTTTCTTTAAGTAAAAAAATATATATTGTACCATTTATTTATATACCATACAAATATATTGGCATTTGGTAAAAGCTAAAAAAAAAAAAAGAATAAAAGTAAATTTAGATTTTTTTTTAATATAATTTATTTTTTTAAAAAAACGTACAATGAAGGTTAAATTGTTTTTTCGTATTTTTTTTATGTAATTAGAAATAAAAGTAGAATTGGAGAGAACAAACGAATTCCAAAAGTAAAAAGATATGCTAAAAGAAAAATATTTTAGCTAATTAAAGAATTAAAGATGGCCAAAAGATTTGCTAAAAAATGAGAACTTGTAACTGAAAAATGAGAAAAGACTGTACAAGATTATGAACCAAAAATGCCATGATGATAGCATGCACAGAAGTCTGAAAACTGGACGTCTAGTATAAAAAGTCAGAGACCAGTTTGAGGAATGTCTTGTTTTTTTCCATTTTTTCCTTTGGCTGGTTTTGGATTATTAAATCCAAGACCACTTCACTATAAAACAATCCTTCATGCAAGAGTGGACCAGGGATTTAGCTGATCATCATTAAGAAGATGGATACTAGAAAAGCCTCTGCGACTAGTTTTCGGAACAGACTACAAGATCAAATAATAATCAAAGGCTGAGATCAATTCTAACCCAAAAAACTATGCATAGTAAGCTACAATCTTCCTTAATTCACAAAACTTATCGGTAAGTTAAGACTACTTATCCTGATTGTGACCAAAATTAAGCGTTTGCAAACAAGTCTTAAAATAATCCTGATAGAGACATTAATTTTCTTATTAAAGAGACTTTCGTTTAAATAATTTTATACAAGATCTTAGAAATGAATTGCAATAAGTGAACATTATTAAATTACTTTATCCAACTGTTTCTTATAAATTGATTTATGTCTGGATTGGCATGCGTTCTCTTCAGTTTATTCAATTCGTAATTTAACTTACAAATATTTTTAGTTTGTTGGAATAAAAGAGATTTTACTTTTATCAATCTTTTTCATTGTGCGTTATTAATAATAGTTATCAATTATTATTAAATTTATTAATATTATTTTAGTGATGTTTAAATATATAATTTACCTTTGCCAATATGTTTAATAAATTCCAGGAATAATAATATTTTGAAAAAATAATTTTCGTTACGGTAAAATCTAATACCAATTCTTTAAAAGCATTTTTTCTTTTAATTTGTGAGATGTTATATGCTGTTTTCAGTGGGTTCTTATAGGATCCTGGTGCCTTTCAAATAAATTAAAAACTGATTTTGTCGATAACGTAAATCATTTCTATTACTAGGTAGAGTTGGTCAGGAAAGATAGTTATGTTTTTTAGAAATAGAAATGAAACTTTCTTCTTTTTTCCATAACTTGATCAACTCACGCATTTTATAGTGCATATAGAGGCCTAGCAAAACGGAAAACGTTATAATGGCTTCCCAATGCGAGGCTTTCGATTCAACAACCACAACCCAAGATCATAGCTGGAAAATAGATAGTAGTTTTTGTAAAAAAAAATTATGGAAACTAACTAATTAAACCCTGATTATTAAAATATAAAAAATATTTTTTTAATATGACTTACAGAAAGAAAAAATATATGTATATTTTTTTGATATGTCAAAAAAAAAACACGATCGCGGCTGATGTAGACGTAAGTCACAAGTATTTGACCAGGTAGGCGGTTACTGAAGAGGGAAAAAAGCATAGCCCCAAGTCCTAGTATGCAGTATATAACATAAGACTGTCTTTATATGCCCATCAGTCTATTCTAGCAGGGATCCTGATAAAGGGGAGACGGATCAAGTTGGACCAAGTTGCTGTGAGCCTGTAAGACTCAAAATGATGAGCAATGCTCATTTGTGCTTATAACATGGGCTTCTTATCATTACTATTACACCTAAGTGGAAAGGACACAGATGAATGGGGAAATATTTTTCATTGCTGCCATGTTAGACCTAAAAGTGGGCATTAAACCCAAATGTTGATTGTGAATGAATCTACGAAATATATCAGCACGCTACTACAAAAAAAAAACACGAATATGGACTTAAAGCATAAGAATAAAATTAGTGTAAACCTCTATTTTATTCTCATTACCGGGCCCTGGTGGTATGTACCATTTATTTATTTACGATATAAATATATTGGCATTTGGTAAAAGATAAAAAAAAGAATAAAAGTAAATTTAGATTTTTTTTAATATAATTTATTTTTTTAAAAAAACATATAATGAAGGTTAAATTGTTTTTTTTTGTATTTTTTTTATGTAATTAAAAATAAAAGTAGAATTGGAGAGAACAAAAAAATTTTAAAAGTAAAAAGATAAGCTAAAAGAAAAATATTTTAGCTAATTAAAGAATTAAAGATGGCCGAAAGATTTGCTAAAAAATGAGAACTTTGTAATTGAAAAATGAGTAAAGATTGTACAAGAATATTGAAGCAGTCGGATCTGAGTTCGATCCTAGCTTCATGTTATTTACCCTAATACTAACTTTAAATTTCCGATGCAATGGGGCTTTATACGTTCAATCCACGCTAATTTCCATAATGAATAACTTGTTTCAAATACGTAGTAAAATTAATTAGTTTAGTTTAAATTGGATCAATTCTCTAAATAAATTCATGATAAAATGTTCATGAATTTACATATATTAAATTGCCTGGATTGTGCGTATATATGTTTGTAAATATTAAATATATATAATTGTTCGAAAGTTTCATTGCGTCGGGAATACTTGTTTTTTTTTACTTTCAAATAATTTGTAAAGTTTTGCAATTAAAAGCTACATTCCTTCCAAAGGCTTTCAAATTCTCAAAAACAACAATAAAGTTTTCTTAATAAAAAAAGATAAGAATTCAATTTTTAATTAAAATCATTTCAGACTTTAAGAATTCATTTTCTAATTAGGAAAGGAATTCAAAAATTAGTTTGAAAGCCTTATCGAAGGAATGTTTCTGAAAACAACTAATTATAAAAAAAACGAGATTGATAATAAAATGAGCGCTAGCCGGAGGCATCAGTGAACAGTAGATATATAGCCCTGAAAAGAAAAGAAAAGGTTAGTTTTGGTTGTAGAGTAGTGCAGTGAACTCTGTGTGTATAAAAATTGTATTTCATCATGATAGAGGGCTAGAACATCAGGGATCTGGCTACGGTTCCTAAAGTCCCGAGGAATCTTCACTGGAGCTGCTGAACCGTTTTCCGGATCGATCATTCTGCTAAAATAATGAAAGCTACTAAAATACTATTCCAGTAGTTAACCAATGATGCCTACGTTTCAACAACTTGGAGGAGTAACTTAAGGACAAGCACGGAATGGTAATATGAACGTTAAACTTTCTGGCCAGTTCGAACTTTATTTTATACTCCTTCTTTTTAAGAGCTCTTTTATTCTGTAATGTAAATCTTTGTAACACCTTTAGTTATAAAATGCTACTGTAAATCTATAGCGTAATTCTTTAGATCTCTAGTCTTTAAACTTTTTCTTTTCTTACCTGGCGGTTCATTTAATATATATATTTGTGTGCTTTATTAATGTCGTATTTAAAATTATATGCCAATAATTTTTCGACTCGATGAGCTCCTTGGTTCTATTTGCCTCACGCAAATAATATAATATAAATTTTAAATAGTTATTCTCACCCATTAGAACTAAATTTATAAGTTCTATTAATCATCGAGTCGAAAGAAACTATTATACATTTATAATTAGCTAATCATAAATTATTTGCTCCGTTTTTCACCTATGTCCCCAGCTCCTAAGTTACAAGTGTTTATATACTCACGTAATGTTAAAATGTTATTTCTTGCTTCACTAATATTAATTTATTTATCCATATATATATATATATTTAAAATGTTTTGCAAAAAGGTTGATAAAGGGTTAAATGTATTTTCATTCCACTTTTGTTATTTTATATTAATATTCAGGAAGGGCACGATATTAGGGCATAATTAATATTGTTTATAAATGTTTTAAAATAGTTCGATAAAAGCTCGTTTGACTTTAATTAATTGGTCAAGTCATCACGTAGAGCATTCTACATGGGTTTTATTTTTCAACGATGACTATCAAGTCATCATCATCAAATGTTGCTGACGTAGGGCCATCTTCCTCTCCGTTAGGCTGGTCGGTGATCATATTTTCTTATTTAAATTTCTCGAGGGAGGCAGTACTTCCTTTCCGATTCATTAGTCAAAGGGCGTAAGACTTGCCAAATGCAAGCCGCCATAGGACTTCGATCATCGACTAGCGATCATCTTTCAATTTTACTCTCTGCCTTGTAATTCGTCAGTACCATTGCATCTTTGTTCCGGTAAAACCCGCTCCGTACTCCTAATTCGTGATGAAGTGATTTAAATTAAAGTCGAACCAATTTTCAAATATATTTAGTTTAAATCAGTTTTCAAATCAAGATTAAAGTTATGCCTTAAAATACGTTTTGCTCTTCATGAATAGATTTCCGAATGTGAAAATAAATCTCACATTCCACCGTAATAAAATTAGAACAATCATTTCCGTTCTTAATGAATACCTTTATCTGCCTTTATATTTCTCGTTGGGGGCATAGACATAGAATCCCATGTTGTGTAATTCTTGTTGGCATATGATAAGGACCGCCACTCTTATTATATTTATAAATTATTTAAAGACTAGAGGTAACTAATGCAATCTATATTTTATATTCTATGAAACAAAACAAATTATTCTTATTAAATACTTTCCAACATACTTGGTTTCTTAGTTCATCATTCTTTTTATAATTATTTAAATGTTAATACTCGCTGTCTGTGTTGGCAACCCGAACATACATATGATTTGATTTAAAAAGTATTCAAAGTAATTAATTATTAGATATTCGTGTCAGTGCAAGGGTCTCTAGTCCTCACCAACCATTGAACTAGTTCTTGGCGCATAGCACTGTGCCGTCGATGACTGCTATCTGAGCTGTTGGGTTGGGTTTGAATTCAGTTTTGGTTCAGCTGAGTTTGAATCCGATTTGACTTGCGGTGGTGGTGGTTTTCGACCGGTACATGGTTATGTTTTTGGCTGCCCAATCGTTGTGGCTCGACTTAATAAACCCCACACATGCCCTGGAGATAGTAATTTTGTTTTAGTTACTCAGATCTCAATAAATTAAATGTTTAAAGTGATATGTTTGTAGAATGTTTTATACATTTGAAAAAGTTATGCGATTTATAATGCATAACTGAAATGATTTAATAAATTAAAATATCATTTTCTAATTCTTTCTTATAAAAAAATGTTTTCAAGATTTTTTTTTTTAATGTTCTTCAGCAAAAGATTCGTAGTTAAATATAAGTGTAATTAATTATACGTGTATTATATCCATTTATATATTATACGTTTGTTTATACGCGTTCGTGACAATAAGAAAATTATCGTTAGCAAAGTAGTAAGAGTCCATAGATCAAAGCATTGGGGTAAAATAAATGAAATATTTTGTCTTTGCCATAAATGAAATGTTTTTCTGTGTCAAAATTAATTAGTTTATCTCAGTCGTTATAAATAAAAATATCTAATATCGATATCATGTTAAAAGTTTTAAATTTCAAAGTATTGCTTGCTAGCACATATATTTAATGTTCACTCCGTATTCTTTCTTAGTAGCCTCAAAGTAGGCGAAGACCTTCAAACTGGGAATTATCTGTCAAGCGGTCCGATGCAGTGTGACATTACGCTTCAATGACAATAGTTTCTAGAGTAACCTCAAAGCAGGTGAAGACCCTTTGTGTACACCAAGCAGCCAGATGCAGTTGGCAAAATGCTTAAATGGTTTGCACGCTTTCATGCTAACAAGATTTAGAATAATATCTCCAATAAAAGTTCTTGTAATATTAATTTTGACATTTTTTTTTGGTGTTAAAACCTCATGCTTAGTAAAAATGAAGTAGTGAACTCCTATATTTAAACTCAGGTCATGAACGCGTTAGCTGTTATTAAATAATATTACTCATCATCAATTCAATCGTTTTATTAAAGGTTAAGTCAATCATATGTGGTTTGGGGGTCAATGGGTTATATCACATGCCCTATTGATCTCATTTTGCTCACTGGCGCCCATATAAATAAATTTGTCAGCAAATTTGATTGTCAGCACAGTAGTGGGTCAATCGCCATAATAAAAAAACCAAGTGAGTTCAATACAGAATGATTTGTTGTATCTGCTAATACATAATATTTGTATATCACTGTATAGTTTTTTTTTTCAGACATGGGAGAACAGAACAGTTGAACAAAGGGAAAGTGAATAATGTTTTTTTCTTATCTTTAATATTTTGAATACATGTCTCACTCAAACAGTTAATATAAAGAGCTAACCAAGAAAACGTAGGTAAACTAAAAAAAAGGCAGAGTACATAGATTGGGGAAATAATATGAAGCAGCTAGTGAAGATTGGGACAATGGACCTGTAGTCAGAGACCTAGTTAAAATTACTGAAGAAAAAAAATATTTTTAAGCATACAGAGAGTACTATAAGTTGATCTGCAGTGTTCATTATATTGATTGTTTATTACATTATTTTCGTATTTTCAAAAATGGGAAAAGACACTTTACAAACGATCCTCAGAGAAATGAGAGAAGATCGAAAGGTACTGATGATGATGATGGAAAGGCTGGGAAGGATCGAGGAAGCATATGGCATCCAAGCCAACTCAAATCTAGAAAATGTAAAGCTTCAGCAAGAAATAAATCCCTCTGAAGACCCAAAAATAGAAAATGAAGATGATCAGGCCACACCAAAAGAAGTTGTGGACAGCAAGGAAAACAACAGTGGTGAGGATGTGTCCAGTTATGAAGCAGTGGAAGAAGCGGATATAGATACAGAAAAAGATGTTCAGACCACTGGTCAAATGAAACTAAAAGTGGAAATGGGACGGATGATGAATCCTCAACTTAGCATGAGGACTTTACAGATGCCATTCCCTGGAGCCTCAATACAGACTCAAACTTTCAAAGAAGACCCAGGAGAGAACCCCATCGTTCATAGAGATAATGTTAAAGAATTGTTTTTTGTGCATTCGGTCGCAGAAAAGGCCATAGAACAAATGACAGCAATAGACTATGGGAACTTGACGACAACCAGGGAAGACCAGGACTATGACCATTACAATGCCAGACAGTTAAAACAATATGTACCACCTGATCCAGGGAAACAGTAAGATAAACTGTAGAGACAGATATATATACAGAAGACCAACTGACATGACCATAGGAAAATGAGACTTGATAATCGGACCGATTTATTATAAACCCATTTATAAGTTGAATATTCAAAAAATGGATCGCAGTGAGACATGTATAATTTGTAGCTTGGGCAGGTTATATTATTCACGCTCATGCTGTTCTCCCAGAGTCTATACACTTATGCAACTATATCCTGCGTAAGTAAAGTCATTTTTTTTCATTGTTTTTTTTTGAAGTGAAAAGAAATGAAGCAGTCGGATCTGAGTTCGATCCTAGCTTCATGTTATTTACCCTAATACTAACTTTAAATTTCCGATGCAATGGGGCTTTATACGTTCAATCCACGCTAATTTCCATAATGAATAACTTGTTTCAAATACGTAGTAAAATTAATTAGTTTAGTTTAAATTGGATCAATTCTCTAAATAAATTCATGATAAAATGTTCATGAATTTACATATATTAAATTGCCTGGATTGTGCGTATATATGTTTGTAAATATTAAATATATATAATTGTTCGAAAGTTTCATTGCGTCGGGAATACTTGTTTTTTTTTACTTTCAAATAATTTGTAAAGTTTTGCGATTAAAAGCTACATTCCTTCCAAAGGCTTTCAAATTCTCAAAAACAACAATAAAGTTTTCTTAATAAAAAAAGATAAGAATTCAATTTTTAATTAAAATCATTTCAGACTTTAAGAATTCATTTTCTAATTAGGAAAGGAATTCAAAAATTAGTTTGAAAGCCTTATCGAAGGAATGTTTCTGAAAACAACTAATTATAAAAAAAACGAGATTGATAATAAAATGAGCGCTAGCTGGAGGCATCAGTGAACAGTAGATATATAGCCCTGAAAAGAAAAGAAAAGGTTAGTTTTGGTTGTAGAGTAGTGCAGTGAACTCTGTGTGTATAAAAATTGTATTTCATCATGATAGAGGGCTAGAACATCAGGGATCTGGCTACGGTTCCTAAAGTCCCGAGGAATCTTCACTGGAGCTGCTGAACCGTTTTCCGGATCGATCATTCTGCTAAAATAATGAAAGCTACTAAAATACTATTCCAGTAGTTAACCAATGATGCCTACGTTTCAACAACTTGGAGGAGTAACTTAAGGACAAGCACGGAATGGTAATATGAACGTTAAACTTTCTGGCCAGTTCGAACTTTATTTTATACTCCTTTTTAAGAGCTCTTTTATTCTGTAATGTAAATCTTTGTAACACCTTTAGTTATAAAATGCTACTGTAAATCTATAGCGTAATTCTTTAGATCTCTAGTCTTTAAACTTTTTCTTTTCTTACCTGGCGGTTCATTTAATATATATATATATTTGTGTGCTTTATTAATGTTGTATTTAAAATTATATGCCAATAATTTTTCGACTCGATGAGCTCCTTGGTTCTATTTGCCTCACGCAAATAATATAATATAAATTTTAAATAGTTATTCTCGCCCATTAGAACTAAATTTATAAGTTCTATTAATCATCGAGTCGAAAGAAACTATTATACGTTTATAATTAGCTAATCATAAATTATTTGCTCCGTTTTTCACCTATGTCCCCAGCTCCTAAGTTACAAGTGTTTATATACTCACGTAATGTTAAAATGTTATTTCTTGCTTCACTAATATTAATTTATTTATCCATATATATATATATTTAAAATGTTTTGCAAAAAGGTTGATAAAGGGTTAAATGTATTTTCATTCCACTTTTGTTATTTTATATTAATATTCAGGAAGGGCACGATATTAGGGCATAATTAATATTGTTTATAAATGTTTTAAAATAGTTCGATAAAAGCTCGTTTGACTTTAATTAATTGGTCAAGTCATCACGTAGAGCATTCTACATGGGTTTTATTTTTCAACGATGACTATCAAGTCATCATCATCAAATGTTGCTGACGTAGGGCCATCTTCCGCTCCGTTAGGCTGGTCGGTGATCATATTTTCTTATTTAAATTTCTCGAGGGAGGCAGTACTTCCTTTCCGATTCATTAGTCAAAGGGCGTAAGACTTGCCAAATGCAAGCCGCCATAGGACTTCGATCATCGACTAGCGATCATCTTTCAATTTTACTCTCTGCCTTGTAATTCGTCAGTACCATTGCATCTTTGTTCCGGTAAAACCCGCTCCGTACTCGTAATTCGTGATGAAGTGATTTAAATTAAAGTCGAACCAATTTTCAAATATATTTAGTTTAAATCAGTTTTCAAATCAAGATTAAAGTTATGCCTTAAAATACGTTTTGCTCTTCATGAATAGATTTCCGAATGTGAAAATAAATCTCACATTCCACCGTAATAAAATTAGAACAATCATTTCCGTTCTTAATGAATACCTTTATCTGCCTTTATATTTCTCGTTGGGGGCATAGACATAGAATCCCATGTTGTGTAATTCTTGTTGGCATATGATAAGGACCGCCACTCTTATTATATTTATAAATTATTTAAAGACTAGAGGTAACTAATGCAATCTATATTTTATATTCTATGAAACAAAACAAATTATTCTTATTAAATACTTTCCAACATACTTGGTTTCTTAGTTCATCATTCTTTTTATAATTATTTAAATGTTAATACTCGCTGTCTGTGTTGGCAACCCGAACATACATATGATTTGATTTAAAAAGTATTCAAAGTAATTAATTATTAGATATTCGTGTCAGTGCAAGGGTCTCTAGTCCTCACCAACCATTGAACTAGTTCTTGGCGCATAGCACTGTGCCGTCGATGACTGCTATCTGAGCTGTTGGGTTGGGTTTGAATTCGGTTTTGGTTAAGCTGAGTTTGAATCCGATTTGACATTGGGGGTGGTGGTTTTCGACCGGTACAATATGAACCAAAAATGCCATGATAATAACATGCACAGAAGTCTGAAAACTGGACCTCTAATATAAAAAGGCAGAGACCAGTTTGAGGAATGTCTTGTTTTTTCTGTTTTTTTCTTTGGCTGGTTTTGGATTATTAAATCCAAGACAACTTCACGATGAAATAATCCTTCATGCAGAAATAGACTGAGGCTTTACTGACATTGTTAAGAAGTTGGGTACTAGAAAAGCCTCTGCGACTAGTCTTCAGAACAGACTACAAGATCAACTAATAATCAAAGGCCAAGCTCAATTCTAACCCAAAAAACCTATGCATAGTAAGCTACAATCTTCATGAATTCACAAAACTTACCGGTAAGTTAAGAATACTTATTCCTGATTGTGACCAAAATTAAGCATTTGCAAACAAGTCTTAAAATAATCCTGATAGACAATAATTTTCTTATTAAAGAGACTTTCGTTTAAATAATTTTATACAAGATCTTGAAAATGAATTGTAATAAGTGAACATTATTAAATTACTTTATCCAACTGTTTTTTATAAATTGATTCATGTCTGGATTGGCGTGTGTTCTCTCCAGTTTATTTAATTCGTAATTTAACTTACAAATATTTTTAGTTTGTTGGAATAAAAGAGATTTTACTTTTATCAACCTTTTTCATTGTGCGTTATTAATAATAGTTATCAATTATTATTAAATTTATTAATATTATTTTAGTGATGTTTAAATATATAATTTACCTTTGCCAGTATGTTTAATAAATTCCAGGAATAATAATAGTTTGAAAAAATAATTTTCGTTACGGTAAAATTGTAATACCGATTCTTTAAAAGTATTTTTTCTTTTAATTTGCGAGATGTTATATGACATTTTCAGTAAGTTCTTATAGGATCCTGGTACTTTTCAAATAAATTAAAAACTGATTTTGTCGATAACGTAAATCGTAACTATTAGTAGGTAGAGTTGATCAGAAAAGATAGTTATGTTTTTTAAAAATAGAAATGAAACTTTTTTCTTTTTTGCATAACTTGATCAACTTATGCATTTTATAATGTGTATAGAGGCCTAGCAATATGGAAAACATTATAATATTTCATTGATTAATTTATTTATGCCAACCTAGCCAAGTATGGGGACAAATTATATTTTTACTATTAAACCAATTTCTGTATAAATTTGTTTGCTTTATCTCCAATCGTAAGTGGGAGAAGGGTAACTATTTTTTTTATAATTGTAAAGTAACAGACAGTAAAATTTGAATTTCTTAAATCGTTTGCCTAGTTGTTATTAGTTAAAAATGTCATTTATTTAAAAAAGAGAGAGAAAAATTAAATCAAATATCTGTATTAAAATCTGCCCTCTTCCCGTATATGCATAATTACAGTACCTTGTTAGAGAAAATTAAGAATATAAATGAGTGTTAAAATTATTATTTGTTTGATTTAGATTAAGATTCTTTATGACAATTAAAAATGAAATAATATATATATATATATATGCATTTATTTGTGTTAGAAAAAAAAAAATAATAATGGTAGTGCTTTTTTCTTACATATAAAATGGGCAATATTACTTATTACAAAGGTATGTGTTCAACTCACTATATATATATATATATATATATATATATAATGCATGCATTTGCAGAAAGAGTAATATCTCAGCAGTAGTGTTTTTGCCTCTTTAGCATTTTGTGGTGAGCTTTATATTTAAGCACTTGGGCGTTTTATAGTCTATAAAATATGGTTATCTTAAAATTTCCCATTATTATTTATGAAACACAGGCCTAAGAAAATATCTATACAGATATGAATTAATGCTTTTTATGGGCAAATATATCAGTGTTGCTTAATAGAATGATCTGTGCCTATATGGCTTTTAATAATGGATATATGTCAGGTAATGCTATGCGAGCTGCCAAACGGATATTTTTACCAGTCCTGTCGATATGATATAGCCATGTTTTTGAACTGAGAAATGGGTACTCTATGATGATAGGGTTTCAAAGCCCACATGCTCTATTATTTCCTACACATGCCACACTGATTGTGAATGTGTTTTCATAGGAACTTCTAAATATGTTTTATTGCTCGACAAAGGACATTGGCCCATGTTTGTCAATGCCAATAATAATAAAACCAGTACAGAATTCGAACCCAGACACCTCTGAATGCTGTAATTAGATTTCTGGATTATACCTGTTGGTAATGCTTTGTGGGATAGATAAACCATATTTACCATATAACTATTGATAATGAAGGGAGCTAGAATTATGCTTTGGCCCATAACTCCTGCTGGGAATACTAAAAGTAAATATAATAATAATAATAAATATACTTAGATTTCCCTATGTATGTGAACACACACATAAATTTATTATATATATATATTTTGACCTCTAACTTAATTTAACCAGGTATTGGGTTTACTCTCTACTATTGGTATATTAAAGTTTTATATGGCATATTTCTTTGGCCAGTATCATTATCAACATAAAAATTTGTTTTATGCTTACACATGCATAATACTGATATTTACTATGTCTTGTGATTATTATTTCTGGTTAATTATAATTAGTGTTTTTGATTCATAATTGTTGTTGTCATGAATGCTGCTATGACTTTATTGTAATGCATTCACACATATAACACTTATGTTTAAATACTATTATTTCTGATCCATAACTTCTATTGTCATTATTGATAGTATGACTTCATTGTAATGCTCACAAACATCTAATATTGATGTTTATTATTGTAATTGTTATTGTAGTTCATAACCTTGGTTGTCATTATTGACAGGTAATTCTTTGTAAAAATCATACATTTATCCTAGTGATATTTAAATACTGTACTTTTATAAATAACTAATAGTTGAATATTGTAATTCTTTGTAAAAATCATACATTTATCTTAGTGATATCTAAACACTGTACCACTATCAATAACAGATAATTAAATATTGTAATTATAATTTTTTTGGTTTAAATGTAACGACCATACATGGATCATAATAAGATCCAAACATTGTTATTATTATTTCTATCTTCTAACAAATTGTGTTAATAAATCATATATATCTATACAGTTGTCATGTCATTCCCTGGTTCATCATATCCACCCAACTATATCCACACTTAATTAAATCATGTATATATTCAAAACCTATGAAATATTTGAAATAATATTCTGAGCTATATCAAAGTATTTGTTGAGTATAAATAGTCAAAATAAAAGTCATAGATCAATTCATAGATCACATGACCCTATCTCTTAAGCTTGTAAGTTATAAACAGTGAGGATTGCCAATTCCTCTACAAGCTTTATGATAAATGCTTAGCCAGAGCCAGCACTTAAAATATCTCTGTCAGGAACCCCTCCCCAAACCCCTGACCATGGTCAGGGGTTTGGGGTTTTATTTGTTGAGTATCTTATATTAAATTAATAATTCTAGTGCATGACATGCTAAGTTTGAATTGACAGTCCTTGTTTTACCCTGACCACCAGGACCGAAGAAAAACGATGATCATTAGTAGCATCAGGAGCATTGGTTGAATAGTGGAGATTTTGGAGCACTGGCAAATAGGTTAAAGCTTTGTACTGTTCTGCGACTACCATATCTCGAACATGCTGGGTTTGAAGTACTTTTGCTAGGTCTCTAAATCTCCTTGGCTGATCACACGATTCTGACTGTTACAGTACAATACAAAATTGTGAATAAATTTATTTGCCGATTTTGTTATATTTAGCTAGAACTAGATAAAATATTCTGAGCTGCCATGTTAATTAAGATTCATCAATTTGGAGGCATTTATATCCTGGCTGCATTTGCAAGCTTCAAATGCAATAGAAGAAATATAGTGCACAATACAATATTGTGAATGAATTTTTTTTGTTGCTTTTGTTATATTTAGCTACAACTAGCTAAATTATACTGAACTGTCATGTTAAAGCATTAAGATTAATCAATTTTGAGAAATTTGCAAACTGGCTGCAACAATACAATATTGTGAATTTTTTTTTGTTGTTGATTTTGTTATATTTAACAGAACTAGCTAAATTATACTGAACTGCCATGTTCAAGTATAAAGTCCCATCAATTTTGAGGAATTTGTCAGCTGCCTGCATTTGCAAGTTTAAAAGCCCATTAGAAGAAATCTAGTGTACAATACAATATTGTGAATGAATTTTTTTGCTGTTTTTGTCATATTTAGCTAGAACTAGCTAAATTTTACTGAACTACTATGTTAAAGTATTAAAATTCATCAATTTTGAGAAATTTGTAACCTGGCTGTATTTGTAAGCATAAAAAGTAGAAATCTAGTGTAGAATACAATATTGTGAATGAATTTTTTTGCTATTTTTGTCATATTTAGCTAACTGAACATTTCAAATGCACATCAGCTAGTAATAAAATTAAAAAATTCATTATTTTAATCAATCAGAGGTTCCAGAAAGTTAAGGTAAGCTTTTGTTATTTTTGTGTTAACCTAATTAATTAACAAAATGAGCAGAAGATTCAACCTTGGGGCAAGTTCTACTACATCTAAAAGCAGCAAGACCGTAAAGCAAACCTCAGTTAAGCTTGTTAAAAGCCCTCATGACGATGAGGAGAAAAACAGATATAGGCTTAATGAACTCTCAGATAATGATGAAACAGATATAAATAGTCATAAAACATTAGGTAACAGCTCAGAAAAACAACTAGCTAAATTATATCGAGTGATTTGAAAATATTAATATTTACAAGTTTCAGGGGAGGTGGAACAGGAAAACTAACCTAAAACAGTTGGTAAGTGGTTTTATTTTATTATTTGTAAACATGAATTTGCAAAACCCCAAAAAACTGCCACTGGCAAGTCAAATTCTCAAAATGCCAAGTGTACTTTTTCGGCTGATAGCGATGAAAATGAACATCGCGATGCAGTTTTTAATTCAATGTCAAATGCTGAAGAAAACTTATGCCCTAATCAAAAATCTACATAAACACTTATTTATAACCCTACTAACCAATGATATAATGATAATAGTCCAAATCCAAAGAAATCTAAAGTTTAAAATGCTAAAACTTGCATTAGAAGACACGTCAATGTTTTAGAAGCTTTTAAAAATTTGCAGGAGGTTGACAAAGGTTAATAAACGTAAACACTTTTATTGATAAAAAAATATATTTCTAAACCAAAAAACATAAAACCAACAGAATTAGATTCAGAACTCAAAAATACAAATTACCAATGCAAAAAATTCAGTCCGGAACCGTCAGATAATTTAGAAATTAAAATTTTAAGTAGCGATGAAAGTTTTTAAAAATACGCTAGATGGCGCCAAAACATGTCAAATGCCAAGAACATTGGTGGTTTGAAATAGGGTTGGGAAAACAATAATGGATGGTGGCTATAGTTTATATAGCTACTGGAGATAGTCAAACTATACTAGAATGGAACAATAGCATATATGAGTGCCTAGTTAAGGATATACTGAGTTTTAAAGAAAAGGGGAAGAGAATAATGGTTATAGTAGATATGAATGGGCATATTGAAGAAATTGATGATGTAGACAATACGAATGGCCAGCTTTTGAAGAAATTTTGTCAGAGTAAATTTGAGCATTGGAAACTTATGTAATATTTATGAGGGACAATATACATGGTCTAGGAATAATATATCACACACAATAGATTATATATTGGTAGAGAAAGAGGGAATGAATAAAGTACGGAAAATTAAGGTGTTTGATAATGAAGAGAGAGTATGTAATAGTGATCATAATTTTGTTGTAATTGAAATGGTTAGTAATGTGATGGAAAATAGGAATAAAAATAGAAACAATAGTGAAAGATGTGGATGGAGAGTAAATGATAAGAATAAGTTAGAAGAGTACAAAATACAAGTTGAAGAAACCATGGAAGAGTTGATCGGAAATGAGTATGAGGACTGATGTGATGAAATAGAAAAAGTGGCAAATAGGGTTTTAGGTGAGAATATTCAGAAAAATAAAAGTAATAGAAAAATGAGAGTTAGTAAAAGTGTAAAAGAGAGGGAAAAAGCATGCAGAGAATACAAGTGTGCTATTAAGAACAAAGAAAGTGAAAAAGATATTAATGCTAAATGGGAAAAGTACTTAGAAAAGAAGTTAGCTAAAATAGATAATTATAGAGAGAGAATGAAACTAAATAGTAAATTATTGGATGATATTAATAAAAGTGGAAGAGATGGGAGTAAAAAATGTTGGAATTACATTAAAAAGAGAAATTTAGGGGAGAGAATATTACTGGATGAAGAGGGAATAGAGTGTAGCTCTAGAGAAGAATTAGAGAGAATATTGAATAGTTATGTAATGGATATAGAAAAGATGTTAGATGTGAAGGACAGAGGGATAGAAAATATTAAAGCATAAAGTAATGGGAATATTACATTTACAGAAAATGAACTGAATGAGGCAGGGAAGAAATTGAGAAGTGGTAAGGCAAGAGGATTAGATGGATGGGCAGCAGAGATGGTAATGAATTTGGGGCATAGGGCAAAAGAAAAGTTACTATCATGTTTTAATAAGATGGCACAGAAGAGAGTTTTTCTAGGTAGATGGAGTAATACAAGAGTAAGATTATTATTTAAAGGAAAAGGTAAGGATCATGGAAAGTTAAATATTTATAGACCAATAGCAGTAACATCAGTTTTATATAAAGTTTTTTTATATATAGGTGGCTGGAAAAGTTGCAAAATGGATGGAAAAAATAATGTAGTGGGGGGAATGCAAGGAGGTTTTAGGTCAGATAGGTGTATAGGAGATAGTTTATTTGTAGTTACACAACTTATAGATATGAGTAGAAATTCAGAGGTAGACAGTTATATATGAGTTTTATAGATATAGAGAAGGCATATGATAGAGTGAATAGAAATAGATTATAGATAAGTTTAGCAAATCTGGGAATGGATGAAGCTTTAGTGGCTGTTATTAAGAAATTATATGAAAATAATTACTATACATATCAATTAGGGGATATAGAATCAGTTAAAGTTAAAAATGGGGTGAGACTGAGACAAGGATGCCCTATGTCACCTATTTTGTTTGTGTTGTAATTGAGTAAAATGGAGAGAGCAATAGAAAGTCTAGGAAGAGGGATAGAGATACCGTTAACAGGCGGCAAGAGAGTATATACATTGTCGGGTCTTTTTTTGTGGATATGTCTTTTTGTGTGCAGAAAGAAGAGAAGATATGAAAGTTATGCTGAGGACATGCGCAAAGGTGGGTAAAGATATGGGGATTAAATTTAGTGAAGACAAATCAAATATAATGATGGTGAATACTGGGGAAAGAGAAGACAAAGATTTCTTATTGGGGGATATAAAGTTAAGTGTGGTGAATAGATATAGTTATTTGGGAATCATCTTGAGTAATAAGAAAAATTGCTTGGATGAATGGGAGAAACAATTGATAAATGATGCAAAGAAAAGAAAGGGATTGATAAAGAAATTAACAGTGTTTTCATATCATAAATATGATGTAGCTAGAATTGTATGGAAAAGAGTGGCAGTAGTAGGATTAACATACAGCAATGATGCATTATGTGTTAGTAAAGAGGTATTAGATTGCTTAGAAAAAGTACAAAGGGAAGTAAGAAGACATGCATTAGATGCTGAGGTGTGGACAGCAAAAGAGGCAATTCAAGGAGAAATGGGATGGTCAAGTTTTTATATGAGGGATGCAAAAAGCAAACTGAAAATGTTCGGTAGATTGCAGTTTATGGATAATAAAAGAATAGCCAAAATAGTATTTAATTGGGTTACAAATAAAGGGCAGGCAACAAGATGGGTGAGAAAGGTAATGCAGTATGCAGAAGATTTGGATAAAGAAGTTATGTCAGTATACTTGTACAAAAGATGGGATGATTGTGTTAGGAGGATTGTTGAATGTTATAGTGGGATAGAAAAGTAGATGCATTAATAAAAAATAGGGAGTTGGAGAGTAAAACGAGTTTCAAATATATAGAAGTAAACGGAACATTGGGTGTGAGTTAATTTATGATAATAGTAAGGAAAGTGGTTTATTGTTTAAGGCTCAAATGGGATCTTTAGCAACAAGGGAATATACACATAAATGGAAAAATATGGGTGATTTAATCTGCAAGTTGTGTAAGGAAGGCATAGAAAATATTAGGCATCTGTTACTTCAATGTAAATGTTTGGAAGCAGAAAGGGTTCAAAAAATGAAGTTATGGAAGGTTAAATATGAACAAAGTGATTATACAGAAAGTGAGTTATTGGTTTTTATGCTAGGTTTGGGAAAAAATAAGGGGGGGTTTAGATATGAAGGTCATGGAGTTCACAAAGATTATGTTGTGGAAATGGGATGGAGCAGATTGTGGGAAAACTTAGGGTGGACAATGGAAAAGGAAGGTAAAGTGCAAACAGGTTTCTCTGGGCATAGCTGCTGAGAGATTCCTGACTCCGTTTAAGGAGAAGTCACATCACATTAATGGGAATATTACATTTTCAAAAAATGACTTGAATATGGTAGAGACAAAATTGAAAAGTAAAAAGGCAAGAGGTTTAATGGATGGGCAGCAGAGATGGTAATGAATATTGGATATAGGGCAAAAGTAATCTTGGTTTAATAAGATGG
The DNA here is from genome assembly GCA_028023455.1 of Epiperipatus broadwayi. NCBI lineage: Eukaryota > Metazoa > Onychophora > Udeonychophora > Euonychophora > Peripatidae > Epiperipatus > Epiperipatus broadwayi. The sequence continues at coordinate 13,436,435 of JAQFVV010000019.1, forward strand.
CACAGAATAGAGTTTTTCTAAGTAGTTGGAGTAATACAAGAGTAAGATTATGGTTTAAAGGAAAGTGTAAGGATCTTAGAAAGTTAAATAATTATAGATTGATAACGGTAACATCAGTTTTATATAAAGTTTTCTCATATGTGGTGGCTAGAAGAGTTGTAAAATGGATGGAAGGAGATAATGTAGTGGGAGAAATGCAAGGAGGTTTTAGATTAGATAGGCATATAGGAGATAGTTTATTTGTAGTTACACAACTTATGGATATGAGTAGGAATTCAGGTAAACAGTTATATATGAGTTTTATAGATATAGAGAAGGCATATGATAGAGTAAATAGAAATAGATTATGGATAAGTTTAGCAAATTTGGGAATGGATGGAGCTTTAGTAGATATTATTAAGAAATTATGAAAAAAATTATGTATATCAATTAGGGAATATAGTATCAGTTAAAATTAAAAATGGGGTGGGACTAAGGCAAGGATTCCCTATGTCACCTATTTTGTTTGTGTTGTACTTGAGTGAAATGGAAAGAGGGATAGAGATACCATTAATAAATGGTAAGGGAGTGTATATTTTGTCAGGTCTTTTTTTAGGATGATATATTTTTGTGTGCAGAATAAGTAATCAGAAAAATTATTTGTATGAATGGGAGAAAAAATTGATAAATGAAGCAAAGAAAAGAAAGGGATTGATAAAGAAATTAACAGTGTTTTCATATAATAAATATGATGTAGCCAGAATTATATGGAAAGTAGTTGTAGTAGCAGGTTTAACATACGGTAATGGTGCATTATATGTTAGTAATGGGATATTAAATTACTTAGAAAAAGTTCAAAGGGAAGTAGGAAGACATATGCAGATGTATGGACAGCAAGGAAGGCAATTCAAGGAGAAATGGGATGGTCAAGTTTTCATATGAGAGATGCAAAAAGTAAAATGAAAATGTTTGGTGGATTGCAGTTTATGGATCTTAAAAGAATAGCCAAAATAGTATTTAATTGGGTTATGAGTCCAGGGCCATAACAAGATGGGTGAGAAAGGTAGTATGGTGTGCAAAAGATTTGGATAAAGAATTTATATCAGTATACTTGTACAAAAGATGGGATGATTGTGTTAGGAGTATTGTTGAGTGTTATAGTGGTAAGGAATGGGATAAAAGAATAGATTTATTAATTAAGAATAGGGAGTTAGAGAGATGGAGACCTAGTATGGAGGGTAAAAAGATTTTAAATATATGTAGAAATAAAGAGAATATTAGGTGCGAGTTAGTATATGATAATAGTAAGGAAAGTAGAATATACATGTAAAGGGAAAAATATGGGTCATTTAGTCTGTAAATTATGTAAGGAAGGAATAGAAAAAATGAAAAATCTGTTAATTGAATGTAAATACTTGAAAACAGAAAGGGCACATATATTGAAGTTATGGGAAAATAAATATGAAAAAAGTGATTATAAAGAAAGTAGATTATTGTTTTTTATGCTGTTTGGAAAAAGATAAGAGGGATTTAGATATAGAGGATGTAGAGTTGACAAAGATTATGTTGTGGAAATGGGATGGAGCAGAATATGGGAAAACATAGACTGGGAAATGTAAAATTAAGTAGCTAACAAGTTTTTCTTGGTATAATTGCTGAGAGATTCTTGACTTCATTTAAGAAAAAGATACAGTACATCACATCACTCGTTGAAAATTTTTACAATGAACCTATTCTAGTTAAATATAAAAGAACAAATAAAATATGACTAAAATACAACAAATAAATCATTCTACAACTAAATCAAAAGGTAAACTCAAAACCTATCCTGCATCAGTAATTTAGAAACCATTTTTTCGAAAAATCAGTCCGTAAATTCTACAGTAACAAAGCCGTATAAACCGAAAGATTTTTCTAGCATTTGAACACGTTATAATAACAACTGCAGTACCTTTGAAATGAATATCTCACAGCATAATCTAAATGGAGAAAATTACAAGAATCCAAATACATACAATATTAAAAAACATTTTCAGAAACACTGCTAAACACTAATGCAGCTTCTATCCAGTCTAAAATAATTCCTAAGCAAGACAGTAGTTCGTTTCTAAGTATTATAGATTTTGAGACAGAACAAGTCTCGCAAACCACAAGCAGCCTTACTAATACAATATCTTACAATGAAGAGGCCTTTCAAAATGTACAAACCAAATTTAACTCAATTCCTGAGAATCTTTTTAAATCGTTTGTTAACAATATAAACGACAAAACATTTATTCTCACTACTACAGATCAGACTGCAAACTTATAAATTTCCATTAGAAAATTTTTCTAAATTAATTGTAAAAAAAACAAATAGTAATGGGAATCAACAGAAATCTCAACCATCCAAATGATAGATATATTATAGTAGAATTCAAAATGTGGGGTGATAAAAAGCTTTTAAAAATACAATTAAAATGTTAGATAGTACATACCTTATTTCCATTGATACTAATAGACCCATTACACTTCAGGGTACAATCAGAAACTATCTTGAATTTTGAACATTCTGATCTTCAATCCACCCTAACAAATTATGGAAAGGTGGGAAAATTTAATACTGGCATGATCACAAACACTTACTTACAAACACTGCTTCATTTACAATAACCATTAAAGATGGGATTAAATCCACAGATATCCCAACTGTTATATATTCACGTGAATCTCCAATGGTGCTATCTCTTCATGGAGTCCTTCCAAAGTGCTTTTAGTGCTTGGAATGCACCAACTTAATTAAAGATTGGACCACTTGGATCTGCAAAGCCTGTGGTTTCAAGAAAAACAAAATTCATAGATGTGTTAAAAAACAAGTGAGTCTGGAAAAATAACCAGCAAAAGTGACAATGTTAACCTAATTCAATTGGATTCTCTACATACTGATGCATTAATCTTCAATCAAGTACAACATAACACTAAAATATCTCAAAATTTGAAACTGTCTAAAACAACTCAACCCAGCTCCGAACCAGACAATGCTGCAACCTGATCATACTCTCAAACCACCCAAATCCTCAAACCAATTATGATAACTCATACAAACACCATCTCAGCTCTGAAATAACATAACCTCATGGATAACATCACCATCCCATACAGCCCAAAAAATTCAGAGACAATAAATCTCAACAATGTAGTTCACTGTTCTCAAACCCAACAAAAACAAGCAACACCCGAAAAAATGAACATCACACCAACCTCCCAACATGATTCAAATGATGACAGTGATATGGACTCAGATGATACAATCAAAAACCTCTCAACATCCACTTGTGAAAATTCAGATAAAACACCAACTAAAAGAAAAACCTCAAAAAAGAAAGTGACAGGAATAAGCATGCTCCCTCCAGTGGACCAAGCTCTGATGAAGAAGCATTAAATAAAACCGAAAATAATAAGGCAAAAGATTCCCAAGACCCCATAAGTTTAAAAAACAAGACTAACAAAAGGAGAAAGTGTGGCACAATATCTTTAAACTCAAAATCTTTGCCTCCAAACATACAACTGCTTTCATCAATGAATTGCAACAAAAATGAGGAAGTGACAATTCACACAAACACAATACACTGTGAAGAAGTCTTGCTACTAGAGCCCATAAGCCTTAGTCAGTCAGATAAATCTTCAGTTGACTGGTCTCTCTCCTGGAGAGACATACACCACTTTAATAAAACTGTCACAAACTTCTGATCTATATCATAGACACACCATGTTTATTGAAATCTCTACAACCAACAATACTGCATAAAAAATTATTGATGCCAATGTGAGAGGACGTCATTCATCACAACATATTTATGCAATCAGACAGTGGATGAATACACAAACACCACATATCTTTCTCATGGCTGAAACCAAATACCACATAAACTCAAATTATCCAGACAATTGAAAGCTTTGGCTCCCCAGCATCAGATGGTGTAGGTATTATCATTAGCAAAAAAATCTACCCACTGATTTTAATATTCTATATTGAGACAACAATATTATAATAAAAACCAACTACAATGGTTTCACCTTCATCATTTCATTCGTCTATACACAGAACATACCCTACAACTCTCACCACTTCATTCACATAATTAACATGATTCTACATTCCAACTCATCCCCAATGCTGTTATTTGGTGACTTCAACATTAGTTATGCACATTTTAACAATAAATATCTATACCTTACTAACAAGACTTTCATGTGTGGTGAAGGATTTCTGCCTCCAGATTCCTACTACACACAAAACAACAAAAGTATCATCAACTTATTCTACTATTCTCTGGAAATTCATTTTAAATAGATGCAAAGCTATTACCAGTTACATATTCCAATCACTTTGCTCAGATAATCAGCTTATTGCCTGATAAAACACTATACACTGGCAAGTCTATCCATCATACAATTTGCATGTTAACCCACTCAACTGCAAGTGAAGCCATCATCTATGAAGCATATATCTATTTCAAAAAATAGATATACTAACCAATCCTACTGAAGTCACATGGTTTGCATTTATTGAAGTTGTCCAATTACCCATCAGAAACTACACTACAAAATTAAAAGGTCCAATCAAATTACTAAATGACCTACAAAATATATCCAACAAGCTGAAGCTGAAAGAAATTTTAAGCAACATTCAAAACATAAAAGATATAATAATCTTAAAACTACAATATAAGATGCAACAAAAAAAATTTGCTGAATATTTATCCATCAAAAGGCAAAGCTTTATCTTGAATCACAACACTCATGTGCCCATGGATATATCTGCTGGGCCCTTGGATCAACCAAAAGTAAAGATACACCCTCAATGATTACATCTATGGCAAATCTTGGATTGATCAACAAATGCTTGAAGTCATTAAATATCAATTCCAACAAACCCTACAAATAGAACCAGAAACTGCTCTCTCCATCTGGAAAGATACTGAGGACCCAGAAAAACAAAATAACACAGTCTATGCTTCTCACCACACTGTCTTCCCTTCCAGATCAGATACATTTCAGACTATATGGTATTCCATAGTTTATCTTAGCACACCTCAGCCAAATCTCAGTTTCGATAATCAGATCTTAAAAATGATTGACCATCTTGCAGAAGGAAACAAAACCATTCCTAACCTCTATCCTAATGTCATGGCACCCTTCTTTAAAAAGAACAAACTGCCATTAGACTTTGCCAGCCTCCAGTCAATCTCAATGATTCCCCTGATGATTAAAATCATTGAGTCCACAATACAGGACAACATTCAAGACACCATACTAAAACACATCTCTACTCCATAATTTGCCAAAAAAGCTCCTCCACCACCATTGCTATGGCTCAAGTAAAAATTCTGTTGACCACATCAGAATTAACAGAAAATCTAAGCCAATTGCCATCCAATTGGATATAGCCATGGCCTTTGATTTAGTTAAAATTAACATATTGCTCAAAACCTTGGCTGAATACTCTGATATTAAATCATACATTCAAATCATCTACAACCTTCTCCAAAATTGGCAATTTCTAGTATCACTAGATGGGAAAAACTTCAAACTACTTCAAACCCACCCTTTCCAGACCACAATGACCTCCACTTATTGCAATTTTATTTATTGCCTATATCAACCCCATCCTAATTAACATTTAGAAACAAATACCTGGGGTCTTCATCCCCAGACTTAAGAAGGAGATGGAAGTCTTTGCCTATATGGATGTTATCATTGTGGTTCTTTTATCTCAGGGATATCTTGGTCTTCTTAATCAAATTCTTGACAATTATACTGAACAATTCAAGCTATCATTTAATCTAGCCAAGTACACTGTATGGCGAATTGCTACTGGCAAAAGGATTTCGACTAACTACTTAGGACAACCACAGAGCTTTTTTGGCATCTCTTTTCACAAACCATCTTCCATCACCACACAAATTCAAAATGAAATCCTAAAATCTGCAGACAAATTAACTTCATCACTGGCAAAGGTCTACTTATTTCTACATAAAAAAGACATTACTGAACATGGTCTTTTTCCCCCAAATCTTGTATTACCTCCCAATAATTAAACTGACCCAAACCTTTATAAAAAAAATTTAACTCACTTTGTTCTCAGTTGTTTTGGGGTAGAAAAACAGTTGCCATTAGTTTTGATGGGATTTCTTGTCGTTTTAAGCTAAATGGACTGTCACTCCACTCCCCCAATACCTTCACCCTCCAAAAGACTCATAACCTTATATACAAACTTCATGAGGCTCTGGACAATTTCCAAGTCTATGCCTATCAACCCAGCTGGCCACCATCCTCCTCACAAACAAGATTGGATCTCTTCATTAACCTCTCATACTCAAAGCCTCCACAATGATTCTGAAAGTACATACTCATCCAAAATTAAATACTAGGATGCCTACAAGCTTCAGCATTCACATCACTGCTCTCCTTTTTCCTATCTATGTACTATAAACAAAAAATAATAATACAGTTCAAATTTTGGAGTCTCAAGGCAAAATACCTCGACTTCATCTAAAGTTAAACTTAGATGCCATGCCCACCAAATCTTTCTTCTTAAATAAAAAATAATTTGACAACATAGACCCTCAATGCCAACACTGTGGGAATGAAATCGAAACATATGAACACATTATTAACACTTGTCCCAACCTCAATGGCATCAGACAACTTATACATACTAAATCTAATATCAGCTATCAAATGGCAACCTCTACAAAATGCTGCCTTGTACCTGAACAATTTCAGACTTTCTATATTCCCATCATTCTCAATCTAACTAGTGCATTGTAATCTATGCATTGATGGGTCTTATCTGAGTCCATTTCAAATATTCATCAAAATCAAAGATCAAGAAACAAGATGAAGACCTGTCAACATGTACTGTCTATGCTGGGATATGGAGGCTTTTTGAAATCCAAACAACACAACAATAAGGAGTCACAACAACACCAGTCATCAATTAGTTTCAACTTTTGCAAGAACTCTGCAATGTGTTTAAAAAAAACCTAAACAGAATCTCTTCACCTGCTGTTCAAGTCTTGCAGAATCACATGTGAAACCTGATAAAAATAACCCACTGTAGTCTAACATTGTAAACAAACCTTTGTATCTATCTATCTATCTATCTATCTATCTATCTATCTATCTATCTATCTATCTATCTATCTATCTATCTATCTATCTATCTATCTATCTATCTATCTGTCTATCTGTCTGTCTGTCTGTCTGTCTGTCTGTCTGTCTGTCTGTCTGTCTGTCTGTCTGTCTGTCTGTCTGTCTGTCTGTCTGTCTGTCTGTCTGTCTGTCTGTCTGTCTGTCTATCTATCTATCTATCTATCTATCTATCTATCTATCTATCTATCTATCTATCTATCTATCTATCTATCTATCTATCTATCTATCTATCTATCTATCTATCTATCTATCTATCTATCTATCTATCTATCTATCTATCTATCTATCTATCTATCTATCTATCTATCTATCTATCTATCTATCTATCTATCTATCTATCTATCTATCTATCTATCTATCTATCTATCTATCTATCTATCTATCTATCTATCTATCTATCTATCTATCTATCTATCTATCTATCTATCTATCTATCTATCTATCTATCTATCTATCTATCTATCTATCTATCTATCTATCTATCTATCTATCTATCTATCTATCTATCTATCTATCTATCTATCTATCTATCTATCTATCTATCTATCTATCTATCTATCTATCTATCTATCTATCTATCTATCTATATTTGTTAAATAAATTTTTTGGAACATCGAGCTAAATTATACTGAACTGCCATGTTAAAGTATTAGAATTCATCAATTTTGAAAAATTTGTAACCAGGCTGCATTTGCAACCTTAAAAGTCCATTAGAAAAAAATCTAGAGTATAATACAATATTGTGAATGAATGTTTTTGCTGTTTTTGTCATACTGAGATAGAACTTGCTAAATTATACTGAACTGCTATGTTAAAGTATTAAAATTAATCAATTTTGAGGAATTTGTAACCTGGCTGCATTTGCAAGCTTAAAACTCCATAGGAAAAAGATAGTATACAAGACTATATTTTGAATGATTTCTTTTGTTGTTTTTGTCATATTTAGCTAGAAGTAACTAAATTATATTGAACTGTAATGTTAAACTTAAAATTTCATCAATTTTGAACAATTTGTAACCTGGCTGCATTAGCAAGCATAAAAGCCCATTAGTAGAAATCTAGTGTACAATACAATATTGTGAATGAATTTTTTTGCTGAGTTTGTCATATCTATTACATAAAAAACTAGCTTAATTACACTGAACTGACATGATAAAGTATGAAAATTCATGAATTTTGAGAAATTTGTAACCGGGCTGCATTTGCAAGCTTAAAAGCTCATTACAATAAATGTAGTGAATATTGGGAATGAATTTTTTTTGCTGTTTTTGTCAAATTAATTAGAACTAGCAAAATTATACTGTACTGACATGTTAAAGTATTAAAATTTCATCAATTTTGAGAAATTTGCAACTTGGCTGCATTTGCAAGCATAAAAGCCCATTAGTAGAAACTTCATGTAGAATACAAAATTGTGAATAAACTCTTTTGCTGGTTTTGCCATATTGAGCTAGAACTAGCTAAATTATACTGAACTGCCATGTTAATGTATTAAAAACCATCAATTTTGAACAATTTGTAACCTGGCTGCATTTGTAGGTTTAAAAGCCCATTAAAAGAAACCTAGAGTACAATACAAAATTGTGAATTAATTCTGGTGCTGTTTTTGTCATAAAAAATTGTGAATGAATTCTTTTGCTGTTTTTGTAATATCTAGATAGAACTAGCTAAATTGCAATGTTCAAAGTATTAAAATTCATCAATTTTGAGGAACCTGTAACCTGGTCTGCATTTGCAAGCATAAAAGCCCGTTAGTAGAAATCTAGTGAACAATACAATATTGTGAATGAATTTCTTTGCTGTTTTTGTCATATTTAGCTAGAACTAGCTAAATTATATTGAACTGCCATCTTAAAGTATTAAAATTAATCAATTTTGAGGAATTTGTAATCTGGCTGCATTTGCAAGGTTAAAACCCCATTAGAAAAAATCTAGTGTACAATACAATATTGGAAATGTTTTTTTGCTGTGTTTCTCATATTTATCTAGAACTAGCTATATTATACTGAATTGCCATGTTTACGTATGAAGAATAATCAATTTTAAAGAATATGAAACCTGGCTGTATTTGCAAGCTTAACCTACCATTAAAAAAATTTAAAGTACAATACAATAATGTGAATGAATTTTTTTGCTGTTTTTGTCATATTTAGCTTGAATGAGCTAAATTATAATGAAATGACATGTTAAAGTATTAAAATTCATCAATTTTGAAGAATTTCTAACCTGGTTGCATTTGCAAGCTTAAAAGCCAATTAGTAGTAATCTACTGTACAACACATTATTGTGAATGATTTTTTTTGATCTTTTTGTCATATTTATTATATAAAAATTAGCTAAGTTCTACTGAACAGCCATGTTAAAGTAGTAAAATTTAAATTGAAGAAATTATAACATGGCTGCATTTGCAAGCATCAAAGCCCATTAGAAAAAATCTAGGGTACAATACAATATTGTGAATAAATGTTTCTGCTGTTTCTGTCATATTTAGCTAGAATGTCCTAAATTATACTGTACTGCTATGTTAAAGTTTTGAAATTCATCAACTTTCACGAATTTGTAATCTGGCCACATTTGGAAGCTCAAAAGCTCATTAGAAAAAACCTAGAGTACAATACAAAATTGTGAAAAAATTCTTTTGCTGTTTTTGTCATATATAGCTAGAACTAGCTAAATTATACTCAACTGCCAGTCCAAAGTATTAAAATTTCATCAATTTTGAAAAACTTGTAAGCAGGTCTGCATTTGCTAGCATAAAAGCACATTAGTAAAAATCTAGTGAACAATACAATATGGTCTAGGAATTTTTTTGCTCATTTTGTCATATTTATCTAGAACTAGCTAAATTATACTGAACTACCATGTTAAAGTATTAAAATTTCATCAATTTTGAGGAATTTGAAGCCTGGCTGCATTTGCAAGCATACTGTACAAGACAATATAGTGAATGAATTTTTTTGCTGTTATTGTCAAATTTATTATATAAAAGTAGCTAAATTAGACTGAACTGCCATGTTAAAGTATTAAAATTTATCGATTTTGAGGACATTATAGCCTGGCTTCATTTGCAAGCTTAACAGCCCATTAGAAAAAATATTGTGTACAATACAATATTGTGAATAAATTTTTTTGCTGTTTTGTCATATTTAGCTAGAACTACCTAAATGATACTGTACTGCCATGTTAACGTATTGAAATTCATCAACTTTCATGAATTTGAAACCTGGCCACATTTGGATAATCAAAAGCCCATTAGAAGAAACCTAGAGTACAATACAAAATTGTGAATAAATTGTTTGGCTGTTTTTGTCATACTTAGCTAGAACTAGCTAAATTATACTCAACTGCCATATTCAAAATATTAAAATTTCATCAATTTTGAGAAATTTATAACCTGGTCTGCACTTGCAAGCATAACAATCCATTAGTAGAAATCTAGTGAACAAGACAATATTTTCCATGAATTTTTTTTGCTTTTTTGTCATATATAGCTAGAAATAGCTAAAGTATATTGAACTTCCATTTTAATGTATTAAAATTCATCAATTTTGAGGAATTTGTAACTGGCCTGCATTTGCAAGCTTAAAACCTCATTAGAAGAAAGTGTACAATGCAATATTGAAAATGAGTTGTTTTCTGTGTTTCTCATATTTACCTAGAACTAGCTATGTTATACTGAACTGCTATGTTAAAGTATTAAAATTTCATTTAATTTCAAAGAATGTTTACCTGGCTGCATTTGCAAGCATAAAAGCCCATTAGTATAAATCCAATGTACAATACAATATTGGGAATAAATTTTTTCCATTTTTATCATATTTAGCTAAAACTAGCTAAATTATACTGAGGTGCCATGTTAAACAATTAAAATTCATCAGTTTTAGCTACATTAAACTGAACTGCAATGTTAAAGTATTCAAATTCATCAATTTTTGGGAATTTGTAACCTGGCTGTATATCCAAGCTTAAAACGAGCTATGAACATGCTGGTGTACAATACTATATTTTGAATGAATTTTTTCACTGATTTTGTCATATTTAGATAGAATTAGCTAAATTATACTGAACTGCAATGTTAAAGTATTCAAATTCATCAATTTTATGGAATTTGTAATCTGGCTGTATTACCAAGCTTTAACCAGGCTATGAACATGCAGGTGACAATACAATATTCTGAATAAATTTTTTGACTGATTTTGTTATATTTTAATAGAATTAGCTAACTTATGCTGAACTTCAATGTTAAAGTATTCAAATTCATCAATTTTTAGGAATTTGAAACCTGGCTGTATTTCCAAGCTTAAAACACGCTATGAACATGCTGGTGTACAATACTTATATTTTGAATGAATTTTTTCGCTGATTTTGTCATATTTAGGTGGAATTAGTTAAATCATACGGAACTGCAATGTTAAAGTATTCAAATTCGTCATTTTTTTGGAATTTATAATCTGGCTGTATTTCCAAACTTAAATCGCGCTATGGACATGTTTGTGTACAATACAATATTTTGAATATTTTTTTGCTGATTTTGTCATATTTAGGTAGAATTAAGTAAATTACATTGAACTGCAATGTTAATGTATTCAAATTCATCAATTTTTAGGAATCGGTAACCTGGCTGTATTTACAAGCTTAAAACGCGATATGAACATGCTGGTGTACAATACTATATTTGGATAAATTTTTTCACCGCACTTGTCATATTTATGTACAATTAGCTAAATTATACTGAACTGCAATGTTAAAGTATTCAAAGTCATCAACTTTTAGAAATTTGTAACATGGCTGTATTTCAAAGCTTAAAACATGCTATGAACCTGCTGCTGTACAAAACTATATGTTGAATAAATTTTTTCACTGATTTTGTCATATTTAGGTAGAATTAGCTAAATTATAGTGAACTGCAATTCTAAAGTATTCAAATTCCTCAATTTTTAAGAATTTGTAACCTGGCTGAATTTTCCAACCTTAACACGTGCTATGAACATGCTTTGTGTACAATACTATATTCTGAATGAATTTTTCTGCTGAATTTATCATATTTAGGTAGAATTAGCTAAATTATACTGAACTGCACTGTTAAAGTATATAAGTTCATCCATTTTTAGATGTTTGTAACCGGGCTGTATTTACAAACTTAAAACACTATATGAACATGCTGGTGTACAATACTATATTCTGAATGAATTTTTCCACTGATTTTGTCATATTTAGGTAGAATTAGCTAAATTATACTGAACTGCAATGTTAAAGTATTCAAATTCATCAATTTTTAGGAATTTATGATCTGGCTGTATTTCCAAGCTTAAAACGCGCTACGAACATGCTGCTGTACAATACTATATTTTGAATGAATTTTTTCGCTGGTTTTTTCATATTTAGATAGAATTAGCTAAATTATACTGAACTGCAATGTTAAAGTATTCAAATTCAACAATTTTATGGAATTTGTAATCTGGCTGTATTAACAAGCTTTAATCACGCTATAAACATGTAAAATACAATACAATATTTTGAATAAATTTTTTGACTGATTTTTTCATATTTTAATAGAATTACATAAATTATACTGAACTGCAATGTTAAAGTATTCAAAGTCATCAACTTTTAAAAATTTGTAACCTGGCTGTATTTCAGAGCTTAAAATGTGCTATGATCATGCTGCTGCACAATACTATATTTTGAATGAATTTTTTCACTGATTTTGTCATATTTAGGTGGAATTAGCTAAATCATACTGAACTGCAATGTTGAAGTATTCAAATTCATCAATTTTTAGGAATTTGTAACCTGGCTGTATTTCCAAGCTTAAACCACGCTCTGAACATGCTGGTGTACAATGCTATATTTGAATGAATTTTTTCGCTGATTTTGTCATATTTAGGTAGAATTAGCTAAATTATACTGAACTGCAATGTTAAAGTATTCAAATTCATCAATTTTTTGGAATTTATAATCTGGTTGTATTTCCAAGCTTTAATCATGCTATGAACATGCAGGGTACAATACAATATTTTGAATAAATTTTTTGACTGATTTTGTCATATTTTAATTGAATTAGCTAAATTATACTGAACTGCAATGTTATGTATTCAAATTCATCAATTTTTAGGAATTTGTAACCTGGCTGTATTTCCAAGCTTGAAACGCGCTTGAACATGCAGGGTACAATGCTATATTTGAATGAATTTTTTAGCTGATTTTGTAATATTTAGGTAGAATTAGCTAAATTATACTGAACTGCAATGTTAAAGTATTCAAATTCATCAATTTTATGGAATTTGTAATCTGGCTGTTTGAATGAAGTTTTTCACTGATTTTGTCACATTTAGTTAGAATTAGCTAAATTATACTGAAGTGCAATGTTAAAGTATTCAAATTCATCGATTTTTAGGAATTTGTAACCGGGCTGTATTTCCAAGCTTAAAAGACGCTATGAACATGCTGGTGTACAATACTGATATTTTGAATGAATTTTTTCACTGATTTTGTCATATTTAGGTAGAATTAGCTAAATTATACTGAACTGCAATGTTAAAGTCTTCAAATTCATCAATTTTTAAAAATTTGTAACCTGGCTGTATTTACAAGCTTACAACAAGCTATGAACACGCTGGTTTACAATACTTCTATTTTGAAGGAATTTTTTTGCTGATTTTATCATATTTAGGTGGAATTAGTTAAATCATACTGACCTGCAATATTAAAATATTCAAATTCATCAATTTTTTGGAATTTATAATCTGGCTGTATTTCCAAGCTTAAATCGCGCTATGAACATGTTTGTGTACAATACAATATTTTGAATATTTTTTTGCTGATTTTGTCATATTTAGGCAGATTTAGGTAAATTACACTGTACTGCAATGTTAAAGTATTCAAATTCATCAATTTTTAGGAATTTTTAACATGGCTGTATTTCCAATCTTAATTCGAGCTGTGACAATGCTGGTGTACAATACTATATTTTGAATGAATTTTTCAATGATTTTGTCATATTTAGATAGAATTTGCTAAATTATACTGAATTGCAATGTTAAAGTATTCAAATTCATCAATATTATGGAATTTGTAATCTGGCTGTTTGAATGAATTTTTTCGCTGATTTTGTCATATTTAGGTAGAATTAACAAAATTATACTGAGCTCCAATATTCAAGTATTCATATTCATCAATTTTTAGGAATTTGTAATCTGGCTGTATTTGCAATCTTAAAAGACACTATGAACATGCTGGTGTACAATACTTATATTTTGAATGAATTTTTTGCTGATTTTGTCATATTTACGTGGAGTTAGCTAAATCATTCTGAACTGCAATGTTAAAGTATTCAAATTCATCAATTTTTAGGAATTTGTAACCTGGCTGTATTTCCGAGCTTAAATCGTGCTATAAAAATGTTAGTGTACAATACAATATTTTGAATAATTTATTACGCTGATTTTGTCATATTTCGGTACAATTAGCTTAATTATAGTGAATTGCAATGCTAAAGTATTCAAATTCATCAATTTTTAGGAATTTGTAACCTGGCTGTATTTCCAAGCTTAAAACACGCTATGAACATGCTGGTGTAGAATACTTATATTTTGAATGAATATTTTCACTGATTATGTCATATTTAGGTGGAATTAGTTAAATCATACTGACCTGCAATATTAAAATATTCAAATTCATCAATTTTTTGGAATTTTTAATCTGGCTGTGTTACCAAGCTTTAATCACGCTATGAACATGCAGGGTACAATACAATAATTTGAATGAAATTTTTGACTGATTTTGTCATATTTTATTAGAATTAGCTAAATTATGTTGAACTTCAATGTTAAAGTATTCAAATTCATCAATTTTTAGGAATTTGAAACCTGGCTGTATTTCCAAGCTTAAAACATGCTATGAACATGCTGGTGTACAATACTTATATTTTGAATGAATTTTTTCGCTGATTTTGTCATATTTAGGGGGAATTAGTTAAATCATACTGAACTGCAATGTTAAAGTATTCAAATTCATCAATTTTTTGGAATTTATAATCTGGTTGTATTTCCAAGCTTAAATCGCGCTATGGACATGTTTGTGTACAATACAATATTTTGAAAATTTTTTTGCTGATTTTGTCATATTTAGGTAGAATTAGGTAAATTACATTGAACTGCAATGTTAATGTATTCAAATTCATCAATTTTTAGGAATATGTAACCTGGCTGTATTTACAAGCTTAAAACGCGATATGAACATGCTGGTGTACAATACTATATTTTGAATAAATTTTTTCACTGCATTTGTCATATTTATGTAGAATTAGCTAAATTATACTGAACTGCAATGTTAAAGTATTCAAAGTCATCAACTTTTAGAAATTTGTAACCTGGCTGAATTTTCCAACCTTAACACGCGCTATGAACATGCTTTGTGTACAATACTATATTCTGAATGAATTTTTCTGCTGATTTTGTCATATTTAGGTGGAATTAGCTAAATCATACTGAACTGCAATGTTAAAGTATTCAAATTCATCAATTTTTAGGAATTTGTAACCTGGCCATATTTCCAAGCTTAAACCACGCTCTGAACATGCTGGTGTACAATGCTATATTTGAATGAATTTTTCGCTGATTTTGTCATATTTAGGTACAATTAGCTAAATTATACCGAACTGCAATGTTAAAGTATTCAAATTCATCAATTTTTTGGAATTTATAATCTGGTTGTATTTCCAAGCTTAAATCGTGCTATGAACATGTTGGTGTACAATACAATATTTTGAATAATTTTTTATGCTGATTTTGTCATATTTGAGTACAATTGGCTTAATTATACTAATCTGCAATGTTAAAGTATTCAAAGTCATCAACTTTTAGAAATTTGTAACCTGGCTGAATTTTCCAAACTTAACACGTGCTATGAACATGCTTTGTGTACAATACTATATTCTGAATGAATTTTTCTGCTGATTTTGTCATATTTAGGCAGAATTAGCTAACTTATACTGAACTGCACTGTTAAAGTATTCAAATTCATCAATTTTTAGATGTTTGTAACCTGGCTGTATTTCCAAGCTTAAAACACGCTATGAACATGCTGGTGTACAATACTATATTCTGAATGAATTTTTCTGCTGATTTTGTCACATTTAGGTAGAATTAGCTAAATTATACTGAACTGCAACGTTAAAGTATTCAAATTTATCAATTTTTAAAAATTTGTAACCAGGTACTATTTTCAAGCTTAACACGATATGAACATGCTGGTGTACAACACCATATTTTGAATGAATTTTTTCACTGATTTTGTCATGTTTAGATAGAATTAGCTAAATTATACTGAACTGCAATGTTAAAGTATTCAAATTCATCAATTTTATGGAATTTGTAATCTGGCTGTATTAACAAGCTTTAATCACGCTATGAACGTGTAAAATACAATACAATATTTTGAATAAATTTTTTGACTGATTTTGTCATATTTTAATAGAATTAGATAAATTATACTGAACTGCAATGTTAAAGTATTCAAAGTCATCACCTTTTAGAAATTTGTAACCTGGCTGTATTTCCAAGCTTAAAAGACGCTATGTACATGCTGGTGTACAATACTTATATTTTGAATGAATTTTTTCGCTGATTTTGTCATATTTGGGTGGAATTAGCTAAATCATACTGAACTGCAATGTTAAAGTATTCAAATTCATCAATTTTTAGGAATATATAACCTGGCTGTATTTCCAAGCTTCAAACACGCTATGAACATGCTGGTGTACAATACTTAAATTTTGAATGAATTTTTTCACTGATTATGTCATATTTAGGTGGAATTACTTAAATCATACTGACCTGCAATATTAAAATATTCAAATTCATCAATTTTTTGGAATTTATAATCTGGCTGTATTTCCAAGCTTAAATCGCGCTATGAACATGTTGGTGTACAATACAATATTTTGAATATTTTTTTACGCTGATTTTGTCATATTTAGGTAGAATTAGCTAAATTATACTGAACTGCAATGTTAAAGTATTCAAATTCATCAATTTTTAGGAATTTGTAAACTGGCTGTATTTCCAAGCTTAAAACATGCTATGAACATGCTGGTTTACAATACTTATATTTTGAATGAATTTTTTTGCTGATTTTGTCATATTTAGGTGGAATTAGTTAAATCATACTGACCTGCAATATTAAAATATTCAAATTCATCAATTTTTTGGAATTTATAATCTGGCTTTATTTCCAAGCTTAAATCGCGCTATGAACATGTTGGTGTACAATACAATATTTTGAATAATTTTTTACGCTGATTTTCTCATATTTAGGTAGAATTAGCTAAATTATACTGAACTGCAATGTTAAAGTATTCAAATTCATCAATTTTTAGGAATTTGTAATCTGGCTGTATTTCCAAGCTTAAAACATGCTATGAACATGCTGGTTTACAATACTTATATTTTGAATGAATTTTTTTGTTGATTTTGTCATATTTAGGTGGAATTAGTTAAATCATACTGACCTGCAATATTAAAATAGTCAAATTCATCAATTTTTCGAATTTATAATCTGGCTTTATTTCCAAGCTTAAATCGCGCTATGAACATGTTTGTGTACAATACAATATTTTGAATATTTTTTTGCTGATTTTGTCATATTTAGGCTGAATTAGGTAAATTACACTGTACTGCAATGTTAAAGTATTCAAATTCATCAATTTTTAGGAATGTGTAACCTGGCTGTATTTCCAAGCTTAAATTACGCTATAAACATGCTGGTGTACAATACTTATATTTTCAATGAATTTTTTCCCTGATTATGTCATATTTAGGTGGAATTAGTTAAATCATACTGACCTGCAAGATTAAAATATTCAAATTCATCAATTTTTTCGAATTTATAATCTGGCTGTATTTCCAAGCTTAAATCGCGCTATGAACATGTTTGTGTACAATGCAATATTTTGAATATTTTTTTTGCTGATATTGTCATATTTAGGTAGAATTAGGTAAATTACACTGAACTGCAATGTTAATGTATTCAAATTCATCAATTTTTAGGAATATGTAACCTGGCTGTATTTACAAGCTTAAAACGCGATATGAACATGCTGGTGTACAATACTGTATTTTGAATACATTTTTTCACTGCATTTGTCATATTTATGTAGAATTACATAAATTATACTGAACTGCAATGTTAAAGTATTCAAACTCATCAATTTAATGGAATTTGTAATCTGGCTGTTTGAATGAATTTTTTCACTGATTTTGTCAAATTTAGTTAGAATTAGCTAAATTATAATGAACTGCAATGTTAAAGTATTTAAATTCATCCATTTTTAGATGTTTGTAACCTGGCTGCATTTCAAGGCTTAAAATGCACTATGAACATGCTGCTGTACAATTCTATATTTTGAATGAATTTTTTTGCTGATTTTGTGATGTTTAGGTAGAATTAACAAAATTAAACTGAACTGCAATATTCAAGTATTCAAATTTATCAATTTTTAGGAATTTGTAATCTGGCTGAATTTCCAAGCTTAAATCGCGCTATGAAAATTTTAATGTACAATACAATATTTTGAATAATTTTTTACGCTGATTTTGTCATACTTCGGTACAATTAGCTTAATTATAGTGAACTGCAATGCTAAAGTATTTTGAAATTCATCAATTTTTAGGAATATATAACCTGGCTGTATTTCCAAGCTTAAATCACGCTATGAAAATGTTGATGTACAATAAAATATTTTGAATAATTTTTTACGCTGATTTTGTCATACTTCGGTACAATTAGCTTAATTATAGTGAACTGCAATGCTAAAGTATTCAAATTCATCAATTTTTAGGAATATATAACCTGGCTGTAATTCCAAGCTTCAAACACGCTATGAACATGCTGGTATACAATACTTATATTTTGAATGAATTTTTTCACTGATTATGTCATATTTTGGTGGAATTACTTAAATCATACTGACCTGCAATATTAAAATATTCAAATTCATCAATTTTTTGGAATTTATAATCTGGCTGTATTTCCAAGCTTAAATCGCGCTATGAACATGTTTGTGTACATTACAATAATTTGAATGTTTTTTTGCTGATTTTGTCATATTTAGTTAGAATTAGGTAAATTATACTGAACTGCAATGTTAATGTGTTCAAATTCATCAATTTTTAGGAATATGTAACCTGGCTGTATTTACAAGCTTAAAACGCGATATGAACATGCTGGTGTACAATACTATATTTTGAATAAATTTTTTCACTGCATTTGTCATATTTATGAAGAATTACCTAAATTATACTGAACTGCAATGTTACAGTATTCAAAGTCATCAACTTTTAGATATTTGTAACCTCGCTGTATTTCAGAGCTTAAAACGTGCTATGAACATGCTGCTGTACAATACTATATTTTGAATGAATTTTTTCATTGATTTTGTCATATTTAGGTAAAATTAGCTAAATTATAGTGAACTGCAATGATAAAGTATTCAAATTCCTCAATTTTTAAGAATTTGTAACCTGGCTGAATTTTCAACTTTAACACGCATTATGAACATGCTTTGTGTACAATACTATATTTTGAATGAAATTTTTTGCTGATTTTGTCACATTTACGTAGAATTAGCTAAATTATACTGTACTGCAATGTTAAAGTATTGAAATTAATCAATATTTAGGAATTTGTAACCTGGCTGTATTTCCAAGCTTAAAAGATGCTATGAACGTGCTGGTGTACAATACTTTTATTTTGAATGAATTTTTTCGCTGATTTTGTCATATTTAGATGGAATTAGCTAAATCATACTGAACTGCAATGTTAAAGTATTCAAATTCCTCAATTCTTAGGAATTTGTAACCTGGCTGAATTTCCAGGTTTAAAAGACGTTATGAACATGCTGGTGTACAATACTTATATTTTGAATGAATTTTTTTGCTGATTTTGTCATATTTAGATGGAATTAGCTAAATCATACTGAACTGCAATGTTAAAGTATTCAAATTCCTCAATTCTTAGGAATTTGTAACCTGGCTGAATTTCCAGGCTTAAAACTGCGATACGAACATGCTGGTGTATAATACTATATTTTGAATGAAATTTTTCACTGATTTTTTCATATTTAAATAGAATTAACTAAATTATTCTGCACTGCAATGTTAAAGTATTCAAATTCATCAATTTTATGGAATTTGTAATCTGGCTGCATTAACAAGCTTTAATCACGCTATTTACATGTAGGGTACAATGCAAAATTTTGAATATTTTTTTTGCTGATTTTGTCATATTTAGGTAGAATTAGGTAAATTACACTGAACTGCAATGTTAATGTATTCAAAGTCATCAACTTTTAAAAATTTGTAACCTGGCTGTATTTCCAATCTTAAATCGAGCTGTGAACATGCTGGTGTACAATACTATATTTTGAATGAATTTTTTCACTGATTTTGTCATATTTAGATAGAATTAGCTAAATTATATTGAACTGCAATGTTAAAGTATTCAAATTCATCAATTTTATAAAATTTGTAATCTGGCTGTTTGAATGAATTTTTTAACTGATTTTATCATATTTAGTCAGAATTAGCTAAATTGAACTGAACTGCAATATTAAAGTATTCAAATTCATCCATGTTTAGATGTTTGTTACCTGGCTGCATTTCAAGGCTTAAAATGCAATATGAACACGCTGCTGTACAATTCTATATTTTGAATGAATTTTTTCACTGATTTTGTTATGTTTAGGTAGAATTAACAAAATTATACTGAACTGAAATATTTAGTATTCAAATTCATCAATTTTTAGGAATTTGTAATCTGGCTGTATTTCCAAGCTTAAAACACGCTATGAACATGCTGGTGTACAATTCTTATATTTTGAATGAATTTTTTCGCTGATTTTGTATTATTTATGTGGAATTAGCTAAATCATACTGAACTGCAATGTTAAAGTATTCAAATTGATCAATTTTTAGGAATTTGTAACCTGGCTGTATTTCCAAGCTTAAAACGCGCTATGAACATGCTGGTGTACAATACTATATTTTGAATGAATTTTTTTACTGATTTTGTCATATTTAGGTAGAATTAGCTAAATTATACTGAACTGCAATGGTAAAGTATTCAAATTCATCAATTTTTTGGAATTTATAATCTGGCTGTATTTCCAAGCTTAAATCTCGCAATGAAAATGTTGGTGTACAATACAATATTTTGAATAATTTTTTACGCTGATTTTGTCATATTTCGGTAAGATTAGCTTAATTATTGTGAACTGTAATGCTAAAGTATTCAAATTCCTCAATTTTTAAAAATTTGTAACCTGGCTGAATTTCCAGGCTTAAAACTCGCTACGAACATGCTGGTGTACAATACTATATTTTGAATGAATTTTTCGCTGATTTTTTTATATTTAGTTAGAATTCGCTAAATTATACTGAACTGCCATGTTAAAGTATTCAAATTCATCAATTTTATGGAATTTATAATCTGGCTGTATTTCCAAGCGTAAATCGCGCTATGAACATGTTTGTGTACAATACAATAATTTGATTATTTTTTTGCTGATTTTGTCATATTTAGGTAGAATTAGGTAAATTATACTGAACTGCAATGTTAATGTATTCAAATTCATCAATTTTTAGGAATATGTAACCTGGCTGTATTTACAAGCTTAAAACGCGATATGAACATGCTGGTGTACAATGCTATATTTGAATAAATTTTTTCGCTGATTTTGTCATATTTAGGTAGAAATAGCTAAATTATACTGATCTGCAAAGGTAAAGTATTCACATTCATCAATTTTTTGGAATTTATAATCTGGCTGTATTTCCAAGCTTAAATCGCACTATGAAAATGTTGGTGTACAATACAATATTTTGAATAATTCTTTACACTGATTTTGTCATATTTCGGTAAGATTAGCTTAATTATAGTGAACTGCAATGCTAAAGTATTCAAATTCCTCAATTTTTAAAAATTTGTAACCTGGCTGAATTTCCAGGCTTAAAACTCGCTACGAACATGCTGGTGTACAATACTATATTTTGAATGAATTATTTCTCTGATTTTTTCATGTTTAGTTAGAATTCGCTAAATTATACTGAACTGCAATGTTAAAGTATTCAAATTCATCAATTTTATGGAATTTTTAATCTGGCTGTATTACCAAGCTTAAAATTCGCTATGAACATGCAGGGTACAATGCTATATTTGAATGAATTTTTTCGCTGATTTTGTCATATTTAGGTAGAATTAGCTAAATTATACTGAACTGCAATGATAAAGTATTCAAATTCATCAATTTTATGGAATTTCTAATCTGGCTGTTTGAATGAATTTTTCACTGATTTTGTCATATTTACTTAGAATTAGCTAAATTATACTGAACTGCAATGTTAAAGTATTCAAATTCATCCATTTTTAGATGTTTGTAACCTGGCTGCATTTCAAGGCTTAAAATGCACTATGAACACGCTGCTGTACAATTCTGTATTTTGAATGAATTTTTTTGCTGATTTTGTCATGTTTAGGTAGAATTGACAAAATTATACTGAACTGCAATATTCAAGTTTTCAAATTCATCAATTTTTAGGAATTTGTAATCTGGCTGTATTTCCAAGCTTAAAAGACGCTATGTACATGCTGGTGTACAATACTTATATTTTGAATGAATTTTTGCGCTGATTTTGTCATATTTGGGTGGAATTAGCTAAATCATACTGAACTGCAATGTTAAAGTATTCAAATTCATCAATTTTTAGAAATTTGTAACCTGGCTGTATTTCCAAGCTTAAAATGCGCTATGAACATGCTGGTGTACAATGCTATATTTGAATGAATTTTTTCGCTGATTTTGTCATATTTAGGTAGAATTAGCTAAATTATACTGAACTGCAATGTTAAAGTATTCATATTCATCAATTTTTTGGAATTTATAATCTGGCTGTATTACTAAGCTTAAATCGCACTATGAACATATTTGTGTACAATACAATATTTTGAATATTTGTTTGCTGATTTTGTCATATTTAGGTAGAATTAGCTAAATTATACTGAACTGCAATGTTAAAGTATTCAAATTCATCAATTTTTAGGAATGTGTAATTTGGCTGTATTTCCAAGCTTAAAACCCGCTAAGAACATGCTGGTGTACAGTACTATATTTTGAATGAAATTTTTTACTGGTTTTGTCATATTTAGGTCAAATTATCTAAATTATACTGAACTGCAATGTTAAAGTATTCAAATTCATCAATTTTTAAAAATTTGTAACCAGGCTGTATTTCCAAGCTTAAAACGCGCTATGAACATGGTGGTAAACAGTAATATATTTTTAATAAATTTTTTCACTGATTTTGTCATATTTCGGTAAAATTAGCTAAATTATACTGAACTGCAATGTTAAAGTATTCAAATTCATTAATTTTTAGGAATGTGTAATTTGGCTGTATTTCCAAGCTTAAAACCCGCTAAGACCATGCTGGTGTACAGTACTATATTTTGAATGAATTTTTTTACTGGTTTTGTCATATTTAGGTAAAATTAGCTAAATTATACTGAACTGCAATGTTAAAGTATTCAAATTCATCAATTTTTAAAAATTTGTAACCAGGCTGTATTTCCAAGCTTAAAACGCGCTATGAACATGGTGGTAAACAGTAATATATTTTTAATAAATTTTTTCACTGATTTTGTCATATTTCGGTAGAATTAGCTTAATTGTACTGAACTGCAATGTTAAAGTATTTAAATTCATCAATTTTTATGAATTTGTCACCTGGCTGTATTTCCAAGCTTAAAACGCGCTATGAACATGCTGGTAGACAGTAATATATTTTTAATGAATTTTCTCACTGATTTGGTCATATTTCGATAGAATTAGCTAAATTATACTGAACTGCAATGTTAAAGAATTCAAATTCATCAATTTTTAGGAATGTGTAATTTGGCTGTATTTCCAAGCTTAAAACCCGCTAAAAAGATGCTGGTGTACAGTACTATATTTTGAATGAATATTTTTACTGGTTTTGTCATATTTAGGTCAAATTAGCTAAATTATACTGAACAGCAATGTTAAGGTATTCAATTTCATCAATTTTTAAAAATTTGTAACCAGGCTGTATTTCCAAGCTTAAAACGCGCTATGAACATGGTGGTAAACAGTAATATATTTTTAATAAATTTTTTCACTGATTTTGTCATATTTCGGTAGAATTAGCTTAATTGTACTGAACTGCAATGTTAAAGTATTTAAATTCATCAATTTTTATGAATTTGTCACCTGGCTGTATTTCCAAGCTTAAAACGCGCTATGAACATGCTGGTATACAGTAATATATTTTTAATGAATTTTTTCACTGATTTGGTCATATTTCGATATAATTAGCTAAATTCTACTGAACTGCAATGTTAAAGTATTTAAATTCATCAATTTTTAAAAATTTGTAACCAGGCTGTATTTCCAAGCTTAAAACGCGCTATGAACATGCTGGTATACAGTAATATATTTTTAATGAATTTTTTCACTGATTTTGTCATATTTCGGTAGAATTAGCTAAATTATACTGAACTGCAATGTTAAAGTAGTCCAAGATTCATCAATTTGTAGAGAACTCAAAGTAATCATGGCTGTATTTCCAAGCTTAAAACTCCTGCTATGAACATGCTGGGTATACAGTACTCAGATATTTTGAATGAATTTTTTGACTGGATTTTGTCATATTTAGGTAATGAATTAGCTAAATTATACTGAACTGCAGATCTTAAAGTATTCAAATTCATGAATTTTTAGAAATTTGTAACCGGCTGTATTTCCAAGCTTAAAACGTGCTATGAACATTGCTGGTCTACAGTGATATATGTTTGAAAATGAATTTTTTCACTGATTTTGGTCGATATTTCGGTAGAATTGGAGCTAAATTCATACTGAACTGCAATGTTAAAGTATTCAAATTCATCAATTTTTGGATGGCAATTGTGCTTGGATTTTCCATTGACTCTGATTATTTCGACTAGAATTTTAAATTAGCAGACTGCATGTCAAAGTATTCAAATGCGATGAATATTATGGTAACAGTAATATATTTTGAATGAATTTTTTCACTGATTTTGTCATATTTAGGTAAAATTAGCTAAATTATACTGAACTGCAATGTTAAAGTATTCAAATTCATCAATTTTTAAAAATTTGTCACCTGGCTGTATTTCCAAGCTTAAAACGCGCTATGAACATGCTGGTATACAGTAATATATTTTTAATGAATTTTTTCACTGATTTTGTCATATTTCGGTAGAATTAGCTAAATTATACTGAACTGCAATGTTAAAGTATTCAAATTCATCAATTTTTATGAATTTGTAACCTGGCTGTATTTCCAAGCTTAAAACGCGCTATGAACATGCTGGTATACAGTAATATATTTTTAATGAATTTTTTCACTGATTTTGTCATATTTCGATAAAATTAGCTAAATTATACTGAACTGCAATGTTAAAGTATTCAAATTCATCAATTTTTAGGAATGTGTAATTTGGCTGTATTTCCAAGCTTAAAACCCGCTAAGAACATGCTGGTGTACAGTACTATATTTTGAATGAATTTTTTTACTGGTTTTGTCATATTTAGGTAAAATTAGCTAAATTATACTGAACTGCAATGTTAAAGTATTCAAATTCATCAATTTTTAAAAATTTGTAACCAGGCTGTATTTCCAAGCTTAAAACGCGCTATGAACATGCTGGTATACAGTAATATATTTTTAATGAATTTTTTCACTGATTTTGTCATATTTCGGTAGAATTAGCTAAATTATACTGAACTGCAATGTTAAAGTATTCAAATTCATCAATTTTTAAGAATTTGTAACTTGGCTCTGAATGAATTTTCCACTGATTTTGTCATATTTGTTAGAATTAGCTAAATTATACAGAACTGCAAGTGTTAAAGTATTCAAGTTCATCAATATTAGAATTTGTAATGTTTGAATGAATTTTTTCACTGGTTTTGTCATATTTAGGTAAAATTAGCTAAATTATACTGAACTGCAATGTTAAAGTATTCAAATTCATCAATTTTTAAAAATTTGTAACCAGGCTTCATTTCCAAGCTTAAAACGCGCTATGAACATGCTGGTATACAGTAATATATTTTTAATAAATTTTTTCACTGATTTTGTCATATTTCGGTAAAATTAGCTAAATTATACTGAACTGCAATGTTAAAGTATTCAAATTCATCAATTTTTAAAAATTTGTAACCTGGCTGTATTTCCAAGCTTAAAACGCGCTATGAACATGCTGGTGTACAGTACTATATTTTTAATGAATTTTTTCACTGATTTTGTCATATTTCGGTAAAATTAGCTAAATTATACTGAACTGCAATGTTAAAGTATTCAAATTCATCAATTTTTAGGAATTTGTAACCTGGCTGTATTTCCAAGCTTAAAACGCGCTATGAACATGCTGGTATACAGTAATATATTTTTAATGAATTTTTTCACTGATTTTGTCATATTTAGGTAAAATTAGCTAAATTATACTGAACTGCAATGTTAAAGTATTCAAATTCATCAATTTTTAGGAATGTGTAATTTGGCTGTATTTCCAAGCTTAAAACCCGCTAAGAACATGCTGGTGTACAGTACTATATTTTGAATGAATTTTTTTACTGGTTTTGTCATATTTAGGTAAAATTAGCTAAATTATACTGAACTGCAATGTTAAAGTATTCAAATTCATCAATTTTTATTAATTTGTCACCTGGCTGTATTTCCAAGCTTAAAACGCGCTATGAACATGGTGGTAAACAGTAATATATTTTTAATAAATTTTTTCACTGATTTTGTCATATTTAGGTAAAATTAACTGATTTTGTCATATTTAGGTAAAAATAACAGTCATAAAATTGATATTCACCTCCAGAACAAAATAAAACTTTGGGAGGCATATCATCTCACTAAACCTAGCCTCATCACTATCGTTACTAAACTGGGCATTTCTAATCATAAATTGGTTAATCTGTTTAATCACTGGTCTCTGGAGCCAAAATTCCTTGACCTACTGATTAAAACAAATCTTGATGTGATGCCAGTTAATTGGTTTCTAAGATGGAAACGTTCTATTTCCAAAGTTGACCCAACATGTCCAAACTGCCAAAAGGAAGAAGAGACTTTCGATCACATAATCAAGACATGTATGGGTCTAGGCAATATTAAATCTGTAATTTTTCAAAATTGCAACATGGATTACTACCAAATATTAAATCTAAAAAACTGCATACAACAAAGAGACATACCCAAGATAAGAATTTCCATTCTTATTATATATACTATCTGGCTGGTGAGATGCAAAAAACAATTCACTCTACCACCGCCAGATGAATGCAGACTGTTTATAAGCATAATAAGCAAACTTAAAGAAAGGGATAGAAACCTATCATCAAAATTTATGTTTGGCGAAACTTGGAAACTTTTCCATATTCCAGAGTAACAAAAGACTTTTGCATCAAGATGATACTTGCTGTTAAATAATATTGAACTTTATATTTTGCATAAATGTGAACTTTTTAATCATACTTAACATTGTAACCATATCATATTGTTTTTTCACAATGTAATTGTATCAATATTTTGCAATAAATTATTTTTGAGAAATTAGCTAAATTATACTGAACTGCAATGTTAAAGTATTCAAATTCATCAATTTTTAGGAAAGTGTAATTTGGCTGTATTTCCAAGCTTAAAACCCGCTAAGAACATGCTGGTGTACAATACTATATTTTGAATGAATTTTTTTGCTGATTTTGTCATATTTAGGTAGAATTAGCTAAATTATACTGAACTGCAATGTTAAAGTATTCAAATTCATCAATTTTTAAAAATTTGTAACCAGGCTTCATTTCCAAGCTTAAAACGCGCTATGAACATGCTGGTATACAGTCATATATTTTTAATGAATTTTTTCACTGATTTTGTCATATTTCGATAGAATTAGCTAAATTATACTGAACTGCAATGTTAAAGTATTCAAATTCATCAATTTTTAGGAATGTGTAATTTGGCTGTATTTCCAAGCTTAAAACGCGCTATGAACATGCTGGTATACAGTAATATATTTTTAATGAATTTTTTCACTGATTTGGTCAAATTTCGATAGAATTAGCTAAATTATACTGAACTGCAATGTTAAAGTATTCAAATTCATCAATTTTAAGGAATGTGTAATCTAGCTGTTTTGAATTTTTCACGAGTAAATTTAGTTAGAACCAGCTAAACATACTGAACTGCATGTTAAAGTATTAAATTCACAATATTATGGAATTTTAGTGTTTGAATGAATTTTTTCACTGATTTTGTCATATTTAGGTAGAATTAGCTAAATTATACTGAACTGCAATGTTAAAGTATTCAAATTCATCAATTTTTAAAAATTTGTAACCAGGCTTCATTTCCAAGCTTAAAACGCGCTATGAACATGCTGGTATACAGTAATATATTTTTAATGAATTTTTTTACTGATTTTGTCATATTTAGGTAAAATTAGCTAAATTATACTGAACTGCAATGTTAAAGTATTCAAATTCATCAATTTTTAGGAATTTGTAATTTGGCTGTATTTCCAAGCTTAAAACGCGCTATGAACATGCTGGTATACAATAATATATTTTTAATGAATTTTTTCACTGATTTTGTCATATTTCGGTAGAATTAGCTAAATTATACTGAACTGCAATGTTAAAGTATTCAAATTCATCAATTTTTAGGAATTTGTAATTTGGCTGTATTTCCAAGCTTCAAACACGCTATGAACATGCTGGTGTACAGTAATATATTTTTAATGAATTTTTTCACTGATTTTGTCATATTTAGGTAGAATTAGCTAAATTATACTGAACTGCAATGTTAAAGTATTCAAATTCATCAATTTTAAAAAATTTGTAACCTGGCTGTATTTTTAAGCTTAAAACGCGATATGAGCATGCTGGTGTACAATACTATATTTTGAATGAATTTTTTCACTGATTTTGTCATATTTAGGTAGAATTAGCTAAATTATACTGAACTGCAATGTTAAAGTATTCAAATTCATCAATTTTTAGGAATTTGTAACCTGGCTGTATTTTCAAGCTTAAAACGCAATATGAGCATGCTGGTGTACAATACTATATTTTGAATGAATATTTTCGCTGATTTTGTCATATTTAGGTAGAATTTGCTAAATTATACTGAACTGCAATGTTAAATGTATTCAAATTCATCAATTTTTAGGAATTTGTAACTTAGCTGTATTTCCAAGCTTAAAAAGCTATATGAGCATGAAGGTGTACAATACTATATTTTGAGTGAATTTTTTCACTGATTTTGTCATATTTAGGTAGAATTAGCTAAATTAAACTGAACTGCAATGTTAAAGTATTCAAATTCATCAATTTTTAAAAATTTGTAACTTAGCTGTATTTTCAAGCTTAAAACGCGATATGAGCATGCTGGTGTACAATACTATATTTTGAATGAATTTTTTCACTGATTTTGTCATATTTAGGTAGAATTAGCTAAATTATACTGAACTGCAATGTTAAAGTATTCAAATTCATCAATTTTTAGGAATGTGTAATTTGGCTGTATTTCCAAGCTTAAAACCCGCTAAGAACATGCTGGTGTACAGTACTATATTTTGAATGAATTTTTTAACTGATTTTGTCATATTTAGGTAGAATTAGCTAAATTATACTGAACTGCAATGTTAAAGTATTCAAATTCATCAATTTTTAGGAATTTGTAACCTGGCTGTATTTCCAAGCTTAAAACGCGCTATGAACATGCTGGTGTACAGTACTATATTTTGAATGAATTTTTTTACTGGTTTTGTCATATTTAGGTAGAATTAGCTAAATTATACTGAACTGCAATGTTAAAGTATTCAAATTCATCAATTTTTAGGAATTTGTAATTTGGCTGTATTTCCAAGCTTAAAACGCGCTATGAACATGCTGGTGTACAGTACTATATTTTGAATGAATTTTTTCACTGATTTTGTCATATTTAGGTAGAATTAGCTAAATTATACTGAACTGCAATGTTAAAGTATTCAAATTCATCAATTTTTAAAAATTTGTAACCTGGCTGTATTTCCAAGCTTAAAACGCGCTATGAACATGCTGGTATACAGTAATATATTTTTAATGAATTTTTTCACTGATTTTGTCATATTTCGATAGAATTAGCTAAATTATTCTGAACTGCAATGTTAAAGTATTCAAATTCATCAATTTTTAGGAATGTGTAATTTGGCTGTATTTCCAAGCTTAAAACCCGCTAAGAACATGCTGGTGTACAGTACTATATTTTGAATGAATTTTTTTACTGGTTTTGTCATATTTAGGTAGAATTAGCTAAATTATACTGAACTGCAATGTTAAAGTATTCAAATTCATCAACTTTTAAAAATTTGTAACCAGGCTTCATTTCCAAGCTTAAAACGAGCTGTGAACATGCTGGTGTACAATACTATATTTTGAATGAATTTTTTCACTGATTTTGTCATATTTAGATAGAATTAGCTAAATTATACTGAACTGCAATGTTAAAGTATTCAAATTCATCAATTTTATAAAATTTGTAATCTGGCTGTATTTGAATGAATTTTTTCGCTGATTTTGTCATATTTAGGTAGAATTAGCTAAATTAGACTGAACTGCAATGTTAAAGTATTCAAATTCATCAATTTTTAGAAATTTGTAACCTGGCTGTATTTCCAAGCTTAAAACGCGCTATGAACATGCTGGTGTACAATTCTATATTTTGAATGAATTTTTTCGCTGATTTTGTCATATTTAGGTAGAATTAACTAAATTATACTGAACTGCAATGTTAAAGTATTCAAATTCATCAATTTTTAGGAATTTGTAACCTGGCTGTATTTCCAAGCTTAAAAAGCGCTATGAGCATGCTGGTGTACAATATTATATTTTGAATGAATTTTTTCGCTGATTTTGTCTTATTTAGGTAGAATTAGCTAAATTATACTGAACTGCAATGTTAAAGTATTCAAATTCATCAATTTTTAGAAATTTGTAACCTGGCTGTATTTCCAAGCTTAAAACGCGCTATGAACATGCTGGTGTACCATGCTATATTTTGAATAAATTTTTTCGCTGATTTTGTCATATTTAGGTAGAATTAGCTAAATTATACTGAACTGCAATGTTAAAGTATTCAAATTCATCAATTTTTTGGAATTTGTAATCTGGCTGTATTGCCAAGCGTAAATCACGCTATGAACATGTTTGTGTACAATACAATAATTTGAATATTTTTTTGCTGATTTTGTCATATTTAGGTAGAATTAGCTAAATTATACTGAACTGCAATGTTAAAGTATTCAAATTCATCAATTTTTAGGAATTTGTATCCTGGCTGTATTTCCAAGCTTAAAACGCGCTATGAACATGCTGGTGTACAATACTATATTTTGAATGAATTTTTTCGCTGATTTTGTCATATTTAGGTAGAAATAGCTAAATTATACTGAACTGCAATGTTAAAGTATTCAAATTCATCAATTTTTAGGAATTTGTAATCTGGCTGTATTTCCAAGCTTAAATCGCACTATGAAAATGTTGGTGTACAATACAATATTTTGAATAATTCTTTACACTGATTTTGTCATATTTCGGTAGAATTAGCTAAATTATACTGAACTGCAATGTTAAAGTATTCAAATTCCTCAATTTTTAAAAATTTGTAACCTGGCTGTATTTCCAGGCTTAAAACTCGCTATGAACATGCTGGTGTACAATACTATATTTTGAATGAATTTTTTCGCTGATTTTTTCATGTTTAGTTAGAATTCGCTAAATTATACTGAACTGCAATGTTAAAGTATTCAAATTCATCAATTTTATGGAATTTGTAATCTGGCTGTATTACCAAGCTTAAAATTCGCTATGAACATGCAGGGTACAATGCTATATTTGAATGAATTTTTTCGCTGATTTTGTCATATTTAGGTAGAATTAGCTAAATTATACTGAACTGCAATGATAAAGTATTCAAATTCATCAATTTTATGGAATTTGTAATCTGGCTGTTTGAATGAATTTTTTCACTGATTTTGTCATATTTAGTTAGAATTAGCTAAATTATACTGAACTGCAATGTTAAAGTATTCAAATTCATCCATTTTTAGATGTTTGTAACCTGGCTGCATTTCAAGGCTTAAAATGAACTATGAACACGCTGCTGTACAATTCTGTATTTTGAATGAATTTTTTTGCTGATTTTGTCATGTTTAGGTAGAATTGACAAAATTATACTGAACTGCAATATTCAAGTTTTCAAATTCATCAATTTTTAGGAATTTGTAATCTGGCTGTTTTTCCAAGCTTAAAAAATGCTATGTACATGCTGGTGTACAATACTTATATTTTGAATGAATTTTTGTGCTGATTTTGTCATATTTGGGTGGAATTAGCTAAATCATACTGAACTGCAATGTTAAAGTATTCAAATTCATCAATTTTTAGAAATTTGTAACCTGGCTGTATTTCCAAGCTTAAAATGCGCTATGAACATGCTGGTGTACAATGCTATATTTGAATGAATTTTTTCGCTGATTTTGTCATATTTAGGTAGAATTAGCTAAATTATACTGAACTGCAATGTTAAAGTATTCATATTCATCAATTTTTTGGAATTTATAATCTGGCTGTATTACCAAGCTTAAATCGCGCTATGAACATATTTGTGTACAATACAATATTTTGAATATTTGTTTGCTGATTTTGTCATATTTAGGTAGAATTAGGTAAATTACACTGAACTGCAATGTTAATGTATTCAAATTCATCAATTTTTAAAAATTTGTAATCTGGCTGTATTACCAAGCTTAAAAGACGCTATGAACATGCTGGTGTACAATACTTATATTTTGAATGAATTTTTTCGCTGATTTTGTCATATTTTTGTGGAATTAGCTAAATCATACTGAACTGCAATGTTAAAGTATTCAAATTCACCAATTTTTAGGAATTTGTAACCTGGCTCAATTTCCAGGCTTAAAACTCGCTACGAACATGCTGGTGTACAATACTATATTTTGAATGAATTTTTTCGCTGATTTTTTCATATTTAGTAGAATTAGCTAAATTATACTGAACTGCAATGTTAAAGTATTCAAATTCATCAATTTTATGGAATTTGTAATCGGGCTGTTTGAATGAATTTTTTCACTGATTTTGTTATATTTAGTTAGAATTAGCTAAATTATACAGAACTGCAATGTTAAAGTATTCAAATTCATCAATATTATGGAATTTGTAATCTGGCTGTTTGAATGAATTTTTTCACTGATTTTGTCATATTTAGTTAGAGTTAGCTAAATTATACTGAACTCCAATGTTAAAGTATTCAAATTCATCCATTTTTAGAAGTTTTTAACCTGGCTGCATTTCAAGTCTTAAAATGCACTATGAACATGCTGGTGTACAATGCTATATTTGAATGAATTTTTTCGCTGATCTTGTCATATTTAGGTAGAATTAGCTAAATTATACTGAATTGCAAAGGTAAAGTATTCACATTCATCAATTTTTTGGAATTTATAATCTGGATGTATTTCCAAGCTTAAATCGCGCTATGAAAATGTTGGTGTACAATACAATATTTTGAATAATATTTTACGCTGATTTTTTCATATTTCGGTAAGATTAGCTTAATTTTAGTGAACTGCAATGCTAAAGTATTCAAATTCCTCAATTTTTAAAAATTTGTAACCTGGCTGAATTTCCAGGCTTAAAACTCGCTACGAACATGCTGGTGTACAATACTATATTTTGAATGAATTTTTTCACTGATTTTTTCATGTTTAGGTAGAATTCGCTAAATTATACTGAACTGCCATGTTAAAGTATTCAAATTCATCAATTTTATGGAATTTGTAATCTGGCTGTATTACTAAGCTTAAAATTCGCGATGAACATGCAGGGTACAATGCTATATTTGAATGAATTTTTTCGCTAATTTTGTCATATTTAGGTAGAATTAGCTAAATTATACTGAACTGCAATGATTAAGTATTCAAATTCATCAATTTTATGGAATTTGTAATTTGGCTGCTTGAATGAATTTTTTCACTGATTTTGTTATATTTAGTTAGAATTAGCTAAATTATAAAGAACTGCAATGTTAAAGTATTCAAATTCATCAATATTATGGAATTTGTAATCTGGCTGTTTGAATGAATTTTTTCACTGATTTTGTCATATTTAGTTAGAATTAGCTAAATTATACTGAACTGCAATGTTAAAGGATTCAAATTCATCCATTTTTAGATGTTTGAAACCTGGCTGCATTTCAAGGCTTAAAATGCACTATGAACACGCTACTGTACAATTCTATATTTTGAATGAATTTTTTTGCTGATTTTGTCATGTTTAGGTAGAATTGACAAAATTATACTGAACTGCAATATTCAAGTTTACAAATTCATCAATTTTTAGGAATTTGTAATCTGGCTGTATTTCCAAGCTTAAAAGACGCTATGTACATGCTGGTGTACAATACTTATATTTTGAATGAATTTTTTCGCTGATTTTGTCATATTTGGGTGGAATTAGCTAAATCATACTGAACTGCAATGTTAAAGTATTCAAATTCATCAATTTTTAGGCATTTGTAACCTGGCTGTATTTCCAAGCTTAAAATGCGCTATGAACATGCTCGTGTACAATGCTATATTTGAATGAATTTTTTCGCTGATTTTGTCATATTTAGGTAGAATTAGGTAAATTACACTGAACTGCAATGTTAATGTATTCAAATTCATCAATTTTTAAAAATTTGTAATCTGGCTGTATTTCCAAGCTTAAAAGACGCTATGAACATGCTGGTGTACAATAATGATATTTTGAATGAATTTTTTCGCTGATTTTGTCATATTTCGGTGGAATTAGCTAAATCATACTGAACTGCAAAGTTAAAGTATTCAAATTCATCAATTTTTTTAAAAATTTGTAACCTGGCTGTATTTCCAAGCTTAAATCGCGCTATGAACATGTTGGTGTACAATACAATATTTTGAATAATTTTTTATGCTGATTTTGTCATATTTAGGTAGAATTAGCTTAATTATTGTGAACTGTAATGCTAAAGTATTCAAATTCCTCAATTTTTAAAAATTTGTAACCTGGCTGAATTTCCAGGCTTAAAACTCGCTACGAACATGCTGGTGTACAATACTATATTTTGAATGAATTTTTCGCTGATTTTTTTATATTTAGTTAGAATTCGCTAAATTATACTGAACTGCCATGTTAAAGTATTCAAATTCATCAATTTTATGTAATTTATAATCTGGCTGTATTGCCAAGCGTAAATCGCGCTATGAACATGTTTGTGTACAATACAATAATTTGAATATTTTTTTGCTGATTTTGTCATATTTAGGTAGAATTAGGTAAATTATACTGAACTGCAATGTTAATGTATTCAAATTCATCAATTTTTAGGAATATGTAACCTGGCTGTATTTACAAGCTTAAAACGCGATATGAACATGCTGGTGTACAATGCTATATTTGAATAAATTTTTTCGCTGATTTTGTCATATTTAGGTAGAAATAGCTAAATTATACTGATCTGCAAAGGTAAAGTATTCACATTCATCAATTTTTTGGAATTTATAATCTGGCTGTATTTTCAAGCTTAAATCACACTATGAAAATGTTGGTGTACAATACAATATTTTGAATAATTCTTTACACTGATTATGTCATATTTCGGTAAGGTTAGCTGAATTATAGTGAACTGCAATGCTAAAGTATTCAAATTCCTCAATTTTTAAAAATTTGTAACCTGGCTGAATTTCCAGGCTTAAAACTCGCTACGAACATGCTGGTGTACAATACTATATTTTGAATGAATTTTTTCGCTGATTTTTTCATGTTTAGTTAGAATTCGCTAAATTATACTGAACTGCAATGTTAAAGTATTCAAATTCATCAATTTTATGGAAATTGTAATCTGGCTGTATTACCAAGCTTAAAATTCGCTATGAACATGCAGGGTACAATGCTATATTTGAATGAATTTTTTCGCTGATTTTGTCATATTTAGGTAGAATTAGCTAAATTATACTGAACTGCAATGATAAAGTATTCAAATTCATCAATATTATGGAATTTGTAATCTGGCTGTTTGAATGAATTTTTTCACTGATTTTGTCATATTTAGTTAGAATTAGCTAAATTAGACTGAACTGCAATGTTAAAGTATTCAAATTCATCCATTTTTAGATGTTTGTAACCTGGCTGCATTTCAAGGCTTAAAATGAACTATGAACACGCTGCTGTACAATTCTGTATTTTGAATGAATTTTTTTGCTGATTTTGTCATGTTTAGGTAGAATTGACAAAATTATACTGAACTGCAATATTCAAGTTTTCAAATTCATCAATTTTTAGGAATTTGTAATCTGGCTGTATTTCCAAGCTTAAAAGATGCTATGTACATGCTGGTGTACAATACTTATATTTTGAATGAATTTTTTTGCTGATTTTGTCATATTTAAACTGAATTAGGTAAATTACACTGTACTGCAATGTTAAAGTATTCAAATTCATCAATTTTCAGGAATGTGTAACCTGGCTGTATTTCCAAGCTTAAAACGCGATATGAACATGCTGGTGTACAATACTGTATTTTGAATAAATTTTTTCACTGCATTTGTCATATTTATGTAGAATTACATAAATTAAACTGAACTGCAATGTTAAAGTATTCAAATTCATCAATTTAATGGAATTTGTAATCTAGCTGTTTGAATGAATTTTTTCACTGATTTTGTTAAATTTAGTTAGAATTAGCTAAATTATACTGAACTGCAATGTTAAAGTATTCAAATTCATCAATATTATGGAATTTGTAATCTGGCTGTTTGAATGAATTTTTTCACTGATTTTGTCAAATTTAGGTAGAATTAGCTAAATTATACTGAACTGCAATGTTAAAGTATTCAAATTTATCCATTTTTAGATGTTTGTAACCTGGCTGCATTTCAAGGCTTAAAATGCACTATGAACATGCTACTGTACAATTCTATATTTTGAATGAATTTTTTTGCTGATTTTGTCATGTTTAGGTAGAATTAACAAAATTAAACTGAACTGCAATATTCAAGTATTCAAATTTATCAATTTTTAGAAATTTGTAATCTGGCTGAATTTCCAAGCTTAAATCGCGCTATGAAAATTTTAATGTACAATAAAATATTTTGAATAATTTTTTACGCTGATTTTGTCATACTTCGGTACAATTAGCTTAATTATAGTGAACTGCAATGCTAAAGTATTCAAATTCATCAATTTTTAGGAATATATAACCTGGCTGTATTTCCAAGCTTCAAACACGCTATGAACATGCTGGTGTACAATACTTATATTTTGAATGAATTTTTCACTGATTATGTCATATTTAGGTGGAAATACTTAAATCATACTGACCTGCAATATTAAAATAGTCAAATTCATCAATTTTTTCGAATTTATAATCTGGCTGTATTTCCAAGCTTAAATCGCGCTATGAACATGTTTGTGTACAATGCAATATTTTGAATATTTTTTTTGCTGATATTGTCAAATTTAGGTAGAATTAGGTAAATTACACTGAACTGCAATGTTAATGTATTCAAATTCATCAATTTTTAGGAATATGTAACCTGGCTGTATTTACAAGCTTAAAACGCGATATGAACATGCTGGTGTACAATACTGTATTTTGAATAAATTTTTTCACTGCATTTGTCATATTTATGTAGAATTACATAAATTATACTGAACTGCAATGTTAATGTATTCAAATTCATCAATATTATGGAATTTGTAATCTGGCTGTTTGAATGAATTTTTTCACTGATTTTATCAAATTTAGTTAGAATTAGCTAAATTATACTGAACTGCAATGTTAAAGTATTCAAATTCATCCATTTTTAGATGTTTGTAACCTGGCTGCATTTCAAGGCTTAAAATGCACTATGAACATGCTGCTATACAATTCTATATTTTGAATGAATTTTTTTGCTGATTTTGTCATGTTTAACTAAAATTAACAAAATTAAACTGAACTGCAATATTCAAGTATTCAAATTTATCAATTTTTAGAAATTTGTAATCTGGCTGAATTTCCAAGCTTAAATCACGCTATGAAAATTTTAATGTACAATACAATATTTTGAATAATTTTTTACGCTGATTTTGTCATATTTTGGTACAATTAGCTTAATTATAGTGAACTGCAATGCTAAAGTATTCAAATTCATCAATTTTTTTAGGAATTTATAACCTGGCTGTATTTCCAAGCTTAAATCGCGCTATGAAAATGTTAATGTACAATAAAATATTTTGAATAATTTTTTACGCTGATTTTGTCATACTTCGGTACAATTAGCTTAATTATAGTGAACTGCAATGCTAAAGTATTCAAATTCATCAATTTTTAGGAATATATAACCTGGCTGTATTTCCAAGCTTCAAACACGCTATGAACATGCTGGTGTACAATACTTATATTTTGAATGAATTTTTTCACTGATTATGTCATATTTAGGTGGCATTACTTAAATCATACTGACCTGCAATATTAAAATATTCAAATTCATCAATTTTTTGGAATTTATAATCTGGCTGTATTTCCAAGCTTAAATCGCGCTATGAACATCTTTGTGTACATTACAAAAATTTGAATGTTTTTTTGCTGATTTTGTCATATTTAGGTAGAATTAGGTAAATTATACTGAACTGCAATGTTAATGTGTTCAAATTCATCAATTTTTAGGAATATGTTACCTGGCTGTATTTACAAGCTTAAAACGCGATATGAACATGCTGTTGTACAATACTATATTTTGATCGAATTTTTTCATTGATTTTGTCATATTTAGGTAAAATTAGCTAAATGATAGTGAACTGCAATGCTAAAGTATTCAAATTCCTCAATTTTTAAGAATTTGTAACCTGGCTGAATTTCCAACTATAACACGCATTATGAACATGTTTTGTGTACAATACTATATTTTGAATGAAATTTTTTGCTGATTTTGTCACATTTACGTAGAATTAGCTAAATTATACTGTACTGCAATGTTAAAGTATTGAAATTAATCAATATTTAGGAATTTGTAACCTGGCTGTATTTCCAAGCTTAAAAGATGCTATGAACGTGCTGGTGTACAATACTTTTATTTTGAATGAATTTTTTCGCTGATTTTGTCATATTTAGATGGAATTAGTTAAATCATACTGAACTGCAATGTTAAAGTATTCAAATCCCTCAATTCTTAGGAATTTGTAACCTGGCTGAATTTCCAGGCTTAAAACTGCGATACGAACATTCTGGTGTATAATACCATATTTTGAATGAATTTTTCCACTGATTTTTTCATATTTAGATAGAATTAGCTAAATTATTCTGCACTGCAATGTTAAAGTATTCAAATTCATCAATTTTATTGAATTTGTAATCTGGCTGCATTAACAAGCTTTAATCACGCTATTTACATGTAGGGTACAATGCAAAATTTTGAATATTTTTTTTGCTGATTTTGTCATATTTAGGTAGAATTAGGTAAATTACACTGAACTGCAATGTTAATGTATTCAAAGTCATCAACTTTTAAAAATTGGTAACCTGGCTGTATTTCCAATCTTAAATCGAGCTGTGAACATGCTGGTGTACAATACTATATTTTGAATAAATTTTTTCACTGATTTTGTCATATTTAGTAAGAATTAGCTAAATTAAACTGAACTGCAATGTTAAAGTATTCAAATTCATCAATTTTATAAAATTTGTAATCTGGCTGTTTTAATGAATTTTTTCACTGATTTTGTCATATTTAGTCAGAATTAGCTAAATTAGACTGAACTGCAATATTAAAGTATTCAAATTCATCCATGTTTAGATGTTTGTTACCTGGCAGCATTTCAAGGCTTAAAATGCAATATGAACATGCTGCTGTACAATTCTATATTTTGAATGAATTTTTTCGCTGATTTTGTTATGTTTAGGTAGAATTAACAAAATTATACTGAACTGAAATATTTAGTATTCAAATTCATCAATTTTTAGGAATTTGTAATCTGGCTGTATTTCCAAGCTTAAAAGATGCTATGAACATGCTGGTGTACAATTCTTATATTTTGAATGAATTTTTTCGCTGATTTTGTCTTATTTATGTGGAATTAGCTAAATCATACTGAACTGCAATGTTAAAGTATTCAAATTGATCAATTTTTAGGAATTTGTAACCTGGCTGTATTACCAAGCTTAAAACGCGCTATGAACATGCTGGTGTACCATGCTATATATATTTGAATAAATTTTTTGGCTGATTTTGTCATATTTCGGTAAGATTAGCTCAATTATTGTGAACTGCAATGCTAAAGTATTCAAATTCCTCAATTTTATGGAATTTGTAATCTGGCTGTATTACCAAGCTTAAAATTCGCTATGAACATGCAGGGTACAATGCTATATTTGAATGAATTTTTGCGCTGATTTTGTCATATTTAGGTAGAATTAGCTAAATTATACTGAACTGCAATGTTAAAGTATTCAAATTCATCCATTTTTAGATGTTTGTAACCTGGCTGCATTTCAAGGCTTAAAATGAACTATGAACACGCTGCTGTACAATTCTGTATTTTGAATGAATTTTTTTGCTGATTTTGTCATGTTTAGGTAGAATTGACAAAATTATACTGAACTGCAATATTCAAGTTTTCAAATTCATCAATTTTTAGGAATTTGTAATCTGGCTGTATTTCCAAGCTTAAAATGCGCTATGAACATGCTGGTGTACAATGCTATATTTTGAATGAATTTTTTTGCTGATTTTGTCATATTTAGGTAGAATTAGCTAAATTATACTGAACTGCAATGTTAAAGTATTCATATTCATCAATTTTTTGGAATTTATAATCTGGCTGTATTACCAAGCTTAAATCGCGCTATGAACATATCTGTGTACAATACAATATTTTGAATATTTGTTTGCTGATTTTGTCATATTTAGGTAGAATTAGGTAAATTACACTGAACTGCAATGTTAATGTATTCAAATTCATCAATTTTTAAAAATTTGTAATATGGCTGTATTACCAAGCTTAAAAGACGCTATGAACATGCTGGTGTACAATACTTATATTTTGAATGAATTTTTTCGCTGATTTTGTCATATTTTTGTGGAATTAGCTAAATCATACTGAACTGCAATGTTAAAGTATTCAAATTCACCAATTTTTAAGAATTTGTAACCTGGCTCAATTTCCAGGCTTAAAACTCGCTACGAACATGCTGGTGTAAAATACTATATTTTGAATGAATTTTTTCGCTGATTTTTTCATATTTAGTTAGAATTAGCTAAATTATACTGAACTGCAATGTTAAAGTATTCAAATTCATCAATTTTATGGAATTTGTAATCGGGCTGTTTGAATGAATTTTTTCACTGATTTTGTTATATTTAGTTAGAATTAGCTAAATTATACAGAACTGCAATGTTAAAGTATTCAAATTCATCAATATTATGGAATTTGTAATCTGGCTGTTTGAATAAATTTTTTCACTGATTTTGTCATATTTAGTTAGAGTTAGCTAAATTATACTGAACTCCAATGTTAAAGTATTCAAATTCATCCATTTTTAGATGTTTTTAACCTGGCTGCATTTCAAGTCTTAAAATGCACTATGAACATGCTGGTGTACAATACTTATATTTTGAATGAATTTTTTCGCTGATTTTGTCATATTTAGGAGTAATTAGCTAAATCATACTGAACTGCAATGTTAAAGTATTCAAATTCATCAATTTTTAGGAATTTGTAACCTGGCTGTATTTCCAAGCTTAAAATGCGCTATGAACATGCTGGTGAACAATGCTATATTTGAATGAATTTTTTCGCTGATTTTGTCATATTTAGGTAGAATTAGCTAAATTATACTGAACTGAAAAAGGTAAAGTATTCACATTCATCAATTTTTTGGAATTTATAATCTGGATGTATTTCCAAGCTTAAATCGCGCTATGAAAATGTTGGTGTACAATACAATATTTTGAATAATATTTTACGCTGATTTTTTCATATTTCGGTAAGATTAGCTTAAATATAGTGAACTGCAATGCTAAAGTATTCAAATTCCTCAATTTTTAAAAATTTGTAACCTGGCTGAATTTCCAGGCTTAAAACTCGCTACGAACATGCTGGTGTACAATACTATATTTTGAATGAATTTTTTCACTGATTTTTTCATGTTTAGGTAGAATTCGCTAAATTATACTGAACTGCCATGTTAAAGTATTCAAATTCATCAATTTTATGGAATTTGTAATCTGGCTGTATTACCAAGCTTAAAATTCGCGATGAACATGCAGGGTACAATGCTATATTTGAATGAATTTTTTCGCTAATTTTGACATATTTAGGTAGAATTAGCTAAATTATACTGAACTGCAATGATTAAGTATTCAAATTCATCAATTTTATGGAATTTGTAATTTGGCTGCTTGAATGAATTTTTTCACTGATTTTGTTATATTTAGTTAGAATTAGCTAAATTATACAGAACTGCAATGTTAAAGTATTCAAATTCATCAATATTATGGAATTTGTAATCTGGCTGTTTGAATGAATTTTTTCACTGATTTTGTCATATTTAGTTAGAATTAGCTAAATTATACTGAACTGCAATGTTAAAGGATTCAAATTCATCCATTTTTAGATGTTTGAAACCTGGCTGCATTTCAAGGCTTAAAATGCACTATGAACACGCTACTGTACAATTCTATATTTTGAATGAATTTTTTTGCTGATTTTGTCAGGTTTAGGTAGAATTGACCAAATTATACTGAACTGCAATATTCAAGTTTACAAATTCATCAATTTTTAGGAATTTGTAATCTGGCTGTATTTCCAATACTTATATTTTGAATGAATTTTTTCGCTGATTTTGTCATATTTGGGTGGAATTAGCTAAATCATACTGAACTGCAATGTTAAAGTATTCAAATTCATCAATTTTTAGGAATTTGTAACCTGGCTGTATTTCCAAGCTTAAAAGACGCTATGAACATGCTGGTGTACAATAATGATATTTTGAATGAATTTTTTCGCTGATTTTGTCATATTTCGGTGGAATTAGCTAAATCATACTGAACTGCAAAGTTAAAGTATTCAAATTCATCAATTTTTTAAAAATTTGTAACCTGGCTGTATTTCCAAGCTTAAATCGCGCTATGAACATGTTGGTGTACAATACAATATTTTGAATAATTTTTTATGCTGATTTTGTCATATTTAGGTAGAATTAGCTAATTTATACTGAACTGCAATGTTAAAGTATTCAAATTCATCAATTTTTAGGAATTTGTACATTGGCTGTATTTCCAAGCTTAAAACATGCTATGAACATGCTGGTTTACAATACTTATATTTTGAATGAATTTTTTTGCTGATTTTGTCATATTTAGGTGGAATTAGTTAAATCATACTGACCTGCAATATTAAAATAGTCAAATTCATCAATTTTTGGAATTTATAATCTGGCTGTATTTCCAAGCTTAAAACGCGCTATGAACATGTTTGTGTACAATACAATATTTTGAATAATTTTTTGCTGATTTTGTCATATTTAAACTGAATTAGGTAAATTACACTGTACTGCAATGTTAAAGTATTCAAATTCATCAATTTTCAGGAATGTGTAACCTGGCTGTATTTCCAAGCTTAAAACGCGATATGAACATGCTGGTGTACAATACTGTATTTTGAATAATATTTTTCACTGCATTTGTCATATTTATGTAGTATTACATAAATTAAACTGAACTGCAATGTTAAAGTATTCAAATTCATCAATTTAATGGAATTTGTAATCTAGCTGTTTGAATGAATTTTTTCACTGATTTTGTTAAATTTAGTTAGAATTAGCTAAATTATACTGAACTGCAATGTTAAAGTATTCAAATTCATCAATATTATGGAATTTGTAATCTGGCTGTTTGAATGAATTTTTTCACTGATTTTGTCAAATTTAGTTAGAATTAGCTAAATTATACTGAACTGCAATGTTAAAGTATTCAAATTCATCCATTTTTAGATGTTTGTAACCTGGC
The DNA here is from genome assembly GCA_028023455.1 of Epiperipatus broadwayi. Lineage (NCBI taxonomy): Eukaryota > Metazoa > Onychophora > Udeonychophora > Euonychophora > Peripatidae > Epiperipatus > Epiperipatus broadwayi. The sequence goes on from JAQFVV010000019.1 coordinate 13,480,781, forward strand.
TGCATTTCAAGGCTTAAAATGCACTATGAACATGCTGCTATACAATTCTATATTTTGAATGAAATTTTTTGCTGATTTTGTCATGTTTAACTAAAATTAACAAAATTAAACTGAACTGCAATATTCAAGTATTCAAATTTATCAATTTTTAGAAATTTGTAATCTGGCTGAATTTCCAAGCTTAAATCGCGCTATGAAAATTTTAATGTACAATACAATATTTTGAATAATTTTTTACGCTGATTTTGTCATATTTTGGTACAATTAGCTTAATTATAGTGAACTGCAATGCTAAAGTATTCAAATTCATCAATTTTTAGGAATATATAACCTGGCTGTATTTCCAAGCTTCAAACACGCTATGAACATGCTGGTGTACAATACTTATATTTTGAATGAATTTTTTCACTGATTATGTCATATTTAGGTGGAATTACTTAAATCATACTGACCTGCAATATTAAAATATTCAAATTCATCAATTTTTTGGAATTTATAATCTGGCTGTATTTCCAAGCTTAAATCGCGCTATGAACATCTTTGTGTACAATACAATATTTTGAATATTTTTTTTGCTGATATTGTCATATTTAGGTAGAATTAGGTAAATTATACTGAACTGCAATGTTAATGTGTTCAAATTCATCAATTTTTAGGAATATGTTACCTGGCTGTATTTACAAGCTTAAAACGCGATATGAACATGCTGGTGTACAATACTATATTTTGAATGAATTTTTTCATTGATTTTAGGTCATATTTAGGTAAAATTAGCTAAATTATAGTGAACTGCAATGTTAAAGTATTCAAATTCCTCAATTTTTAAGAATTTGTAACCTGGCTGAATTTCCAACTATAACACGCATTATGAACATGTTTTGTGTACAATACTATATTTTGAATGAAATTTTTTGCTGATTTTGTCACATTTACGTAGAATTAGCTAAATTATACTGTACTGCAATGTTAAAGTATTGAAATTCATCAATTTTTAGGAATTTGTAACCTGGCTGTATTTCCAAGCTTAAAAGATGCTATGAACGTGCTGGTGTACAATACTTTTATTTTGAATGAATTTTTTCGCTGATTTTGTCATATTTAGATGGAATTAGTTAAATCATACTGAACTGCAATGTTAAAGTATTCAAATTCCTCAATTCTTAGGAATTTGTAACCTGGCTGAATTTCCAGGCTTAAAAGACGCTATGAACATGCTGGTGTACAATACTTATATTTTGAATGAATTTTTTTGCTGATTTTGTCATATTTAGATGGAATTAGCTAAATCATACTGAACTGCAATGTTAAAGTATTCAAATTCCTCAATTCTTAGGAATTTGTAACCTGGCTGAATTTCCAGGCTTAAAACTGCGATACGAACATGCTGGTGTATAATACTATATTTTGAATGAATTTTTTCACTGATTTTTTCATATTTAGATAGAATTAGCTAAATTATTCTGCACTGCAATGTTAAAGTATTCAAATTCATCAATTTTATGGAATTTGTAATCTGGCTGCATTAACAAGCTTTAATCACGCTATTTACATGTAGGGTACAATGCAAAATTTTGAATATTTTTTTTGCTGATTTTGTCATATTTAGGTAGAATTAGGTAAATTACACTGAACTGCAATGTTAATGTATTCAAAGTCATCAACTTTTAAAAATTGGTAACCTGGCTGTATTTCCAATTTTAAATCGAGCTGTGAACATGCTGGTGTACAATACTATATTTTGAATAAATTTTTTCACTGATTTTGTCATATTTAGTAAGAATTAGCTAAATTATACTGAACTGCAATGTTAAAGTATTCAAATTCATCAATTTTATAAAATTTGTAATCTGGCTGTTTTAATGAATTTTTTCACTGATTTTGTCATATTTAGTCAGAATTAGCTAAATTAGACTGAACTGCAATATTAAAGTATTCAAATAAATCCATGTTTAGATGTTTGTTACCTGGCAGCATTTCAAGGCTTAAAATGCAATATGAACATGCTGCTGTACAATTCTATATTTTGAATGAATTTTTTTGCTGATTTTGTTATGTTTAGGTAGAATTAACAAAATTATACTGAACTGAAATATTTAGTATTCAAATTCATCAATTTTTAGGAATTTGTAATCTGGCTGTATTTCCAAGCTTAAAAGATGCTATGAACATGCTGGTGTACAATTCTTATATTTTGAATGAATTTTTTCGCTGATTTTGTCTTATTTATGTGGAATTAGCTAAATTATACTGAACTGCAATGTTAAAGTATTCAAATTGATCAATTTTTAGGAATTTGTAACCTGGCTGTATTTCCAAGCTTAAAACGCGCTATGAACATGCTGGTGTACCATGCTATATATATTTGAATAAATTTTTTGGCTGATTTTGTCATATTTCGGTAAGATTAGCTTAATTATTGTGAACTGCAATGCTAAAGTATTCAAATTCCTCAATTTTTAAAAATTTGTAACCTGGCTGAATTTCCAGGCTTAAAACTCGCTATGAACATGCTGGTGTACAATACTATATTTTGAATGAATTTTTTTACTGATTTTGTCATATTTAGGTAGAATTAGCTAAATTATACTGAACTGCAATGTTAAAGTATTCAAATTCATCAATTTTATGGAATTTATAATCTGGCTGTATTTCCAAGCTTAAATCGCGCTATGAACATGTTTGTGTACAATACAATAATTTGAATAATTTTTTACGCTGATTTTGTCATATTTCGGTAAGATTAGCTTAATTATAGTGAACTGCAATGCTAAAGTATTCAAATTCATCAATTTTATGGGATTTGTAATCTGGCTGTATTACCAAGCTTAAAATTCGCTGTGAACATGCAGGGTACAATGCTATATTTGAATGAATTTTTTCGCTGATTTTGTCATATTTAGGTAGAATTAGGTAAATTATACTGAACCGCAATGATAAAGTATTCAAATTCATCAATTTTATGGAATTTGTAATCTGGCTGTTTGAATGAATTTTTTCACTGATTTTGTCATATTTAGTTAGAATTAGCTAAATTATACTGAACTGCAATGTTAAAGTATTCAAATTCATCCATTTTTAGATGTTTGTAACCTGGCTGCATTTCAAGGCTTAAAATGCACTATGAACACGCTGCTGTACAATTCTGTATTTTGAATGAATTTTTTTGCTGATTTTGTCATGTTTAGGTAGAATTGACAAAATTATACTGAACTGCAATATTCAAGTTTTCAAATTCATCAATTTTTAGGAATTTGTAATCTGGCTGTATTTCCAAGCTTAAAAGACGCTATGAACATGCTGGTGTACAATGCTATATTTGAATGAATTTTTTCGCTGATTTTGTCATATTTAGGTAGAATTAGCTAAATTATACTGAACTGCAATGTTAAAGTATTCAAATTCATCAATTTTTTGGAATTTATAATCTGGCTGTATTACCAAGCTTAAATCGCGCTATGAACATATTTGTGTACAATACAATATTTTGAATATTTGTTTGCTGATTTTGTCATATTTAGGTAGAATTAGGTAAATTACACTGAACTGCAATGTTAATGTATTCAAATTCATCAATTTTTAAAAATTTGTAATCTGGCTGTATTACCAAGCTTAAAAGACGCTCTGAACATGCTGGTGTACAATACTTATATTTTGAATGAATTTTTTCGCTGGTTTTGTCATATTTTTGTGGAATTAGCTAAATCACACTGAAGTGCAATGTTAAAGTATTCAAATTCACCAATTTTTAACAATTTGTAACCTGGCTCAATTTCCAGGCTTAAAACTCGATACGAACATGCTGGTGTACAATACGGTATTTTGAATGAATTTTTTCGCTGATTTTTTCATATTTAGTTAGAATTAGCTAAATTATACTGAACTGCAATGTTAAAGTATTCAAATTCATCAATTTTATGGAATTTGTAACCTGGCTGTATTTCCAAGCTTAAAACGCGCTATGAACATGCAGGTGTACAATACTATATTTTGAATAAATTTTTTGACTGATTTTGTCATATTTCGGTAGAATTAGCTAAATTATACTGAAGTGCAATATTAAAGTATTCAAATTCATCAATTTTTAGGAATTTGTAACCTGGCTGTATTTCCAAGCTTAAAACGCGCTATGAACATGCTGGTGTACAATGCTATATTTGAATGAATTTTTTCACAGATTAAGTTATATTTAGGTAGAATTAGCTAAATTATACAGAACTGCAATGTTAAAGTATTCAAATTCATCAATATTATGGAATTTGTAATCTGGCTGTTTGAATGAATTTTTTCACTGATTTTGTCATATTTAGTTAGAGTTAGCTAAATTATACTGAACTGCAATGTTAAAGTATTCAAATTCATCCATTTTTAGATGTTTGTAACCTGGCTGCATTTCAAGTCTTAAAATGCACTATGAACATGCTGGTGTACAATACTTATATTTTGAATGAATTTTTTCGCTGATTTTGTCATATTTAGGAGTAATTAGCTAAATCATACTGAACTGCAAAGTTAAAGTATTCAAATTCATCAATTTTTAGGAATTTGTAACCTGGCTGTATTTCCAAGCTTAAAATGCGCTATGAACATGCTGGTGTACAATGCTATATTTGAATGAATTTTTTCACTGATTTTGTCATATTTAGGTAGAATTAGCTAAATTATACTGAACTGCAAAGGTAAAGTATTCACATTCATCAATTTTTTGGAATTTATAATCTGGCTGTATTTCCAAGCTTAAATCGCGCTATGAAAATGTTGGTGTACAATACAATATTTTGAATAATTTTTTATGCTGATTTTGTCATATTTCGGTAAGATTAGCTTAATTATAGTGAACTGCAATGCTAAAGTATTCAAATTCCTCAATTTTTAAAAATTTGTAACCTGGCTGAATTTCCAGGCTTAAAACTCGCTACGAACATGCTGGTGTACAATACTATATTTTGAATGAATTTTTTCGCTGATTTTTTCATGTTTAGTTAGAATTCGCTAAATTATACTGAACTGCAATGTTAAAGTATTCAAATTCATCAATTTTATGGAATTTGTAATCTGGCTGTATTACCAAGCTTAAAATTCGCTATGAACATGCAGGGTACAATGCTATATTTGAATGAATTTTTTCGCTAATTTTGTCATATTTAGGTAGAATTAGCTAAATTATACTGAACTGCAATGATAAAGTATTCAAATTCATCAATTTTATGGAATTTGTAATTTGGCTGTTTGAATGAATTTTTTACTGATTTTGTTATATTTAGTTAGAATTAGCTAAATTATACAGAACTGCAATGTTAAAGTATTCAAATTCATCAATATTATGGAATTTGTAATCTGGCTGTTTGAATGAATTTTTTCACTGATTTTGTCATATTTAGTTAGAATTAGCTAAATTATACTGAACTGCAATGTTAAAGTATTCAAATTCATCCATTTTTAGATGTTTGTAACCTGGCTGCATTTCAAGGCTTAAAATGCACTATGAACACGCTGCTGTACAATTCTATATTTTGAATGAATTTTTTTGCTGATTTTGTCATGTTTAGGTAGAATTGACAAAATTATACTGAACTGCAATATTCAAGTTTACAAATTCATCAATTTTTAGGAATTTGTAATCTGGCTGTATTTCCAAGCTTAAAAGACGCTATGTACATGCTGGTGTACAATACTTATATTTTGAATGAATTTTTTCGCTGATTTTGTCATATTTGGGTGGAATTAGCTAAATCATACTGAACTGCAATGTTAAAGTATTCAAATTCATCAATTTTTAGGAATTTGTAACCTGGCTGTATTTCCAAGCTTAAAATGCGCTATGAACATGGTGGTGTACAATGCTATATTTTGAATGAATTTTTTCACTGATTTTGTCATATTTCGGTAAAATTAGCTAAATTATACTGAACTGCAATGTTAAAGTATTCAAATTCATCAATTTTTAGGAATGTGTAATTTGGCTGTATTTCCAAGCTTAAAACCCGCTATGAACATGCTGGTGTACAATACTATATTTTGAATGAATTTTTTTACTGATTTTGTCATATTTAGGTAGAATTAGCTAAATTATACTGAACTGCAATGTTAAAGTATTCAAATTCATCAATTTTTAAAAATTTGTAATCTGGCTGTATTTCCAAGCTTAAAAGACGCTATGAACATGCTGGTGTACAATAATGATATTTTGAATGAATTTTTTCGCTGATTTTGTCATATTTAGGTGGAATTAGCTAAATCATACTGAACTGCAAAGTTAAAGTATTCAAATTCATCAATTTTTTAAAAATTTGTATCCTAGCTGTATTTCCAAGCTTAAAACGCGATTGGAACATGTTGGTGTACAATACTATATTTTGAATGAATTTTTTCGCTGATTTTGTCATATTTAGGTAGAATTAGCTAAATTATACTGAACTGCAATGTTAAAGTATTCAAATTCATCAATTTTTAAAAATTTGTACACTGGCTGTACTTCCAAGCTTAAAACATGCTATGAACATGCTGGTGTACAATACTTATATTTTGAATGAATTTTTTTGCTGATTTTGTCATATTTAGGTAGAATTAGCTAAATTATACTGAACTGCAATGTTAAAGTATTCAAATTCATCAATTTTTAGGAATTTGTAACCTGGCTGTATTTCCAAGCTTAAAACGCGCTATGAACATGTTGGTGTACAATACTATATTTTGAATGAATTTTTTTGCTGATTTTGTCATATTTAAATAGAATTAGCTAAATTACACTGAACTGCAATGTTAAAGTATTCAAATTCATCAATTTTTAGGAATTTGTAACCTGGCTGTATTTCCAAGCTTAAAACCCGCTATGAACATGCTGGTGTACAATACTATATTTTGAATGAATTTTTTCACTGATTTTGTCATATTTAGGTAGAATTAGCTAAATTATACTGAACTGCAATGTTAAAGTATTCAAATTCATCAATTCTTAGGAATTTGTAACCTGGCTGTATTTCCAAGCTTAAAACGCGCTATGAACATGCTGGTGTACAGTACTATATTTTGAATGAATTTTTTCACTGATTTTTTCATATTTAGGTAGAATTAGCTAAATTATACTGAACTGCAATGTTAAAGTATTCAAATTCATCAATTTTTAGGAATTTGTAACCTGGCTGTATTTCCAAGCTTAAAACGCGCTATGAACATGCTAGGGTACAATGCAAAATTTTGAATGAATTTTTTTACTGGTTTTGTCATATTTAGGTAGAATTAGCTAAATTACACTGAACTGCAATGTTAAAGTATTCAAATTCATCAATTTTTAAAAATTTGTAACCAGGCTGTATTTCCAAGCTTAAAACGCGCTATGAACATGCTGGTGTACAGTAATATATTTTGAATGAATTTTTTCACTGATTTTGTCATATTTAGGTAGAATTAGCTAAATTATACTGAACTGCAATGTTAAAGTATTCAAATTCATCAATTTTTAAAAATTTGTAATCTGGCTGTATTTCAAGCAAAAAAACCAGAAGGGGGGGAAACAAATTTTGAATGAATTTTTTCACTGATTTTGTCATATTTAGTTAGAATTAGCTAAATTATACTGAACTGCAATGTTAAAGTATTCAAATTCATCCATGTTTAGATGTTTGTTACCTGGCTGCATTTCAAGGCTTAAAATGCAATATGAACATGCTGCTGTACAATTCTATATTTTGAATGAATTTTTTCGCTGATTTTGTTATGTTTAGGTAGAATTAACAAAATTATACTGAACTGAAATATTTAGTATTCAAATTCATCAATTTTTAGGAATTTGTAATCTGGCTGTATTTCCAAGCTTAAAAGATGCTATGAACATGCTGGTGTACAATTCTTATATTTTGAATGAATTTTTTCGCTGATTTTGTCATATTTAGGTAGAATTAGCTAAATTATACTGAACTGCAATGTTAAAGTATTCAAATTCATCAATTTTTAGGAATTTGTAACCTGGCTGTATTTCCAAGCTTAAAACGCGCTATGAACATGCTGGTGTACAATACTATATTTTGAATAAATTTTTTTGCTGATTTTGTCATATTTAGGTAGAATTAGCTAAATTATACTGAACTGCAATGTTAAAGTATTCAAATTCATCAATTTTTAGGAATTTGTAATCTGGCTGTATTTCCAAGCTTAAAACGCGCTTGGAACATGTTGGTGTACAATACTATATTTTGAATGAATTTTTTCGCTGATTTTGTCATATTTAGGTAGAATTAGCTAAATTATACTGAACTGCAATGTTAAAGTATTCAAATTCCTCAATTTTTAAAAATTTGTAACCTGGCTGTATTTCCAAGCTTAAAACAAGCTTTGAATATGCTGGTGTACAATACTATATTTTAAATGAATTTTTTTACTGGTTTTGTCATATTTAGGTAGAATTAGCTAAATTATACTGAACTGCAATGTTAAAGTATTCAAATTCATCAATTTTTAGGAATGTGTAATTTGGCTGTATTTCCAAGCTTAAAACGCGCTATGAACATGCTGGTGTACAATACTATATTTTGAATGAATTTTTTTACTGATTTTGTCATATTTAGGTAGAATTAGCTAAATTATACTGAACTGCAATGTTAAAGTATTCAAATTCATCAATTTTTAAAAATTTGTAACCAGGCTGTATTTCCAAGCTTAAAACGCGCTATGAACATGCTGGTGTACAATACTATATTTTGAATGAATTTTTTCACTGATTTTGTCATATTTAGGTAGAATTAGCTAAATTATACTGAACTGCAATGTTAAAGTATTCAAATTCATCAATTTTTAGAAATTTGTAACCTGGCTGTATTTCCAAGCTTAAAACGCGCTATGAACATGCTGGTGTACAATACTATATTTTGAATGAATTTTTTTACTGATTTTGTCATATTTAGGTAGAATTAGCTAAATTATACTGAACTGCAATGTTAAAGTATTCAAATTCATCAATTTTTAAAAATTTGTAACCTGGCTGTATTTCCAAGCTTAAAACGCGCTATGAACATGCTGGTGTACAATACTATATTTTTAATGAATTTTTTCACTGATTTTGTCATATTTTGGTAGAATTAGCTAAATTATACTGAACTGCAATGTTAAAGTATTCAAATTCATCAATTTTTAGGAATTTGTAACCTGGCTGTATTTCCAAGCTTAAAACTCGCTATGAACATGCTGGTGTACAGTACTATATTTTGAATGAAATTTTTTACTGATTTTGTCATATTTAGGTAGAATTAGCTAAATTATACTGAACTGCAATGTTAAAGTATTCAAATTCATCAATTTTTAGGAATTTGTAATTTGGCTGTATTTCCAAGCTTAAAACGCGCTATGAACATGCTGGTGTACAGTACTATATTTTGAATGAATTTTTTGACTGATTTTGTCATATTTAGGTAGAATTAGCTAAATTATACTGAACTGCGAATGTTAAAGTATTTAAATTCATCAATTTTTATGAATTTGTCACCTGGCTGTATTTCCAAGCTTAAAACGCGCTATGAACATGCTGGTGTACAATACTATATTTTGAATGAATTTTTTTACTGATTTTGTCATATTTAGGTAGAATTAGCTAAATTATACTGAACTACAATGTTAAAGTATTCAAATTCATCAATTGTATGGAATTTGTAATCTGGCTGTATTTCCAAAAAACCCAAGAGTGGGGGGGGAAAAAAAAAATTTTTGAATGAATTTTTTCACTGATTTTGTCATATTTAGGTAGAATTAGCTAAATTATACTGAACTGCAATGTTAAAGTATTCAAATTCATCAATTTTTAAAAATTTGTAACCAGGCTTCATTTCCAAGCTTAAAACGCGATATGAACATGCTGGTGTACAATACTATATTTTGAATGAATTTTTTCGCTGATTTTGTCATATTTAGGTAGAATTAGCTAAATCATACTGAACTGCAATGTTAAAGTATTCAAATTCATCAATTTTTAAAAATTTGTAACCTGGCTGTATTTCCAAGCTTAAAACGCGCTATGAACATGCTGGTGTACAATACTATATTTTGAATGAATTTTTTCGCTGATTTTGTCATATTTAGGTAGAATTAGCTAAATTATACTGAACTGCAATGTTAAAGTATTCAAATTCATCAATTTTTAGGAATTTGTAATCTGGCTGTATTTCCAAGCTTAAAACACGCTATGAACATGCTAGTGTACAATACTATATTTTGAATGAATGTTTTCGCTGATTTTGTCATATTTAGGTAGAATTAGCTAAATTATACTGAACTGCAATGTTAAAGTATTCAAATTCATCAATTTAATAAAATTTGTAATCTAGCTGTTTGAATGAATTTTTTCACTGATTTTGTTAAATTTAGTTAGAATTAGCTAAATTATACTGAACTGCAATGTTAAAGTATTCAAATTCATCAATATTATGGAATTTGTAATCTGGCTGTTTGAATGAATTTTTTCACTGATTTTGTCATATTTAGGTAGAATTAGCTAAATTATACTGAACTGCAATGTTAAAGTATTCAAATTCATCAATTTTTAGAAATTTGTAACCTGGCTGTATTTCCAAGCTTAAAACGCGCTATGAACATGCTGGTGTACAGTACTATATTTTGAATGAATTTTTTTACTGGTTTTGTCATATTTAGGTAAAATTAGCTAAATTATACTGAACTGCAATATTAAAGTATTCAAATTCATCAATTTTTAAAAATTTGTAACCAGGCTGTATTTCCAAGCTTAAAACGCGCTATGAACATGCTGGTGTACAGTAATATATTTTGAATGAATTTTTTCGCTGATTTTGTCATATTTCGGTAGAATTAGCTAAATTATACTGAACTGCAATGTTAAAGTATTCAAATTCATCAATTTTTAGGAATTTGTAACCTGGCTGTATTTCCAAGCTTAAAACGCGCTATGAACATGCTGGTGTACAATACTATATTTTGAATGAATTTTTTCACTGATTTTGTCATATTTAGGTGGAATTAGCTAAATTATACTGAACTGCAATGTTAAAGTATTCAAATTCATCAATTTTTAAAAATTTGTAACCTGGCTGTATTTCCAAGCTTAAAACGCGCTATGAACATGCTGGTGTACAATACTATATTTTGAATAATTTTTTTCGCTGATTTTGTCATATTTAGGTAGAATTAGCTAAATTATACTGAACTGCAATGTTAAAGTATTCAAATTCATCAATTTTTAGGAATTTGTAACCTGGCTGTATTTCCAAGCTTAAAACGCGCTATGAACATGCTGGTATACAATACTATATTTTGAATGAATTTTTTTCGCTGATTTTGTCATATTTAGGTGGAATTAGCTAAATTATACTGAACTGCAATGTTAAAGTATTCAAATTCATCAATTTTTAGGAATTTGTAACCTGGCTGTATTTCCAAGCTTAAAACGCGCTATGAACATGCTGGTGTACAATACTATATTTTGAATGATTTTTTTTACTGGTTTTGTCATATTTAGGTAAAATTAGCTAAATTATACTGAACTGCAATGTTAAAGTATTCAAATTCATCAATTTTTAAAAATTTGTAACCTGGCTGTATTTCCAAGCTTAAAACGCGCTATGAACATGCTGGTGTACAATATTATATTTTGAATGAATTTTTTCACTGATTTTGTCATATTTAGGTAGAATTACATAAATTATACTGAACTGCAATGTTAAAGTATTCAAATTGATCAATTTTTAGGAATTTGTAACCTGGCTGTATTTTGAGCTTGTTTGAATGAATTTTTTCACTGATTTTATCAAATTTAGTTAGAATTAGCTAAATTATACTGAACTGCAATGTTAAAGTATTCAAATTCATCAATTTTTAGAAATTTGTAACCTGGCTGCATTTCCAAGCTTAAAACGCGCTATGAACATGCTGGTGTACAATACTATATTTTGAATGAATTTTTTTACTGATTTTGTCATATTTAGGTAGAATTAGCTAAATTATACTGAACTGCAATGTTAAAGTATTCAAATTCATCAATTTTTAGGAATTTGTAACCTGGCTGTATTTCCAAGCTTAAATCGCGCTATGAAAATTTTAATGTACAATACAATATTTTGAATAATTTTTTACGCTGATTTTGTCATATTTCGGTAGAATTAGCTAAATTATACTGAACTGCAATGTTAAAGTATTCAAATTCATCAATTTTTAGGAATTTGTAACCTGGCTGTATTTCCAAGCTTAAATCGCGCTATGAAAATGTTAATGTACAATAAAATATTTTGAATGAATTTTTTCACTGATTTTGTCATATTTCGGTAGAATTAGCTAAATTATACTGAACTGCAATGTTAAAGTATTCAAATTCATCAATTTTTAGGAATTTGTAATTTGGCTGTATTTCCAAGCTTAAAACCCGCTATGAACATGCTGGTGTACAGTACTATATTTTGAATGAATTTTTTCACTGATTTTGTCATATTTCGGTAGAATTAGCTAAATTATACTGACCTGCAATGTTAAAGTATTCAAATTCATCAATTTTTAGGAATGTGTAATTTGGCTGTATTTCCAAGCTTAAAACCCGCTAAGACCATGCTGGTGTACAGTACTATATTTTGAATGAATTTTTTCACTGATTTTGTCATATTTAGGTAGAATTAGCTAAATTATACTGAACTGCAATGTTAAAGTATTCAAATTCATCAATTTTTAGGAATTTGTAACCTGGCTGTATTTCCAAGCTTAAAACGCGCTATGAACATGCTGGTGTACAATACTATATTTTGAATGAATTTTTTCACTGATTTTGTCATATTTAGGTAGAATTAGCTAAATTATACTGAACTGCAATGTTAAAGTATTCAAATTCATCAATTTTTAGGAATTTGTAACCTGGCTGTATTTCCAACTTAAAACGCGCTATGAACATGCTGGTGTACAATACTATATTTTGAATGAATTTTTTTGCTGATTTTGTCACATTTAGGTAGAATTAGCTAAATTATACTGAACTGCAATGTTAAAGTATTCAAATTCATCAATTTTTAGAAATTTGTAACCTGGCTGTATTTCCAAGCTTAAAACGCGCTATGAACGTGCTGGTGTACAATACTATATTTTGAATGAATTTTTTCGCTGATTTTGTCATATTTAGGTAGAATTAGCTAAATTATACTGAACTGCAATGTTAAAGTATTCAAATTCATCAATTTTTAGGAATTTGTAACCTGGCTGTATTTCCAAGCTTAAAAGGCGCTATGAACATGCTGGTGTACAATACTATATTTTGAATGAATTTTTTTGCTGATTTTGTCATATTTAGGTAGAATTAGCTAAATTATACTGAACTGCAATGTTAAAGTATTCAAATTCATCAATTTTTAGGAATTTGTAACCTGGCTGTATTTCCAAGCTTAAAACGCGCTATGAACATGCTGGTGTACAATACTATATTTTGAATGAATTTTTTCACTGATTTTGTCATATTTAGGTAGAATTAGCTAAATTATACTGAACTGCAATGTTAAAGTATTCAAATTCATCAATTTTTAGGAGTTTGTAATCTGGCTGTATTTCCAAGCTAAAAACACGCTATGAACATGCTAGTGTACAATACTATATTTTGAATGAATTTTTTTGCTGATTTTGTCATATTTAGGTAGAATTAGCTAAATTATACTGAACTGCAATGTTAAAGTATTCAAATTCATCAATTTTTAAAAATTTGTAACCTGGCTGTATTTCCAAGCTTAAAACGCGCTATGAACATGCTGGTGTACAATACTATATTTTGAATGAATTTTTTCACTGATTTTGTCATATTTAGGTAGAATTAGCTAAATTATACTGAACTGCAATGTTAAAGTATTCAAATTCATCAATTTTATAAAATTTGTAATCTGGCTGTTTGAATGAATTTTTTCACTGATTTTGTCATATTTAGGTAGAATTAGCTAAATTAGACTGAACTGCAATGTTAAAGTATTCAAATTCATCAATTTTTAAAAATTTGTAATTTGGCTGTATTTCCAAGCTTAAAACGCGCTATGAACATGCTGGTGTACAATACTATATTTTGAATGAATTTTTTCGCTGATTTTGTCATATTTAGGTAGAATTAGCTAAATTATACTGAACTGCAATGTTAAAGTATTCAAATTCATCAATTTTTAGGAATTTGTAACCTGGCTGTATTTCCAAGCTTAAAACGCGCTATGAACATGCTGGTGTACAATACTATATTTTGAATGAATTTTTTCGCTGATTTTGTCATATTTAGGTGGAATTAGCTAAATTATACTGAACTGCAATGTTAAAGTATTCAAATTCATCAATTTTTAAAAATTTGTAACCTGGCTGTATTTCCAAGCTTAAAACGCGCTATGAACATGCTGGTGTACAATACTATATTTTGAATGAATTTTTTGGCTGATTTTGTCATATTTAGGTAGAATTAGCTAAATTATACTGAACTGCAATGTTAAAGTATTCAAATTCATCAATTTTTAGAAATTTGTAATCTGGCTGTATTTCCAAGCTTAAAACGCGCTATGAAAATGCTGGTGTACAATACTATATTTTGAATGAATTTTTTCGCTGATTTTGTCATATTTAGGTAGAATTAGCTAAATTATACTGAACTGCAATGTTAAAGTATTCAAATTCATCAATTTTTAAAAATTTGTAACCAGGCTGTATTTCCAAGCTTAAAACTCGCTATGAACATGCTGGTGTACAGTACTATATTTTTAATGAATTTTTTCACTGATTTTGTCATATTTAGGTAGAATTAGCTAAATTATACTGAACTGCAATGTTAAAGTATTCAAATTCATCAATTTTTAGGAATTTGTAACCTGGCTGTATTTCCAAGCTTAAAAGGCGCTATGAACATGCTGGTGTACAATACTATATTTTGAATGAATTTTTTTGCTGATTTTGTCATATTTAGGTAGAATTAGCTAAATTATACTGAACTGCAATGTTAAAGTATTCAAATTCATCAATTTTTAAAAATTTGTAACCTGGCTGTATTTCCAAGCTTAAAACGCGCTATGAACATGCTGGTGTACAGTACTATATTTTGAATGAATTTTTTTACTGATTTTGTCATATTTAGGTAAAATGAGCTAAATTATACTGAACTGCAATGTTAAAGTATTCAAATTCATCAATTTTTAGGAATGTGTAATTTGGCTGTATTTCCAAGCTTAAAACGCGCTATGAACATGCTGGTGTACAATACTATATTTTGAATGAATTTTTTTACTGATTTTGTCATATTTAGGTAGAATTAGCTAAATTATACTGAACTGCAATGTTAAAGTATTCAAATTCATCAATTTTTAAAAATTTGTAACCAGGCTGTATTTCCAAGCTTAAAACGCGCTATGAACATACTGGTATACAGTAATATATTTTTAATGAATTTTTTCACTGATTTTGTCATATTTAGGTAGAATTAGCTAAATTATACTGAACTGCAATGTTAAAGTATTCAAATTCATCAATTTTTAAAAATTTGTAACCAGGCTGTATTTCCAAGCTTAAAACTCGCTATGAACATGCTGGTGTACAGTAATATATTTTTAATGAATTTTTTCACTGATTTTGTCATATTTAGGTAGAATTAGCTAAATTATACTGAACTGCAATGTTAAAGTATTCAAATTCATCAATTTTTAAAAATTTGTAACCAGGCTGTATTTCCAAGCTTAAAACGCGCTATGAACATGCAGGTGTACAATACTATATTTTGAATGAATTTTTTCACTGATTTTGTCATATTTAGGTAGAATTAGCTAAATTATACTGAACTGCAATGTTAAAGTATTCAAATTCATCAATTTTATGGAATTTGTAACCTGGCTGTATTTAGAATGAATTTTTTCGCTGATTTTGTATATTTAGGTAGAATTAGCTAAATTATACTGAACTGCAATGTTAAAGTATTCAAATTCATCAATATTATGGAATTTGTAATCTGGCTTTTGAATGAATTTTTTCACTGATTTTGTCATATTTAGTTAGAATTAGCTAAATTATACTGAACTGCAATGTTAAAGTATTCAAATTCATCAATTTTTAAAAATTTGTAACCAGGCTGTATTTCCAAGCTTAAAACGCGCTATGAACATGCTGGTGTACAATACTATATTTTGAATGAATTTTTTCACTGATTTTGTCATATTTAGGTAGAATTAGCAAAATTATACTGAACTGCAATGTTAAAGTATTCAAATTCATCAATTTTTAGGAATTTGTAACCTGGCTGTATTTCCAAGCTTAAAACGCGCTATGAACATGCTGGTGTACAATACTATATTTTGAATGAATTTTTTCACTGATTTTGTCATATTTAGGTAGAATTAGCTAAATTATACTGAACTGCAATGTTAAAGTATTCAAATTCATCAATTTTTAAAAATTTGTAACCTGGCTGTATTTCCAAGCTTAAAATGCGCTATGAACATGCTGGTGTACAATACTATATTTGAATGAATTTTTTCGCTGATTTTGTCATATTTAGGTAGAATTAGCTAAATTATACTGAACTGCAATGTTAAAGTATTCAAATTCATCAATTTTTAGGAATTTGTAACCTGGCTGTATTTCCAAGCTTAAAACGCGCTATGAACATGCTGGTGTACAATAATATATTTTGAATGAATTTTTTCACTGATTTTGTCATATTTAGGTAGAATTAGCTAAATTATACTGAACTGCAATGTTAAAGTATTCAAATTCATCAATTTTTAAAAATTTGTAACCTGGCTGTATTTCCAAGCTTAAAACGCGCTATGAACATGCTGGTGTACAATACTATATTTTGAATGAATTTTTTCGCTGATTTTGTCATATTTAGGTGGAATTAGCTAAATTATACTGAACTGCAATGTTAAAGTATTCAAATTCATCAATTTTTAAAAATTTGTAACCTGGCTGTATTTCCAAGCTTAAAACGCGCTATGAACATGCTGGTGTACAATACTATATTTTGAATGAATTTTTTCACTGATTTTGTCATATTTAGGTAGAATTAGCTAAATTATACTGAACTGCAATGTTAAAGTATTCAAATTCATCAATTTTTAGGAATTTGTAATCTGGCTGTATTTCCAAGCTTAAAACGCGCTATGAACATGCTGGTGTACAATACTATATTTTGAATGAATTTTTTTGCTGATTTTGTCATATTTAGGTAGAATTAGCTAAATTATACTGAACTGCAATGTTAAAGTATTCAAATTCATCAATTTTTAAAAATTTGTAACCTGGCTGTATTTCCAAGCTTAAAACGCGCTATGAACATGCTGGTGTACAATAATATATTTTGAATAAATTTTTTCACTGATTTTGTCATATTTCGGTAGAATTAGCTAAATTATACTGAACTGCAATGTTAAAGTATTCAAATTCATCAATTTTTATGAATTTGTCACCTGGCTGTATTTCCAAGCTTAAAATGCGCTATGAACATGCTGCTATACAGTAATATATTTTTAATGAATTTTTTCACTGATTTGTCATATTTAGGTAAAATTAGCTAAATTATACTGAACTGCAATGTTAAAGTATTCAAATTCATCAATTTTTAAAAATTTGTAACCAGGCTGTATTTCCAAGCTTAAAACGCGCTATGAACATGCTGGTGTACAATACTATATTTTGAATGAATTTTTTCACTGATTTTGTCATATTTAGGTAGAATTAGCTAAATTATACTGAACTGCAATGTTAAAGTATTCAAATTCATCAATTTTTAGGAATGTGTAATTTGGCTGTATTTCCAAGCTTAAAACGCGCTATGAACATGCTGGTGTACAATACTATATTTTGAATGAATTTTTTTACTGATTTTGTCATATTTAGGTAGAATTAGCTAAATTATACTGAACTGCAATGTTAAAGTATTCAAATTCATCAATTTTTAAAAATTTGTAACCTGGCTGTATTTCCAAGCTTAAAACGCGCTATGAACATGCTGGTGTACAATACTATATTTTGAATGAAATTTTTTACTGATTTTGTCATATTTAGGTAGAATTAGCTAAATTATACTGAACTGCAATGTTAAAGTATTCAAATTCATCAATTTTTAGGAATTTGTAATTTGGCTGTATTTCCAAGCTTAAAACCCCCTATGAAATGATCTTGTACAATACTATATTTTGAATGAATTTTTTCACTGATTTTGTCATATTTAGTTAGAATTAGCTAAATTATACTGAACTGCAATGTTAAAGTATTCAAATTCATCAATTTTTAGAAATTTGTTACCTGGCTGTATTTCCAAGCTTAAAACGCGCTATGAACATGCTGGTGTACAGTACTATATTTTGAATGAATTTTTTCACTGATTTTGTCATATTTAGGTAGAATTAGCTAAATTATACTGAACTGAAATGTTAAAGTATTCAAATTCATCAATTTTTAGGAATTTGTAATTTGGCTGTATTTCCAAGCTTAAAACCCGCTATGAACATGCTGGTGTACAATTCTATATTTTGCATGAATTTTTTCACTGATTTTGTCATATTTAGGTAGAATTAGCTAAATTATACTGAACTGCAATGTTAAAGTATTCAAATTCATCAATTTTTAAAAATTTGTAACCAGGCTGTATTTCCAAGCTTAAAACGCGCTATGAACATGCTGGTGTACAATACTATATTTTGAATGAATTTTTTTACTGATTTTGTCATATTTAGGTAGAATTAGCTAAATTATACTGAACTGCAATGTTAAAGTATTCAAATTCATCAATTTTTAAAAATTTGTAACCTGGCTGTATTTCCAAGCTTAAAACGCGCTATGAACATGCTGGTATACAGTAATATATTTTTAATGAATTTTTTACACTGATTTTGTCATATTTAGGTAAAATTAGCTAAATTATACTGAACTGCAATGTTAAAGTATTCAAATTCATCAATTTTTAAAAATTTGTAACCAGGCTTCATTTCCAAGCTTAAAACTCGCTATGAACATGCTGGTGTACAGTAATATATTTTTAATGAATTTTTTCACTGATTTTGTCATATTTAGGTAAAATTAGCTAAATTATACTGAACTGCAATGTTAAAGTATTCAAATTCATCAATTTTTAAAAATTTGTAACCTGGCTGTATTTCCAAGCTTAAAACGCGCTATGAACATGCTGGTGTACAATACTATATTTTGAATGAATTTTTTTACTGATTTTGTCATATTTAGGTGGAATTAGCTAAATTATACTGAACTGCAATGTTAAAGTATTCAAATTCATCAATTTTTAGGAATTTGTAATTTGGCTGTATTTCCAAGCTTAAAATTCGCTATGAACATGCTGGTGTACAATACTATATTTTGAATGAATTTTTTTACTGATTTTGTCATATTTAGGTAGAATTAGCTAAATTATACTGAACTGCAATGTTAAAGTATTCAAATTCATCAATTTTGAGAAATTTGTAACCTGGCTGTATTTCCAAGCTTAAAACGCGCTATGAATATGCTGCTGTACAATACTATATTTTGAATAATTTTTTTTGCTGATTTTGTCATATTTAGGTAGAATTAGCTAAATTATACTGAACTGCAATGTTAAAGTATTCAAATTCATCAATTTTTAGGAATTTGTAACCTGGCTGTATTTCCAAGCTTAAAAGACGCTATGAACATGCTGGTGTACAATACTATATTTTGAATGAATTTTTTTGCTGATTTTGTCATATTTAGGTAGAATTAGCTAAATTATACTGAACTGCAATGTTAAAGTATTCAAATTCATCAATTTTTAGAAATTTGTAACCTGGCTGTATTTCCAAGCTTAAAACGCGCTATGAACATGCTGGTGTACAATACTATATTTTGAATGAATTTTTTTACTGATTTTGTCATATTTAGGTAGAATTAGCTAAATTATACTGAACTGCAATGTTAAAGTATTCAAATTCATCAATTTTTAATAATTTGTAACCTGGCTGTATTTCCAAGCTTAAAACGCGCTATGAGCATGCTGGTGTACAATACTATATTTTGAATAAATTTTTTTGCTGATTTTGTCATATTTATGTGGAATTAGCTAAATTATACTGAACTGCAATGTTAAAGTATTCAAATTCATCAATTTTTAAAAATTTGTAACCTGGCTGTATTTCCAAGCTTAAAACTCGCTATGAACATGCTGGTGTACAATACTATATTTTGAATGAATTTTTTCACTGATTTTGTCATATTTAGGTAGAATTAGCTAAATTATACTGAACTGCAATGTTAAAGTATTCAAATTCATCAATTTTTAGGAATTTGTAACCTGGCTGTATTTCCAAGCTTAAAACGCGCTATGAACATGCTGGTGTACAATAATATATTTTGAATGAATTTTTTGACTGATTTTGTCATATTTTAATAGAATTAGCTAAATTATACTGAACTGCAATGTTAAAGTATTCAAATTCATCAATTTTTAGGAATTTGTAATTTGGCTGTATTTCCAAGCTTAAAACGCGCTATGAACATGCTGGTATACAGTAATATATTTTTAATGAATTTTTTCACTGATTTTGTTATATTTAGGTAGAATTAGCTAAATTATACTGAACTGCAATGTTAAAGTATTCAAATTCATCAATTTTTAGGAATTTGTAATCTGGCTGTTTGAATGAATTTTTTCACTGATTTTGTTATATTTAGTTAGAATTAGCTAAATTATACAGAACTGCAATGTTAAAGTATTCAAATTCATCAATATTATGGAATTTGTAATCTGGCTGTTTGAATGAATTTTTTCACTGGTTTTGTCATATTTAGGTAGAATTAGCTAAATTATACTGAACTGCAATGTTAAAGTATTCAAATTCATCCATTTTTAAAAATTTGTAACCAGGCTTCATTTCCAAGCTTAAAACGCGCTATGAACATGCTGGTATACAGTACTATATTTTGAATGAATTTTTTTACTGATTTTGTCATATTTAGGTAAAATTAGCTAAATTATACTGAACTGCAAAGTTAAAGTATTCAAATTCATCAATTTTTAGGAATTTGTAACCTGGCTGTATTTCCAAGCTTAAAACGCGCTATGAACATGCTGGTGTACAGTACTATATTTTGAATGAATTTTTTTACTGATTTTGTCATATTTAGGTAGAATTAGCTAAATTATACTGAACTGCAATGTTCAAGTATTCAAATTCATCAATTTTTAGGAATTTGTAATCTGGCTGTATTTCCAAGCTTAAAAGACGCTATGAACATGCTGGTGTACAATACTATATTTTGAATGAATTTTTTCGCTGATTTTGTCATATTTGGGTAGAATTAGCTAAATCATACTGAACTGCAATGTTAAAGTATTCAAATTCATCAATTTTTAGGAATTTGTAACCTGGCTGTATTTCCAAGCTTAAAATGCGCTATGAACATGCTGGTGTACAATGCTATATTTGAATGAATTTTTTCGCTGATTTTGTCATATTTAGGTAGAATTAGCTAAATTATACTGAACTGCAATGTTAAAGTATTCAAATTCATCAATTTTTTGGAATTTATAATCTGGCTGTATTACCAAGCTTAAATCGCGCTATGAACATATTTGTGTACAATACAATATTTTGAATATTTGTTTGCTGATTTTGTCATATTTAAGTAGAATTAGGTTAATTACACTGAACTGCAATGTTAATGTATTCAAATTCATCAATTTTTAAAAATTTGTAATCTGGCTGTATTTCCAAGCTTAAAAGACGCTATGAACATGCTGGTGTACAATAATGATATTTTGAATGAATTTTTTCGCTGATTTTGTCATATTTAGGTGGAATTAGCTAAATCATACTGAACTGCAAAGTTAAAGTATTCAAATTCATCAATTTTTAAAAATTTGTAACCTGGCTGTATTTCCAAGCTTAAAACGCGCTATGAACATGTTGGTGTACAATACAATATTGTGAATAATTTTTTACGCTGATTTTGTCATACTTAGGTAGAATTAGCTAATTTATACTGAACTGCAATGTTAAAGTATTCAAATTCATCAATTTTTAGTAATTTGTACACTGGCTGTACTTCCAAGGTTAAAACATGCTATGAACATGCTGGTTTACAATACTTATATTTTGAATGAATTTTTTTGCTGATTTTGTCATATTTAGGTGGAATTAGTTAAATCATACTGACCTGCAATATTAAAATAGTCAAATTCATCAATTTTTGGAATTTATAATCTGGCTGTATTTCCAAGCTTAAATCGCGCTATGAACATGTTTGTGTACAATACAATATTTTGAATATATTTTTGCTGATTTTGTCATATTTAAACTGAATTAGGTAAATTACACTGTACTGCAATGTTAAAGTATTCAAATTGATCAATTTTTAGGAATGTGTAACCTGGCTGTATTTCCAACCTCTAATTACGCTATAAACATGCTGGTATACAATACTTATATTTTGAATGAATTTTTTCCCTGATTATGTCATATTTAGGTGGAATTAGTTAAATCATACTGAACTGCAATGTTAAAGTATTCAAATTTTTCAATTCTTAGGAATTTGTAACCTGGCTGAATTTCCAGGCTTAAAACTGCGATACGAATATGCTGGTGTATAATACTAAATTTTGAATGAATTTTTTCACTGATTTTTTCATATTTAGATAGAATTAGCTAAATTATTCTGCACTGCAATGTTAAAGTATTCAAATTCATCAATTTTATGGAATTTGTAATCTGGCTGCATTAACAAGCTTTAATCACGCTATTTACATGTAGGGTACAATGCAAAATTTTGAAAATTTTTTTTGCTGATTTTGTCATATTTAGGTAGAATTAGGTAAATTACACTGAACTGCAATGTTAATGTATTCAAAGTCATCAACTTTTAAAAATTTGTAACCTGGCTGTATTTCCAATCTTAAATCGAGCTGTGAACATGCTGGTGTACAATACTATATTTTGAATAAATTTTTTCACTGATTTTGTCATATTTAGATAGAATTAGCTAAATTATACTGAACTGCAATGTTAAAGTATTCAAATTCATCAATTTTATAAAATTTGTAATCTGGCTGTTTGAATGAATTTTTTCACTGATTTTGTCATATTTAGTCAGAATTAGCTAAATTAGACTGAACTGCAATATTAAAGTATTCAAATTCATCCATGTTTAGATGTTTGTTACCTGGCTGCATTTCAAGGCTTAAAATGCAATATGAACATGCTGCTGTACAATTCTATATTTTCAATGAATTTTTTCGCTGATTTTTTTATGTTTAGGTAGAATTAACAAAATTATACTGAACTGAAATATTTAGTATTCAAGTTCATCAATTTTTAGGAATTTGTAATCTGGCTGTATTTCCAAGCTTAAAAGATGCTATGAACATGCTGGTGTACAATTCTTATATTTTGAATGAATTTTTTCGCTGATTTTGTCTTATTTATGTGGAATTAGCTAAATCATACTGAACTGCAATGTTAAAGTATTCAAATTGATCAATTTTTAGGAATTTGTAACCTGGCTGTATTTCCAAGCTTAAAACGCGCTATGAACATGCTGGTGTACCATGCTATATTTGAATAAATTTTTTGGCTGATTTTGTCATATTTAGGTAGAATTAGCTAAATTATACTGAACTGCAATGGTAATGTATTCACATTCATCAATTTTTTGGAATTTATAATCTGGCTGTATTTCCAAGCTTAAATCGCGCTATGAAAATGTTGGTGTACAATACAATATTTTGAATAATTTTTTACGCTGATTTTGTCATATTTCGGTAAGATTAGCTTAATTATTGTGAACTGCAATGCTAAAGTATTCAAATTCCTCAATTTTTAAAAATTTGTAACCTGGCTGAATTTCCAGGCTTAAAACTCGCTACGAACATGCTGGTGTACAATGCTATATTTGAATGAATTTTTTCGCTGATTTTGTCATATTTAGGTAGAATTAGCTAAATTATACTGAACTGCAATGTTAAAGTATTCAAATTCCTCAATTCTTAGGAATTTGTAACCTGGCTGAATTTCCAGGCTTAAAAGACGCTATGAACATGCTGGTGTACAATACTTATATTTTGAATAAATTTTTTTGCTAATTTTGTCATATTTAGATGGAATTAGCTAAATCATACTGAACTGCAATGCTAAAGTATTCAAATTCATCAATTTTATGGGATTTGTAATCTGGCTGTATTACAAAGCTTAAAATTCGCTATGAACATGCAGGGTACAATGCTATATTTGAATGAATTTTTTCGCTGATTTTGTCATATTTAGTTAGAATTAGCTAAATTATACTGAACTGCAATGTTAAAGTATTCAAATTCATCCATTTTTAGATGTTTGTAACCTGGCTGCATTTCAAGGCTTAAAATGCACTATGAATACGCTGCTGTACAATTCTGTATTTTGAATGAATTTTTTTGCTGATTTTGTCATGTTCAGGTAGAATTGACAAAATTATACTGAACTGCAATATTCAAGTTTTCAAATTCATCAATTTTTAGGAATTTGTAATCTGGCTGTATTTCCAAGCTTAAATCGCGCTATGAACATATTTGTGTACAATACAATATTTTGAATATTTGTTTGCTGATTTTGTCATATTTAGGTTGAATTAGGTAAATTACACTGAACTGCAATGTATATGTATTCAAATTCATCAATTTTTAATAATTTGTAATCTGGCTGTATTACCAAGCTTAAAAGACGCTATGAACATGCTGGTGTACAATACTTATATTTTGAATGAATTTTTTCGCTGATTTTGTCATATTTTTGTGGAATTAGCTAAATCATACTGAAGTGCAATGTTAAAGTATTCAAATTCACCAATTTTTAGGAATTTGTAACCTGGCTCAATTTCCAGGCTTAAAACTCGCTACGAACATGCTGGTGTACAATACGATATTTTGAATGAATTTTTTCGCTGATTTTTTCATATTTAGTTAGAATTAGCTAAATTATACTGAACTGCAATGTTAAAGTATTCAAATTCATCAATTTTATGGAATTTGTAATCTGGCTGTATTACCAACCTTTAATCACGCTATGAACATGCAGGGTACAATACAATATTTTGAATAAATTTTTTGACTGATTTTGTCATATTTTAATAGAATTAGCTAAATTATACTGTAGTGCAATATTAAAGTATTCAAATTCATCAATTTTTAGGAATTTGTAACCTGGCTGTATTTCCAAGCTTAAAACGCGCTATGAACATGAAGGGTACAATGCTATATTTGAATGAATTTTTTCACAGATTAAGTTATATTTAGGTAGAATTAGCTAAATTATACTGAACTACAATGTTAAAGTATTCAAATTCATCAATTTTATGGAATTTGTAATCGGGCTGTTTGAATGAATTTTTTCACTGATTTTGTTATATTTAGTTAGAATTAGCTAAATTATACAGAACTGCAATGTTAAAGTATTCAAATTCATCAATATTATGGAATTTGTAATCTGGCTGTTTGAATGAATTTTTTCACTGATTTTGTCATATTTAGTTAGAGTTAGCTAAATTATACTGAACTTCAATGTTAAAGTATTCAAATTCATCCATTTTTAGATGTTTGTAACCTGGCTGCATTTCAAGTCTTAAAATGCACTATGAACATGCTGGTGTACAATACTTATATTTTGAATGAATTTTTTCGCTCATTTTGTAATATTTAGGAGTAATTAGCTAAATCATACTGAACTGCAAAGTCAAAGTATTCAAATTCATCAATTTTTAGGAATTTGTAACCTGGCTGTATTTCCAAGCTTAAAATGCGCTATGAACATGCTGGTGTACAATGCTATATTTGAATGAATTTTTTCACCGATTTTGTCATATTTAGGTAGAATTAGCTAAATTATACTGAACTGCAAAGGTAAAGTATTCACATTCATCAATTTTTTGGAATTTATAATCTGGCTGTATTTCCAAGCTTAAATCGCGCTATGAAAATGTTGGTGTACAATACAATATTTTGAATAATTTTTTACGCTGATTTTGTCATATTTCGGTAAGATTAGCTTAATTATAGTGAACTGCAATGCTAAAGTATTCAAATTCCTCAATTTTTAAAAATTTGTAACCTGGCTGAATTTCCAGGCTTAAAACTCGCTACAAACATGCTGGTGTACAATACTATATTTTGAATGAATTTTTTCGCTGATTTTTTCATGTTTAGGTAGAATTGACAAAATTATACTGAACTGCAATATTCAAGTTTACAAATTCATCAATTTTTAGGAAATTGTAATCTGGCTGTATTTCCAAGCTTAAAAGACGATATGTACATGCTGGTGTACAATACTTATATTTTGAATGAATTTTTTCGCTGATTTTGTCATATTTGGGTGGAATTAGCTAAATCATACTGAACTATAATGTTAAAGTATTCAAATTCATCAATTTTTAGGAATTTGTAACCTGGCTGTATTTCCAAGCTTAAAATGCGCTATGAACATGCTGGTGTACAATGCTATATTTGAATGAATTTTTTCGCTGATTTTGTCATATTTAGGTAGAATTAGCTAAATTATACTGAACTGCAATGTTAAAGTATTCAAATTCATCAATTTTTTGGAATTTATAAATTGGCTGTATTACCAAGCTTAAATCGCGCTATGAACATATTTGTGTACAATACAATATTTTGAATATTCGTTTGCTGATTTTGTCATATTTAAGTAGAATTAGGTAAATTACAGTGAACTGCAATGTTAATGTATTCAAATCCATCAATTTTTTAAAAATTTGTAACCTGGCTGTATTTCCAAGCTTAAATCGCGCTATGAACATGTTGGTGTACAATACAATATTGTGAATAATTTTTTACGCTGATTTTGTCATACTTAGGTAGAATTCGCTAAATTATACTGAACTGCAATGATACAGTATTCTAATTCATCAATTTTATGGAATTTGTAATCTGCCTGTATTACCAATCTTTAATCACGCTATGAACATGCAGGGTACAATACAATATTTTGAATAAATTTTTTGACTGATTTTGTCATATTTTAATAGAATTAGCTAAATTATACTGAAGTGCAATATTAAAGTATTCAAATTCATCAATTTTTAGGAATTTGTAACCTGGCTGTATTTCAGAGCTTAAAACGTGCTATCAACATGCTGTTGTACAATACTATATTTTGAATGAATATTTTTGCTGATTTTGTCATATTTAGGTAAAAGTAGCTAAATTATAGTGAACTGCAATGCTAATGTATTAAAATTGCTCAATTTTTAAGAATTTGTAACCTGGCTGAATTTCCAACCTTAACAATACTATATTTTGAATGAAATTTTTTGCTGATTTTGTTACATTTACATAGAATTATCTAAATTATACTGTACTGCAATGTTAAAGTATTCAAATTCATCAATTTTTAGGAATTTGTAACCTGGCTGTATTTCCAATCTTAAATCGAGCTGTGAACATGCTGGTGTACAATACTATATTTTGAATGAATGTTTTCACTGATTTTGTCATATTTAGATAGAATTAGCTAAATTATACTGAACTGCAATGTTAAAGTATTCAAATTCATCAATTTTATGGAATTTGTAATCTGGCTGTTTGAATGAATTTTTTCACTGATTTTGTCATATTTAGTTAGAATTAGCTAAATTAGACTGAATTGTAATGTTAAAGTATTCAAATTCATCCATTTTTAGATGTTTCTAACCTGGCTGCATTTCAAGGCTTAAAATGCAATATGAAAACGCTGCTGTCCAATTCTATATTTTGAATGAATTTTTTCACTGATTTTGTCATATTTAGGTAGAATTAACAAAATTATACTGAACTGTAATATTCAAGTATTCAAATTCATCACTTTTTAGGAATTTGTAATCTGGCTGTATTTCCAAGCTTAAAAGACGCTATGAACATGCTGGTGTACAATACTTATATTTTGAATGAATTTTTTCGCTGATTTTGTCATATTTTTGTGGAATTAGCTAAATTATACTGAACTGCAATGTTAAAGTATTCAAATTCATCAATTTTTTGTAATTTATAATCTGGCTGTATTTCCAAGCTTAAATCGCGCTATGAAAATGTTGGTGTACAATACAATATTTTGAATAATTTTTTATGCTGATTTGTCATATTTCGGTACAATTAGATTAATTATAGTGAACTGCAATGCTAAAGTATTCAAATTCCTCAAAGTTTTAAAAATTTGTAACCTGCCTGAATTTGCAGGTTTAAAACTTGCTACGAACATGCTGGTGTACAATACTATATTTTGAATTTATTTTTTCGCTGATTTTTTCATATTTAGTTAGAATTAGCTAAATTATACTGAACTGCAATGTTAAAGTATTCAAATTCATCAATTTTATGGAATTTGTAATCTGGCTGTATTACCAATCTTTAATCACGCTATGAACATGCAGGGTACAATACAATGTTTTGATTAAATTTTTTGACTGATTTTGTCTATTTTAATAGGATTAGCTAAATTATACTGAACTGCAATGTTAAAGTATTCAAATTCATCAATTTTTAGGAATTTGTAACTTGGCTGTATTTCCAAGCATAAAACGCGCTATGAACATGCAGGGTACAATGCTATATTTGAATGAATTTTTTCACTGATTTTGTCATATTTAGGTAGAATTAGGTAAATTATACTGAACTGCAAAGTTAAAGTATTCAAATTCATCAATTTTATGTAATCAGGCTGTTTGAATGAATTTTTCACTGATTTTGTCATATTTAATTAGAATTAGCTAAATTATACTGAACTGCAATGTTAAAGTATTCAAATTCATCCATTTTTAGATGTTTGTATCCTTGCTGCATTTCAATGCTTAAAATGCACTATGAACACGCTGCTGTACAATTCTATATTTTGAATGAATTTTTTCGCTGATATTGTCATGTTTAGATAGAATTAACAAAATTATACTGAACTGCAATATTCAAGTTTTCAAATTCATCAATTTTTAAAAATTTGTAATCTGGCTGTATTTCCAAGCTGAAAAGACGCTATGAACATGCTGGTGTACAATACTTATATTTTGAATGAATTTTTTCACTGATTTTGTCATATATTAATGGAATTAGCAAAATGACACTGAACTGCAAAGTTCAAGTATTCAAATTCATCAATTTTATGGAAAATGTAATCTGCCTGTTTGAATGAATTTTTTCACTGATTTTGTTATATTTATTTAGAATTAGCTAAATTATACTGAATTGCAATGTTAAAGTATTCAAATTCATCAATATTATGTAATTTGTAATCTGGCTGTTTGAATGAATTTTTTCACTGATTTTGTCATATTTAGTTAGAATTAGCTAAATTATACTGAACTGCAATGTTAAATAAAGTATTCAAATTCATCCATTTTTAGATTTTTCTAACCTGGTGGCATTTCAAGGCTTAAAATGCACTATGAACACGCTGCTGTACAATTCTATATTTTGAATGTATTTTTTCGCTGATTTTGTCATGTTTAGGTAGAATTAACAAAATTATACTGAACTGCAATATTCAAGTTTTCAAATTCATCAATTTTTAAAAATTTGTAATCTGGCTGTATTTCCAAGCTTAAAAGACGCTATGAACATGCTGGTGTACAATACTTATATTTTGAATGAATTTTTTCGCTGATTTTGTCATATTTTTGTGGAATTAGCTAAATCATACTGAACTGCAATGATAAAGTCTTCAACTTCATCAATTTTTAGGAATTTGTATCCTGGCTGTATTTCCAAGCTTAAAACGCGCTATGACCATGCTGGTGTACAATACTTATATTTTGAATGAATTTTTCGCTTATTATGTCACATTTAGGTAGAATTAGCTAAATTATACTGAACTGCAAAGTTGAAGTATTCAAATTCATCAATTTTATGGAATTTGTAATCTGGCTGTTTAAATGAATTTTTGACTGATTTTTTCATATTTAATTAGAATTAGCTAAATTATACTGAACTGCAATGTTAAAGTATTCAAATTCATCCATTTTTAGATGTTTGTAACCTTGCTGCATTTCAAGGCTTAAAAGGCACTATGAACACGCTGCTGTACAATTCTATATTTTGAATGAATTTTTTCGCTGATTTCGTCATGTTTAGGTAGAATTAACAAAATTATACTGAACTGCAATATTCAAGTATTCAAATTCATCAATTTTTAGGAATTTGTAACCTGGCTGTATTTCCAAGCTTAAAATGCGCTATGAACATCCTGGTGTACAATGCTATATTTGAATGAATTTTTTCACTGATTTTGTCATATTTAGGTAGAATTAGCTAAATTATACTGAACTGCAATGTTAAAGTATTCAAATTCATCAATTTTTTGGAATTTATAATCTGGCTGTATTAGCAAGCTTAAATCGCGCTATGAACATATTTGTGTACAATACAATATTTTGAATATTTGTTTGCTGATTTTGTCATATTTAGGGAGAATTAGGTAAATTACACTGAACTGCAATGTTAATGTATTCAAATTCATAAATTTTTAAAAATTTGTAATCTGGTTATATTTCCAAGCTATGAACATGCTGGTGTACAATTTTTATATTTTGAATGAATTTTTTCGCAGATTTTGTCATATTTTTGTGGAATTAGCTAAATCATACTGAACTGCAATGTTAAAGTATTCAAATTCATCAATTTTTAGGAATTTGTAACCTGGCTATATTTCCAAGTTTAAAACCTGCTATTAACATGCTGCTGTACAATGCTATATTTGAATGAATTTTTTCACTGATTTTGTCATATTCAGTTAGAATTACCTAAATCATACTAAACTGCAATGTTAAAGTATTCAAATTCCTCAATTTTTGGAATTTATAATCTGGTTGTATTTCCAAGCTTAAATCGCGCTATGAACATGGTGGTGTACAATACAATATTTTGAATAATATTTTATGCTGATTTTGTCATATTTCAGTACAATTGGCTTAATAATAGTGAACTGCAATGCTAAAGTATTCAAACTCCTCAATTTTTAAAAATTTGTAACCTGGCTGAATTTCCAGGCTTAAAACTTGCTACGAAGATGCTGGTGTACAATACTATATTTTGAATAAATTTTTTTGCTGATTTTTTCATATTTAGATAGAATTAGCTGAATTATACTGAACTGCAATGTTAAAGTATTCAAATTCATCAATTATACGGAATTTGTAATCTGGCTGTATTCCCAAGCTTTATTCACGCGATGAACATGCAGGGTACAATACAATATTTTGAATAAATTTTTTGACTGATTTTGTCATATTTTAATTGAATTAGCTAAATTA
Source organism: Epiperipatus broadwayi (assembly GCA_028023455.1). Classification (NCBI taxonomy): domain Eukaryota; kingdom Metazoa; phylum Onychophora; class Udeonychophora; order Euonychophora; family Peripatidae; genus Epiperipatus; species Epiperipatus broadwayi. The sequence continues at coordinate 13,512,008 of JAQFVV010000019.1, forward strand.
TACTAAACTGCAATGTTAAAGTATTCAAATTCATCAATTTTATGGAATTTGTAATCGGGCTGTATTTCCAAGCTTAAAAGATGCTATGAACGTGCTGGGGTACAATACTTATAATTTGAATGAATTTTTTCGCTGATTTTTTCATATTTAGATGGAATTAGCTAAATCATACTGAACTGCAATGTTAAAGTATTCAAATTCCTCAATTCTTAGGAATTTGTAACCTGGCTGAATTTTCAGGCTTAAAACTGTGATACGAACATGCTGGTATACAATACTATATTTTGAATGAATTTTTTCACTGATTTTTTCATATTTAGATAGAATTAGCTAAATTATCCTGAACTGCAATGTTAAAGTATTCAAATTCATCAATTTTATGGAATTTCTAATCTGGCTGCATTAACAAGCTTTAATCACGCTATGTACATGTAGGGTACAATGCAAAATTTGGAATATTTTTTTGCTGATTTTGTCATATTTAGATAGAATTAGCTAAATTATACTGAACTGCAATATTAGTATTCAAATTCATCCATGTTTAGATGTTTGTTACCTGGCTACCTTTCAAGGCTTAAAATGCAATATGAACACGCTGCTGTACAATTCTATATTTTGAATGAATTTTTTTGTGATTTTGTCATGTTTAGGTAGAATTAACAAAATTATACTGAACTGAAATATTTAGTATTCAAATTCATCAATTTTTAGGAATTTGTAATCTGGCTGTATTTGCAAGCTTAAAAGACGCTATGAACATGCTGGTGTACAATTCTTATATTTTGAATGAATTTTTTCGCTGATTTTGTCTTATTTATGTGGAATTAGCTAAATCATACTGAACTGCAATGTTAAAGTATTCAAATTGATCAATTTTTTGAAAATTGTAACCTGGCTGTATTTCCAAGCTTAAAACGAGCTATGAACATGCTGGTGTACCATGCTATATTTGAATAAATTTTTTCGCTGATTTTGTCATATTTAGGTAGAATTAGCTAAATTATACTGAACTGCAATGGTAATGTATTCACATTCATCAATTTTTTGGAATTTATAATCTGGCTGTATTTCCAAGCTTAAATCGCGCTATGAAAATGTTGGTGTACAATACAATATTTTGAATAATTTTTTACGCTGATTTTGTCATATTTCAGTAATATTAGCTTAATTATTGTGAACTGCAATGCAAAAGTATTCAAATTCCTCAATTTTTAAAAATTTGTAACCTGGCTGAATTTTTAGGTTTAAAACTCGCTACGAACATGCTGGTGTACAATACTATATTTTGAATGAATTTTTTCGCTGATTTTTTCATATTTAGTTAGAATTCGCTAAATTATACTGAACTGCAATGATACAGTATTCAAATTCATCAATTTTATGGAATTTGTAATCTGGCTGTATTACCAATCTTTAATCACGCTATGAACATGCAGGGTACAATACAATATTTTTAATAAATTTTTTGACTGATTTTGTCATATTTTAATAGAATTAGCTAAATTATACTGAAGTGCAATATTAAAGTATTCAAATTCATCAATTTTTAGGAATTTGTAACCTGGCTGTATTTCAGAGCTTAAAACGTGCTATGAACATGCTGTTGTACAATACTATATTTTGAATGAATATTTTTGCTGATTTTGTCATATTTAGGTAAAAGTAGCTAAATTATAGTGAACTGCAATGCTAATGTATTAAAATTGCTCAATTTTTAAGAATTTGTAACCTGGCTGAATTTCCAACCTTAACAATACTATATTTTGAATGAAATTTTTTGCTGATTTTGTCACATTTACATAGAATTAGCTAAATTATACTGTACTGCAATGTTAAAGGATTCAAATTCATCAATTTTTAGGAATGTGTAATTTGGCTGTATTTCCAAGCTTAAAACCCGCTAAGACCATGCTGGTGTACAGTACTATATTTTGAATGAATTTTTTTACTGGTTTTGTCATATTTAGGTAGAATTAGCTAAATTATACTCAACTGCAATGTTAAAGTATTCAAATTCATCAATTTTATGGAATTTGTAATCTGGCTGTTTGAATAAATTTTTTCACTGATTTTGTCATATTTAGTTAGAATTAGCTAAATTAGACTGAATTGCAATGTTAAAGTATTCAAATTCATCCATTTTTAGAAGTTTGTATCCTTGCTGCATTTCAATGCTTAAAATGCACTATGAACATGCTGCTGTACAATTCTATATTTTGAATGAATTTTTTCGCTGATATTGTCATGTTTAGGTAGAATTAACAAAATTGTATTCAAGTATTCAAATTCATCAATTTTTAGGAATTTGTAGTCTGGCTGTATTTCCAAGCTTAAATCGAGCTGTGAACATGCTGGTGTACAATACTATATTTTTAATGAATTTTTTCGCTGATTTTGTCATATTTAAATGGAATTAGCAAAATGACACTGAACTGCAAAGTTCAAGTATTCAAATTCATCAATTTTATGGAAAATGTAATCTGGCTGTTTGAATGAATTTTTTCACTGATTTTGTTATATTTATTTAGAATTAGCTAAATTATACTGAACTGCAATGTTAAAGTATTCAAATTCATCAATATTATGTAATTTGTAATCTGGCTGTTTGAATGTATTTTCTCACTGATTTTGTCATATTTAGTTAGAATTAGCTAAATTATACTGAACTGCAATGTTAAAGTATTCAAATTCATCAATTTTTAGATGTTTGTAACCTGGCTGCATTTCAAGGCTTAAAATGCACTATGAACACGCTGCTGTACAATTCTATATTTTGAATGAATTTTTTCGCTGATTTTGTCATGTTTAGGTAGAATTAACAAAATTATACTAAACTGCAATATTCAAATATTCAAATTCATGAATTTTTAGGAATTTGTAATCGGGCTGTATTTCCAAGCTTAAAAGAAGCTATGAACATGCTGGTGAACAATACTTATATTTTGAATGAATTTTTTCACTGATTTTGTCATATTTTTGTGGAATTAGATTAATTATAGTGAACTGCAATGCTAAAGTATTGAAAATTTTCAATTTTTAAAAATTTGTAACCTGCCTGAATTTCCAGGTTGAAAACTCGCTACGAACATGCTGGTGTACAATGCTATATTTGAATGAATTTTTTCGCTGATTTTTTCATATTTAGTTAGAATTAGCTAAATTATACTGAACTGCAATGTTAAAGTATTCAAATTCATCAATTTTATGGAATTTGTAATCTGGCTGTATTACCAATCTTTAATCACGCTATGAACATGCAGAGTACAATACAATGTTTTAAATAAAATTTTGACTGATTTTGTCATATTTTAATAGGATTAGGTAAATTATACTGAACTGCAATGTTAAAGTATTCAAATTCATCAATTTTTAGGAATTTGTAACCTGGCTGTATTTCCAAGCATAAAACGCGCTATGGTCATGCAGGGTACAATGCTATATTTGAATGAATTTTTTCGCTGATTTTGTCATATGTAGGTAGAATTAGCTAAATTATACTGAACTGCAAAGTTCAAGTATTCAAATTCATCAATTTTATGGAAAATGTAATCTGGCTGTTTGAATGAATTTTTTCACTGATTTTGTTATATTTATTTAGAATTAGCTAAATTATACTGAACTGCAATGTTAAAGTATTCAAATTCATCAATATTATGTAATTTGTAATCTGTCTGTTTGAATGAATTTTTTCACTGATTTTGTCATATTTAGTTAGAATTAGCTAAATTATAATGAACTGCAATGTTAAAGTATTCATCCATTTTTAGATGTTTGTAAACTGGCTGCATTTCAAGGCTTAAAATGCACAATGAACACGCTGCTGTACAATTCTATATTTTGAATGAATTTTTTCACTGATTTGTCTTGTTTAAATAGAATTAAAAAAATTATACTGAACTGCAATATTCTAGTATTCAAATTCATCAATTTTTAGGAATTTATAATCTGGCTGTATTTCCAAGCTTAAATCGCGCTATGAACATGTTTGTGTACAATACAATATTTTGAATATTTTTTTTGCTGATTTTGTCATATTTAGGTAGAATTAGATAAATTACACTGAACTGCAATGTTAATGTATTCAAATTCATCAATTTTTAGGAATATGTAACCTGGCTGTATTTAAAAGCTTAAAACGCGGTGTACAATACTATATTTTGAAAAAATTTTTTTCACTGCATTTGTCATATTTATGTAGAATTAGCTAAATTATACTGAACTGCAATGTTAAAGTATTCAAAGTCATCAACTTTTAGAAATTTGTAAACTGGCTGTATTTCAGAGCTTAAAACGTGCTATGAACAGGCTGTTGTACAATACTACATTTTGAATAATTTTTTACGCTGAATTTGTCATATTTCGGTACAATTAGATTAATTATAGTGAACTGCAATGCTAAAGTATTCAAATTTCTCAATTTTTAAAAATTTCTAACCTGCCTGAATTTCCAGCTTTCAAACTCGCTACGGACATGCTGGTGTACAATCCTATATTTCGAATGAATTATTTCGCTGATTTTTTCATATTTAGTTAGAATTAGCTAAATTTTACTGAACTGCAATGTTAAAGTATTCAAATTCATCAATTTTATGGAATTTGTAATCTGGCTGTATTACCAATTTTTAATCACGCTATGAACATGCAGGGTACAATACAATGTTTTGAATAAATTTTTTGACTGATTTCGTCATATTTTAATAGGATTAGCTAAATTATACTGAACTGCAATGTTAAAGTATTCAAATTCATCAATTTTTAGGAATTTGTAACCTGGCTGTATTTCCAAGCATAAAACGCGCTATGAACATGCAAAGTACAATGCTATATTTGAATGAGTTTTTTCGCTGATTTTGTCATATTTAGGTAGAATTAGCTAAATTATACTGAACTGCCATATTAAAGTATTCAAATTCATCAATATTATGGAATTTGTAATCTGGCTGTTAGAATGAATTTTTTCACTGATTTTGTCATATGTAGTTAGAATTACCTAAATTATACTGAACTGCAATGTTAAAGTATTCAAATTCATCCATTTTTAGATGTTTGTAACCTGGCTGCATTTCAAGGTTTAAAGTGCACAATGAACATGCTGCTGTACAATTCTATATTTTGAATGAATTTTTTCGCTGATTTTGTCATGTTTAGGTAGAATTAACACAATTACACTGAACTGCAATATTCAAATATTCAAATTTATCAATTTTTAGGAATTTGTAATCTGGGTGTATTTCCAAGCTTAAATCGCGCTATGAAAATGTTAATGTACAATACAATATTTTGAATAATTTTTGTACGCTGATTTTGTCATATTTCAATACAATTAGCTTATCTATAGTGAATTGCAATGCTAAAGTATTCATATTCATCATTTTTTTTAGGAATTTATAACCTGGCTGTATTTCCAAGCTTAAATCACGCTATGAAAATGTTAATGTACAATACAATATTTTGAATAATTTTTTATGCTGATTTTGTCATATTTCGGTACAATTAGCTTAATTATAGTGAACAGCAATACTAAAGTATTCAAATTCATCAATTGTTAGGAATTTATAACCTGGCTGTATTTCCAAGCTTAAAACATGCTATGAACAGGCTGGTGTACAATACTTATATTTTGAGTGAATTTTCCACTGATTATGTCATATTTAGGTGGAATTAGTTAAATCACACTGACCTGCAATAATAAAATATTCAAATTCATCAATTTTTTGGAATTTTTAATGTGGCTGTATTTCCAAGCTTAAATCGCACTATGAACATGTTTCTGGACAATACAATATTTTGAATATTTTTTGCTGATTTTGTCATATTTAGGTAGAATTAGATAAATTACACTGAACTGCAATGTTAATGTATTCAAATTCATCAATTTTTAGGAATATGTAACCTGGCTGTATTTACAAGCTTAAAACGCGATATGAACATGCTGGTGTACAATACTATATTTTGAATAAATTTTTTCACTGCATTTGTCATATTTATGTAGAATTACCTAAATTATACTGAACTGCAATGTTAAATTATTCAAAGTCTTCAACTTTTAGAAATTTGTAACCTGGCTGTTGTTCAGAGCTTAAAACGTGCTATGAACATGCTGCTGTACAATACTATATTTTGAATGAATTTTTTCGCTGATTTTGTTCAATTTAGGTAAAATTAGCTAAATTATAGTGAACTGCAATGCTAAAGTATTCAAATTCCTCAATTTTAAGAATTTGTAACCTGGCTGAATTTCCAACCTTAACACGCGCTATGAACATGCTTTGTGTACAATACTCTATTTTGAATGAATTTTTTCACTGATTTTGACATATTTAAATAGAATTAGCTAAATTATACTGAACTGCAATGTTAAAGTATTCAAATTCATCAATTTTATGGAATTTGTAATCTGGCTGTTTGAATGAATTTTTCACTGATTTTGTCATATTTAGTTAGAATTAGCTAAATTATACTGAACTGCAATGTTAAAGTATTCAAATTCATCCATTTTTAGATGTTTGTAACCTGGCTGCATTTCAAGGCTTAAAATGCACTATGAACACTGTGCTGTACAATTCTATATTTTGAATAAAGTTTTTCACTGATTTTGTCATGTTTAGGTAGAATTAACAAAATTATACTGAACTACAATATTCAAGTATTCAAACTCATCAATTTTTAGAAATTTGTAATCTGGCTGTTTTTCCATGTTTAAAAGACGCTATGAACATGCTGGTGTTCAATACTTATATTTTGAATGAATTTTTTCGCTGATTTTGTCATATTTAGGTGGAATTAGCTAAATCATACTGAACTGCAATGTTAAAGTATTCAAATTCCTCAATTCTTAGGAATTTGTAATCTGGCTGTATTAACAAGCTTTAATCACGCTATGTACATGTAGGGTACAATACAATATTTTGAATAATTTTTTTGACTGATTTTGTCATAATTTAATAGAATTAGCTGTTCAAGTATTCAAATTCATCAATTTTATGGAAAATGTAATCTGGCTGTTTGAATGAATTTTTTCACTGATTTTGTTATATTTATTTAGAATTAGCTAAATTATACTGAACTGCAATGTTAAAGTATTCAAATTCATCAATATTATGTAATTTGTAATCTGGTTGTTTGAATGAATTTTTTCACTGATTTTGTCATATTATTTAGAATTAGCTAAATTATACTGAACTGGAATATTAAAGTATTCAAATTCATTTATTTTTAGATGTTTGTAACCTGGCTGCATTTGAAGGCTTAAAATGCACTATGAACACGCTGCTGTACAAATCTATATTTTGAATGAATTTTTTCGCTGATTTTGTCATGTTTAGGTAGAATTAACAAAATTATACTGAACTGCAATATTCAAGTATTCAAATTCATCAATTTTTAGGAATTTGTAATCTGGCTGTATTTCCAAGCTTAAAATGCGCTATGAACATGCTGTTGTACAATGCTATATTTGAATGAATTTTTTCGCTGATTTTGTCATATTTCGGTAGAATTAGCTAAATTATACTGAACTGCAATGTTAAAGTATTCAAATTCATCAATTTTTTGGAATTTATAATCTGGCTGTATTTCCAAGCTTAAATGGCGCTATGAAAATGTTGGTGTACAATACAATATTTTGAATAATTTTTTACGCTGATTTTGTCATATTTCGGTACAATTAGATTAATTATAGTCAACTGCAATGCTAAAGTATTCAAATTTTTCAATTTTTAAAAATTTGTAACCTGCCTGAATTTCCAGGTTGAAAACTCGCTACGAACATGCTGGTGTACAATGCTATATTTGAATGAATTTTTTCGCTGATTTTGCCATATTTAGGTAGAATTAGCTAAATTATACTGAACTGCAAAGTTAAAGTAATCAAATTCATCAATTTTATGGAAAATGTAATATGGCTGTTTGAATGAATTTTTTCACTGATTTTGTTATATTTAGTTAGAATTAGCTAAGTTATACTGAACTGCAATGTTAAAGTATTCAAATTCATCCATTTTTAGATGTTTGTAACCTGGCTGCATTTCAAGGCTTAAAATGCACTATGAACACGCTGCTGTACAATTCTATATTTTGAATGAATTTTTTCGCTGATTGTGTCATGTTTAGGTAGAATTAACAAAATTATACTGAACTGCAATATTCAAGTATTCAAATTCATCAATTTTTAGGAAATTATAATCTGGCTGTATTTCCAAGCTTAAATCGCACTATGAACATGTTTGTGTACAATACAATATTTTAAATATTTTTTTGCTGATTTTGTCATATTTAGGTAGAATTAGGTAAATTACACTGAACTGCAATGTTAATGTATTCAAATTCATCAATTTTTAGGAATATGTAATTTGGCTGTATTTACAAGCTTAAAACCCGCTAAGAACATGCTGGTGTACAGTACTATATTTTGAATGAATTTTTTCACTGCATTTGTCATATTTATGTAGAATTAGCTAAATTATACTGAACTGCAATGTTAAAGTATTCAAAGTCATCAACTTTTAGAAATTTGTAAACTGGCTGTATTTCAGAGCTTAAAACGTGCTATGAACAGGCTGTTGTCCAATACTATATTTTGAATAATTTTTGACGCTGATTTTGTCATATTTCGGTACAATTAGATTAATTATAGTGAACTGCAATGCTAAAGTATTCAAATTTTTCAATTTTTTAAAATTTGTAACCTGCCTGAATTTCCAGCTTTAAAACTCGCTACGAACATGCTGGTGTACAATCCTATATTTTGAATGAATTTTTTCACTGATTTTTTCATATTTAGTTAGAATTAGCTAAATTTTACTGAACTGCAATGTTAAAGTATTCAAATTCATCAATTTTATGGATTTTGTAATCTGGCTGTATTACCAATCTTTAATCACGCTATGAACATGCAAAGTACAATACAATGTTTTGAATAAATTTTTTGACTGATTTTGTCATATTTTAATAGGATTAGCTAAATTATACTGAACTGCAATGTTAAAGTATTCAAATTCATCAATTTTTAGGAATTTGTAACCTGGCTGTATTTCCAAGCATAAAACGCGCTATGAACATGCAAAGTACAATGCTATATTTGAATGAATTTTTTCACTGATTTTGTCATATTTAGGTAGAATTAGCTAAATTATACTGAACTGCAATGTTAAAGTATTCAAATTCATCAATATTATGGAATTTGTAATCTGGCTGTTTGAATGAATTTTTTCACTGATTTTGTCATATTTAGTTAGAATTAGCTAAATTATATTGAACTGCAATGTTAAATAAAGTATTCAAATTCATCCATTTTTAGATTTTTCTAACCTGGTGGCATTTCAAGGCTTAAAATGCACTATGAACACGCTGCTGTACAATTCTATATTTTGAATGAATTTTTTCGCTGATTTTGTCATGTTTAGGTAGAATTAACAAAATTAAACTGAACTGCAATATTCAAGTATTCAAATTTATCAATTTTTAGGAATTTGTAATCTGGGTGTATTTCCAAGCTTAAATCGCGCTATGAAAATGTTAATGTACAATACAATATTTTGAATAATTTTTTACGCTGATTTTGTCATATTTCGGTACAATTAGCTTAATTATAGTGAACTGCAATGCTAAAGTATTCAAATTCATCATTTTTTTAGGAATTTATAACCTGGCTGTATTTCCAAGCTTAAATCGCGCTATGAAAATGTTAATGTACAATACAATATTTTGAATAATGTTTTATGCTGATTTTGTCATATTTCAGTACAATTAGCTTAATTATAGTGAACAGCAATGCTAAAGTATTCAAATTCATCAATTGTTAGGAATTTATAACCTGGCTGTATTTCCAAGCTTAAAACATGCTATGAACATGCTGGTGTACAATACTTATATTTTCAATGGATTTTTTCACTGATTATGTCATATTTAGGTGGAATTAGTTAAATCATACTGACCAGCAATATTAAAATATTCAAATTCATCAATTTTTTGGAATTTATAATCTGACTGTATTTTCAAGCTTAAATTGCGCTATGAACATGTTTGTGTACAATACAATAATTTGAATATTTTTTTGCTGATTTTGTCATATTTAGGTAGAATTAGGTAAATTACACTGAACTGCAATGTTAATCAATTCAAATTCATCAATTTTTAGGAATATGTAACCTGGCTGTATTTACAAGCTTAAAACGCGATATGAACATGCTGGTGTACAATACTATATTTTGAATGAATTTGTTTGCTGATTTTGTCATATTTAAGTAAAAGTAGCTAAATTATAGTGAACTGCAATGCTAATGTATTCAAATTGCTCAATTTTTAAGAATTTGTAACCCGGCTGAATTTCCAACCTTAACATGCGCTATGAACATGCTTTGTGTACAATACTATATTTTGAATGAAAACTTTTGCTGATTTTGTCACATTTGTGTAGAATTAGTTAAATTATACTGTACTGCAATGTTAAAGTATTCAAATTCATCAATTTTTAGGAATTTGTAACCTGGCTGTATTTTCAATCTTAAATCGAGCTGTGAACATGCTGGTGTACAATACTATATTTTGAATGAATATTTTCACTGATTTTGTCATATTTAGATAGAATTAGCTAAATTATACTGAACTGCAATGTTAAAGTATTCAAATTCATCAATTTTATGGAATTTGTAATCTAGCTGTTTGAATGAATTTTTTCACTGATTTTTTCATATTTAGTTGGAATTAGCTAAATTAGACTGAACTGCAATGTTAAAGTATTCAAATTCATCCATTTTTAGATGTTTGTAACCTGGTGGCATTTCAAGGCTTAAAATAAACAAGCGTTAGCAAGTTTTTTAACTTGCATTTTTGTTTATCATAAATGTACCTTTGAGGTCTTTCTTGCAATGATATAGATTGCAGAGGCTTCTACTATGTGGTGATGCTGAACTGAGATCAGACCCATATAGCTATCTGGTTTGCTATGCTGAGTTTGAAGACATTACGTGTCTAAAAAATTCACGCTTGCAAGCTGAATAGAAATTGTTTCATAAACGCTCAGAGTTTGTATTTAGATCTAGTTTCTTTATTCCTGTCTTTCACTGACGATAGCAAATAGCTTGAAATCATGATCTGAAAGTGGAATTATAGTTAGAGATAGTGAATACTAACTACTCTGACGTTTATGTAAACGAAAATACGCTTGATAGGTGTTTTTGGTAGGACGCCATCTGTGGACATAAATACAAGCGTTAGCAAGTTTTTTAACTTGCATTTTTGTTTATCATAAATGTACCTTTGAGGTCTTTCTTGCAATGATATAGATTGCAGAGGCTTCTACTATGTGGTGATGCTGAACTGAGATCAGACCCATATAGCTATCTGGTTTGCTATGCTGAGTTTGAAGACATTACGTGTCTAAAAAATTCACGCTTGCAAGCTGAATAGAAATTGTTTCATAAACGCTCAGAGTTTGTATTTAGATCTAGTTTCTTTATTCCTGTCTTTCACTGACGATAGCAAATAGCTTGAAATCATGATCTGAAAGTGGAATTATAGTTAGAGATAGTGAATACTAACTACTCTGACGTTTATGTAAACGAAAATACGCTTGATAGGTGTTTTTGGTAGGACGCCATCTGTGGACATAAATACAAGCGTTAGCAAGTTTTTTAACTTGCATTTTTGTTTATCATAAATGTACCTTTGAGGTCTTTCTTGCAATGATATAGATTGCAGAGGCTTCTACTATGTGGTGATGCTGAACTGAGATCAGACCCATATAGCTATCTGGTTTGCTATGCTGAGTTTGAAGACATTACGTGTCTAAAAATTCACGCTTGCAAGCTGAATAGAAATTGTTTCATAAACGCTCAGAGTTTGTATTTAGATCTAGTTTCTTTATTCCTGTCTTTCACTGACGATAGCAAATAGCTTGAAATCATGATCTGAAAGTGGAATTATAGTTAGAGATAGTGAATACTAACTACTCTGACGTTTGTGTAAACGAAAATACGCTTGATAGGTGTTTTTGGTAGGACGCCATCTGTGGACATAAATACAAGCGTTAGCAAGTTTTTTAACTTGCATTTTTGTTTATCATAAATGTACCTTTGAGGTCTTTCTTGCAATGATATAGATTGCAGAGGCTTCTACTATGTGGTGATGCTGAACTGAGATCAGACCCATATAGCTATCTGGAGATCGGAAGTGCTGAGTTTGAAGACATTACGTGTCTAAAAATTCACGCTTGCAAGCTGAATAGAAATTGTTTCATAAACGCTCAGAGTTTGTATTTAGATCTAGTTTCTTTATTCCTGTCTTTCACTGACGATAGCAAATAGCTTGAAATCATGATCTGAAAGTGGAATTATAGTTAGAGATAGTGAATACTAACTACTCTGACGTTTATGTAAACGAAAATACGCTTGATAGGTGTTTTTGGTAGGACGCCATCTGTGGACATAAATACAAGCGTTAGCAAGTTTTTTAACTTGCATTTTTGTTTATCATAAATGTACCTTTGAGGTCTTTCTTGCAATGATATAGATTGCAGAGGCTTCTACTATGTGGTGATGCTGAACTGAGATCAGACCCATATAGCTATCTGGTTTGCTATGCTGAGTTTGAAGACATTACGTGTCTAAAAAATTCACGCTTGCAAGCTGAATAGAAATTGTTTCATAAACGCTCAGAGTTTGTATTTAGATCTAGTTTCTTTATTCCTGTCTTTCACTGACGATAGCAAATAGCTTGAAATCATGATCTGAAAGTGGAATTATAGTTAGAGATAGTGAATACTAACTACTCTGACGTTTGTGTAAACGAAAATACGCTTGATAGGTGTTTTTGGTAGGACGCCATCTGTGGACATATATATATATATATATATATATGCAACTGTTTTATTTATTCATTATTAATAAATTGTTAATGTTCTTTTTATTAATCCATTGAGTTTGTGTTTGTAATTCAATCTAAATATATACTTTTTACACACACATGCTAGTTAATATTCACAGCACTGAGAAATCATGCACTCCAATGGGGGAGATGCAAAAATAGCAGTAATAGTTTGTAATTGATGGTGATCATTCTTTTAAAAGTTTTCTGAACATAAACTTTCTTTTTAAAAGATTTGGCATCTTTGGGTTTTTTTTTTTATTATTGAAACTGAAATAGAAATAAAATACTTTAGGTGTACTTTTTATAAATCTCATTGTCATATTGGTTAGTAATATTATGTAAATGAATTGAATAATTTTTTTGTATATGAGTTTTATTAACCATTCAAATTTCATAATTATTTGAACCAAAATTACAATTCGCATTTTGTTGGTATCTAAGTTCAAAGTAGTCTAATTGTTAGAAATTTCCCATTACCATGTAGACATAAATATTTTTCATATAGAAATCAATCTAAATACAATTGTTTCTTAATTCTAAACTAAACCATACAAGTCAGGATATTACTATCATTATCAGATATCTAAAAATTAAATCTATAAACAGAAATAAAATACTAATAGAATCAAAAATATGTGTTCTTACATGGTTTATGACAAATGATTTTATGTTATCACAGTGATGTTTTGGTAACTTAAGTAGAGTAGAGATTACCTCATTATAATGTTATTAAGCCAAGACTAAAAACAAATCAAAATGAAAAATAGAATAAAAGGTGGATAAAATTACAGATATGATACTTGATACAGTATTTTGGATTTAAATTTGTAAAAAATATTTACATTTATTATTCAAAATATAGCTGGAGTGTTGCCAAAAATATTATAAAGCACATTGAAAACATAAGATTACTAAGTTGAAATTTATATTATTATATACACTGCAGTACTAAAGTTAGATAAATCATCACAGAATAGATTTATGTCATCAAGAATAATATTTTAGCTAGCAAATTTGTAATGGAATAATTTGAATATTGTGATACAGAAATACATTTTAGAAAATTTGACATGTAATATTTTGAGGCAAAAATTCTAAATGAACATTAACAAAAAGAGATAAATATATAAAGATGTATAGCCATACATAAGTGAATTATACCAAATGTATAAAGTCTGAAATAATTACAATTAATAATATTATAAAAATATCTGAGAGTGGCACAAAGTACAATAAGACTAAATTATATAATAATTTAAGTAATATGTATTAAATATAGACAATTTTACTTCAGAGATTGAATATGTGGTAGTGATATTTAAAACTGAAAAACCATAACTGAACAAATTGATTATTAAAAAAACCATATATATAGTACATTTAGATTTATTGGGGAAAATATTACACTAATTCATATTAAATGGAAAGTTAATTGTTACTTAAATTTTTGTAAAAATGTAGCATTTTCCCCCATCTAGTACTGAAAACTGTATCATATTATAAATGTATTTTTTTTATTTCATAATCAGTGCATCAATATCTATTTCATTGAATGTCATTTAACCTAAATTTAATAATAAATAACTATTCTCTTACTGAAAAATATTGAATGACAATAATCTGCTTGAATTCAACACTTAAGTTATATCACAGAAAGTAAGTATGCTTATCCCTATGCCATCAAACTTTTATAAATTAGTATTTGCATATGTTAATTTATTCATTTATTTAGAATGATATCATGATACTGAGTATATCTTCTAATTGCAATTAAAATTCATTATTTTATTTATATACATAATGACATGTCTGTCTGTCAATTTGCATATCTGATTTTAACTTGTTTACCTATTTATTTACATATCTAACTATCTTGAAGCGATTTGATTGATTGGACTATAGGACTATTTATTCATCTATCTATATAATTATCTACTCTGTCTGTCTATATATCTATAGGTTTTTTTTTATCTATCTGTCTATATACATTTTTATCTATTTATCTATCTGACTGTTATCTGTATTTTTATTAGTTTGATTAGCTATCAATCCAGAGATTAAGATTAAATTGTATTATTATTTGGCACTTACTGATTTGATTATTCAAGCTTACTATAAATGTCAATTAATAGTGGCTATTGTTTTATCATAAACTGTGCAACAAAATAAATCACGTGATTTATTTTATTTGCGTATTTATTGATTTACATACTTATATTACAGTTGAGTGCATAAAAATCTATTTATTTATATAACTATATTCCTAGCTATCTATTGTTCTGCCTTTTTATATTTTTGCCCATCTATTTCTAAATCTATATTTTTATAAATGTGTGTACGTTTTTATAACTATATGCTTCAGTGATATTAAAGTAATAAACATCTTTTATATGTTTAACATTCTTTAACTTAATATCCAAAATTTTATACTTAAAATAAAATTTATTTTCATCATTGCATTTTTAAAAATCTTTTTTAAAGTTAAGAAAAGGAAAATGTGTGAGAAATGAAATGACCTCTAATATTAGATTTTTTTCAATCATTTTCTTTTATTATTATTAAGACATGTAGTACTGAAACTGATTACACTTTTATGAAAACATTGATTTTTCCCACAGTAATTGTATAAGAAAGGTCACTAGGTAAATTTCATAAAGAAACTGTTAACTCTTCTATGCTCTTTAAAGAATGTGAAGACAGAAGCTTTTTATGTCTATTATATATATATAATGTTTAATAAATGATTTAATTAACACTTTATCTCTCTATAAATAATATTATGAAGGCCTCATAAAAAAACTGGAGGATAAAAGTAAAGATATAAATCGTAAAAAAATCTCACTGCATAACAGATGACAATCCTTGTGAATAAATAGCATGTGTTGAAAAGAATTTTGATTCATAGTGAGGAATTTTGAGGCTGCTTTATTGCACCTTTGCATATAATAATATAAGATGCTATCTATAGAACAAATACGCATTAAAAAACAATAACCTATTTTAGATAATAATAAAACTTCAAAAAATAATATATATATATATATATATATATATATATATATATATATATATATATATATATATATATATATATATATATATAGGATCATGGCTTGAAAGATCTCACATTTTATATACTCTACACTGCCCTAAATATCAACCCTCACAATTCAATACAGTATCTGGTGGGAAAAAAGACTAAAACTTTTTTAAACTTCAAAATATATAATGACAGTATTTATTTTTATAAATGTAGGCACATGACTATTACAAAAGCACATTCTAAGTTAATGATAACATATCTACTACCTATGTCACACACTGAAATTTGAATTTCCGATAATGAAATAAATCATTTTTGAAGTAATCAAGTTTACCTAACCATTTAGAATTGATTGATAAATGGATATCTAGTTATTCTTATCTGGAGAACAAACAAAAATGGAAAATCATTCAAATCTTCACTGCCTGGTTAATTGCAATTATGAATAATCATATTTTGTTCATTATTCACTTAACCCTGCTCCCATATAATCTGAAATTATTATATTTTTTCCTGTATTATATTTCCACATTAATGATTTGTTTAAAATTCTGTCAAACATTACACATAAATTTTTAGTGCCCTGCTTGTTAGAAAGACATTTATGCAAGTAATTATGTAATAATTTTACTAAATATATTGCCTTCATGTTACACATTAATCATAATCACATGCTCACTATTGTCATCTACAATAAGGAAATCCCATGGATATTATTTTTGTTGTCAAAAATGTGTTTTTAAAAAAGATGTGAATTATATATTGAGGTTTTAAATTTGGTCAAAGATTTTGACTCATTTAAACAAAATTCATCTGTAATATTCCCAAACAACTAATATAAAACATAAAACACAAATTGCTTCTGTGACATGCTTTAAACTTATTTCAGCATTCTTCATTCAAAAATTATTCAATGTTATTGTTTTATTTATACTAAAATAAATTAATCAAATTACTGACTTGATTGTTAAAATCTACCAAATTCTAAATATTAACATAATTGCCATAATATTTTTACACATTAGATTAATTACTCTTCAAGTTTTGTATATGCGATAATTTTATCTTTTTTATGTATATATTGTATGTAGAATAAATTGAATATTTTTAATTTAAAAATAAATTGTTAATATTTTTAAAAATAATAAACCAATTATATTGATATCTATCATTTGAAAGATTTTGATAAGTGAAAATAATAATTTAAATAAACAAAAATTGTGTCAATAGACGTGATTAACTTGTTTGCCGCAGTATATACTGTCTCCAACTTTATTTTTCATTTTTGTATCAATGGGATTCATGAAAAAGGCATCAAAAAGTAATATAATTTGATAATTTTGTATTTTTTAATTAAAATAATATAAAAAACTTAAAAATTACTATTGAAATAGGCTTCACTATAAGACAATGATAAAAACAAAGCACTAATTTTACATGGATGATTACATAAAAGTGGAAACTTGGTTTAAAAGGCAGTAGGAATTGCCATGCATTGTTGCTGTTGCATTTAACAAATCCAAAGATAAAAATTTAATGGTAGTGATTCAGTTACTTTAATTAATTTATATAGAGCTACTATTTTTCAAAAATTAATTATATGACAGTAAGATGCAGATTATAGTAAATTGTAACTTTAATTTTATACATAGATTATTAGTAATTTATTAAATAAATTCCTTCTCTCACACTTGCTTAAATCTATTGACTAGCTTCTATTTCAGAGGTAAAATTGATAAGAAAATATTATATATTTACAATATATAAGAAATATATATATTTAATAGTGTTTTTACAAGTAATGATGAACATTTAATTGTAATATTCTCACTTGCCTAATTTATATATTTAATTTATATGATGTACATAATTTCATTATGCAAGTATATTAAAACTTTAAAGACGATATATATATTGTAATGGTCAGAAACTTGTGATTTGTTAACATAATGCAGAATTCGACCACCACACAGAACTGCAGCACCATCTAGGTAGCAAAGCCACCCATAGTACTGAGTTCAAACATAGTTTATCGGTTCCACAATACAATCTACGAAACAATGCTTCTGATGCTACATTAATAAATACTTCTTTAGGCATGGTGATCAGGGAGATGCAAGAGAATCAAGAATTTTATTTCGAGTTAGCCAATAATAGCATTAATATTAAACATTTATATTTTACAGAACCAAGGAAATATTATATTGAATGGGTATCGAATAAATAAAGATGGAATGGCAGACGTATAGTTTGAAATTATTTATTTAAAACATTTTATATTAAATCATCTAATTAATAATATTTTATTATATTTAAAGTCTCAGTAATGATATTTTCGATACTGTTATACTTTACAAAGATATATATTTTTATATTTAAAATATTTGATATGAAATCATTTAACCAATAATATTTTGTTACATTTAATATCTCAGTAGCGATATTTCTGACACTGTTGTATTTTACAAAAAGATACATTTATGTGGCTGATGTAATCTAGCTACCTAAATTCTTAAGCAAGTATTTCATGAGCATGCCTTCAGAATTTATATCTTTGTAATGCAAGAATCTAAAGTAGAATTAATAATAGTAATGGTGGACACATATTTATTTAATTAAAGAAGATATTTACTAATTACTATGGACAGACATTTATTTGAGAGTGAGTTATGTCACTAATGCAGAGATGGAGTTATATATTGAATAATAGAATTAACAAGAAGAAACACGTGATACGTCTAGAAAGGTGATATGAGTTTGGCAGTATATTGAGACTGCAAAGCCGTGAACGAGTTTATAACAATAGGCTGGCATTTGCCATAGGCCCAAAGAGATAAGGTGTCCATAAGCATAACCAGGGGCAAGTAGTTCATGCCATGAGTACTTCCTGGCTGCATGATGGTCATCAAATTCTACGGTAACATTTATTTGTCCGCTTGTGTAGGACGACTGGGATTAATTTCAATCCTATAGAATCCAAAGTATCCAAGGCTTATAAGAGGTCATCACATCCCCAAAACATAACACATGTATAATCTACAGACTATTCTGTTAATATTTAAATATATTTTATAACTTGGCCCTACATTATCAACATTTAATAAAGAATGTTTTTGACTCCCAAAGAAATGCGATTTACGGAATTATTACTTAAAACTTAATAAAATATAAAACTATAGGTAAGCTGGGTGAGTATTAGTAACTAATATGTCAGCCATTTGCTAAATAGTAGACTCCTGCCTTACAATCAATGAAGCATTGAATGCATGTCAATTTATATGAAAATATTAAGTAATTTATAAAAATAAATATTAATGAGGATTTGTGAGACATGCATCCACTGTTTCAAGCAATCATGGATTTGCATTTAGAAAATTATGAAGATTTCCAAGCTGACCAGCCAACAGAAGTATATAACAAAATATATTAATAGGTTGCTAGATAAGATGGCAACCGTTTTGATTAAAAATCTATATTTAAATTTGGCGAGGTCCAATCGGAAATCTTGTAAGCATGTTATAATTAGATAATAAAATGTAAAATTTAAAAATATGTACCCAAGAAAAGATAGAATTAAGCAAGCTAGATTATTAAAGAAATTTACATAAGGAATTAATAATTAAATTTAGAGTTTTACAATTTAAAGTTTTACAAGTTATAGTTTACAAGTTATATAGAGAGTGACCTATAGTGGGAATATTTAGAGTACTCTAAGAGAATTTGGGTACAGGTACCCTGTTTATACAAAGTTTTCAAATTCAGTAGTCAGTAGAAAATTGTTCATGATTTCAGAAGTAGCAGTTCTTTCCACCATTTAGATTATTCATTTAATCGAACAGCAGCAGCAGCTTTCTAATTGTTTGGGCAGCAGATCTTGGTTGATATTATAGAGGCCACATGTGAAAGTTAGCAGCCTACGATCGACCATCTCCGGGAAGAATAGTCTTGGATGCTTTCTACTTGAACATACTGTGGTAGGTAAATTACTTTATGATTTCTGGAGACTCTCAACTGATTGAGAGCACAGCTAAAGTTTAACTAAAAGTTCTTAGAAAGTTTAAAATGTCCTCCTTTCTTGATCTTATCTTTTCACTTTTGTTATATTTTATTTTTGGATCCACTCATTTGCCCCGATGATAATCAATACATTCTTGTAAGTTTAATTTATATAGAAAGCTGCATTTCTATTGTTCATGTTTATTTTTACATTTACATTTTGTAATTAAAGATTTTAGGGAATTCTTTTTAATTAATCTATTATCTCACACCGACCGTTATTTTTAAAATTTCAAATACAAAAGGGATTATACAATTATTTTTAATTTTAATTAAATTACAAACAGATTTCTAAAATTATTATTAAATATGAAATTTAAACACAGCAATAAATAAAGAACTTTATAATTTAAAATAAATTGTTAAAATTATATATTTTATATAACTAAAAGAGAAATACAAACTTATATCATTTATTTTTATTTATTGCTTTTAAATTTGTTATCAAAACATGTGTGTGTGTGGTGAATTATAGATATATTTATACATTTTTTTAATATTGCTACACATACAATCTGATACCAAAAAAGTTTAAATTTGGGTAGGAGAGGGTGGTGGGTGAGAGACGATAGCAAAGGTGAAACTTAAAATTTGAATACGAATCTTACTGTTTCAATATATATAAATATATATATTGCAGAAATACTGGTTTTGATAACAAAAAAAGTATTCAAACAGAAATAATGCTATATCATATATATATTACAAAAATTATTTCAAAGAATCTTTAGACTCTGAATATCTTTAATTGGAATGGCTTGTGAGGATAAAATTGAAATGCACAATTTTGCATGATATCAAAATCTTTCTGAAAAAAAAGTATTCTGCAAAACAGGTTAAGGAAAGCATTGCAAAAATATAAAATAGATATATTTAAAAAAATGTGAATATATATATATATTGTAATGGAACGTACTTGCTGCATTCCATTTAAATTGAAGAAAGACAAAATTATCCCGGTTATATATAAATAAATTGTGAATTCAATTAATTTCATAATGACTCTAGCATTAAAAGAAAAATAAGAATAATATATTACCGCTCTTTCAAATAAATTACAAAGACGTTACTTATAAAACAAATAGTACATCCTTTATTTTATATTATGGTTTAATTTTAGGTAATATCAATGTTTTAAATACAAACCCAAATAATAAATATACATATATACTTGCAATAAGTATATATATTAAATATATAAAGACATATCTATGCTTAACAAGTAGATATCAATATAAATACAAATCCATACTTATACTTTTCAGATATTTAAAATAATAAAAAAAAAAAATATTACATACAGCAAATACATATAATTATTGTTTTGGCATGCATAAGAATTATTATACGAAGTTTAAAAAAAAAAAAAATGAAAATAAATAAATTAATGATAAAAATTTTATAATAAAAAAATTTACGAATATAAATTTACTTATTAAAATATATATAACAACTCATATACAACCCAAACCTATAAGCCATACTTTAAGATTTTAAATTACTTAAGTATTAATTTTAACATTTGTTAAACGTTTATCGCTGTTAGAAAACAAGACGCTTGAATTGAATATTTATAAAACGTTATATTTTTTATAATGAAAAATAAAAGTAAACAAAAATATCGATCTCAAAAATATATTTATATATCATTTATACATATAAAATTATTAACTACCTTTCAAAGTTCACATGGTTAGTTTTCCTTCAAAAGTCAACTTATTCCATTGTTTTATTTCTTTATCCGTTTAATATTAGAATGCATTCTAGTGAAGGTGAGGAAACTATCACGTTAGAGAAAATTGTCAATTCTTGGATATATGTATATTTTTATCCTTCTAAAATTTCTTTCCTTGAAAAATAAATAAATAAATTGAAATGTTAAATCCAATATATTAATTCTAGTTACCTCCAGATTATTATTAGATTGACCATTATAGATTCCAGATAGCTATGTCAAATTTCGGCTTCAGACGCGATGAAATATATGTATTGAAATTTTCTTAGTTTTTTTCTTTTTAAACTGCTTTGGAATAAATGAAAGAAAATGGTGCAGCCTCTTGGCTGCGATATATCTCGATTAGCAGGTCATGATTTATGTATTTACCATAGAAATCTATCTTATTCCGATATTCTGAAGAATGGTAATTTCAAAGAAATAAAGTACAACAAAATTTTATCCTTCAGTTGGTTTTATTACTATCTTAATAATAATAATAATGGCTTCTTTTTTATTGTTGTTGCTGTTGTTCCACGTGCTAGCAAATGCTGTTTTGAAAACCATTGTTACACATGTTTTCTTTTAAAACAATTAACATTAAAAAAAAAAAAATATCAAGCATATATATATAAAAATATTAAATTGAAAATTTATTTGACAGCTTTAAAAATATACATAAATAATAATATTGCATTTTTTTAATAATCACTGCAAATAAAATAATTTTTTTATATAATCAACAATTTATATGTCTTTATTTATTTATAATAATTAAATATTCATAACGATGTACCATCAACATATAAATAAAATAATAACTTCAAACAATAACTATACCTAATAACCATAAACAATAATAATACTTCATATATAAACATCAACTCAAAGAGATTTTTTTTAATAACAAATGACAATTTTTAAAATATAGATAGACTTATCGATATTTACAATACCCTCTAATCCACCAAAAAAAAAAAATGTCTTTGCAGATAACTAATGAATTATGAGATATCTAAAAAAAAAAAAAACTTCTCAAATTTGTAATCTTTCTAAGGACTAACATGGTTTAAAGAATATTATTTTTCATATTAATAACCATATTCATTTATTTATATCTATCTTTCAGATCATCTAGATATTTGTCCAAGTTTTCTTTAAAAAAAAAAAAAATAATAATAATCAAAAGTGCCTTTTTAATTCTTCTTGAAAAGAATTTCCAGTATGTTGAACTTTGTGAAGAAGTTTGCTTTGATTTACAAGATTTTCATATAACATTTTGGTATAATTCAATTGTTTTTTTAATAATTTTGAGATAAGTATCTAAAGATTTTGCTATGAACTCCTTAGATTCTGCATCTATATCCTTTACATAACTAGTAACTTGATCATAAGCACTAACATACTTCTTAACTTTATCAATAACAGTTGCTATTTTATCAGATAATCTTACTTTTCCTTTGACTATCTTGATAAACATCATCGACTTGAGTAAGTCTTTATTTTACTTCACTTGTTCTATGTTCAATTAAAAACAATTCTCTGGGCAATTTTGAATGGTATTCATTCAAATTTTCTAAATAATCCTTTAAAAATTGCAAATCAGATTGATGTAATACAACTTCAGCATTAAAAAAAAAAAATTTCTGAAAATCATTTTGAAAATCATTCTGTTCTATATTAAGTCTTTTCAGTTTAACTTTAGGTTTATTTAAATCTCTTTCCTTAGCTATATTTTCTCGAAGAAAATCTTTACTAATCACATCATCACTTCTCATTTTAAGTTTAATTTTGGATTTTCCAATTTCTTTTTCCTCATCAATCATTCTTCTACCAAGATTCAGATCAAATATCTTTTTACCCATTCTTCTAAATTTTACTTTTGCTTTACCTACATCTCTTTCTTTGTCAATATTCTCTCTAAGAAAATCAATATTATTTATTATTCCTTCTATAACTTTAAGTCTAACTTTGGCTTTTCCAATATCGTTTATAAAATCTATACTTCCTTTAAGATAATTTATTTTAAACTTCTCTCTACTCATCTCTTTGAATTTTACTTTAATTTTCTTCATATTTTTATTGGGATAAATTATCTCTTTAAGAAAATCTATTTTAATTTTCTCCTTACTTCTGAATTTAAGTTTTATTTTGGCTTTGCCTAAATCTCTATTTGGATCAATTTCTACTTTCATAAAATTTACATTACATATTATATTGTTAATTCTTGTAAAGAATATTTCTTTGTAAATATTAATTTTTGTATAAACGTTTCCACAATTAATGGTACATTTTTGAACTAGATTTTGCATTTTATCTTTAAATTTATTACTGGTATTATCCGTAATCTTTGGTAATTCATTGTCTAATAACTTTAGATATTTTTCACCTAAAGAATTTAATTTTATTTCTACAGATTCATCAATTCTTTTATCCTCACTATAGTATTCATCAAAAATTTTAGGTTTCTTTATAGTCTTTCTTTCAACTACTTCTAATCTGGCTATAATTCCTTGATTTTCTTCCCTCATTTCACTACTTATTTCCTCAAATTTTGCTTTTAAAGAATTAGCTTCAACCATTGTCTCTTCTCTGTATTTTTCCATCTTTTCATCAAATTTTACTTCTACTCTTCTAACACTATTATCTACCAGAGCTTTTAATTCATCTTTTATTTCCTTATAAAATTTATTAGAATTGACTTTCATCTCAGTTCTAAGTTCCTCTTTTAGTTCATCAGAGTTATTTTTTAAACTAGTCTCTAATTTCTGGGAAAGTTCATCAGAATTTGTTTTTAATCTAGATTCTAGTTTCTGGGAAAGTTCATCAGAATTTGTTTTTAATCTAGATTCTAGTTTCTGGGAAAGTTCATCAGAATTCGTTTTTATCTCAGCTCTAAGATCTTTTAATTCATTAGAGTTGGTTTTCATCTCAGCTCTAAGATCATCAGAATTTGTTTTTAATCTAGATTCTAGTTTATCATATTTAGTATTTAATCTAGATTCTAGTTTCTCATGATTGGTTTTTATCTCAGCTTTTAGATCATCATATTTGGTATTTAATCTAGATTCAAATTTTTCCATAAAATCTCTTAAGTCAAAATCACCACTAACTGGCATTTTATTACTATTGTTATCCATTATTATTAGAATTGCAATATTATACAAAAAAAAAAAATATCTAAGATATATATGTATATATTTCTATATAGTAATTACCACAGATCAAGGGCTCACCATCTCCAATCATTATTCCAACAAGCAATTATTCAACTAAGCAAAGTACAAGCCTTTTTAATTTTATAACACATAATAGCTATCCGACAATCTAAATTTCAGTTATTTGAACTCATGAACTTCTTGGCTTAAAAAAAAAAATCTCATCTATCACCATAACATCAACAAATTTCTCTAAAATATATATATATGTAGAGAGTAACAACTGATATCACTAAATAACATTTACTTATATTTAATGATAATAAATATTCCACACTTATACAATATTGAAATGTGGAAATTTCATATCAAATTCAATATAACCTTGAAATATTTAAAATACAATAAAATGTTCACATGCCTTGAAAACAACCAATTCAATAATATTGTGAGATAACTTTCACACTCAAGATAATGGTAGTTAAGCATAAACTTACTAAATTGATACCTATAAATTTTCTGGACCTTAAAACTTAATAACATTTTATATACATAAAAAAAAAAATCAACTTCAATAATTATTTACTTTTGTGCCCGAAATATTTTACTAAAATTGTACTAATGCAGTTTACTATCAACAAACATTCACTAATTGAACTTCATGTTTAAAGGTCACTTATAATGTAAAATAAAACATTGATATGTTTGTTTTCAAACCCTAATTGATAATCAATGTAATAGATTATTTGTTACAAACAATAATCAATTAATCAAGCCCTTAAGTTTGGTGTTATATATTTAAGTTATATACTTATCTATTCCTCCAAAGATCCGACAGATACTGACAGCCAAAAGATTGATTAGCACTTCACAACTTTGATATAGATAAAAGAATTCAATCATTACTCCTAAAGCATACAATGTTTCATGAACACTTAGATGACTATCACATTTCATTCTATCCAAGCTACTACAACCCATAATAATTTTCTGAAAACACTATTACACTGCCCTCCTTACATCCAAGTCTTAGGGGCTATTATTTATAAAATATTTCCTTGCTCATCTTTGGGAGACTTAGAGGCAAATATTATACATATATCAAAAATAATTATACCTTACTCTCTCTGGAGTCTTAAAGGTAAAATCATGGCAGGACTACTGTTAACTGCTTCATGATAAATAATAATAAACATCAAAATTTGGGTTGGAGCAATAAATGAGATCAATCAATCACAAGTGACATGAATGCATCACATCCTCAAGACAATGACAAAAATTCCCCATCCAACATCAATACTTGCAACAGAACCAACCAAACTCCAACAATCAAATATCCAATCCAACCTTCAAAATTATAGATTTTCTACAACATAAACTTTCCAAATATGGACAAAATTATTATGCTATAATTTAACACCATCAATATAATTTTTAAATTGAAATTAAACTGCTTCATGACTATATTTATCTTTCATCATTAAAAAAAAATACAATAACAGTAACCATCACCATCTAAACATAAGGCCAAAATATTTCCATTTATATAAAAAAAATTAAACACACAAAAATGCTTCTCTTTCTTTAAACTATACATCTCATATCAATATATATACTACACATCTCTCAGGTATGTGGGGTATTTCAAGCCCTAATTAGCTTATTTCGAGCCCTAGTTGTTGCGCCAAATGTAATGGAACGTACTTGCTGCATTCCATTTAAATTGAAGAAAGACAAAATTATCCCGGTTATATATAAATAAATTGTGAATTCAATTAATTTCATAATGACTCTAGCATTAAAAGAAAAATAAGAATAATATATTACCGCTCTTTCAAATAAATTACAAAGACGTTACTTATAAAACAAATAGTACATCCTTTATTTTATATTATGGTTTAATTTTAGGTAATATCAATGTTTTAAATACAAACCCAAATAATAAATATACATATATACTTGCAATAAGTATATATATTAAATATATAAAGACATATCTATGCTTAACAAGTAGATATCAATATAAATACAAATCCATACTTATACTTTTCAGATATTTAAAATAATAATAAAAAAAAATATTACATACAGCAAATACATATAATTATTGTTTTGGCATGCATAAGAATTATTATACGAAGTTTAAAAAAAAAAAATGAAAATAAATAAATTAATGATAAAAATTTTATAATAAAAAATTTACGAATATAAATTTACTTATTAAAATATATATAACAACTCATATACAACCCAAACCTATAAGCCATACTTTAAGATTTTAAATTATTTAAGTGTTAATTTTGACACCTGTTAAACGTTTATCGCTGTTAGAAAACAAGACGCTTGAATTGAATATTTATAAAACGTTATATTTTTTATAATGAAAAATAAAAAGTAAACAAAAATATCGATCTCAAAAATATATTTATATATCATTTATACATATAAAATTATTAACTACCTTTCAAAGTTCACATGGTTAGTTTTCCTTCAAAAGTCAACTTATTCCATTGTTTTATTTCTTTATCCGTATAATATTAGAATGCATTCTAGTGAAGGTGAGGAAACTATCACGTTAGAAAAAATTGTCAATTCTTGGATATATGTATATTTTTATCCTTCTAAAATTTCTTTCCTTGAAAAATAAATAAATAAATTGAAATGTTAAATCCAATATATTAATTCTAGTTACCTCCAGATTATTATTAGATTGACCATTATAGATTCCAGATAGCTATGTCAAATTTCGGCTTCAGACGCGATGAAATATATATATTGAAATTTTCTTAGTTTTTTCTTTTAAAACTGCTTTGGAATAAATGAAAGAAACGGTGCAGCCTCTTGGCTGCGATATATCTCGATTAGCAGGTCATGATTTATGTATTTACCATAGAAATCTATCTTATTCCGATATTCTGAAGAATGGTAATTTCAAAGAAATAAAGTACAACAAAATTTTATCCTTCAGTTGGTTTTATTACTATCTTAATAATAATAATAATGGCTTCTTTTTATTGTTGTTGCTGTTGTTCCACGTGCTAGCAAATGCTGTTTTGAAAACCATTGTTACACATGTTTTCTTTTAAAACAATTAACATTAAAAAAAAAAAAAATATCAAGCATATATATATAAAAAATATTAAATTGAAAATTTATTTGACAGCTTTAAAAATATACATAAATAATAATATTGCATTTTTTTAATAATCACTGCAAATAAAATAATTTTTTTATATAATCAACAATTTATATGTCTTTATTTATTTATAATAATTAAATATTCATAACGATGTACCATCAACATATAAATAAAATAATAACTTCAAACAATAACTATACCTAATAACCATAAACAATAATAATACTTCATATATAAACATCAACTCAAAGAGATTTTTTTTTTAATAACAAATGACAATTTTTAAAATATAGATAGACTTATCGATATTTACAATATATATATATATATATGGATATAATTATAATTCAGACATTTGTTATATAGTCATCACAACAATAATCTTTAATGTTTGGTTATTGATTGTATCTTTCTTGTGCATAACTGCCATTGATAATTATATTGGAAAATTCTACATAAAAAAGATTACTTGGATATGATTTTAAAAAGAGATAAAAAGATAGTACTTGTTAGTGCCTATATAAAAATGTTAATATATTTTTACTTTATTTGAAATTACTTTAAAAATTCTAATATAATAACAATATTAATTATTATTTGAATATTTATTGTAAACTATTAGACTAGATTTATGCTAAAATATAGCTACAATAAGATCTATCTGTGTAGTGATCTGTGCTGCAATGTGTTTTAGCATGTATACACACACACAATATATATATATATATATATATATTGTGTGTATAATATATATATATATATATTATACTGGTCAAAACTGTCTGCTCACTCAACAAGATTCAACATCCAAGCAAAAACACCTTGAATCTGATCATTCTCAAGATACACATGTCTGGAGCAATCCTGAATTTTAACCTATTTGCCTATTCTTCCAATCTCTGACCCTATGAACAACAATTCCAATGATACAGCACAATGATTTTAATTCCAGGACCAGAAGCAAAGCAGTTGAGCATAAGGTCAGACTGATGATGATGATTGAGACAAGAGTAGCTCAGGAATTGCACTTATTAATTATTTACTAATGCTAAGCTATTAGCCAAAGAAAATAATTCTAAATATTAATTAGAAGAAAATAATAATTCAAAAATCAAGATTTACATAAAATATATATTTAATAAAATACTAAGAAAACACGCACGCACACACACACACACACACATATATATATATATATATTACAAAATGTTTCACTCTTGGGGTGATGTTGTTTATTTACAAAACTTGGGATTTGCTTTTATAAAATCCCCATTACATTTATTATTGATAGAATATAATTTTATGGAGGGTGTTGTAGCTTGGGTGGGGTTAATATGCCAATTTAATAAAATTTTACTCACAGAATGTTGTGGATGCACAAAACAATCTACAAGATCAGAATGGATTCGAATTACAGAAAGATACTTGATAATTTAACATTAATCATTTTGACAAATAAATATAAATCAACGGTCTCAATCATTTATTTATAATCTTATAAATCATTATATATGTTTGATAGGCATTGTTTGGACATAACGTCTTTAGAAAAAATATACAAGAACCAAACAATGCATTACATTGACAGGGAGAGATAAGACATATAATCATTAATGATTAACAGATTAGTTTAAAATCAACATACTGACTAATTAGCATGTTGGCACATTTCACGAAGGAGTCATTATTTTCAACACATAACCAAAGGTCAAACAGGCATAAATCAATTAAATAAAACAATAATAATACTAGCATGTCATTAAAAAAATACAAATCTTATGGTAGTTTGAATATTTCATAATTTTAACACATTTGTTAATGAATGAGGGTTGATACATTCACCCTTTTGGTGGAACAGTATCAAATAAAGAGGCTGGGTTTGAATGCCCAGAGTCAGCTGCATGGAACTTCTACAGCACAATCAAAACCACATAAACCTCACATTTCACAGGGAGTCGCATATACCCCTGATTACGAATGATTTTGAGATAATAGAATGGGATCTTCGGACTTGCAAAGTCCACAATGACAAAGCAATAAAGAAAATATATGTGTAAGTACCATAAGAGAACAGAAAGGTATGCCAGAAGCATTATACCTGTGTAATAAATTTAATATATTATATTCTAGAGGCTGTAAATGGTTTGACTCCTGCACAATGATATATTTAAATAATCATTAAGAAAATTTTAATGGAGAATAACTCTTTTAACTATGATATTAAACTAACAAAATTTATAATTAATTTTGATCTCCATATATGTATTAACTGATAGAAACAAATTCAAATAATAAAGTAAAATATGCATCCACAATAAAATATTTTAGATAAAAAACATGAATAAAAGATTTAAATATAAAAACCAACATAGCTAGCGATTTATGTTAAAATGAATAAAACTTTACTAATAAATTTAAATGAAGACCCTGCTTCTTTCCTCATTAAACAATGAAAATAAACCCTTATTAGACTCACATGGTTGAATGATATTGGCATATTAATTAAAGAGCATAAATTGTCTACATATATAACATGAATAAGTTAGAAATGTCTAATGAAGCCACACAAAGTTATATATAAGAGTTCAAGTGTGAAAGGTAAGTTAAAAATTACACTAAAATGGTAAGGATTAGAGAGAGAGAGAGAGTTCAAAAGCAAAATTAGCAGGAATTATATACTAATACATTAAGGAAGTCATACTTTCCTTACATATATAAATTTAAAGCCGCTCTTCATTAATTGAGGTTACCTCAGGAAAGCACAGTATAACAAGTAGGCACAGTATGGGTCAACAGTCAGAATAATAATCGGATGGTCCTTTTGTATGGAAAATGGCAGCAGCAGGCAGACAGTCTTCCAAGAGAGGTCCAGAGAAAAGTGCTTCTATTTCTACTCAAATATCGTGTCATAAAACATGTTCTGAAAGAATTTACTAACTTAAAGTTTAATTACTCCCTCTTCTTTTGTTCTATGGGCTCTTTTATACATTTATATTTTTTCCCAAGAATGCAATTTTATTTTCCCACAGCTATCTGTAATCTCTTGATAAAAAAAAAATTTAATTAGTAAAATATTTAATTAGCAAAATTTTTAAAACAGATAAGGCTCGAAACACCATTTAGATATTTGTACAGATTTGCAAATGAACTAACAAAACATTTCTCATAATTTTGATTAAACTTTAGTTCTTATTAGTGAAAATAATCTGATTACAGATAAAGATCATTTCAGCTTATTAAGTATTTTGAGCCTTCTCCATTTTTTTTTGCTTTCAAATTACAGCATTTTAATTAAAAAACACACACACACATATATATGTAATATACAAATCAATATATATATATATATTGATTTGTATATTACATATATTGTGAAACGAATACAGATATCAAACTTTATTTATTACACACACACATATATATATATATATATATATAAGTTAATTGTAATATTTTCATGGATAAAAGATGTCATATTATTATTACTATTTGCGGGATAATCCGTGTAGTGAAAAAGCTAAATGCTGACATTTCAGTACAATATCAAGTACCTTCCTCAGAGCGTCCTCTTTCTCAAATCATAAGAATGTGTGTGAGATTTAAAATCGTTTTTATCATTTTTTTCTCCTCATATTTAAATTCTATTGGTTGAGAAGTTTTAAAATTTATTTTCTCTTCCAATAGCTTCTTCCAAATGTTGTTAATCTTCTTTAATTTACACCTGTCATTTATGATCTTGGGCCTTTTAAAAATCTCTATGGCTTCTCTTAGCAATCTCTGGTCATATTGTTCAATTTTTGCTAAAATATTTGTTTTTTCAAAATTGATATCATGATTTGTTAATTTTATATGGAAATAAATAGCTGATGAATTGGATTTCTTTCTGACTGCAGAATGTGTTCTTCCTTTTCAATATTTATTTTATGATTAGTCTGTTCAATATATGTATGTGGACAGACCCTACATGGAATTTCATATATGCCACACACTCCAAAGCAATTTTATCTTGAGGAAGTGGAAACATTTCACTAAATTTTTTTATAAGAAGTATAAATTGTGTGAATATTATTATTTTTAAAAATGTTACCAATTCTATCAGTTACTCCTTTTATATATGGCAAAATTGTCTTAATTTTTGATGTATCAAAATCTTTTTTCTTTTTATATGTATAAGCCCTATTGATAATGTTGTAATTAAAACCATTATGAAGAAGCATTTTATTAGTAGCAAAAAGGTACCAGTGAAAATGGCTATCATCAGAAAGTCTCTTTGCTCTATCCAATAATGTCTTTGCCAATGAAAATAGTTGTGCAGTATGGTGATGAGAAGAAAAATGCAGACATCTCCCAGTGTGTGTTGGTTTTTTATAGATCCATGGGATAAAGAACCATCTTCCCTTCTTTCAATCAAAACATCTAAAAAAGGTAATTGATTATTATTTTCCATCTCTAAGTAAATTTAATATTGTTGTAAAAATAATTTAAAAAATTAAAAAAGTCATCAAGAGCATGCTTACCATGAGGCCAAACAACAAAGGTATCATCAACATACCTACATATATTGGACAGACTAATTGTAGAACAAATATTAGAAAGGAAAAACACATTCTGGCAGTCAGAAATAAATCCAATTCATCAGCTATTTATTCCCATATAAAATTAACAAATCATGATACCAATTTTGAAAAAACAAATATTTTAGCAAAAATTGAACAATATGACCAGAGATTGCTAAGAGAAGCTATAGAGATTTTTAAAAGGCCCAAGAGCATAAATGAAAGGTGTGAATTAAAGAAGATTAACAACATTTAGAAAAAGCTATTGGAAGAGAAAATAAATTTTAAAACGTTTCAACCAATAGAATTTAAATATGAGGAGAAAGAAAATGATAAAAACGATTTTAAATCTCACACACATTCTTATGATTTGAGAAAGAGGACGCTCTGAGGAAGGTACTTGATATTGTCCTGAAACATCAGCATTTAGGTTTTTCACTATACAGAATATCCTGCAAATAGTAATAATATGACATATATATATATATATATATATATATATATATGTACTATTATTATATATATATATATATATATATATATATATATATATATAAATATAGTTACAATTTATATAAAGAAAATGTCTAATTTTCAGCAACAATATTATTATATCATTGCTTCATTCATATATATATATATATATTATAATAGTAACTTACAGTTATTATTATTGGTCTAACATGTTTTATCTCTTAGGAAATTATTTATAAATATAATTTTTTATTTGACTATTTTATTATGTATACATATATATATATATATATATATATATATATATTATTTATATATACATTTGAGTTTTAAATAATACATACCTTAAGCTTTTGAGTAAAATGCCAGATTTGAAGTTAAGAATAAATACTATATATTTTTTTTATTTTATTATTAAATCTTAATGTCAACGGAACAATTCATAGTTGAGTTAAACATGAACTTGTAATAACACACGAGCATATTGATTCGTTCTCTTGTTATTAAGGAGAAGAAAAGAAAATCATTTCTCTTTAAATAACTTTTTCTTTTATCAATACTACTGTTCAACGATTGGAATTTAAATATTAACTTTTCCAAATTAAGATAATCTGTGTATTAAAAGTCTGCAAGGAAAATATTTTAATTTTCTATTAAATCTTAAAGGAATAGCAATATAAAAGAAAAGAACGTCTGTTTTAGTTTTTTGGAAACTACGTTGTTTTAACACTTCCGTTATTCTTCGGATATATATAAATTTAAGATAATTATATATATATATATATATAGGATAAAACAATGTGTTTTGAGTAAAACAGCTTTGTATCATAAAGGTTTCAAAACCAACCTTGCATGCTATTTTAAAATATTTTGAAATATTGGATATATAGAACATCTAATGATAATAGAAAAATGAAAATTAAGAACATCTACATTCGAAGAATATTTATTTTATTTCACATTAATCAAATCATTGGATATTATTAACAGTTTATCGTTTAAGGATAAATAAAATCATCATTATACCAATGGATTAATATTATACTTCGTAAAAGATCTTCATTAGGATGATGAACTATAGACTTCAATATCTACTCTCAACTCTATTATAAATAAGTTTTCTTTATTATTTATTGATATATATTATAATAATGCTTATATTATTTTAATATGTTTATTATTATTATTATCTTTATTTCAAATTTGGCATCGCATCATTATATCTTAATAGGAAAATTATATTTATTATTAAATATAATTAATTGAAAGCTTGACATAATTCATCAAATTAGGTGAGGGGTATAAAGAATAGTTATTTGACAGATATCTTAAACAGGATTATATTGTATTTACTACGTAATATTGTAAAAGTTTAATGTACTTTATTTATCAAAAATACATATAATATATAATTATACAATTGCAAATAGTACTTATATATTGGTAATTATGAAACATATAAATAAGAACAGTAAATAAATTAATAAGTTACATAAATTATTAATTTTTGAACCCAGATATTGTTTTTATATATCTGTTAATTTAAACTATTTTCTTTAATTTTTGAAAGTTTATTATAGTATTGAGTTTTATCATAGGGTATTAAATAAAAATATTATTTATTAATATTTTTAAAATGATAAAATTCATCCATATTTATTTATTAATATTTTATTATCTATTATATTATATTTTTTATTATTTATTAAATATTGATTTATTAACTTGATCTCTTTGTCTAATCATTATTGAATTATATTATATATATGCTATTATTATAAATATCATATGAATATCAATTGTAATTAATGCTTATATAAAGGCATATAAATAATAACTTGTTTTGGATTTTCCCTGAAGAGAGCTAATTGCAAATTCTCCATGAGTTTGAATATCGTGGAATAATGGTGACTGAAAGAGGGATGAAAGATGGATGAACTAGTCTAAATTATATTAAAACTTATTTAAAGATTATTGAGCTAGCATAAAAAAGATAGATATAATCATGGACTTAGTATTTCATTGATTCATTTCAAGCATTCTACCTGAAGACCCAAAGTCCGATTGTAGTGAAATGCATATCCTCTTTCTAGGGAATTTAATCATCCCCATATATACAACTTAGATTTTAAATATAATTCATTTTGTTATATTTGGCGAACCTAACTATGAAACATTAAGTTAATGATTTCCAAGCATTAAATATAATCGATTCTATTATATTTGGTATATCAACTAGGATGATTAAATGCCATTCCGTTATATTTGGGGCCTCAACTAAGGCTATCAAATAGGTCATCCCATTATAATATATATATATATATATATATATATGCATCACACACACTACTGTTTTATTTTACTGAACATTTTAAATTTTATTAATTTTTTGGATCATTATGCATACATTGTGTGGGTGAATGGCCTATATCTATGTGAGATCTAAATTGCATGCCCTGCAGGACGTCATTATGGCTGGCAAAGCATGAAGCTCGATGTGATTAAATATTGACTGCTTCAATATATATATATATATATATGTATGCATACATAAATATGCTGAAAACATATAATGCCTTCATACATATAAATGTGTGTATATAAAATTGATTTGTTCATTAATTTAATATTTTTTTTATTTCAAATTATTTTTAAATTATGGAAAACTAAAATTGTGCATATGGAACACTATGCATTTAAAACCAATTACTTTTGTTATATTTTCCTTTCATTTGTAATTAATTTGCTTTCTTTCACACATGAAAATTTATATTTAGGTAACATAATTTTAATATTAGAAAGGGTATCAGTGTATAGCTTTTAACAATATACAAAAACAGGTTTGAATTCAAATGGATCTTAACTTTTTTAGGTCTCAAATAAATGTAGGACAATTTTTCAACTACATTGTTTATAAACAACTAAATTATTTATCTTTCTACTAACCAATAATCTTTTTTTTAATTATAGCATAAAGTAAAAATAAAATACTATTAGATATTATTATCAACAAGTTGATTAGATTGATGAATAATATTATTCTCAATAGAAATATATTAGAAAAGCTTTAGCAACATGGCTTATGTGTATATTTTTAAAATGGGATTTAAAGTATTTACACTAGTGATAAAGAATTACTTATAATGAAATAATTAAAAAAGAAATATGCATGGATGTTTGTTTTATTTTACTTTCTTAAGGATTAATCTTTATTTTGTTTTAAAAAGTACAATAATAACATCATTTAATGGGAGAAGAATGAGAAAACATATATTATTTAAAAACATATTTCCTTGTAAAATAAAGTAATTTATTTTTTAAATGAAAATATTTCATTTTGAAATTTTGCATAATTATTATGTAAAGATTTTAGAATGATATTGAAACACTCCAAAGATACATAAAATATTTTCACATGGCAGATAATGACTCAAGGATACATTTAATGGTTTCTATGGTAATTTTTTTTAAAAATTTTATTACCTAAACAATGATGTAAAATTGAAAGTTAAATAAATACCTTCCATTTTCTTGATAATGTCTTTCTAATTTTTTTTTTATTTTCCTATTAGTATAATAAATAACAATAAAGGCTAAAAAACATATTTTGTTCAGAAGACTTGACAATCTCACAAATTATCTATTTGTCCATTATCACCTGGACAATAATTATCTGAAAGAAAAAATCAATATGTTTGTAAAAATCTACAATGTTGATTGTAATAGAAAAAAAATATAAATCACTGTTAATATATTTTATGGAAAAAGAAACTTCATTAACTTGTTTATGCACAATATTAAATTTAAAGAAGTCCATTGGATAAAGATAATTGGCTATTTTGAAAAATAATATTTTCATTGTCTTAACCTTTTCACTGGTACAATTTCCTATTGGCCTAATGAATTAAAATTCTAAACTTTTGATTGGTTAATTTCAGAATCAACAGTAAAATATAATCATTTTTTAATGTTAATATTCATTTTAGTTTCATTTGTAAAAAGCAAATTAATAATTTGTCAGATTATGAAAGTGAATAAAAGTTTTTTTTTTTCAAAAATAAATTTCTATTTATAATTATAAAAACAATCTATAGCAGAAAACAAATCATGAACATTTTATAACCTATTACAAAAACTCAATTTATGTTCATGTAAAAGTAAAAAAAAAATACTAAAATGTTAACAATATTTCTAAAATAATTATGCTTTCATCATATTTTAACAAAATAATTTATAAAATCAAAACAAAGAACTTATGCATGTCAAAATCATTGACAAGCACTCCCTTTTGTTGAACATGAGAGACGACCAATCAGTGCCTTGGAAAGTTGAGCTTCCATCTTTAAATTAAAATATTATTGTTTTTTTATTTGTAAATAATTCTAGAGATGGCAGCATCTTACAGTACATTTTTAGCTTTAGAATGATCATCAATTCACAACAATAACATAAAAATTGCCAGTTTTAGAGCAACTTGAAGCTATGAAAGAACATCTTCATATGGTGCACCAGTAAGGTTAAATAATATTTCTTTATCAGATGGACTAAATAAAGTATGTTAATGGGCTAAATAAAGTCTATTGAAGGAACTTTATCCTTATAAAAATGTATAATTTAAAGAATCAACATTGCATAGATAAACACAAAGAAGACAAAACTTTATTTGTTGCTTATTCTTTTAAAAAAATGTGTTTATTATTCAATTTGTACAAAAAAGGAAATGTTTAAATTTTTTTAATAATTTGTTTATATAAAAAATAGGATTTTAACTTTTCTCTCTCATGGATATTTGAATAATGGACTTAAAATAATTGCAACTATATTATTATTATTATTATTATTATTATTATTATTATTATTATTATTATTATTATTATTATTATTATTATTATTATTATTATTATTATTATTATTATTATTATTATTATTATTATTATTATTATTATTATTATTATTATTATTATTATTATTATTATTATTATTATTATTATTATTATTATTATTATTATTATTATTATTATTATTATTATTATTATTATTATTATTATTATTATTATTATTATTGATGATGATGATGATGATGATGGTGATGATGATGTAATATTCTGATTATTTATCAAGCACATAGGAAGTGTGTAATTAGAAAGAGAAAGACTTTAACTTTCTTCACATGCACCATAAGCATTTCTATAATAGCCAAATGACATAGTTTTTGACTGCAGAAAGACCTCTCAACACAAGACATTATTCATATAGATGTTTTTCTGTGTAGACTAGCTATATCTAATGAACATTTTAATATGTGGGAATAAATGTTTACTTGGTAAATTTGATGTCTTTAAATTTTATTTTAGCTATTAATTAGATATATTAATTTTAAAATACTATAATATGTTTAAATTTTTTTTAGAGATTTAAGTAGTCTACAGATTTTTATAGTTTAGTATATACAATCTTTATACTTGTAGTTTTTTATTTAAGAAATATAGCATTGACAAGACAAATGTTCCTTTAATATTTCCATGGTTATATAGAATAGTATTTATATTTTAAGCCACTCATAAACAATGGATTATTGCAAAGAAGTGTTAGAATCATTTTAACTTTTTTTGAAGTTAGAGATGTAGATAGCTATTTAACTAGTTGTTTTCTCTATATAGTCGTTTATAAATTTATGTACTCATATATTAATGATACCAAGATCAACATTTATTTATCGTATTAAAATGGAGAACGCACTTTATCATTTGTATTATAGTGAAAATGTATTGTTTATTAAATTTAAGCAATTGTATGCTTATATTAAGTAAAGATAATCCGATTTATCATATTTTATTATGTTTATAAATTATGTGCAAATTTATAATGATACAATTTATTCCACCCACACATGTACAAATATATATTTTACTGATGGCAACTTTTTTTTAGAAAATGAAAGCTGAAGCAAAATCATTTACTAGCACAGTATTTATACATAATTTTAATGTAAAGGGAATTACGTACTGTACACATGCACTGCAATGTTGTTTTAATATTTCAATGTTATTTTGTTGAATAGACAGGATACTCTCAAACCAAAGCACAAATTAGAGATTTTGAAAACTTAAAAGAGAGCATCTTATGTTAGTAAATAATTAATATTTCAATTTTTTAAATAGATATAAATAAATTTATTTAAAATTTTTATTCATTAAATTTGACATTGTGTGTGTGTGTGTTTATTATTTAGTAAAATTATTTTCTTATATATTTTGATAGCACACAAACAGTCATATTCAGAATCTCTAATATATTATTTAATTACAAATATCAAGTGGAGATTTAATAAAAATGGAATATTTTATTTAGTCATGATACCAAGTGAAACTTATAATATACATAAAACATGCACGTACATTAAGAAAATACATATAGTATTTATATAAAAGATTTATGTATATTTAAATAATATTTACATGACATATAAGATATATTTAAAATTTATTTTATATTATTTTGATTAAATTCGAATTCAGTCATCACAAATCTAGTAAATATTTTGCTAAGTTAAATGTAGTTATGATGCAACATAATAAATCTTTTTGTAATCCACACTATACTGACATCTGTATTTATCATTCTTTAATACATACAAGACTCTTTGTGTAAGCTGTATTTTCCTACTCCATAGTCGTTATTGCTCTGGCTGACTGTCTTAATATATATTTTTTTACATTATTATACATTTAATTAGATTTTAAAATATATTTTATTTCATACATCTTATTTTATTTTCAATGTTCGTGTATATATATATATATATAGTGTGTGTGTGTGTGTATGTATGTGTTAATCCAATGTGATATGTTTCTAAATAATCAAATATATATCAGTTAGAACATGTCATATTGAACTAAGATATGTTAACTAAAGCTTAAAATTAATAGTCTAATGGTCAGAATTTATGAGTCTAAAAGAATTAAGGATTAGTATGAATCATAGATATTAAGTTTTATGGTTAATAATGACATATTGAAGCTAGATCAAATTTTGAAAAAAAAAACATAAAACAGACATATCTTTTATAGTTAATGTAATTTTATATAATCCTCACAAAATACAGCTTCTTTACATACCTTGGAAATAAAAAGATTACTTCTCTTAGTTATTATTAAAGCAGTAATAACATTAGCAGTTATACTCAAAATTTTAGGTGACACTACATTTTGCTTTAAAATTATAAGTCTAATAATAGTATATGATATAAAATTAAATTATTAAAGCCATTGATAATATAAGTAATTATGTGAAATTATCTTAATTTCAATTTTTTTTATTGGTATTGACTAACAAATCAACTTTACTTGAAATAAATGAAAAATCCATAATTCAATAGAAGTTGTCTGTGTTTGTATTAATGATATATTATATTCTTTATCATAGTGCATTGATGACATTGAAATAATGTGAGAGATATAAACTTAACTATGATAATAATGTGCTGTTCAGTAATGCCTGGTAAAGTTTAGTTTATTGCTTTATTTATAAAATATTGACCTTGAATTTTAAAACATGCTATTCATCGATTGTACAAACAAGAGTAAAAAAACACACCACCATAAAGTACCATGCCACTACTCATTGCTTACATAATATTAGTTATAGAGCAAAGACTGAAGAAGATCAATGAAATTTAATTCAGGCTAAATGAAACTAAAAGATTATGCTATTTTCCGGAAATGCTGAGAAATATGTTATTGTTCTAATTTTTGTTTTTACTTAATATTCATAGTAAGAGAATCAATTCAGAAAATTTCATGAAAATGAAATAATTTTATTGTATATATTTATTTTTATGATTTGATCTTAGCGATACTTTTTTCTCCATTTTGTTTAAGTAATATTTAACAAACAAATTTTCAAATTCATCATTGTTCATTGCTGGTTTGGGTTTAATTTCAGGTGATAATCAAATGTAAATATTTTTTTAAAATTATTTTAAGTTTTATTTTATTTTATTGCTCTGGTTTATTATTTAAAACTTACATTTATGAAACTCTTTTTTTTTGACAGAATAAAATCAAACATTGCATTCAGTTATTGCAGATTTTGATAATAATTTATTCCTAAATTTAAAAAAAATGTTATAGTCTTTATAGCATTTTCCATTTCATTTTTCTATTTCTACAACAATTTAATGGTATAGCATCATTTGCTTAAAATTTTCTGCAACTATTTATGATGCCTTCTAGTAAAAATTAAATAATATATAAATATCAGATGATAGTGCTTCATAAATTACTATCCAATGCTGCTCAAGACATATTCACAGATTGGTTTTTATGACTTTCATCAGTCATATGATGTTTTATTGGTTGTATAACATTTCTGCAATTAAATATTAGAATGTTTCTCTATGATATAATGTACCTCATTGCAATATTTTTTAGCTTTATTTTCCTGCCATATTTGTTAAAAGTTTAAATAACAACATACAATAGTATAAAATTATTACGTTTAAATTCCATTAACTATAAGAATATCCACTGCATAACATTCATTAATTCAAATATTTTTAGAGTGTTATATTGTAAAAACATAATGTTTAAAGATTTATCATAATTATCACCATTTTCAATGTAATTCAATTACTTTTGTTCCACTTTTTTACAAGATACCAGAAAACTGTTCAATTTCATTCTAGCATCTATCTTACTTGTGGGGGAAAAAAGAAGTAGTATTTATTTATTTATTTTCAGAGTGTTTGCAATTATTTCCCATTAAATGGTTCTCTTCTATTCTTAATCTTTCTTTTAAAATCAGTGTATCATGACTGCACAAACTACAAATCCATTCAGCCCATATAGCTATATAAGTCTTTCATCAATGTCAATTATTATGTTTTAGTGAATAATGCAATTATCTTTTAGCTTTGAAAACAATGGTAAAAATAAATAAATATACCTCACATCTTTATTAGTTTACATTAATTTATAGTAGTGACATCTTTTTAAAAGTAAAATTAATAATGCATGCAACAAGCAAAATGATCAAAATAATTAGCAGTTGGTTTTCTTGAGTTTAAAATGTAAGCTGCTAAAACTTTACAGGTTTCGTTCAAATAAGCAATATACATGTCACTAGTGAATTATAGCTTATTAATAAAATTTAATATTAAAAAGAACAATCAATAATGTATCCTAAATTATTTATTATAAATATATATGTGTTTATATGTATGGAGAAATCATTATTTTGGTCTCATATATGTATATAATTATTTATTTATAACAAATTAGGCATTAAATTGACTATTTTGCCAGGTTAATTTATTTTTCTCTTGATAGTTTTTTGTTGGATGATATCTGAATGACAATTGAAAAACCTAGCAATGAATGCAAGTAATGAAAACTACTTTTCCAAGAAAAAGAGCAATTGATTTTTGATTTAAATTGAACTAACAATGAATCATTCTACTTTAGCATTAGACCGAAATGTCTGTATATTACAATCAATCATATAACTATATTAACTTTTTTTTATATAGGAAAACAGATTCTTGACAAGAATGTATAACAAAGCAATAGCATTGTATCATCATAAGTTGAACTTTACTATCATTGAACTTTACCTCCTCTTAACACAATTTCATTTAGCTACTCAATATACCATTTAAAACTTTCAAGACATCTTTCTATCACTACTACTACTACTACTACTACTACTACTACTACTACTACTACTACTACTACTACTACTACTACTACTACTACTACTAATAATAATAATAATAATAATAATAATAATAATAATAATACTATTACTACTACTACTACTACTACTACTACTACTACTACTACTACTACTACTACTACTACTACTACTACTACTACTACTAATAATAATAATAATAATAATAATAATAATAATAATAATAATAATAATAATAATAATAATAATAATAATAATAATAATAATAATAATAATAATAATAATAATAATAATAATAATAATAATAATAATAATAATAATAATAATAATAATAATAATAATAATAATAATAATAATAATAATAATAATAATAAGAAGAAGAAGAAGAAGAAGAAGAAGAAGAAGAAGAAGAAGAA